>JADEZO010000001.1:0-605853 GCA_016807845.1 Colletotrichum eleusines | reverse complement strand
CAGACCCGAGGGCACTCATCAGCCTTTTCTCGAGACCAGAGGTGGCCATTGGTCTATCGGTATCGTACGACAGACCCAGTGTCGAGTAGCTCTCGTAAAGGCCTTGGTAATGCTGGAGTTGCCGGCCTTGCTTGTAGGACTTCACCGAATAAGTAAAGTTTGAATCGCCAAGAAAAGACGCCATTCGGTTGCAACTCGGGTCAGATAAAAACTGCACGGCAGAAAGATATGCGATGTTAATCGAGGCCAAACTTACTTTACAGTCTTGGTAAAAGTCTCGCGGCGAATCCCCTCGCCGCATTCCCAGTACGCTTGGTTCTTCGTAAAATGTATCGTCCGACGCGAAAGCACACGCTCTTGCAAGACCCAGGCCCTCTTGCTCAGCTCGCCCTGTTCAACATCGAGGTCGAAGTTGTCAAAATGACTTCGCAAACATGGAATTGCGCCCCGTCATCGGCCCTCATTGTGACGGTCTGCCGCGGTGTCCGCGGGTGTAGGGACCCATGGAACTTGTGCTCGGCGCAGCTCGCTGCAATGGTGAGGTACGCCGAACTGAAGACTTTCTCCATAAGTTTCGCCTCTCGTTCCCAGTCTGCTTTTGCTTCTTCGTCCTCGCCCTTGGCCGACTTCTGCATGATGCACAGAGAATCGATCCACAGGTACGGAATGCCTAGCTTTCTAGTCATGGCTGCGCCATCTCTGAACGTCTTTGGCAAGTCCGCGTCATCCACTCCTTCACCCATGATCTTTCTGATGTTTTCTTTGGTCGTGGATACGAACCTGACATCAGGTGGCTGTTTCTGTTCCAGTAAGCCCCAGCGGTGCGACAGAGCTACGTATTTTTCGGTCTTCGAAATTCCCTGTTGGTGGCTGCATATCAGTCGAACTCGACTGCTTTTTTCGTTCCCCACCGCAAGCAGCCGAGTCGGTAGAAATTGTTCATCGGACGGCCTCCAGGGGGAACGAAAGTACGTCCCCCTTGATTTGTTGGATGAGCTGGTCACCATCGACGGTGTCTACAGGGAGCTTCGCAGAAATCCGAAACATCGAGCCTGGGTGAAGGGCTCGAGGAGGCGTTTGGCCGAGAGGGTGATCCAGTCACATGCGCGTAGGCTTTTACTGGTCCTCGTGCTCCTGGACAAGTCTTTGGATGCGGACAAACTTCTTAGCAGTGGCTTGACCGACTGCGATCTTCCCCTGGTAAAGGACGGGGGACGACTTCAGGTGCGAACCGGACAGTGGCGAGAGGTTCTTGTTGCCGCCACAATGGTCTAATCAAACTAAAGACCAATTCCTTCATTTCCAGTGGCAGATGCTTGCCCCGGTATTCGGTACCTCTGGGAAACACAGAACCTTTCACGCGCTGCACCCGATGCCCTTTCAGAAGATCGACGAGTCGTCCCCGAAGAAAGGGTCGAGTAGCTTTGTGTACTATGCCCAGATCCGTCCCGCCCATTGACAGTTCTCCGGGGCGAGTCACTTCGCCTTGCGCATACGAGGCCGCCAGATGCTGATTTTGTGTAGAGCGAGCCCCACAGTCACGGAATTGTCCTCAAAGAGTTCGTACCCAGAAACAAGCAGGATTTCGAGGCCGAACGAGACAATCTCGCATCGATACGGCGTCTGGGAGACAACAAGCACATCACGCAGTATCTCGAGACCTTCTCGCAAGGCGTCAGGAGCTACATCATTTCGCCCTTCGCCGAGGGCGGAGACCTCGAGAACTTTTGGGATACTCAGAATTCCATGCCGCGGGACCGGCTTTGGTGCTTGGAGCAGATGCTCGGGCTCGCCGAGGGCCTCCGAGTTCTTCACGAATTCCTCGGCGACGACGCAAACTGCCTGCACGGCGACCTGAAGCCCGGCAACATACTTACTTCACTTCTTCACCGGCAAGGGTGGCGGCACTCTCAAGATCGCCGACTTTGGGATATACCGGATCCACAAAGAAACGACTTTCCAGAGGCTGGGGAAGGCCACGACGACGAGGTCCACGACGCCGTCCTACGAAGCCTCCGAAGAGTTCCAACAGGCGAGGCCCCGTAAGTACGACATCTGGTCCACGGGCTGCATCTTGCTCGAGTTCGCTCTCTGGTTGGAGGACGGCTGGGACGCCGTCAAAGCCTTCACCGATGCCAGGACATGCAAGAGAACGAGGCAAGGGGAGGACAAGGCGTGGGCTCGCTTCTACGAGGACGCGGGAGCGACTGCCGAGGTACACCGCGAGGTCTTTCTGACCTTGGCCACGCTCAGGCGTCGTCCGGGGAGTGCGCCGGGCACCGCGTTGGGCGACTTGCTGGATACCGTCGAGCACCATCTGCTCAAAGTCCAAGTTGAAGCCCGTTTCGGCCCCAACGAACTCATTTGGCGCCTTGGGGAAATAGTGTCTAGAGCCAGGACTGAGGCGGGGTACCTTTTCAACAGTGGTCGGTGAACGGTGTAGCACTAGGCTGGGTGTGAACCGTCGCTTTCTTCTCGGCTTGGAATGGTTTCCCCACATGTAATATGTATAGCTTCACGAGGGGTGACTAATGAATGTGATAGGCGCACGATGACTCTATTGAACTCTGTTATCAGGGTTATTTAAATTGCGTGTCGAGTCACAATTGTCTAGAAACCTGAAGCTGTGTAACCGAGATGCTGTTTACTGGCGAATCGGCTTGCCGAAGTGAAAGTCGTCGCTAGCAGAAAGTCTAGGAACATAATAAGTAGCTATATGCCTGTCGATAGCTAATTAAGCTGGGCTTTTGTAAATGCTATAACCTATTTTCCGAAACCCCGATAGAAAGTATAACTTAGTTTATCTAATGTATAAAGTCATAGCACGCGTAATCTAAGAAATGGCACCCTGGCCCGTAAATAATCTTCTTAGTATATTAGAAGAGGAGCTAGTATAATTGAATCAATACGGATTTAGACTTTACTGCGAATAGGGTTAGACACACGCAAGCGACAATAAAGTAGTAGGTTGTCATGTACCAAAACAACGCTCTCAGTTACGGGGCAGTGACTAACGTCTATATATCCCATATCGTGACATAGGTAGCGGTAACGGTATCGGAATATATCACCCTAAAGTTAAAGAATTGTTGCTAGGACGTAGCCTGATGCACTGGCGATTACGATTCTATGCTAGGTCTCTCATTACCAACAGCATCCAGCGTGCTTTGGAGAGACAGTGGTGAGGTTGGGTATCAAGTAATCGCCTGGGGTCACATTGGTGAGCATTATTGGCGACGTGGGGAGTACCCTTGCAGACAGAATCCAAGGATGCGATCTCATACTGTTGGCTCAGCAGCCCGGCTGGATTGCCCAGAGTAGCGCGAATCGGAAGCGACCCTTAATTACATTACGATGGCCGACATGGAGGTGCTAGGACTACCTGGATAGTTAGGCTATCATCAAGGTTTTCAGCCGCTTCGGGGCTTGAGTCAGACTGAATGAATGACGTTGTTAACATGACAAAATCATCTGAAAAGCTGAGGCCTCGGCGTGGAGTGCCGACGCTAGTCTTGTCGGTAGTCGCCGTGTCCAACACGGCGACCTGGAAAGGGAGAGCGGCTAGGCTCGACTACCTAGAGGGGCGGTATCCGTATCAGGCAGCTCGATGCGACTGTAATAATAACGATAATAGGCGAGCGATGATACTGGTGGGATAGCAAGATCGGCGCCCATGGCCTTACAGGTAGGTGGGTGCAGGCGTTTGGTGCTAAGGCTGAAACCGCAAGAGAGATAGAGAGAGAGAGAGAGAAGGCGGTGGAAAATGGGTGCAGGCAGCTGTTAGTAGGCTAGCCGGTTGCTGGTGCATGTCAAGTGTCATGTCCTGGTTCTCTAGCAGAAGGCCGTTAGACAGCGGGCGTTAATTCATGTGTTAAGGTGGGCAATGGAGGCTCGACTTGTTGAGTTTTGTATAGATAGTACTAGGTAGCTTTAAGGGCCAAGAGGCGCACATTGGAAACACGATTGGCTTTTCCCATGTCGATACTATCCGTGTTTGATGAGTATGTAGTGATAGTCTTGGGCCTGCTAAGAAAGGGGGGGGGGTGGAACGAGACGATTGGGTACCGGAGGTAATTAGGACAAGCCATGGGAGATGGTCGAACAGCCCCTCTCCCCCCTGGGACTGATGCTCAAACTTCCCGCTGTCGTGTCGCAGCTCAAATCGCCGCCATATTGCCGTGCCATGGATACTGTGTCTCGTCTATCGCGGATCACAGGCATGTGTGGTTACACTAAGCACCTAACTATGTACGGTATACAGGCCCAGTCACGTGCCGGTACGTGAGGCATGCTTGAAGATATCTGATTGGTGCGGAGCTCAGTCCTCAGACCGGCGGGTCAGCCGACATAATTGAATCACGTGGAAATGTACTACCTGTATACGTACATACCTACTCAACACTTACCTACTTACATACCTAGGTACTATAGTATGGTCGACAGTGTCCCCAGATACTATTATTTACGGTAGGTCGTCTATCTACCTACCTATCCGGGCTATCCTTACTTTCAGTCGGCAAGCATGGCACGATTAGGGGGCGATGGGGAGATGAAAGGTGACGAGAAGCGGCAGGTTCATCAACGGATCGCCCGTCTTGGAAAAAAACAAAATAGAATGAAAAGGTGGATCCCCATGTCAAACCGCCAGCAAAGCAAGCCAGTCAGTCCCTGGGCGAGCCAGGCCCGCCTTTCTCTGGCCTCTTCCTGCTGTTAAAAAAAAAAACCCCACAGTCACTATTTCCATGCTATTGTTCGTAGGGAGTAAAGTGTGTATACACTAATTACCTAGTATGAAGTAGGTAGGTAGTATACGAAGACACACCACCGCTAATACAAAAGTACTCCCCACCACCCAAGGCTAATAATCGACTTCTTTTGGGACCGCTTTTAAGTGGATTACAAATCCCAGCGTTGGGGTCCCTTCCACTCACAATCACACCTACTTACTTTACTACCCGTCAATAATACCTGGGGCAGTCGAGTACGTACTCATTCTACCGGTACACACCTACCTACCCATACCTGCCTACTGCCGACCTGCCTTGCCTACCTACAGGTACCTATCCACACGCGCAAACAGAGCACGCAAGGCCACCCAAGCAAGGTACCTACCTACCTACCTTCCCGAGGCGAGGGGATGCACGGCAAGGCAAGGAAGAGAAGGTAAAAGAAGACGCGACAGGCAGGTTAGCCTCTAATAGCAGGTGCCTGGGTAGCCAGTAATTAACGCCGTAATTAGCCACGCCCTCCACCTCAACTCACCTACTCAACTCACCTCTCTCCGTCCATCTCTCCCTCACACACTCTCTCATCGACGACGGCTTTCAGTTTCAACCTCCTCTGCTCTGCCGTCTCGGAGAAGACCGGCAGACTGCGTGCGATACTCCGTGCAGCTTTTTTTTTCTTTTTTTTTTTTTTTGGTGAAGTTGGGCTCACGACGACGCGCCCATCTTGTTTGTCGTCAACACCCTCCCCCCTTCACCACCTACCTGGATGATATCTTCCGCCTACCCCGTATCGACGCTGCGCGCGACACCAAATCTTCGCCATGTTCTCGCGTCACAAGGACATGTCGCACATGTCGTCCCTCTCGGGTCTGCGCTCGCGCTTCAAGAACACCATGTCCTCCTCCGCCAAGATCCGGAGCTCCGAGGGCTGCTGGACCTGCCGCCTGCGCCGTAAGAAGTGCGATGAGGCCCGTCCCGTTTGCGACGGCTGCGCCCAGCTCGAAATCACCTGCTACTACAGCGACGTCAAGCCCGACTGGATGGACGGCGGCGAGCGCCAAAAGGAAATGGCCGACAGCCTCAAGAAGCAGGTCAAGATCCAGGCCAACAACCGCCGCGAGCGCAAGTACCTGCAGAGCCTCGACGTCGACCCCAACCACACTCCCGCCTCTGACGATGCCGACCTCGCCATTCCACCCGTGCCTCCGCTGAGCCACGACGGTGGCTCCTCCAAGGCCACCGACTCCAACAGCCCCTCCACCCTCAACGACACCCCCGGCGACTCTTCCAGCCCGGCCTTTCACATGGGCTCCGTCAAGTCCTCTCTTCACGACCTCGCCCCCGCCGCCTCGCCCAACCAGGCCCGCCAGCTCACCCCCGAATGGGCCACCCACTCCACCCACTCCAGCCCTCCAGTCGCCCCTCCTCCATCCGGCCCGGCCCCGTCCCCAACCCCAGCTCCGGCCCCGGCCACTCTGCCCGTCTCCCACCCTTCCGTCCCCATTTCCGCCGACGGCTCCAGCTCCCCGCCCTTCGCCGACGACTCCAACCTCAGCTTCATCATGATCTACCTCGACTACGTGTTCCCCTTCCTCTTCCCCTTCTACAAGCCCGCCCTGCTCGAGGGCGGCCGCGGCTGGCTCCTCAATGTCCTCAACCACAACAAGGCCCTCTACCACACCGCCCTCGGCCTCTCCTCCCACTTCTTCGGCGTCGTCCTCACCGGCGCCCAGCTCGAGCACGCCCCCTGCCGCATGAAGTCCGTCGCCAGCCTGCAGCACCAGCTCGACCTCGCCCTGCGCGAGCTCCGCGCCGACATGGCCCGCATCAACGAGGGCGGCGTCGACGACCAGCTGCGCCAGGGCTGCCGCGTGCTCGAGAGCATCGTCCAGCTGCTCATCTTCGATGTCACCATCGCCTCCAACGACCACTGGCAGATGCACCTCGACGCCGCCACCGTCGTCTTCCAGCAGATCCTCCCCCACCCCGACCGTTGGGACGCCACCATGGACCACATGGCCATGCCCATCTTCTCCGGCGTCCGCTTCCCCCCCGGCACCCACACCCCCTGGAGCTCCGACCAGGCCGCCCTGCGCTTCTTCACCGCTTCCCTGCTCTACTTCGACATCATCTCCGCCACCGCCCTCGAGCGGCCCCCCGCCCTGCAGGCCTACCACCACCACCTGCTTTCCCCCCGCAAGCAGGAGTGCCTCGAGCTCGAGCCCCGCCTTCGCCTCGAGGAGTACTTTGGCTGCCAGAGCTGGGTCCTCCAGCTCATCGGCGAGATCGCCACCCTCGACGCCTGGAAGAAGGACGCCCGCCGCACCGGCTCCCTCTCCATGACCCACCTCGTCGCCCGCGCCGCCTGTCTCGAGCTCGCCCTTCGTGAGGGCATCGCCTGCGTCGACAACCGGTGTCCCCAACTCATGGGCTCCGACGAGCTCGCCGCTTCCTGCACCGGCGCCTGCGCCGCCGCTACCGACCTCCCGCCGCCGCACCCGACCCACGTCGACACCACCCGCCTGCCTCTCGACCCGCTGACGCTGTACCAGCACGCCCAGACGCGGGACGGGGCCGAGGCCTCCCACGTTCACACCAAGATCTGGGCCTACGCCGCGCTGGCTTATCTCTCCACCGTTGTCTCCGGCTGGCAGCCCTCATGCCCGGAGACCACGACGAGCGTGCAGGCGACGCTCGACCTGCTCAACACGCTGCAAAGCCCCCTCTGCCTGCGCACCGCCGTCTGGCCCTTCTGCGTCATTGGCTGCCTCGCCGATCCCCACCAAGAGAACATGTTCCGCGACATGGCCTCCCGAATGGGCGCGCTGGAGGTCTTTGGCTCCCTCACGGGCGCTCTCGGCGTCATGGAGAACGTCTGGGCCCGCCGGGACACCATCGACGAGAGCTGGGACTTCGCCGCCTGCTTCAAAATCCTCGGCCACCCCGTGCTCCTAACCTGAGAGCGTGATTGAGGCACGGCTGGATTCAAAAACATTCTACCTTGGCCGGCGACGGATTCACGCAGGACTTGTTCTCTACCCTTGGTATTCTCATCAGCGACCGCATGAGCTGCGCGATGTCGACTAGTGGGACACTCTTCTCGACTTGACACTTTCAACATCCAAAAGAGAGTAACGGCAACAGAAAGACTGCCGGTTATTTTTCCTTTTTTTTTTTTTAATCAGTGGCCTAAACTACCCAAAACAAAGAACGCCAGAACCAGGAACCAGTTGCAGTCCACCACCGCGCGTTTTCGCGAGAAATCCCATGACAAAATGTCAAGAGCAATTCTATCCAGTAGACATTATCCCCAATTTTCCCTACTCTGGTCTCGACACCTCTATATTACCAGCAGAGTAGACGTTTTCGGAGAAGAAAGAAACAAATCCCCAGATACACGAAACACTCGGGTGGTCTACTTCCTTCGGGAGGCAGACTTGGCGAGCATGTTCTGCTTCTGCTGCTCCAGCAGCCCCAGGTCCCACCAGCCATCGATGTACTCCATGATCGTCTTGCGCCTCGACTTGCCCCGCGCGAGGAGGGTTCCGAGAGGCGTCGTCGGCGTTTTGGGCGTTGCCTGCCGTTCTGCGGGAGACGCGGGAGGCACCGGCGAGACGAACAGTTCGGGCAATACCGGCATCGGGTGAACGGGCTGCTGCTGCTCGACAACGCGCACGCGCTTGTGTTGCACGCGCGACGTGATGGGAGGGGGCGGGAACCACGGCCGCGGGGCGGCGGCAGCAGCGTCATCCGAGTCGGAACCCGACTCGCCGCTGTCCCACCGCTTCTCCCGGGCCAGCACAGCGGCGGTGCCCAGGCTCTTCTTCTTGCTGCCGTAGCAACCGGCCCGGACCTCCCTCGTCGGGGGAGGCGGGAAAGAAGAAGAAGAACCGTACCAGGCACCGCCGACCGACGCCGCGGCCCCCCCATCACGGGCGCACCCTCATCCTTCAATGTCCTTGGGCGCGGCGGGGGCGAGCTTGAGGCGGCGCCACAGGCAGACGGCGGTGACGGTGCTGAAGGCGAAGAGCACGCAGAGGGCGACGGACAGGCCCCAGACGGCCTTGATGGCGTAGCAGGTGGGCTGGTCGGCGCCGACCCAGACAAAGTAGTTGAGGGCGGAGCCCGTGTTGATGTTGGCCGTGACGGAGGCCATGAAGGTGGCGGTACTGCCGGACTTTGGCGGCAGGGCGGCGCAGTTTAGGTACGAGAGGGGCTTGCCGAGGAGACAGGCAACGACGATGACGGCGATGAGGAGGGCCGAGTCGGCGGCGGCGGCGAGGAGAAGGGGGAGCATGTTGTCGTAGTAGAGGATGTAGGTAATTGAGATGTAGAGAGTGGCGATGCAGGACTAATTAAAAGGGGAAGGGGGAGGGATTGTTAGTCTTGATTCATCCATAATACACACGGAGTGCGATATTGATCCGAATGAATGAAAAGAGAATGCCAAGAGGGCGGCTTACAATGACAAGAGTGCCGACCAGGACAGGGGGCGAGATGGCGTCGGCGCCGTTGATCTCGGAGATGAAGTTGGCGACCATGCCGATGATGGCGACGAGGGAGGCGAACTGCATGGCGCGCATGGCGGTGAAGGTGTGCCCGAGGGCGCCGAGGCG
This sequence comes from Colletotrichum eleusines, assembly GCA_016807845.1. Classification (NCBI taxonomy): domain Eukaryota; kingdom Fungi; phylum Ascomycota; class Sordariomycetes; order Glomerellales; family Glomerellaceae; genus Colletotrichum; species Colletotrichum eleusines. The sequence continues at coordinate 596,510 of JADEZO010000001.1, read as the reverse complement.
GGGTGCGGAGCCCATAGCGGTGGTGGCGCGGGGGGCGGCGCGGGCGAGGGAGGCCGGGGTGACGAGGGTGAGCTTCGGGCGCGGGGCGTGGAGGCGGAGGGCCGTGCGGACGGGGAATCGCCGGGGCGGGAAGGGGATGCAGGCGGCCGGTGGGGGGGTTGAGGAGGAAATTTTGGAGGAGGGGGTCGGAGTCGCTTTGGGTGGAAAGCGACTGGAAAAAAGGAGAGAAAGCTTGACGAGGAAGGGAGGGAGAGAAGACTTGGGCTTCTGTCAAAGAAAAGAGAAGATTCGGCGGTTCAAAGAGAAATTGATAAAAGAGAGATGGTGTAAGACTGTGTATGTGTGTGTGTGTGTGTGTGTGTTATACGTTTTTCGGTTTCGAGTCGCTTCGTAACCCGTTGTCGTGACCCTGAGAAGGAGGAGAACTGTACGAGATGGAAAAAACCGGGCGTTGTTGGATAGAAAGCCAGTAGATAGTTGAACGGTGAGAGAGACAGATAGAGAAAGGTTGAAAGGACCCCAAACTTGACCAAGGAAAAGGTTTGACCTAGGAAAATAAGGACAAAGGGAAAAAAAAAAGGAAAAAAAGAGGAAAAGGGAAAAGAGACGGTAGCTTGTCTCTCTGGTGGTTACTTTGTGAATTGTGTTTTTGGATGAGGAACAGAAAGAGGAAGAGAGGATGGGACGGATGAGATGACTTTGCTTTATACATCTCGAACCCCAACGGCTCCCCTTCCCTTCCCTTCCCTCTTCGAAGCTCACTCAAGGCATCGAACGAATGATTCAATGTTTTCCTCCCCCCCCCAGAGCTCTCTCTCTACTGGTCACCGAGAAAGGCAAGGGAGGTAGGTACCACAACGGGACAGATTGGCTTGCCCTGCAACTGTTTGTGTTGCGCGTTGCTAATTCCAGCAAAAAAGAAAACCCACAAACGCGCTTCTGGAGCCTGCCCTTTTCCCGGGCCCATCCATCCATCCATCCATGCCCGTGGACGTGGACGGGTACCTGCACATACGAAGAACACGCTGATCGATCCAGGTACCTTTCGTGAAGGGAAAAAAAAAAAAGGTTCGAGTTGAGATTGGCAGTGGTTGACCCAGCGGTTCGTCCAATGACCGACCCCCTGGCATCCCGGATCGAGGAAGGCCGTCTAGCCAAGGTGCGAGCAGCCGCTGAGGACGGGCCAATCACAGCCTCCGGCCGGGGTTCTGTTTGGGTGTTGTAATCCCGCCGTGCGCGGCGCTTAGGAGGGGATCCCGGAGAGGTCGGAACAAGCGACGCGGCTGCGAGTCGCTACGGGCTGAGGGCGCACGGGTCCGGGGAGATTGGAGGCTGTCTGTCTGCCTGGGGGGGGGGGGGTCCTGCACTCTAGGTACCTTGAGACTAAACCATGTACGAAAGTCCACTGCATAAACAGTACAAGAGAAAAGAGGTGGAGCTCAAATAGGCGCGCCGGATGGCATGGTAATCGGGGCGACCTCTCTCTTGCTCGGGATTGGACAGCGGCGCGGCTGTTTTCTTCGCCCGGGGCTGGCCCGGGATCTGATTGGGTCTGCTTCAACTCGGAGAGCCTCCCCCCTTCCTCTCCCCACCTCGTCATCCGGTTGCTCGACCTTGCCTGGATGTCTTGGACAAGTAGGACAGGAAAGGGCCCCCCGGCAGACGCGACCGGTGTGGGACGACGACGGCCGCGGCGGAGAAGGAGGAAGAGGCTGAGGCGCCTGTTCATACGAGCTAGCCCGGATGCCCCATGCGAGGTACCCGTCCTGAAACCTGGTCTGGCGGCTGCCGGCCTGGGCCGCATGTCTTGGCTTTCCAGGTGGCTCTCTCCTTCTCTGTATGTGCGTGGGTTTGCGTGTGGTGTGTGTGTGTGTGTGTCGAGAGAACCATATCCTTCGTTCCCCCGTTCCTGGGCCTTGGTTGGTTGCTTCCAACCAACGCCAGCCTGGGAACGCGAACCGCTACTCGAGCCTCTTGAGCCTTACGTAGCCGCGGAACGGCGGTGGTTGGTCCGCGGATGGCCGGGCCCTTACGTTGATCGCCTTGGCACCTGTTGGCATCATGCATACGACCGTCCGCGATAGAGTGCACGATGGTCTGGACTTGGTTCGACCGCACCCTTCACCATGACGACGGGCTTGCTTCAGGTTGCCGGTGCATGAGGGTCGCGCCGGCGGCCGCAGAGGGCTGTGAGGGTCCTGCAATTGTTATGCCCCGAATGCCAGCCAGGGCAGGGCCTGAACATGTGCATATTCGACTGGTCCCGGGGGCACACGTGCAGACGCGTCGAGTCGTCGGGCCATTGAAAGAAAGAGAGCAAACAAAATGATGTCACATTGCGCAAAGTAAGCAGATTCATCAGACAAGACTTGAGAAATGTGGTTCGCTTCAAATTTCAGTATATGGTTTCATGCGTTGCAGTCTCTTCTTTTGCCCGCCGATACGCCTTGAATAGCAGCCTATCAGCACACACACACACACACACACAGACACCCCTTGCTTGCCCTTCCCACCTTTGCCGGGTCGCCGCATCGTTGTTTACGTTGGTGGATCGACGGCGTTGCGGCGGCGAGCTCCGTTGTCGCTCGCAGTCGTCATCTCCGTCCTTTTTGTGTACTATGTTTAGCCGAGCAGATCGTCCAGGCCATGGTTTCCGCCGGTCGAGGATGAGCCGCCAGCGGGCTTTGGTGCCGAGGCCGCGGGAGCGGGGGCTCCCCAGATACCAGCGCTGCTCTTCTCCTTTGCGAGTTGTCCCAAGGCGGGTCCGGTGGTGGGCGTGCTCGTCTTCTTCACGCCGGAGCTGGCCTGTGACCACAGCGCGCCGAAAGCGTCGCCGCCAGCAGCGCCGGGCTTGGCAGCGGCCGAGGATGCCTTTGGTGCGGCTGCGCCGGGGGTGGCTGCGAGAGAGCCGCGAGCCGCCTGAGGCGCCGCAGCCGGGACGGAGCTGAAGTAGTTGGGTCCCGAAGGCTGGTAAGAAGTGGGCTTCGCCTGCGCTGCGGGCGAGGCAACAGCGGGAGTGCTGAAGGACGAGTAGTTGGCGCTCGGGGCGGGAGACATGGAGGACATGCTGACCATGTTGCCGATGTTGGCCTGCTGAGGTGCCGACACGGGCTGGGGAGCGGCAAAGGTTGTGGCAGAGTTGGCCGTCATGAGGGGAGGAGAGAGCGGGGTGGCGGCCGCGGGAGCCGGAGCTGGAGCGGCGGACTGGAAGTCGTCGAACTCGTCATCGTCGTTGCTGGCAGACGGGGCTGACAGAGAGGCGATGCCGGAGCCGTTGGAGGGAGCTGGGGCAATGACAGGGGCGGACGCCGAGGAGGGCGCGGGGTCGTCGAAAGAGAAGAGGTCGACTTCGGGCTCCTTCTTCTTGGGTGGCTCGGCCTTGGGGGCCGCGGCCGCTCTCTCGGGCTTCTTGGACCGAGACGCCGAAGAGCTGGCAGCCGGGCGCTCGTCGTCGAACTCGTCGTATTCCTCAAATTTGTCATTGTGTGCCTGCGTTCTGCCGTAATCGTTGGCCTCCTGCCCACCGAAACCGCCGCCGTCCCCGTAAACGCCGCCAGAGTAACCCCCGTAGCCGCCCGACTCGCTCCCGAACCCGCCGTAGCGGCTGCTGCTGCCGCTGGAGAAGCCGCCGCCGCCCTCGACGCCGGTGTACTTGTTCTTGGTGGCTCGTGCCTTCTTGCGCTCGGTCCGGATCCGCTCGACATCGCTCAAGAGCTCGGACAGCTCCTTGGCACGGTTGCGGACGTTGATGCCCTGGTCCTTGCCGTTCTGGTCGATGTAGTGGAATTGGCGCAGCATCTTCAGCAGTGTGATGTGACCGCGGGCGTCGTCGATGACACGCTCGGAGCCGTGCTTGATGAGGAACTCGAGGAGCTGGAGGGACTTGTAGATTTGCCGCCACTCCTCGGCCGACTTTTCGGTGAATCTGCGGTAGATCATGGGCATGATTTCGTTAAGGGTGGCGCTGGAAGCTCGTCAGCGTTGCGGGAACAGGGAGGCTGTCTGGTCTGGATGGGGGATAGGTACTAGTTGAAGGTGCCGTTGGCGATCTCCTGCATCAGCGACGAGGACGCGCCCCAAGGTTCGTTGTTGGTCGCCTCTCGGACCTGGAAGCTGTTAGAGGGACGACGACGACGACAAGCGCGAAATGGACGGTACCGACCTTGGCCTCCATTTCTGTGTAGTTCATGACAGCTAGAGGGCACGGTCAGCAGGCGATGACGGGACGGGCATCTCGGAATTGGGCCGCTGGGGATTTTACCATTCTGAACCTTCCTGACACCGGCCTTGACGTCGTACAGGGTCATATTAGCGACCGTGTCCTTGAGGTTGTTCCAATCCATCTTGGCGGATTTGGCAGACAAGATTGGGAAATCAATTCGATGGACGGCAGTCGGAGTGAGCCCAAAGGCGCGGGTGAGGATAGCAAAAAGTCGATTCCCCTGCGATTGTTTGTCGACGTTTCAAAGGACGATGGATGCGCGCAACCCAGCAAGCGACCTGACAACCTGGCCACCATCTGGAACCTTCAGGCTCCGGTTCAGTCAGGTCAGGTCGGGGTCGGGTTAGGTCGATAGGTCGGTTTCGGACGACGCGGCGGGCAGGGGGGTACGTATCGTCAGCCGCGCGATAAGATTGGCTCAATCCAAAGGAAGGGGTGTGGATGATGCTCAGCCACGTGACTTACAAGTGGAGATATAGAGGGCGTGTGTGTGTGTCACCCACATGGACTGACTAAGCAGCAGCTAACTGTGTTTATTTATTATTGCAGATGTACCTCGGTAAGTACCTAACTATTATACCTCCCTACCTTACTTGAAGGCTGTACATCATGACAGATAGCATCGTCAACAAGACACCCACCACACGATCCTCACATCCCGCCTATCGTGTCAGGAAGGGGAAAGTGCGGAGAAAAGCTAGTGTATAAGCAACTGTGTAATGTCCATTGCTACCTGTCCTTCCACCCCCACCCCTACAGTCTACTGCCTCCCGCTCTTACGGAAGGATCGCAGAAAAGTCCGTCTCCTTACAATAATCAAGAAATGAAGTCATTTGAATGCCAAGCTAGTGGTTATTTTATCAGTAAAAATACGCACAAGGCGGGATTTCTAAAACAGTGTAATCAATCAACCTACTTTGTCGGGCGTAACCAGTGCAGCGTCTGTTCCAGCGTAACCGAACTCGAAAGCGAACAGCACGTTCAGGCCGAACTCGTGGCCGAGACCACCGGGCAGTAGTTCGCAGAGCTGGTCGTACGAGAGCTCGTCGTAGCCGCCATACTCGAGGCCCTGGGTTTCGCAGAAGGTCCTGAGGTAATCCGTCCACGACACGTACCCGCCGAGCGCGAAAAGGTTCATGTTGGGCTCGGCCTCCGCGACGGCTTTGACGCAAGGTCCAAAGTCCTTCCCGACGTGGCCGAACGGAATACCCTTGTCGCCAGGGCCGATACCGCTCATACGCCAAGTCCCATCGGCTTGCTAATACGCCCAAACGTTAGTCGTTGTGAAGCCAGCGTTGATTAGAATGCGAGCGCATCTCTCTCTCTCTCTCTCTCTCTCTCTCTTTGTTCTTACCTGCTTCGGCGTCGTTGGAAGACCCCATTGCCAAGGCAGCTGAAAGTAGATGGGGGCCTGGACCTGGGAGAACTTGTTCCGGAGGCCGGGAAGCGCCTGCGCGTACTCGGCGGCCTCCGCCTTGGAGTTCATGTGGTACAGCTTGCTGAACTTGCCGCCGCTCTCCCTGGTCGCGTTCGCCATCGAGCTGAATACGTAGCGGTGGAGGCCCGGGATGGCGGCAGCGGCGTCGGCCACGTTCTTCGCCTGCCGCAGCTCGACCTCGTAGCAGTACTCGACGAGTTCCTGGTCCGGCCGCTTCCTGGCGCCGCTGGCGGGGTCTCTGATGATGGTCCAGAAGTCGGTGACGCCAAAGATCACGTCCGACCCGGCAAAGGCGCGCTTGAGCGACTCCACGTCGTCGAGGTCTGCCCGGACGACTTCGACGCCCTTCGAGGCCCAGGCCAGTGCGGCTTCGGACTTTGGGTCCCGCGTAACGCCACGGATCCGCCACCCCGGCGTTCGGAGGTACGTGTCCGCGACGGAGCCGCCCTACACGCATATCAGCAAATGGATACGTAAGTCCAGGTCAAGGGCAAGGGATAACTGCACCTGTACGCCGGTAATGCCCAGAATTGTTATGAGCTTCGACATTTTGGATGGTGCTGAATCCTGAGTACGAGGGACTGTGTAAGGAGGGCTTCGGTGCTTGATATCGTTACGAGAAAAGGTGGTAGATCCTGTGTCTGCCTTGGGATCAAGACGAGACGGAAGAGCAGCATCTTTGGGGACCATTTATATCCCCTCCTTTCTCCTGCAATGCTTTGCGAACTCCCGAACCATCTGCCCAGCCGTCGGGCTTCGTGGATGATTACCAATACCCATCCCCTTCGTGTGCGACCTGTTGCTGACAGGCCAAATCACGCATGTGTGATGATTGAGGCCGTCCTAGAGGTTCCGCTTGAATCATCTCCACCAGAATATCACGTACACATCAACACCTGCTTGAATCAGCTCGTACCACCAAGGAGCTTGCAGGGGGAGACCAATGCCCCGATGCGGCTTAGGGTCCAGATGCCGATCTGCTGGTCTTACCAAGATGGTTGCAGGGGGGGACCAATGCCCCGATCCGGCCTAGGGCCTAGGTGCTGAACCGCCAGTCTTGGCTCAAGTGTGAACTTGTCAGTGTCGTGGGCTGCGATGCTGTGTTAAGCATTGGCTGGGTAGAGGACATGTCGTAGCTTGCGCAGTGCTTCGATTTGTCAGGTGAATGGGCATTCAGGCAGGAGGATGGATCTATATGTGACTATTCGGAACGATCGTGAATGATATAAAGATGCGATTTCGTCGCTTCTCCAAGTTCATCTGGCGGTCGAAAACAGTAACAAACAACCGATCGATTCCTTCCATACGAGCTCATCCCCCATTCATCTCTACATCTTCCACAATGTCGACCGACAGCCTCTCCCTGGTCAACAAGGTGGCCATCGTCACCGGCTCCGGCCGGGAAAACGGTATCGGCGCGGCCATTGCCCTGGCGCTGGCCAGGGCGGGCGCCCGCGTGACCGTCAACTACGTCTCCAAGTCCTCAGCCGCCCGTGCGGCGCAAGTCGTCTCTGGGATCGAGGCAGCCGCCGGTAAGGGTGTTGCCGTCTCCGTCAGGGCCGACGTTTCTACCGCCGAAGGTAGCAAGACGATCGTGGACGAGACGCTGCGTAGCTTCGGGGTCGACCACATCGACATCATTGGTAAGTGCCATGGCTCCGACTATCACATATTACAGCCAGTCGCCAGTATGTCTGTGCAAGTATAAGTGGATCGCTAATGTAGTCAAGTTAACAACGCTTCGTACATGGTACCAGGAGGGGCGCTGCAAACCTCTTCCGAAGACATGATCAAATCATTTCAGGTCGCTGTTGTCGGCCCAGTGCTGCTGCTCCAGGCGGCTTACACCCACATGTCTCAAAATGGACGCATCATCAACATCGGTAGCGTCGCCTCCAAGATGGGATTCCATCAGATGGCAATCTACGGGGCTGTGAAGACGGCCATGGACCAGCTCACCTGGACGCTGGCTCAGGAGGTGAGACTGCCCCCAATTGTCTCCGTTGCGCAACACACCAGACGCAGAAAGTACAAGGGTAGATGATCTTCATATTCTAACAAAAAGGTTTAAATAGGTCGGCCGCGACGGCAAAAACATCACGGTGAACACAGTTGCGCCGGGCCCGACATTGACAGATACGTTGCCGCCCGTTTCAGAGGTCGAACCGATGAAGGATTTCCTGGTGTCAAGGACAAGAGCTGATGAGCGAGTGACGATGGTCGAGGACGTTGCCGACGCTGTGCTTCTTTTGGCAAGCGAGAAGAGCCGTTGGATCACTGGGCAATTCATATCCGCCAGCGGTGGCATCAACGGTGGGTGAAGTGCCAAACCACGCGCGTAAACCTGACAGTGAGTTCATGGGCATACTGTAGAGGGTTTGGCTGGCAACCGGACACCAGGACAGTGAGAAGACCGTTCATACAAGAAGGGCATAACTGTTAGTGTCGCTTTCATAGTCAGTTATCATAGTAGAATACACGCAGTCAGTATCGTGCAAGTGCTTCTATTGTTATTGCTTCTGCGCATATTACTATTTATTCGAATTCTTTATCAGTACACGCCTTTCCAAGAAAATCTTTTGAATATCCGACCCGCGAATCACATCCTCATTGATTCATATACTATTTCCTACGATCAGAGGCAGCTAGGGCGGGTGTGCTTTTCACTCCTTTTCCCTCCTCTTCACCCTGGCTGGTGGTCCAGGCGCTTTCTAGATACCGTAACCGAGACGGACCATGAACACAACGGCTTTTGCAGGCGACCTTGTTGGGTTCCAAACTGACCTACCATGACTCGAAGCGTACTCGTTCATTCCTAACAAGGCAGACCCTTTTCATCCAGCCGGTCCGTCACTGTACAATGCAATGCTCCGCGTCAACTCATCTGCACCCGCTTCCCCTAAAACTTCAAACCAGATGAAGTCCTTTGCGGTCTGAACGCAAGCAGCGGCATCTGTTTCGCCCGCGGCAGCCATGTCTCGCCGAATCCCATCCAGGTACACATCTCGACCCCCGCTGCCCTGCAGCAAAGACGCCGTGACAAACGCCCAGACTTTGAGGTCGCGGTAGGGACCGCCAAGATATCCTGCGTAGGAGACGGTGAACCAGGAAAGTTTGCTCTCTAGCTGAGCTTGCTCGGGCGCGTTGAACGAAAACATCGCCTTGAGCCTTGACATGAGGCAGAGGCCGACCAGTCGCACCATCTCCGTGATGAGGTCATCCAGTCTGAGAGTTGCGTTCACGTTCTCCGGAAGGCGAGGCATGGACAGCAGGGAATGAATACACGGTCCGAGAAGGTTCATGCCATCCTCGTCTCGGCGCCAGAAGAGCGGGGAATGGCCTTTGGGATTTACCTCGTTCGCGACAAAGAAGACTCGTTCCAGGGCTTGAACAGTTTGTGCCATGGTGATTGAGTTGAAATCCAATCGTGATAAAGTCTCTCGCAGTCGTATCGGCAGATTCTCCCGGGACGTCCTGCATGGAGGAGACAAATAGAAAGGCAAGGGTAGCCAGGGAGCTGTATCATACACTATGCTTCCACCCAGGTCTGATCTACTATGGAATGAGCTTCGCGCACGTTCTTGGTTCCAAGTAATTGGATGAGACAGCGAGACTCACAAGAGAATCCAGGTATGCACTCCGCGACCCAGGTGAGTGAGACCGTCTCGCAGCCTTGAAATCGCAGCTAAGCCGCCCATGTGGGCTTTCCATGCTGTCCAGTCTTGACGTCTCATCTGGAGCAGATAGTCAGCAACATTTCCAACAGGCTTGGGTGAGTGTGCATACACACAGGCAGAGATGGGACAGAATGTGGGCTACCATCCCATCACTGATGCTGTCAACAGCACTGTTAAGACGCTCTCTCAGATGGGCGACGGAGAGGGAGTAGTACTGCAGCATCTCCGGGTTTCTATCAGGATCTGAGCCTCCTCGCACACGAAGCAAGAGGTCGGCGGCATTCCCTAGCGTCACGTGAAATGCGCCTTTATCAGTCAATGCTATGTCAAACCAGATACTGCGAAAGGGCAGGTAGACGGAACGCTGCTCGTTCACTGGGAGGATAATGGGTAAGCGGATGGCCAGAAAGGCTTGTAAGATACGATTGTTTCTCTCATACAAAATCGAATAAGCTCTACGGCGCGATCGTTGGCCTCGGTGGGAAAGTCCCACAGTATCGGTAGCATCGTGTGAGGGGTGCCGAGCGCCGTGCTTGTGCCCGCGTTGCTACTCGGGGAGATACTGTTTTGACCTCCCTGGTCCATCGAGGCGTGCGATGATGCCGATGATGCCCCTCCTCCTGCCTGCGTCTTTGGCCGCCGCCGTTGCTGACCTATCTTCTTCATGACATGACGGCGGATGTCGGTACGCACATCCTTGCGCCGGCGAATGTCATCTGGGTGGGAGATGGTGACGAATTTCAGCTCGGAAGAGGCCGAGGTCACCGTCGCTTTTGGTTCTCTTGAGCCAGACGGCGTTGCTTCGGAAGCATTTTGAGTAGACTTTGGCAACAGCGGAAGCTCCGTCACCCCGCTTGGGTCGCCCATGCAAGATGCCTCTCGAAGCCCAATCTAGATAACTGATGACACAATGGCTTTGTACGAAGCAAGTCTCGCATGAGCAGGGCGGCGACGATGAAGATTCTTTGTCGCTGTGTGTGAGACTTGTAGGAAGTATTACCTATCATAAACTCGTTGTGATTGAATGGCAACGATGTTGGAATCGGGATGTCAGCAGGGGGTACGTACCGTCGCAATAAGATTGGCTCAACTTGAGGATGGAGATGTGGGGAAGGACGATGCCAAGTCACGTGAGCAGCAAGGAGAGGGAGAGAGAAAGAGCTTCCCTGGTTGACCGGGACTGGCCGGAGTAGCATAGTACGTACCTCACGCTCGACCTAGGTAGTACCGGGTAAGGTAGGCTGTAGGTCCCCTCCCTACCTACCGTACCAGCAGATGTTCTCAATGCAAACGAGGTGAATGAGGTTTCGACTGTTTTTTGCAGTCAAGTAAGTGCCTGCCTAGGTGCGTAAGGTTACTTACATACCTAGGTAGCCAGTCTGGAGCAAGGCATACCTATCCTGATGGACATGCATAGTCCAAGGTCAGCCAATTCAGCGGACCAGATGCCGCGGTCGGCCAGCTGTGACGACAGCCGTCGAGAATTCTATGGGCCCCTCCCTCCCTGCTTCATAAAAAAAATGTGTTCCTCAGGTTGCCGCGACACGTCGCGCGCCGTGCCGTGGCCTCCCGTCCCCTTTTGGGAACTAAGTCCCTGACCTCACCAAAACTTTTCTCCCCTGTGAGGCCAGCAAAAAGACTCGATTCTTTTCTCATCAGCGACATCCAATCTTCATCCATCAGCCTGCTTGTACCAACACAAACCCTTTCCCATTCTCCATCTTGTTTATCTGTACCATCACCTTTCCCGTGTTATCCTGCTCATCGAGGTACGTAAAAGCTCTTCTTTCTGTCTGACCACCTCCCGGACCACAAGCCACAAGTCACATACCTACACATGTCCGCCGCCCCCAAAGCTTCCCCCCTACCCTTTTCCATCTCACGCAGTCCGCAATCCCGCATGAAAACCAGCCAGCCAGCCATTGGAGCTTCAAGAGCTCGATGTGCGACTACAGCGGCTCGCATGCTGGCCAATTGGTCTGCCCGAAGCAGTGAGGAGCTCTCCCATTCCGCCTCTGCAGCTTAAAGCTCCCGGCCAAGAGTATCCTGCTATTGAGTCTGGCTAGCTTGGATAGCTTCAAGCAAAGCGTGAGCGCGAGCTGCACCGCCCTCGGGCTGACTGAGCTGGCGTGGCTGCCGACAGCCGATGCACTCGCCACACCTCCTTTTCCTGTTTATCGTGTTATTGCCCCCCGCTTGTTGCTGCTGTACCATCCACTCGTCCGCCCACGCCATCCCCGCTCTACCACATACCCAAGATTCCACGAGCTTCCGAACATGTCAAGGAACGACGTGGGCCAGTGGGGGGAGGTAACTTGGCCGTCACCGACGGTTCGAGTTCCCACCCAGCTGTGCCAGCTTCCGTCCCTCTCCCCCCTTCTCTCCTGTCGCTCCAATGAGCATCGGCCTCGGTGTTTTGACGTGCATTCGCCTTCCTGCCCGTGCCGCACCGGAGGTTACCCAATGGCGCGCTCTTGTATCTCTGCTCTGCTCTGCTCTGCTCCGAGGTACTTGACTGTTCTTTGTTGAGCGGCGGGTTTGTCCAGGTAACAGCGGTAGGCCGGTCGGGTGGTGCAAGTACATGCCCGTGAGCATTGCGTCGTTCGGTCTACCAGCAGCCAGTACATCGTTCATTGTCGTTGCGAGTTCAGGCTCCGCAGTTGAGTTTGGAGATTTACCTACTCCCACTTCGCTCTCTCTCTCTCTCTCTCTGTGTGTGTGTTCAACTGCCCGACACGACGAGGATCAACTGCTAGCTGGTCGACCTGGCAATGAGAATCGGCCGAATGTCGTCCTTCTGTTCCCTTAGTAGCCTCTCCGTTGATCTAACTAAGCTCAATGGGGAGGGAGGGGTTCACGGATGCTTGCTGGCCTGGTGAAGTCATCCCCTCTCTGCTCTTGTACGACGAGAAGACAAAGCGGGAGCAGTAGTTACTGGACGGAGATGGAGCTAGCAGCAGCAATTGGGCTGAGGCGAAACTAATGCCAAGGTCAAAGCCAAAGAGTACCAAGCCAGAGCCGAAAAGACGATCGCTTTGCCCCTCTACCTACCTATGCTCTCCTTCCCTCCCTCTCCCCTCCCCGCTGCTTGCCCTCTCAGCCCAGCCCAGCCCCTCCTTCCTGCCCTCCTGCCCCCCTCCCCCCTTCGTCACTACGTCGTGGAAGGTACGGACGGATACTTGACCCAGGTTGGCCAGGCAGGCAGGTACATCCCTGACCGTCATTGACCTGAGCAACAGCTCATTTCACGTGACTTTTCACCCCTCTTTCCTCGTTCCCGTCCTGCCATTCGCTCGTTTGGCACCCACAGTGGGGAGCTCCTGCGCTAACAATAAACCCCTCCACCCAGCTGTTGAAAAAATGAGACCAACCCTTTTGCGACCCCTCCTACCCCGCCATGCCTTCTGCTCCTCCGTTTCACCCTCGCCCTTTTCTCGACCTTCTGCCTTCATCAAACCTCTCCAAACCGTGATTCCTGCATCTACCAAGCCATCCGTTCGATTCTTCTCAGCATCCAACAAAATGCCTGGCCAAGTGTAAGTCCTCCACCACCTCCGCCGACTAGCTCAAGAGCATCGCAAGCTCCCAATGATGCAGTAACTGACGTGCTTGCAGTTACTTCGATATCGAGTGGGAGGGCCCCGTCCTCGACGGCAACAACCGTCCCACCTCCACCGTTCAGGGTAAGTTTTCCCTCTTGCCATTGGGTTTCCATCCAGCAATCATCACGAACGGCGCCTGCTGTTGCTCTCGCATTGCAATGACCTGCTCTAGAACGCTCTGCGGCGTCGATTCACCACACCCCCCCCCCCCTCTTGCCTTGCCCGTCTCTGTCGCTTGCCGTCACCCAGTCAACCTTTACCGAACTTTGCTGACCGACGACTGTGCCTGCAGCCCAGAGCGGCCGCATCGTCTTCAACCTCTACAAGGACGTTGTCCCCAGGACCGCCGAGAACTTCCGTGCTCTCTGCACCGGTGAGAAGGGCTTCGGTTACGAGGGCTCTTCCTTCCACCGCATCATCCCCGACTTCATGCTCCAGGGTGGTGACTTCACCCGTGGCAACGGTACCGGTGGCAAGTCCATCTACGGCGAGAAGTTCGCCGACGAGAACTTCAGCCTGAAGCACGACAAGCCCGGTCTGCTCTCCATGGCCAACGCCGGCCCCAACACGTGAGTCTAGCCTATGTTCCTCGCATGAAGCTCCAACCTGACCCCCCTCGCAGCAACGGCTCCCAGTTCTTCATCACCACCGTCGTCACCTCGTGGCTCAACGGCCGCCACGTCGTCTTCGGCGAGGTCGCTGACGACAACGGCATGAAGATCGTCAAGGCTCTTGAGGCTACCGGCTCTTCCAGCGGTACCGTCAAGTACGGCAAGCGCCCCACTATTGTCAAGTCCGGCGAGTTGTAAATTGCCCCTGGCCCGGTTCTTTGTACGTTAGGTCCTGCTTCTGGAATGTCGCGAGAGCCACCATGACGGGAAGGAAGGTCATTTTTTTCTTTGGCCGAGACTTGGGAAGTGCGCCAACGCGCTGCTCGGCAGCCATCAGCTTCACTGCTGCTACATAGCTAGCCAAGACAAAAAGTTCAGTGCCACTATCGACGCGCAAGAAGTGACTGTTGCCGTTCCAAAGGGGTTTTTTTTTTTTTAATGCCGTGATGACGTCTGGTGTGTGTTCCAAGGCGAAGCGGCGAAGGCGCTCTCAAAACATATCTTTTGGTATATCTGCACACAGCGATCGCTCCTCGGGCTGCTGCTTGAAACTAGTAACAACTCCGCTGGGGAGGAAGAAGAGATAAGATCTAGTACCCTGGCAAGACCATGCCAACACCCGTGTTCCCATATTTTTTCTTTCGATGTCATCGTGCCAACGCCAATGCAATGCTTTCTCCCATGATGTAAATCGAGTCAACCCAATGAACCCCCTGCCCCAGACCACACAACAACAACTAACAACGTAGCTGTTTTTCTTTCTTTTTTCTTCTTCTCTTTTTTATATGTTACTCCCAAGCTCTTGCCTTGTCCGAAAGACGCTCTGCTCTGCTCTCTTCCTCTCCCCTCATTCCAGACCCAGCCACCGGTCAAAATAAACGCAATTGCTCGCGCTCACCGGGCCGCCCTCCTCGCAGAGGTCGAAGACGGGACACCGGCCGCAGGGGGCCTCGGTGTATCCGTTGACAAAGGGCTCGGGGCCGCCCTCGTCGGGCCCGCCGTCCTGCCTGGCGGCCCAGTTGGTGGTGCTCTGGCGGGGGGCGCGGGTGACGCGGTAGCCGAGGCGGCCGGCGACGCGGATGGGCTCGATGAGGCCGTCGAAGACGAGGACGTCGATGAGCTTCTGCATGTCCTCCTCGCCGAGGATGGTGTCCGAGGTGATGCCCGATTGGGAGATGAAGCGGGCTATCTCGCGCACGGTGGGGTACTCCTTGTAGCCGGCGGGGAGGGGGAGGTTGACGGGGGCCTTGCGCGGCGGGGGCGGCTGGACGGCGGGGACGGAGCTCCTGCCGTCGTCGGCGGCTGCGGAAGACATCTCGTCGGCGGCGCGCTTCCTGCTGGTGGTGGTGGTGCCCTTGGCGTCGAGGCCGCCCTTGAGGACGCCCTTCTTGGGCACGGCGGTGCGGGCGGCGCCCGAGGAGGAGCCGGTGCTGAGGTAGGTGCTCTTGCGCCTGACGTAGTCGAAGATGACGCGCTGCAGGTCCTCGATGAAGGCCTCGTCGAGGGCCGAGTCGGTGAACCAGGGCCCGCCGGTGGCGCGCTCCGAGGGGCGCATGGAGGCCTTGATGAACATGCGCTTGTTGGGGTGCTCGACGTTCTTGAAGGGGGCAATGAGGCCCTTGCCCTGGAGCTGCTTGAGGGCCGTCTTGAGGACCGAGTCGTGCATGTTGAGGCGGTTCTGGATGGACTTTGACCAGATGCCGTCGCCGCCGGCCTCGTCGATGGCGCCGTAGACCATGCGCTGTTCGTCGGTCGAGCAGAGCTTGTATCTGGGTTGGGGAGGGGGATGGTGTTAGCATTGGCAGAGGGAGAGGAAGGGAAGGGGTGGGGGAGGTGCTTACTTTTCGGCATCCTCGACTGAGCGCCATCGCCAGGCGAGGCCTGTCTGGGAGGAGACGGCGATGAGGAGGCGGTCGTTGGTGAGGCTCTGGAGGACCTTGAGGAGGGTGACGGTGTCGCGATTGGGGATGATGTCGAAGTCGAGGATGTCGTACTGGGTGAAGAGCTGGGCCTCGTCGCCGGCCTTTTGGAATTGCTCGTAGAGGGCCTCCTTCCAGACCTCCATCTTGGAGTCGGTGCTCGAGGTCGTGGCCGCCGAGGGCGACGCCGCGGGGGGTGTCGGGGCCATGTTTTGCGACGGCTAGCTGCGGCCTCTGTGTGTGTGTGTGTGTGTTTCGTCCGTCTGTCCTCGGTCTTTGGTCTTTTGGTTAGGGGGCGGGAGGTTTCGTGTAGAAGGGCAGGCGGTCTCCCGGAAGGGGAACTTCGTGCGAGGAAGCGGTGCTCTTTGCCTGGCGGGCGGGTTTGGACGGGAGTGGAATCACGGTCGAGCGACTCGGTGGTGGTGGTGGTGGGGTTTTTTTTCTGCCTGGGGATTTTTCTTTTTTTTTCCCTTGCGCTCGCTGCTGTCCGAAGGAGGCGGGGAGGGGTGGAGGGACTTGCGCGCCTCTGGAGAGAGAGCTCGTCGTCGACAATGGATTGGGATGTTCGTAATTGCTGGTGTTTGGCTACATGTGCGAAGTATAGAACGAGGTTCAGCGATTGATCGGCATTGGTGACGGAGGAAGATGGAGCGCAAACGAGGTTTCCGAGGTTGCGGAATGAGTGACTTGGGTCGGCGACGATGGTGGGATTCCAGAGGCTGGTTCGCGGCGCAGCGCAGCGCAGCGCCTGGTTTAGGTACCTACCTAGGATGATGGATCGGCGCGGCGCAGCGGCGGGAAGAAATAAGGCAAAAAAAAAAAAAAAAAAGTTGCCCCGCCTTTTGGATTCTCGATGCTGCGGACAGGGGTTGAAGGGTGGATACGTACCTGTGGGGAGATAGTTCTTATTAGGTATATTACAGATATGCGACGTTCAACTAATACCTCGATATCGATCTCTCTGCTGCGCCGAAGATGGAGCAATAACCCGCGTGTTGCATGCTTATCTCTACTCCCTCTCGTAAACGAGATGAGGAGGTTCAAGCTGTTGTGTAGGAGAGCAAAATGAAGCGTGGTCAATATGGCTAGTTGGATCGTTTTATCCGCCTCCAAGTGAGTGACTCACTGCCCGAGTATGACTGAATACAGAAATGATAGATACGGAAACCACGCACCCTTTGCCGAGTATATCTGACATCTCTCGATCCACCGACAGCTCACTGCAGCGTCTAGCTGCCTCTTTATCAACGACACCATCACATGGGAGCTCGATGGGATTTTGGACTCAGCACCAAGATATCATTCATGATTAGCCATGGGGCGAGAGTTTACCACACAGTTTGGCCAAGGATATCGTCCACAGTCTACCCATCTTACACTCGGTACGTCTCGTGACACCCTGCACCCAGCAACAGGCCACGCATTCCAGCACACTTCTCTTGCAGTTGTCCTCATGGACAAGCTTAAGGAGCGATATCACCTAGTTTCTAGGCCCCTAAGCTCCTATCGTAAGAGCTATGCACCACTGGCTTTCTAAACATAGTCAGGATCTGCGCAGTAATCGAGCAGAATACGGACGACCTTGTTGTGGCCTTTGGCTAATGCAGCCTGCAAGGCGTTACCATGGTGTCCACCAGGTGCGTTAACGTCTGTGCCGTTATCGAGGAGAATACGGACAATCCTTTTCTGGCCTTCAGCTGATGCAGCCTGTAGGGCGTTACCATACATCCCGCCAGCTGCGTTAACGTCTGCACCGTTATCAAGGAGAATGCAGACAATCTTATCGTGGCCATAGGCTGATGTGGCCTGCAGGGCGTTACTGTAGCACGCGTCAGTTGCGTGATTGACGTCTGCACCATAATCAAGAAGCAACTTCACGATCGATCTCGTGGTGACCTCTAGCTGATGCGCCAAACAGAGCGATCCCATATCGATGTTGTGCGTTGACATCAGGGCCACTTTCCAAGAGTAACCTAACAGTCTTAATGTGGCCTCTTTTAACTGCAGCCTGGAGAGCAATGTCGCTTTGCACATTCGCATCCTCGGCCCTCTGAAGGAGCATCCGAACGACCTCGCTGTGATCATTAGAGGACGCTTCCTGGAGGGCGGTGTAGCCGTTCACGCATTGTGTTATCTTGGTATCTGCGCCGTTGTTGAGGAGCAGCTGGAAGACCTGTTCGTGGCCTTCTAGACATCCCCAGATGAGCGGCGTGCGGCCATGTCCGTCTCTGGAGTCCAGAGCGGTGGGGTCCATGGCAAGGAGTCTCTGCAACACTTCCTTATGGTCGTTCAGTGCAACCAAGTGCGTATTTATCATCCCGCATTTTCGGTGGTACGGGTGATTGTTCTTCCAAAAGATGGACCACCACGTGCGAAATCGTTGGTTTTGTTCGTCATAAAGCCTCATCACACGCTCTTGCAGACCCTCGTTTGTGGACAGTGCCTCTCGCGAATGGGCAGGCCAGTATGTTGCCGAATAATCCAAAAAGGGGTACTGGGCCCAGTCAACGACGGAGTCTGATCCATAACCATTGAAGTCCTCGTCTGGTTTGTCCTTGGAAAAAGAGGTATTGGACACAGATTTCCCCCATCACCGCATCCGACCGCGCTTCATGAAAGGAATGCTTCCACAGGTCGTTGGCCGGGCAGACAAGGCTCTCCCGCGCGATGAGGAACTCCTTGGCCGTCTGGTGTATCAGGTAGATCCATTTGTCGTTGAAGAAGACGAAGAGCCCACAGAGCTCTCGGATCTGCGATTTTATCTGGGCGTTGTCCAGGTCCTCGCGGTTGATATCCAGGCCCCCGTGGACCTGGGCGTCCGCCCCGTCCGTGCCCAGCTGCAACGCCACGTCCATTTCTGAGAGCGTGAGCGGTCGGTGTGCGGCCAGGACGATGTGGAAAAGGATTCGAACATCTTGTCGCCGGTTGTGGTTGATTTTGCCCAAGACCTTCTCGCACGCATCCTCCACCGTCGTCTGAAGAGAGTCGAGCTCGCTGATTGAGACCCTTTTGTGCCTTTTAGGGATGCGATAATAGACCACTTGTATCACGAGATGTAGCCAGAGGTAGGTTCGGTGAGGCACTGAGAGAAGCTTCTCTCGTAACGCGTCTTGTACATCCTGGCTCATCCTGAGTTTGCGCCCAGCCGTGGCCACCTCGTGTTGGATTACCAGGTTGATCTCGTCGCTGATGTCGGCATTGCTGTCTTCGCCAGCTATCCGGATCGATTGCGGCTCTTGAATCTCGCGGAAGTTGCACTCAATGTCCTGGTAAGGGCGACTAGAACTTCCGAGTAGAACTTGTCCGTTGGTTGTGAAATTTTGTCAGATACGGATGAGATTTCGCCTATCCTCGAAGCAGCACTCACCCAGAGAGTCTATAAGGCATGTGATATTAACTGCTTGGTCGTCCCTAGCGGCATCTAGGAAGATACCCCACATCTCATCACGCTTGCTCGTGAATCTTCTGTCCATTTCTTTCAAAGGCAGGCATGGAATGACTGAGAAGCAGGGTTTGATGGTGGAAAAGCTGATGCAGGAGCGCGCACAAAGCCGTCGATAGGCTGTTCTGCTCGATGTTGTCCTTGAAGAAGAAATAGCACAATGTATGCTCGTTCGTATACCGGAGCTCCTTGTCGATGAGGAATTTGGCCAAGACAGACTTCCCACAGCCTGGATCAGCCGAAATCCAAAGGAGGTCGTCGTGGCGGCTCTCCCGCCACTGTTTGTACCGCGGGTGCTCCAGTACCCATTTGCACGTGCCTGGAACTCTTTCAGGATTGATGTTCTTATTAAGCTCTCGTATGTGGACGTTTTGAATGCCCTGTGACAATCGACCTGCTTTTGGTTCTCGTATCTGGCCTCCTGCTTCTGTGTCTGTGCTGAGATTGCCTCGTGAAGGCAAGGATCTGGAAGACGTATTAGCAGAAGCACAGGTAATAGTAGACTAGTCTGAAGCATGGGACGAATAGTGATATTAAAGTGGCATCTTCTCAACATTGAAAGAAGGAAAGCAGTCATCGTGGGCTGCATGGTTCCTAGCATCGTAGCATAGGTGCCTACTTACCAGAAACCATATGTGTTAAGGGTTTATCCTGCAGAACCCTAGTAGGCGGTATCACTGACAGAAGCTCCTTCGCAAACGCAGCCACCGTTGCGGCAGCGTACGCTTGCCAGCTCTTGTCCTTGTGGGTATCCGCATAGTCGCAAATGCCGCGGATCACCAGACACGGGAAATCCTGCAGCCCCGCGGCCTCCATCTCGAAGCAGAGCATCCCCACTAGCTCTCTGTTACGCCTGTCGCGCGTCTTTCCACCCTTCATGAGCTGGTTACCCGAAGCAATTGTGCCGTAGTGAATTACTGGATCCGTGTCGTCTCGGTCGTTCCGCTTGACTGTCTGCGACCGATCACAAGACTGTTCGCAGGTTGCGTCAGGGTCGACGTGGTTGCACTCTGCCTCGAAGAGGCAATCATTGGCAGCGCCCTGATGGATGAACTTCTGTTTCATCTTTTTCGAGATTTTGCCCGCGAATTCCCGTAGGAACTGAGGGATCTTGCTGTCCTCAATCAGGTGGTCGGCCTGAAGACGACCTAGGGCGGCTAACAGAACCTGGGGCGGTGTGTTGAGTGATCCCGTACGCTGGAACTTTCACTCTTGTATCACTTTACCCCGGTCGTGCTGGATGACGCCTCCGCAAGTCCCAGACGGTTGGCTGACCACGATGTCGCCCAGTCGAATGTCTTGTGACGGCACGCCGCCGCCAATGCCAACCACCAGACCGAACTGGATCGACCCAAAGGTCCGCCAGAGGTCCTTCGCAACCGTAGCAGCAGACGTTGTTCCGTAGATGCCCGTAGGCAGGCAGGCGATGACGACGTTGTGCCCCTGGACCTCCCCTAAAACATAGCTGTTGTGGTCGGCGTCAGCCTGCTTGGGCAGGTTCAAGTGGACTTTGTCAAGCATTCCCTTGGCGGCGGCCATTTCCACCGGGATGGCGCATATCCAGCCCACTGTGTACTGTCGGGTGCCAGACATTGTGTATCCGGGCCTGCGTAGCTTGACCAAACGCGCGACGGACGCAAACGGTGCCCGGGGTTGTTGAAATTAAATAGCCAAGAGCTCAAAGCCAGCAGATGTCGCTTGGTATTCGGGTCAACTTGGAAGTCTCTTGTAAACGGGAGAATGTTGTAGAAAAAGATACAAACTGCTGTCACGGCAGTGTGGTCTTACCGGCTGTTGTTCTTGTGGCCACTGGCAATCCAAGCAATTGCTACAAGAACCTAGTATTATAGACTTCAGCTTTATCGTTATTAATGTCAAAACCGGACAGAGATAACCAATGCATGGTAAGTTTCACCTCCTGAAGGTCCTGGACGCTTGATGAAGGGAATCTGATGCAAGTCAAGGCACCAGACATCCCTCTTCTCTGGAGGCCATCACCTCATCAACTAGGTTCTTTGGATAACAGCGCCCACCGCCAGACAGACCACTCAGAGTCAGCTGTCCGCATTCCGAGACCCACAAGGAAACCACAGCTTTGTTGCTCTTTGATTCCATCGTCTCATGCCGTGAGGCTGGTGTGTAAAGAAACTCCGTGCCTTTTTTTTTTTTCTCCTTCCCTCTCGCCCTTCCACTTCACTTCGCCAACTCTTTGTTTGGTTCATCACATCTTCAAAGATCAATCCTCTAAAAACAGAGCTTTACTTCAGCGTGCTCTGCTCCCGCATTAACATGTGCAAGGACAGGCCATTGGTCCTTGGGGGTGGGTGGGCCGGTGTGCCCGGGCCACAGACCCGGGGCGCACGGAACGGGAACGGGACCCACGGAAAGAGGAACTAGTGTAAGAAGAGAGAAAAAAAAAAATCTCTTCACCAACCATGACCTCACCCTTCTTTCTTAAATGACTCAACGGCGTCCTCAATCCAACAACAGCTGATCCTCCGATCAGTTCCCTTAACCCGCCTTGCTAGCTCAATCGGTAGAGCGTGAGACTCTTAATCTCAAGGTTGCGGGTTCGACCCCCGCGTGAGGCTCAAATCCTCACCGCGATTGGCACAGCCACTCTTCGGGTTAATCTTTTACTTTTTGGTTGTCCCCCATCCCTCTCTACTTACTTACTATATATATATACTATACATAAGAGGCAGTTGTTGTTTGCGTCCTGTGGTCGAGACCTGAATCATTAGCAAATACGAGTTTCACTTGTCCGACTGTCTGATTTGCATCAGGCCACATCCGATCCAAACATACACTGCTACAGCCATTCTTCCAAGGTCAGATGTGTTAGGGGCTGCTTCGAAGGGACGATGATGGGCTTAGTATAAAGATCTTGATCAACGACGCTGTATTAGTGGCAGAAGTCGAAACTTTGCGGGATGTATCTATGTAGAGATTAAGCAAACGCCCCCACTGTGGCCATGAGTGACGCTCCGCCAACCACAGCCATGTAGGCTTGGAGCCTTTTTCTGCCTTGTAGAGTCTTGTAGCTCTTCTCCGAGAGGAAATCCTCGGCCAGTAGTTGCACGAGCCCGGCGAAGAGAAGCAGGCCTGCTGAGATGGAGTTCATGAAGCCAACCATCAACAGTCCGGTCTGGCTCATGGGATCGTACAGGTTATGCACAATCAGGCCGATGAGTTGGCCGAGCGGCGTCGTCCCGCCGAACGCGAGGACCATAAGCCACGGACGAGGCGACGACCTGGGCAGCTGGATCGCGGCGATGCGGCTGCCAAGGGCAAGCCCCTCGAACGTCTGGTGGAAGCTGACGGCTATGAGGAAAACGATGAATGTCGGGCCCGTGGCCACCGAGATGGCCATGCCGATGAAGATGCTGTGGAAGAGAATGCCACCCTCCAATAGGAGACACTGCCGGAGAAGCTTGCTTTGCTCCTCTTCTGTGACAATGTGGGGTGCGCCCGGTGTAACTGTAACCTTGGGACGGCTACCGGGCGAGCTTGGTCGTCGTGTGGGCTCGTCGATAGGCACAGGGTCTAACTCGTTGACAACGAGGTCAATGTCGTCATCGTCATCGTCGTCGTCGTCGTCGTCGTCGTCGTCGTCGTCGTCGTCGTCGTCGTCGTCGTCGAAGCTATCACGCCCGTGTCCGAGGCTGTTTATTGCTTTCGCTTGCGTCGGCGTCGAACTGGGCAGAGGCGAGGCGCCGGCCATCAACCCTTGGGTGGCGTCAATGTTGTCGAGGTTAATATCTTCGGGGCGATGAGAGCTGCGTCTATGCGATGCCATGCTTGCCGTCGTATGTAGGTTTCCGACGGGTGATTGGCTGCCGTCTTCTTCGTCCCAGTA
The DNA here is from genome assembly GCA_016807845.1 of Colletotrichum eleusines. Taxonomy (NCBI): domain Eukaryota; kingdom Fungi; phylum Ascomycota; class Sordariomycetes; order Glomerellales; family Glomerellaceae; genus Colletotrichum; species Colletotrichum eleusines. The sequence continues at coordinate 573,740 of JADEZO010000001.1, read as the reverse complement.
CTCGTACTCGTGCGAATGCGAATGAGAGTGGCCGGCACCCCGAGTCGCCAAGTAGGACTCAAGCGCGACAACGGACAGTGCTGCTACCAGGGCGATCAAGCCGGCCATCTGCGGGTAGCCTTGGTTGAAGACGTAGGGGAGGCATGGGTCGGTGAGGGAGGTGAAGGCTGTTGGGAGAAGGTGGACGAATGATGTCGCGAGAAGCACGCCGGTGCCGAAGTGTTGACAGTAGAAGAGAATCTTGCTCTGGGCGCGGCCTTTCGATGATCTTCGGGGAAGGAGGGGGATGCCGCAAGCTGGTTGTGAGCTGGTTAGCAGCGACTTTTTGACATTTCGACGCGCTACCTCGAGAGGTACGATGACGACACCGAATTCCAAGACATAGCTTCTGTATCCCGCCCGCCATCACGGCCTCTCCGTATGTGTTGGTGTACCCGTGGAAGCGCAAGACGCCACTTACATATCGTGCTCAAGGCCAGTATCAGGATGAGGGCACCGATGTGCAACGCGGTATCGTAGGATTCTTTACTCGAAGAACCACACTGCGGCTTGGCAGCGGTGGGTTCTGCGTTGGCAGCAACATGGCCGTGTCTTTTCGAGAGCTCGGCGAGGAGGAGTTCAGTCGGTATCGAGGCCCAGGAGGCGGCATCTGCGTAGGAAGAGGAGGAGCGAGTCAGCGAACAAGGCCACCATCAGACTTTTTCGAGCCATAGCTAGCTCCTCGTGAAAGCTGGAGCCATCACTGGCAGAAAACTAGTACACACCTCGTGCCCACACCCCCGAGGCATCTGTATCACCCATTCTGGACAGCGGAGAGGAATGGGTTATGGCTCAATATCATGGCGATTCCGCAAAGGGAACGAAGGAGCGAAGCCACACACACAGAAAGAGAGAGGGGGAAAGAGAGGGAAGTGGCCAGGCAGGATTGGGCCTGGACTTCGTCTGAAGTCTGTATTTGTTTGGAGCAGAGTCATGAGCGGCCGCAGCAGAGAAAGATAGACGCAAGCATACATGCACACGCTACCTATGTAGCACAAAGCCTAGGGAGGCGGAGCTCGCCTTGGCCCAATGTGTCCTAAATTGCCCCTAGTTAAGGAAATCATGCGCATCGCCGCATTTGGGGGGGAAGAGAGAGGGAGTGGGGGGAGAGCAGCCCGCTTTAATCCCTTGGGTTTGCTGGAGAAACAGGGGTCGATGGAGTCCCCGACCAGCACCTTGACAGCTGCAATCTTGCGCAAAATAACGCGGAGCCAAGGGGTCCTGGACACCTTCAATATCTCCGCTTTCCTCCGTGCGGTGTCTTATCGAGCGAATGCTTGGATAAGCGAATTCAGATAAGATAAGAGCTCTGCCGAGGTGTGGGGCGTCGGGCGCATGACTAACCGATTCGCGATATCGGCCGTCTATCGCGACAGCTCCGACTGAGACCGTTGCCGTCGCGCCCAACAACTGTGACACACACACACACACAGCTCCCCAACCTCATCCTAACCTCATCTCAGCATCACAAGGTTTGGGCCAAGGAACCGGGAAAACACATACACACACACACACACGCACATACGCACACACACTCACGATGGCTGGAGTTCGTCGACTTCAGTTGGCCGGACTGGCCCTACTGGGTGGCACGTCCGCCCTGCAGATGCAGATGCAGGTGCAGGTACCTGGTCAGCAAGCACCGATGATTGCCGATGAGGTGCCTCTCGTCTCAACCTCTCCCTCGACCGCGTCCTCGTCATCGTCGTCCTCCAAGAAGAAGCCCTTGGTCGAGACTGAGGCCCTCCAAGACACCATCAGCGCCGACAACCTCCTCGCGCGCGCGAAGGAGCTATATGAGATTGCCAAGCTGGGAGAGGAGGAGTACAACCATCCCACCCGCGTCATTGGCAGCGATGGTGAGGTCGCCGTCCCGTCGACTCCACTTGCTTTATGCTTACACTCGAGGCAGGTCATGCCGGAACTTTGGATTATATTTACTTTAACCTCGCCAAGCTGGGCGATTACTACAAGGTCTGGAACCAGACGTTCCCCGCCGTCTCTGGCAATGTCTTTGAGTCTCGTCTCATCATCGGCAACACGGTGCCCGCGTCGGCCGCGCCCATGGCTCTGACGCCCCCCACCAAGAACAAGGAGCCTGTGCACGGCGACCTCGTCTACGTTGAGAACGACGGCTGCGATGCCTCCGACTACCCGTCTGAAGTGAGCGGCAACATCGCCTTCATCCGCCGTGGCACCTGCGCATTCGGCGCCAAGAGCGAGCAGGCCGGCAAGGCCGGTGCCGTCGCCGCCGTTGTCTACAACTACGACAGCGAGACCGTCCACGGCACACTCGGCACCCCTTCTCCCGACCACGTCGCCACCTTTGGTCTCGGCGGCGACGATGCCAAGCCTATTCTTGAGAAGCTCCGCAAGGGCGACGCCGTCGACGCCATTGCCTACATTGACGCTGTCGTCAATACCATCCAGACGACCAACATCCTCGCCCAAACGCTCGAGGGCGACCAGGACAACTGCGTCATGCTCGGCGGCCACAGCGACAGTGTCGCCGATGGCCCGGGTATCAACGACGACGGCTCCGGCAGCTTGAGTCTCCTCGAGATTGCTACCCAGCTCACCAAGTTCAGCGTCAACAATTGCGTTCGTTTCGCCTGGTGGGCCGGCGAAGAGGAGGGTCTTTTGGGCTCTGACTACTACGTCTCTGTACTGTCTCCCGAGGAGAACCAGAAGATCCGTCTCTTCATGGACTATGACATGCTCGGCAGCCCCAACTACGCCTACCAGATCTACAACGCGACCAACGCCGTCAACCCCACCGGCTCCGAGGAGCTGCGCGACCTGTACGTTGACTGGTACAAGGCCCACGACCTTGCCTACACCTTCATCCCTTTTGACGGCCGTAGCGACTACGACGCCTTCATCCGCAACGGCATCCCCGGCGGTGGAATTGCTACTGGCGCCGAGGGCATCAAGACCAAGGAGGAGGCCAAGCTGTTCGGCGGCAAGGCCGGTGACTGGTACGACCCGTGCTACCACCAGCTCTGTGATGATGTTGGCAACGTCAACCTGACCGCCTGGGAAATCAACACCAAGGTATGCACTACCCCCACGGTGTCTTTATTTCTAGCCTCTATTGCAATGCTAACTTTGCGTGCAGCTGGTCTCCCATTCCGTCGCCACCTATGCCGTATCGTTCAAGGGCTTCCCTGAGCGAACCAAGGCGTCTGCTGCTTCCACTTATGCCCAGGATACCAAGTACCATGGCAGCAAGCTTTTCATCTAGGCTGCGGAAAATTTTCTGGCCTGCTGAAAGACATGACGAAAGGCGTGTATATTACCTCGACTTGAGCGACTGAGGATTTGATGGTGCTGATGGTAGAGCGGACTTGGAGGGTGCACGGTACGCATAACAATTGGACATATGATTTAGAGATAGCATCGAGTTGATAGATCACCTTTTGAACAACATTTTGAGTCACTTTTCCGCGTCCACGTTTGCCTCTGCCCGTCGACACTATTCATCCATTCGCATTGCTGCAGCAATTTACTGCCGAGTTGGAGATCTGGGGAGATCCACTAGCGGGGGGGGGGGTGAGGGGGAGGAGGCGGGGTGATTCATTAACTATTACCCCCCTGACTACTTCTTTCCACCCTCGTGGGTCCATTTCCATCCACCTTCCTTCATCCTCAGCAACCCTCCAACCGCATAATCATGGCATATTCCAACAATAATGGCGCGGCGCCCCAAACTTCTGAGTGCCGAAATCTCGACTTGTACCTCGTTGCCATCCCTTCGCCTAATCTTCGATGCCGTCTGGCTCCGTCAGTCGGACAGGCGCATGCCTGCGCTGCCACCGCAGAAAGGTCAGATGTGACCGCACGCGACCATCCTGTGCGCCATGTGCCAGGACGAACGTCCAGTGCACATACGCGGCGAGGGAGCACCAGATACAGCTTCGAAGACAGGACGTCGAGAGGCTCGAACAGCACATACGAGACCTGCAGACCGAGAACGACAATCTGACGACGAGACTAGCCAGTCTGCAACAGCAACCGCCCCAAGCAGCCGCCGACGACAGACTGGCTACCCCGAACACGACGCCAAGCCTAGGTCTGCAGTCCGAAGACACCCAGGCACCGGCGGGGAGCGGAGAGATCGCGAGCCAGGTCATCCACCTCTCACTCAATGCCGGCGGCGGCCGGGACTTTGTCGGTTCGACGAGCGGCTTATTCCTCGCCAACCTGCTGCAGTCTCATAGCCAGTCTATTGGGTCTTCTCATAATGCTGTCTGCCAATATCCCAGCTCCGCATCCCACCATCTCAATCGACCAGGAAGCATGGCAACTAATGCAGTCGCGAATCTGCTACCACCGAAAAGCCTCACCACAGATATACTGGATGCTTATTGCAGCCACGACCGACTCTGTTACCCATTTCTGTCTCCCAAGGCGTTGGATAGGACCCTAGACGCTGTCTATGATGCAAGTAACCCCGAAGCTGCAGATCCTGTCGATGCTTTCCTCATAGACATGACCCTGGCAATCGGCACAGCGCAAGTATACAAACTGAATTGGAATGGTATCTGGGACGCCGAGGTTCACTACAGCCGCTCCATGACAAGACTTGGCAACGTCCTCTCCCGAGGGGGCATCACTGCACTGCAGGCGTTACTCCTCATCTGTCAGTATCGGATGGGAACCACTTCACATGACACGAGCACCAGCGTGTGGCACCTCATCGGTGTGGCCGCGAGGACTTGTTTCGAACTTGGCTTGCACAAGGCGTCAACCTATGCTCCTCCTTCGTCCCGTGAAGGCAGCGAGGGAGACTCTGCCTCGTGGCAGGAGGACGTAGAGACCAAGCGGAGATGTTTTTGGAGCGTGGTGTCTATGGACCGCATTGCCAGCCTCATCCTCGGCCGACCACTAGCCATTCAGCTCGAGGACATCGATGTCGATCTCCCTCACTTCGATGCCACCGCTCCGGTCCCACTCCATCACTCGCTGTCGACGGCATCGTTCGGTACTCCAGAGTGGCACCTCGGGACCTCCATATTCGTTCACATCGTACGGTACAGGCTGATTTGTGGCAAGATTCTCAACCTCTTACACCGGAGCACTGGCACAAACCGAGAGACCGCCCTCACGTACGAGGATAGCCGGAACGCTTTGGTCGAGGAGCTGCGGTCATGGCACGCGGAAACAGCCAACATGCCGTTGATCCCAGGCGATGCACCACCCGCCTCACTCGCGAGTAGGTCGAGCTTCCGCTCCGCCGAGTGGTACAAGCTGCTCTACCACAACGGCGTCCTGATGCTGTTTCGGCCATCTTCGACTCTCTGTGATGCGACGGGGAACAGCACCGTGCTGCAGTACATGTTTGATTCGTCGCAGGAATCGATCAATCTCTACGCCAACCTGCACCGATCAAGGAAACTCAACTACTCCTGGGTCACCCTGCACTCCATCTTTATCGCCGGATTGTCCTATATCTACGCCTTGCGCAACCATCTACAGCACGCGCAGAACCGAAGCGTTCCGAACGCGACCACGCCCAAGGCCACTTTGCGGTCCACTCCGACCATCAGCCAGGTGGTCAATGACACGCGCGCCTGCTCAAAGGTCCTGGTGGCGGTCTCGGAACGATGGGCAATGGCGCGGAACTGCTCCGAAGTTTTTGACCGTCTCAGCGATGCCGTCGTTGCCGACATCGTCGAGGCCCAAACCGGCCGCACCGCAACTGCTTCCAATTCGACATGTACAGTCCAGCCCGCCAACGAGGTGGGAGGGCACATGCAGGTACCGCCCATGGAATCGAACACGGAGGACGCCATGTATGCACAGAATAGCCACGGCTTCGTGAACATGACGGTCGATGAGACCCTACGAGACTGCTTCGGGGACCTCCAGAACATCTGCTACGACCAGTACCACAGCGATGCAGTTGCTCAGCTTTCGCAAGATTGGCTATTCGGATTGGAACAGACCCCAAGTCGTTACTTTTAGGAGCACGTGGGCACGCCAGCAAATCGCATGATCCCAAACTACCATGCACAGGGTTACAGGAATCTACATTATCTTATATCTAACCTTTATATGCTGCCTCTTTGAAGGAAAGCTCGTGGCAAATCAACGTACCTGCTTCGCAAGTACTCTGCAATACCTTTACCAAGGCCGTCTATACGATCGGAAGACGCGATACCTCCGTTCAAGTTATCGAGGATACGGCTAATCAACCTTTGTTCAGCTCTCAGTCATATTGGATGGCAAGTGGTACTTACAAGTGCACGGCATTGATGCCGGGAAAGTCAACACGCTCCACTCTCCGATCTGGGTTGCCCTTGAACCAGTCATTGCCAAGCAGTTGCTTCAGACGAGAGACGGTCAGCAGCGTGCGGAGCCAGGGGTACTCGTCCTCGTTGCGGACGAAGAAACCGACGTTGGAGTTATCGGCCTTGTCGCCAGACCGTGCGTGGACTATGCTGCCCAGCGGCGCAAACTCCGTGGGGCCCAGTGAGCCCAAGTCTATGGGGTCTGCCGTATCGGCAGACGGTCGAAGAGCCTCGTACGTCGCGGTATTGCCGGGCGGAGGGACAGCTATCGACTTCCCCGTGCCCAGGAGAACGCGATGGTCGATGGCCGACTGCGGTATCAGCGCCGGGAAGATCTCCATGAACCTCTTCGGGTCCATTGTCCGGAAATCCAGCGACATGTGGTAGCCGGGATAGCTCTGCATCCGCACGGCGTATATCGGAACCTTGAAGTTGACGGCCGCGATGTCATCCTTCCTCCGCGCCTGCGCAAACACCCGGAGCTGCACGGTGCCGGCCTGTTGCGAGCTGGGATTCCGCACCTGCGTGCCGTACTGCTCGATGCTCAGCCGGCTGAAGTTGGCGTCTTTCAAGAGATGCGCCAGTTGGTTCTTCATCATGGCCACCTTCTCGTCCACGTCTAGCCCGTTGATGTAGAACGTGGCCTCGGCCTGGTAGCCACCTTCGGCGGCAAACATGACCTTTGTAGTGGGTGGAGGCGGCAGCCCCCTCGCTCCCCACACGCGCACGCGATCCTCTCCCGAGCCCTTTTGCTCCTCGACGCGAACGTCCGACAGGTCGGCCACAACGTCCGGGTTGAGGTAGAGGTGGCCCTGTAGCTCATACAGCAATTGGGCCGTGACCGTGTGTTGAGTTACGCGCCCGCCACCCTCCGCCGTCTTACTGATGACGCACCCTCCGTCGCGGGCAATCTCGGCAACCGGAAAAGCGAGGTCGACCAGTTCGGGGAGGAAGTCCTTGAAGCCGGAGAAGTTGGCGCCCACCACGTACGGCCCGCATTCGATGAGGTGCGCCGCCAGCAACGCCCCCGCGAGCTCCTGGTGCTGGTCTTCCCGCCAGCCGTAGTACCATGCCGCGGCGCCCATGACGGGCGAGGCGTCGGTGCACCGTCCGCAGATGACGATGCGCGCGCACGCCCTCAGAGCCTCGACGATGCCCCAGCAGCCGATGTACGCGTTGCCGCAGCAGGGCTCGAAGCCCCAGTCGTCGAGCGTGGTCTCGGGGTGGTCCAGATGCAGGAACGTCAGGTCTTCCCTCCCCGACCTGTTCCGCAGCAGGCCCGACACGTCGTCCCCCAGCACGGCGGCGACCGCGCTCTCGGGGTACCCCCTCGCTCTGCAGAGCGTCTTGACTTTGTCGAAGAGCGCGGCCGTGTTCAGCGCCCCGGCGTTGGTGACGACGCGCACGCCCTCTGCCATGATGTCGTCGATGCACTCCTCGAGCTGCTCGTAGAAGCCGTTCTCGTACCCGAGGCCCGGGTCGACGTCTCGCCTGGCGATGGCGTTCCAGGCGATGTTCATCTCGGAGAGCCAGTCGCCCGTGATGACCTGCACGTTGCCGGAGCGGACCATGCGCGCCATGGCGTGCGGGTGGTCGCCCGTTGCGCCGGAGACGTTTCCGATCCTGACAGGCGGCTTTTCAATCATGGTTTGGGGGAATCTCTTGGGTCCCCGTGGAGGGTTGAAGTGGGGGAATGGGGTAGAGTATCTAGCACAGAGGTCTTTCGAGGGAGAGTAGGGCCTGCCGGATTAGAAGTCGCAGCGGTTCGGAGGGGAAGGGGGGGTTTCGTATGTAGTCCGAGACTAGCTTGGTTTACAAGTGCTGATGGGATTCTTCGAGGTATAGAGTTACAAGAAGTAACCCGGAGAAAGGATCCTGATCTATCTTGACGTCGTGAACCTTTCGCAGTGTGCAGACCAGGGATCCGAGCCAAGACGTACTTCTTGGCAGGCTTGTTCTTGTCTGCATGTTCCCCCAAACTTTTCGAGATGGAGTTTCAGCGATCGGATAATGAGCTCTCGTGATCCGGGTTATCAAGCCGCGGGGACCAGGATAAAGAGTCCAGCTCCGAGTGTCGGCATGCATAGGCGTGTCGTTTCTGGGCGCGGCACCCACGGCCGAGGGAAGATGAGAGCGCGGGCGCCGGGGCCGAGAGCACCACCACCCACAGAGGCTCATTCTACCGGTCCTCAAGCTTCTCAACACTTTGCCCGTGGGTCAAGCCAGGGACAGGCGAAGCATCTCAACGGCAGTTGATCCCATTGGTTCCAATAGTGGATGGTCGGGTGAGGACCGACGCTTCTGGTCCACCCCCAGCGTCCGTCCCTCTTCCAAGTTCCACCAGGGGGGGGTCGCGGGGAATGGAGAGGGGATTCGGCCTTCGGCGCCGCTGGCCGAGGCAAACATTTGCCGCCTCATATCTCCGCAACTACTGCAACACACGTTGCGTTGCCGTCACTTTGGATCCAATGGTTATGGACTCCCGGCTAACACACGCATATGGCTAGTGGGAACTCCCCACACCAGGCATCGTGGTGGCCAAGGATCTCAAATCCGGGGTTGTTGCGGGGAAAACCAAGGTGTTGGCATCTCCGGCCTTCTCTAGAGTGGTTGGCCCCCCCGAGAACAAATACAGGCTAGATCCCTCTTATCCTTTCTGAGCCTTTCTCTTTGACAAGATCCAGGTTGATACGGCTATCAAACTATCTCTTGCAGAAGTCGGCAGCTCACTCTTCAAGATGGCATCTCAGACGGACTCTTTCGTCGCGGGGCACCCGGCTCAGTCTGCTCCTGACATTGAAAAGCAGCAGACTTTACACCATGAACACTCCCATGTGTTGGATGACGAGAAGAATTCTCCTGCGGCGGTAGATTACTCGGGAGCCACGGCCAAGACGGATCCTGCCGAAATCAAGCTTGTGAGGAAATTGGACCTCTGGATCATGGTGAGCCGACCGAGTTACCCCCCCCCCCTAAGCCTCTCTCAACGTTTCATCTAACTCGTCTTTACCAGCCGACACTATGGCTCATGTACTGGCTCAAGTAAGTGGTCAGAGACAACCCCCACCACCGACGCAGCTAACGCCCCTCCGGCTACCTCGACCGCAACGCCATCGCCCTCGCCCGCCTCAACGGCCTCGAGAAGCAGCTCGGGCTCAGCAGCGTCGAGTACTCGACCTGCGTCTCCATCCTCTTCGTCGGCTACATCCTCGGCCAGATCCCCAGCAACATGGTCCTCACCCGCGTCCGGCCCTCCTGGTACATGGGCGGCTTCATGATGGCCTGGGCCGTCGTCAGCGGCCTCACCGCCGTCGTCCGGGACTACAGGGGCCTCGTCGTCACGCGCTTCTTCCTCGGCGTCGTCGAGGCGCCCTACTACCCCGGCGCCCTGTACATCCTGTCCATCTTCTACACCCGCAAGGAGCTCGCGACGCGCATCAGCGTGCTCTACTCGGGCAACATCCTGGCCACCGCCTTCGCGGGGCTCATCGCCGCCGGCGTCTTCCACGGCCTCGAGGGCGCCGCCGGGCTCGAGGCCTGGAGGTGGCTCTTCATCCTGCAGGGCGCCGTGACCCTCGTCATCGCCCTGGCGGCCTGCTTCACGCTCCCCGACGAGCCCCTCACCACCCGCTGGCTCACCGCCGCCGAGCGGCAGCTCGCCCACGACCGCATCGAGCGCGACACCGTCGGCGCCCGCGTGCAGAGCAGCACCTGGGCGGGCCTGCGCGAGGCCATCGCCGACCCCAAGGTCTGGGTCTTCATCTACATGCAGCACATGCACCTGGCCACCAACGGCTTCAAGAACTTCTTCCCCACCATCGTCGAGACGCTCAACTTCGGCACGACCGTCACCCTCGTTCTAACCTGCCCGCCGTACCTCATCGCCGGCGCGCTGTCCATCGCGTGGGCGTGGAGCTCGGGCAGGCGCAACGAGCGGACCTGGCACATCACCATCGCCAAGGGTGTTGCGCTCTTCGGCTTCGTGCTGGCCTGTGCGACCATGAACACGGGGGCCCGGTACTTCGCCATGGTCGTCTTCACCGTCGGGACGTACGGCGTGAACTCGATGTGAGTGATTCTTTTGCCCCCCCCCAAACCCCTTTTGGTGGTGTTTTTAGTGCTCGGTGCAGAGATGCTGTAATGAAACTGACTTATTAAACTCTCCCGTAGCTTGCTCAGCTGGGTCGGAAGCACTTGTGGGCAGACAAAGGAGAAGAAGGCCTCGGCGCTGGCGATCGTTAACACGAGCGCCAGCATCAGCTTCATCTGGACTCCCGTAAGCCCCCCCCCCCCCCTTTTGCTTGTTTTTTTTTTCCCCGGTCAGCCGGGGTGTGCGGCTTGTGCTAACGACTCCCGCAGTACCTGTGGCCCACGTCGGACGCTCCGAGATATGTCATCCCGATGGCCAGCAGCGCGGCCTTTTGCGTTGCGTGCGCCGCGGGCGCGTGGCTGATGAGGTGGATGCTTATCAGGGAGAACAGGAAGATCAGGCAGAGTAACCAGGAGGCGGTTTTGTTCTACGCATACTAGCAGCTCCTGTAGTGATGAATATAGTCACTCCAGACCCACGTGAGCGGTTTGGTATAGCTCACCCGCGACGCAAAATCTCAGCTTCCGTGTTACATCTAGTCCCCAATTGCCTTGATGTGAAGGTTTAAAGTGATGAGTGGACTCGAAGGTACATATCCTGTTACAAAATATATCACAATTACCACATTTGAGTTGCTGTACAATCGGCTTATCGCCGTGGGTCATGCCCATGAAGATCCTCATCCTTATCCCCATTCGTGTGACAGAAGTTCCTATAGAAATGTACTACTGTGACTCATTTATGCAAATCATATGCCCTCTTCGTTTTCTGAACCATACAGTACTCAATTCTTGCCACTGCCTGAGGCATGTCCCGAAGAACCTGTCCATTCCATAAAGGTCCGCCACCTTCGTTTAATGGATCTGCTAGGTTCCCTGCCAAGAACCTCATTTCCGTCTATAGCCATGGGATCACCCTGTGTTGTTTGTGGATCTTGAGGACTCTTTTCCTTCTCCATACTTAGTGGGGTCGTGATTCCAGTTTGAGAGCTATCTTGGGTTGGTACGGTCGAGGCATCATGACTAGGGGTTGGGGAGAAAACCGAAGAGGACGAGGCTCTAGTCGCAGCGACACTCTCTTGCGAGTCGTCTGGCGCCTGTTCCGGTTCGTTGTCTTTCTCGATATCACCTTTGTCTGGCAGCCTCCACGGAAACAGCGAGCTGTGGCCGAAGATGACAGCACCGCGAGGATTGAGCGGACCGGGCGGGGATCGTCCCGCTGAGCTTCCTCAAAGAGCTTGCGGGCAAGATGACTTGGACTTTGTCGCACGGTCGCTGGAGACCCCAGCTGAGCCTGGTCTTGCAGCGGCAGTCCTCGAACAGCTCCGCGGGCTTGTGCCAGAAGAGACCCGTACACAGCTTGAAGTGACGCGTATCCTGCGGCCCTCTCTTTCTCTGGATTCTCATCAGGTCGCTGGAGCTGACGGCGAGGTAGTTTTTGCCCTCTGGCATGGAGCGCCAGGTGTCGCACAGGCCGGCCACCCCGGGTGCCGGAGCGATGAGGTTGCCGAACCCGTGCCCGAAGAGCGTGATGGCCCCTATGGTCCTCGTGAAGTCCAGCAGCTGTTACAGGTAGAGACGAATCTGGTTCACCCGGTCGATGAACAAGCTCGGATTTTCGGCTCGGGCGCCTCCCGAGCTGGCGCCCCGAAAGACTGGCCGCAATATCGGCATTTGCAGATTATCTTCATCCTCGAGCACGTCCATCGCCGCCCTAGAGCTGCAGGGATCCGCGCTCTCGCGGAGCTTCGAGTCGGTAAAGATGTAGTGTCTGCTGGACGAGCCCGCAAGGTTCTCTTTGAGCGATGCCCTGACGAGGTGCAGCAGAGCGTTGACGCCGTTCGAAAGCCAAGCTTGACGGGTACTGGTATCGTAGAGAACAATGTACTCGTCTTCGAGCAGCTCGAGACTTTCGAAATAGCTATCCCTCCCACGCCTGATGGCAGGTAACGGGTCCTTTTTGCCCACGGCTCTCTCGACACCAAAGGTGAGGAATTCCGGACCTCCCTGCAGGATGAATTTCTCCAGCACAAAGCCAGGACGAACGAAGTCCGGGTCGGTCCACAGATCATCGTAGTTGGCGTCGGGGGATTCTGTACCATTCATGGAGGTAAATATTAGTTTGAGGCACACCTTCTGTAATCATTGACGCGGGCATATCGATGTTGCATGACGCTTCGGGTGTCCAGCCAACAACATGCCTTGAACCATGTACGTTCCACATGGAAAATAGATTCATCTTGCGCCTTGGCTTTCGATATTCGATCATCATAATAAGGCAACCGCTTTCCATTCTTGTTCATGATCACATGCCAAGCGATGATGTCCCCGGAACGAGAGGAAGGGGCCAGGGCCACGTTGAACCCCTTAAGGAGAACCTGGTTGTTGAACAGGGTCGGCTTGTTGGCATCGGCCAGATAGGCCATGACAGATAGCGGCATTTCCAAGCCGTCAAAGTCGTGGCCGCGGCGCAGGACAGGGAACCCTCTCGCTATAACGGGGTTCCCGAAAAGACCAAACCAACAGAGACCGTTGGCGGGTTCCGTTTCCCTGTATTCCGTATCTTCCTCCTCGAATCTCAATACAAACCGGGCGTTGCTGAAGGGACCAAGGTCCGTGAGCGAGTTCCCTTCCGTGAAGGTGGTGAAGGTGCAGGATATATGCGGCGTGATGTAGGTTATCTTGTCTCTTGACCCGGCCTCGCGTAAGGCGGATCCGAGCCATGCCAGCACTTCTGCGACGTCGATGATCGAGTCCCGTCATACCCGAGCAACTAATCACGGGGTTTGTATCACTGAGACGAAACGATACGATGGTGCCATCGTACAATGATTCTGCCAACATTAGCGTTTGCATTCGTTGCGGTTGCGCGTCCGCAATCTCTACTGAACTTGGAGACATACTCTCGACACTTGTTCAAGCGCCTCCGACTAACGTGGATATAAGGCCCGACAAAACATCTTCTCCCAAGAGTGGCCAACATTGTCCAAGATACGACAAGCAGGGCAGCAGTTGCGCCTTCATTGCAGAGCCACTGATGGTTATCGCACTTTGCATTGCCGTGACATCCGGGGTATCCCTGTTGTTCGGTGAAGTGGACAGGGTCCCAATGCAGCTCGAAGCCGGCGCGCTGAGCAGAGGATCCAGTCATTGCGGGCGTGTTCTTTGGGCCGCTCAAAGTGGTCCGGACAAAGCCCCTGATGGCGTCGATGCTTGTCGCATTGTCCGAATCTAGCCTTCCTTGCTTTTCGAACTCGGCCAAGAGCCACGAGAAGGCCGTGGTCGCGAGCAGGGTCTCCCTGTAGCTTGCGAACTTGTCGTCCAGTGCGTCGGCCTTATCCTCCATCGCCAAAAAAGTTTGGCTCCTCGTCATCCGGTCCAGAGTCCTCGGAAGATTCATTGTCCATAGAGCTTTCTCCCCTTGCTCAATCTTTTCGGGTTCCGTCAGGTTCCATGCCATGACCTTTTCCTGGAACGTGAGCGAAGTACTTTCGCGAAGCTTCTCGCCCGGATTTTGCGAGTCGGGCTCAGAATTCGCCGACGAATACCCATCGGGGTAAATCTCGTTGAGGATGTGCTGTTTCAACCTCGTGGCTATGTGACTTTGTTTCACCTTGTCAGCTACCTTTGCTGATAACGGCGCGACCTTGATATCCATGGGGGTGATGCGACCGTCGTAGTTCATGATCAGACCATGATGAGCCTCTTCGTTATAAGCATGGAGTGAATTGCTAATGACTTATGTCGTTCAGGCGTATGTAGAGATCGTTGCCAGGACGTGGACCACCGCTACCGATGCGGGTACAGATGCCTAGGCGGATTGAAGGGAAACTCAAACTCATGTTGCGAGACGTGATTGTTAATGGGCTCTTTTGCTCATTCGTGGCAGGCAAATAAGCAGCTACGACGTAGTGGCCCCCGATGAGCCCAAGCGCGTAGATGTTGGAGTCGCTGGGGTGGGAAGGGAGGTCGGCCAATTGCTCATCCATCATCTTGATCGCAATCGCCAGCCCCGACGAGTGGGCACAGACCCACCCGACCGTGAACAGCTTCGCGGGTGCGTATCTTGTCATCTTGAGCCGATTGTGTTGTCATGCAGTTCATGAGGTCCAAGACGTTTTGGGCGCGGAGCCCTATGTATGAAGTGACACAGGATCGAGAAGACGAGTTGACGATGAAGGGCCGGGGCAACGCATCGCACCAGGCAGCAACGTCTTGGGAGTAAAAGCCGCCCCTTGGCTAGTTAGATGACTGACTTGCCAGGAATACTTGTACGACTTTAAGCGCCTGCGTTGAAGTGGAAAAAATATACCACGCCTGTACTAACCCAGTTCGGGAGACGGATATGATATGCATGTCCAACTGGAGTGGCCGCCAATACGGGCTGACTTGGTCTTGGTGATAGGTACATAGCGGCTAGCTAGCTAGTCTTGTCAAATCCGAGCCTGGCCAGCTATCTATCTAATTATCAGTAAAAAAAAAAAAACGCCCAGTTCAACCCCCGTCGGCGCCTTTCTTCACCTTGCTCGTGCGCCGCCGTCACCGAGCTCGTCATCCGCCTTGCGCTTGTCGCCGGCCTGCCCTCCCGCGACATGGGCCCCGGGCCCCTTGCCCCCTCCCCCCCCTGCCGTCGAGTCCGCCGAGCCTGGCTTTCATCCTGTTGACCTCGGGCGCCAGTCCGAATGTCGTGGCCGCCGCGTGCGCCGCCCCCCTGCCCTCGTGCCTCCCCGTCTCGCACCCTCTCACGTCCCCCACGCGCTCGCAGCAGCTCCATCTGAACCCCTCGGGAATGTCTTGCCGGTTGGACTCGCTGTCTCTTTGGTAATGTTCGGGGGGCCAGTCGTAGTCGTCCACGGTGTCTCAGACCTCGAGCTCTTCATCCAGTTCCAACTCCCCTGCGTCAAGAGTCAGCCACCTGTTTGAACATGTAGTGCCTGCTAAACATGACAAACTTGGGCTTGGAAACTCTTACCTGGGTGGTAGCAGCACGCCTCGGGGCCGTTGTCGTCCCGGTCAAACTCCTTTTCGCACTGCGTGCACACGTCCATCCTCGCGGCGCCGCGGTAAAAGTCGAGAGCCCTCCTCCGGGCCCCCTCGTCCTCGCTGCAGATGAAGTACAGCACCTTTCGGGCGTCGGCCTCCGGTATGGATGCCACGGCGTCGAGCTCCTGTTTCGCGCGCGCAGCCTGGGCGGCGTCACGCTGCGCGATGGCCTGCTCGGCCATCGCTTCCTTCTCCCGATACGGATACGGCTTTGCTGGCAGCCGGGGTCCCTCAAAAGCCCCAAGCCCAGCGAGGTACTGCGATATCGGACGCGGTCGAGTTGCACAACGCTATCTACCCCGCGTTGCCTCTCTGTACGGATACAGTTGCCGGACGGTAAAGGAAGAGAAATTGTGCAGAGTCAACTGAAATCAGTGGATTGACGGCCGGAGTGTGAGATGTTGCATAAACCTCTGACAATGTCCTCCCTTTCAGGGCGTCAAACGTCGAACGGTTTCTCTTCCCCGACGTGACGTTGAGACTCCACGACGCGTCTGCGTGCCGTTCCGCCCACGTCCAGGGGATGAGAGGAATGATTCCGCGCCGAAACGTCAAACTGACGCGACGGCAGTATAGATCGCCTAGATGGTATTAGGATTGTACACCGTACTACGGAATACAAGCTCAGTAATCCAGAAGAAGCATCTTCGGGGGGAGGGTTTCCCTAGCTCTCGCCTTTTAGGTAGGGGGGGGGGGTCATCACACGCACACACAGACGCACACACAGACGCCCGCGTCTCTCCCCCGACACCTCGCGCCGATCAGGGTTTGCCGGGGAATCTCGGATGGTGCAGGGTATCCCCTGCTGCCCAGGCGGACCCTTACCCTCTCGACTGCATTTCACTGGAGCGATGCGGACGCACAGAGAGAACTAGGTAGGTGAAAATGCCATGCCGTGGCACCCCAAGAAGCATTTACCGCCTTCATGCGGAAGAGGAGTACCGGTAGATACGAATAGGCCGAGTCCAGTCCCAGAGCCTTGCTTGCTCGGCCGCCTCACCCCCCCCCCCATGAGACTCTGACTGCTGGGGCTAATCTTGTTCTGGTGTCCCTTGCAGAAGGTCGCGCGCTGCAGATGATATCGGGTCCCGGGTGCGGTTCCGTCTACCCACCACGACGCGCGCGCATGTGCGACGTGGAATCCGCCACCGCCAGCCAGTCTTCACCGTACGAGACGGACGGGACGGACGGGACGCAAATCTCGATGTCCGTAAGCAGAAAGAGGGCACCATCATTGTCATATATCAGAACCGTGGCCCGAAAAGGGTCATGCGTGTTGCGTGTATAGGTATTGCGTGTGCAAAGGAAAGGATACAAGAAGAAGAAAAAAAAATCAGGTGATTCCGGGTTCGCCCCGTTCTGCTGGTTTCTAATCGACATGCCATGCCCTCCAGCCGGGTATCTCACTCTCTCTCTCCGTGTGTGTGTGTGTGTGTGTGTGTGTGTGTGTGTATGTGTGTGTGGGCAGGTGGGTGCGTCTCCCTCTCACTCAATCTTCATCTCCTACTTTTGTTGTTCACATACAACGAATAGCATTACATCTGACAAGTTTGCCTCCCTCTGTCAGTATCTCGGTGTGCCCTCCTCCTCGGTCTTGTGTGCCGGTGCCGCGCAGATGCAGAGAGTTGTGCCGCGTGCCCGGTTTCGATCTTTTGGGTTGATGATCCGTGAAAATGCTCATGTTACGCGTAACCCAGTCACGAGAGAGGAGGGGGCTTCCCTTTGCCGTCCAGCGCCCAGAACTTGCCTTCCCGTCAAAAGTGCGTGTTGCAGAGTTTCCGTTTTTGTTGCCAACGCTATAACCTCCCAAACAATGAATGCTCTTGCTCCCGTCGCTCCGTTTTTTTCAAGTCGCTCGCTGTGGCAGAAATGTGTCCCCCGATCGACTGCCATCTTACGTATCTGATAGGAACATAACCCCGAAGCATTCCTCTCGTGTGGGCAACGGCGGCGGCGATGGCGTGTCGTCGTGTCGATTGGTCAAAGGCCCGCGGCGCATTGCCGTTCATACTGACGCCGCCGTCGTTGCCGGAAAGAAAGGCCGGAGCACATCCGATCGACCGGAATCCTAAAAAGAAACAAAACAAAAATCCCCCACGACTACCCCGTCCGCAGTTAGATAGGTGCAAGGGCCCGTCTGAGCGAGCGGGACAACCTCCGCGCAGCTAGCTGTCAATCTGAGCGACAGAACCCTCTTCGGACTGCCCCTTCGTTACGAGTGCTGGTGGAGCAGATGCTGTTGCTGTTCATGATGGTGGTGGTGG
Organism: Colletotrichum eleusines; assembly: GCA_016807845.1. NCBI lineage: Eukaryota > Fungi > Ascomycota > Sordariomycetes > Glomerellales > Glomerellaceae > Colletotrichum > Colletotrichum eleusines. The sequence goes on along the minus strand of JADEZO010000001.1, from coordinate 556,012 downwards.
GGGTGGTGGTGATGATGCTTCTGCTCCTGGTGCGTCGGCAGCTTGCCGGGGGCCGTCTCCTGGGGGTTCGCGATGGTGTAGTGCTGCTGGAGCGGCGGCTGCAGGTCGTCCGACGCGTCGAGCTCCAGCGGGTCGTCCTCGAGGTCGGAGAGCTCGTTGCCGCGGCCCTTTTTGCTCTTGTCCGGGTTGGACTCGTGATGGCCGCGCACGCAGCCCGTCCTGTCGCCAAGCCGCTCACAGCAGCACCACCGGAACGCCGCCGGGTACTCGGCGCGGTTTGACTCCGTGTCGAGCTCGTCTGACGATACTTCGTCCCAGAGCGTGGGGATCTGGGTCTCGTCCCAAAGTTCCAGCTCGCCTAGGAGGCGTTGCGAGTCAGCATTGTGTCCTGTTAAGGATTTTTGAAGGGGACAGAAAAAAAAAAAACCTCTGCCCCCCCCCCCCTCTTTTTGCCCGGAAGGGGAAAAGAAGAAGAAGGAGAAGCAAAAGAAGAGCGGGGTGAAGATAAAAAAGCTCAAGACGGACGACGGCTGGACCAGGTCCGCTGACTCGTGCCGCCCAGTCCCTGCTCACCTGTGTGGTACCAACAGGCCCCGAAGGAGTTCTCGTCGTCTGTGAAGATGCAGTCGCACTGGACGCAAATCTTGGGCTCGCCGGTGACCTTCCTCTTCTTGGGGTTTGACGGGCTCGTGATGGACCCCGGGCTCCTGACGGGGTCCTGGCCACGGACGTCGGCCTCGAAGCGCAGCAGCCGGCCAAGCTGCCTCAGCGCCTGGGCCCGCACGCGGCGGTCGTCGCACAGCGCCACGAGGATGGCGCGGGCGACGGGTGCGGGCGCCTGGGCGAGGCCGTCGAGGTCCGTGGTGAAGAAGGGCGTCGACGAATCCACGGGGGACGATGCGAAAGCCATTTCCCGGGGCGTAGGAGGGGGCGTGTATGTGTGTGTGTGTGTATGTGTGTGTGTGTGTGTGTGTGTGTGTGTGGTATGGAAAAGAAAGTCAAAGCAACACCGCAGACCAGAATGAGGGCCGTCTTTGGCTTGGGAAGCTTCTCTTCGCTCCTCCTTTCTCGACGAGGATGATGATGATGTTGTTGATGATGAGGCTCTTGGGGGAACCTCGGGAGGAGGGTATTTCTGGGTTTCTGGGTTCCGGGTTCTTGCCGCCGGAAGCCCTTCCCCGGATGTGTCAGCTCGCTCACGGATGCATCAGCCAGCAAAGTGGTTTATGTCTTCAAGGTTGCCAAGGGGGGGTGGGGGAGTTGGGGGAGGCGATTGGAGGTCGGCCGCGTCCGACGAGGGAAGGGGGAAAGAATGGGACGGGGATGCGGGTACGGGAGGCCGGGACGCAGGTATTGGGCGGCAGCAAGCAGAAGGTGCGGTGCGTACTATGCAGTGTACGTGGACGGTAGTGAACGGGTGGACGGGTGGACAGGGTCGAGGTTGCCAGTCCCAGTCGATCCGTACATGTAGACTAGTCGGATACGGACACAGAGTAGAGGTAGTTGGGTAGGTAGCGTATGGATACAGACTACAGAGTACAGCAGTGGCAGTGGATGAGAGACAGAGACAGAGACAAGATGCAGCTCGTGTGCCGGCTGGCGAGCTGGTCTAAGTCTACTTTAACTTGTTGGGGATTTTTGCCGGGGTGGAGAGAGAGGGAGAGAGAGAGAGAGAGAGAGTACACGGCAAGGCAGGGGACGAGGGGAGAGAGAGGGGCTTGACATGCTGGGACCAACTCGGGAAACAGTTCGAGGCCCCAGTCTCAATGGGTGGCTGACATGTGGTGACGAGATGGAGGGGGAGGGGGGGCCCGGCCGGGATGAATGTGGAATCACACCGATCCAGCGTTCCACGGTGTCAGCGTGTGCATTGCCGGGACACGGAGGTGACGGCTCGAAGAGGGTGGTGTGTGTGTGAGTGTGAGTGTGAGTGGTGTGGGATATGGGATGCGAAGTCATGACCTGACGGGAGACGACAGAAAACCGCCGGAGGCGAGCGAGTTGCGGGGACGGGACGGAATTGAGGCACGGAAGTAGAATAGAATAGAAGAGAGAGAGAGAGAGAGAGAGAGAGAGAGAGAGAGAAAGGGAGAGCACGAATGAGTGAAATTGGGGACTAAGCGGGACCAAATGCACGAATGAGAGTGAGAGTGAGATTAAGAGAGAACGCCCTGCCCTGGGCTTGGGGTGGTGTGTGTGTGTGTGTCGACGCTATTCAGGCCTGTTCCGCGGCCTGCAAGATGCCCCATTAAGCCATGGGGAAGGGATCCAGGGGCTAGGCCGTGACCATTCACGAGCGTCTGTCATATTTTCCAAGCGAGACTTGCGCCTCCTGGCAGTTTCTGTTCGTGAGTTTCCAGCCTGGATCAAGTCCGACCATGTCATGCCATGCCATGCTATATGCCACGACCGGGCTGGAATAGACATGAAATGGAGCACCTTCTCTCTCTCTCTCTCTCTCTCTCCCTCTTTCTCTCTCTTTCTCTCTCCCTACTGGTGTTGAACCCGCCAGCGAATTACGGCGCTACAAGTGCCACGACACACACACACCTCCATTTCTGGATCACCGGGGATGGCAGGCACAGCAATTTCAGCTCTCTTGGTGAGAAATTCCTCCGAGCGATGCCGCGTCCTGCTGAGAATCCATGAGAAACCGGATCAAGAGGAGATCGGTGGATGCGCGATGGTGCATGGCGTCATGTAATATGACGGCAGTATATAGATGCAGGCACCGATATCTGCTGCGGGCGTCTGTCTGTATATGCGTGAGTCCATTTGCACACGAGAGGCCAGAGAGTGTCGGTAGTGAACCAAGGCAAGTAAGCACTCGGCAGTTCTCAGCATTGCACCAAGAGACAGAAGATACGGCAAAGGAGGGGAGAGACGGGAGAAAACTAGGTAAGGCTGTCGAGCTCAATGGACTTCTGGGATCTTGAGTGGGTTGTGTGTGTGTGTGTCTCTCTCTCTCTCTCTCTCTCTCTCTTTTTTTTTTCCTTTACTCCGGAGGTACATGGATATTACACCTGTAATTCGAGGGTGCGGCAAACGCGCGTAGAAACGGTAAAAAAAATCTTTTGGAAACCTGGCCTACGGCTCTTCTCCTTTGCAAGGGACCTGGCGACTCATGCATCCCCACCGCCCCAGGTGGAGGAGGGGAGGGCCGCCGCTGATCGCCGCACCGACACAGCTCACGCGATTTGGGGTTATTTGTCCCGTCATCAGCCAGGGTCAGCAGCAGTAAGCGACCTCGATGACCGCTACACTAACATCGGATCGGCTTGACACACACACACACACACACACACACACGAGAGAGAGAGAAGGGTGAAAGGAGGAAGAGGGGAGAGAGACACAGGGACCCGGCGCCGCTCGAGTGCCTGAATCCTGGCCACTCCCGTTGCCTCAAAGACGCCGGACAAACGCCATCAGCAATGAGACCGAACGCCCCCTCTTTTTTTTCTTTCTTTATTTATTTATCGTGGCAGGGCCCGGTCGGTTGGGGCGTGGCCTCTGATACCCCGAGATCTGGTTATGTATGCGACCACATCATCGGTTATTAGTGTAGAGCGAGGCACAAGGGGGGGTGAGAGGCTTGCGCTCGCATTCGCGCCCACGCCCGGAGCGTCAATCTCTGAAGGGGGCAGGGGGACAGACAAGAGCCCAGTCAGCCTCTCTCTCTCTCTCTCTCTCTGTCCTCCCGGCGGGCTGATCCAGGCTGGCTTGGCCTTTTGTCCCCCCTTCCCTTTGGCCTTTTGATGACAGCTTCTCTTTCCGATCGATGCTTTTGCGTCCCGCGAGGGTCGCACGAACGCGATTCGTCACCTACCCCGAGAGGTTAATGATTAAAAAGAAACTCTGCCGTCACACCGAAACGTCCCGGCGACCACTCGGTGAAGGGGCAGGGGAGGGAAAAGGGACCGGCGCGCTCGCCAATCTCGCCTAACGGTCTCACGCCATCAATTGGCTCCTCGGGTGGCTGCCTTGCCCGTCCATAACGCAATAATGTCTCAATTAAGACGGACGTGAACTATAGTGTGTGTGTGTGAGAGAGAAAGAGAGAGAGACTAAGGCGCGCCGCGCCATGGTAGGTGCCATGTTGGCGATGCGACGCATATTACATCGAGCCTTTGGTCCTGGACACTTGGGTCCAACCCCAGGACCCCAACCCTCGGGGACGGGGGGAGCGGGATGCCTCGCCTTGATGGACGGGACGGGCCCCCCGCTCTTGCGAGGTAAGTGAGTGGCCGACTTACGACTTGTAGTAGACACGATAAAAAGGGGGGTGCGGACGGCTGTCCAAAAAAAAAAAAAAAAAAAGAAGCCTGTCAGAAAAAGGACGAGCAGCGGCTTTCATCCGGCCGCCGTGGGGGGGCCGTGGCCGGGAGAGGCGAAGTCGTCCGTGCCCGGAATGATGGGCGAGATTCGGGCGTTTCGCAGTGGTCTGGTCTGCGGCGTATCCCAACCTGGAGGAATGCCTCAGAAGGGCATGCATCTCGTCCGTCGGAGTCCTCGGTCCCCAGTCAAAAGGTGGTTTGGCTGGGCTGGCTTTGCAAAGACCGATGATCACCCACCGCCCGATATGGCCCGGGGTAATGCGGACAAGGTGCCTGGTAGCCCTGCGGTAAGTCGGTCTTGTCTCTGTTGGGGGCACGGACGGCGAGGAATAATATCCCATCTTATTCCTAAATCTCATCAGATCCATCCTTCCATCGCCTTGCCCATCTGCCATCTCAACCACACGGGACGGCACTGTGCCTCGCCCCCCTCTCCTCCCCTTGCCCTGCCCGTGCGTACACATAGAACTGCCGCCAATTGTTAATCTGACGAGTATAGGCCCCTGGGGGGTGGGAGAGAGTGAGACTCTGTTCCCTGCAGCCATCTCCAACCGCCACCATATATCATCTCTGTCCCCTTGGCCTGACGGGGGGGGGGGGGACTCTCTTCACTTTTCACCCTTGACCCTTCCCCTACTGTTCATCCTACCCGGAGGGACCTCATTCCAGGGCGGCTCCTCGTCATCTCGACAATGCGCAACACATGCAAATTGTTTTCCGTCTAGCCCTGCGTCGTCGGTCCCATCAGGGCGGGGGAGAGAAAGAGGTTTCGAGGCCGCCCAGCGTGAGCTTGCCCAGGCACATCCCGTCACTGCCACTGACGTTGGACGTCCATTTTCTGCACCGGGCCCCCGATGTCTTGCAAATAGTAGGACGCCGTTTGTCTCGGACGCAGCATAGCTGGAAAAAGGGAGAGAGAGAAAGAGAGAGAGAGAGAGAGAGAGAGAGAGAGGAATGATGGAGAGACGGCGGACGTCAGGAACTCTGCTACGTCCTTGTCAGCGCCGGCTGCCTGGACTAGTCTCACCATCCTCCCATTCAAGCGGTTCGCCGTCCCGCCAAGCCGCTTGCTCGAATTCGATTCGCCTGCGTCCCAGTTGGTTCGAAAGTTCCTCGCAGGCCGTCACGCTGTCTCTTTCACCGCTCTCAGCCGAGGACCTGGAATGGGGGGCGGGGGGGGCATTGGGTCCCGTCCATGACGGCGGCGCCCAACCCGCTCAGACATCCCAAACAAAGCACCTCGTGTGTCGTAGTAACATACCGAATCATCGGGGTACCCTCAGCATGCATGCACGCGTCCTCGCGGGTGCGGGTTGGACGAAGGACCTGATGCTCTCGGATTCCGTACCAATCTTCTTGGTGCGACCCCGAAATCTAAGTCCTCGGATGAGACATCCCACGTAGTGTACTACACACCAAAAGCACGGCCTGTCAAGATGTCGCCCACCCATGCATGACACCACCACCGGGCCCGATGTGGAATCTTCCAAGCCGTCCGGATTCCTGGAATCAAAGATGTCTCAGAAGCGCCTAACGTCGGGTTCAGGGTTTCCCGGCGGGGCAGCGAGAAGGAAAGAAAGAAAGAAAGAGAAGAAGAAAAAAAAAACGCTGACGGGTTGAACTGTCACAATGACCGCTCCTTGGTTGATACTAGGCTTCTGCTACTAACCCGTGGGCATGCCACGCTGCATTCCACGCAGAAACATGTCCCCCTCCTCCCCTCGAAGAAGCAGAAGAACAAGGAGAAGGAAACTTTGCGCTATGTAACCCCCCCCCCCCCCCCGTCTCTCTCCCTCTCTCCCTTCACTCGGAACGACGACGACCCGAGCAGCGGCCCCGCATTCCATCGCGCCTCGGGTGGACCTCTCGTACCACGCGTCCAAGTCCGGCTCTGACCGGCCCCGACCTCCCCGAACCTGGACCAGAGAACGGGAACCCTACTCGCCCGACGGCCAGTACGGCGCCAAGGGTGCTCGCCCCGGACACACGCAGATCCTTGCCTTCGGGCTTCTCCTTCCCCCCGCCGCCGGCCGTTGGCCTCTCCTTGTGCGCCCGTCCGGGAGCCCGCACTCGCCCGCCGCCGCAAACGGCAACGCCCTCGCGGCCGTCGCCATGGGCGTTTCTACTACACCCCTGCAGGAACCCAACCGGCCGTTCTCCCCTCGCTACCGTGTCGATGCGCCTCGCGTCTGCCCTCGTCTTCTGGCGGCAAAGACCAGGGTGGAGGGGGAGGGAGTGCGACGGCGCGGCCCTGACGCTGCTGCTCGCCCTTGGCGCGAGATGTCCGACGAGGCAAAGAGAGGAAGACGGCGAGCGTCTCGTAGATACCGAATTACACGAGATTTTGGCTCTGTTCGAGTCAGTTCTTCACATGGCCAAAGGCGGGGGGGAGCTAGGCTGCATTCGATCACCGAGCCCGAATTAGGCCCGAAGTCGCGTTGCATGGGGGAAAGGGGGCAATCAGCGTGCATGTCAATACTCCGGGACTCTGGTATCAGAAAGAGAAGAGAGAAGGGAAAAAAAAATAGTTTGTTGACCAAAGAAGATGGAGATGCGGTAGCGATGTGAACCGACGTCCGGAGAAGCCCAGGCCGGTCCCTCGGCTCCTTACGATAACGCAGATAACGCAAACGGGAAGGCCAGGCAGGGTGAGCAATCACGCTCAATAAAAAAAAAAAAAAAAACATGGATACGCATTCATCAGTTGGCCATCCTCTTATTCTTGTCGCGGGGGTGCGACGTGAATCTGCCAATACTCGGTCGTCTCCTTGGGGATTCTCCTCCTCTGCTCGCTCGTCATGGTGTCCTTTCCGTACTCTTCGTGAGTGACGCCTTCTGATAACACGCCCTTCCTGGACCCGTCCCGCAAGAAATCCATAAAATCCCGGGACACCCTGACGTACTCCTTCAGGCCCTGGCGCACGTCAATCGTAGCCCCCGTCGTCCAGCGCAGGAGCAGGGGCTCGATCAGCGGCGCGTCGGTGACGCTCGGGTGGCTCGTCCGCAGGCTCGTCACGAACCAGCTCGAACCCACGCGCTTGAGCACGTCCCGCACGATGCCCCTGACGGTGTCAAAGTGCGGCCTCCCGAAGAACGGCGTGACGTTCTTGGACCACGAGTCCGAATGGACGACGAGGATCGGCACGTCAATGTCCGTGTTCAGCCTGCCGCTGCTCTTGCCGGGATCGAGAATGATGCCGCCCACGGCCGGGTTCTCGGCCGAGGTGGCGCCTCGGAGGGCCTGCAGTGCGCCGGTTGCGCCGAGCGAGTGGCCCGCGATGACTGTCTGGGAGAAGTTGAGCCTGCCTCCCCATTCGGCGAGGCCACGGCCTTCTTTGCGGGCGTTGTTGGCGAAGACGGTAGACCCCTTTCCTGCGTGCAGCTCCCGCAGAACGGCAATGGTCTCTTCGATCTCGGCCTGCCGGAAGGCGAGTTGTTGGAACTTGAAGTCGTCCGTCTTCATCTCCTTGCCACCTCGGAGTTCCTTCTTGTTCAAATACATGACCGTACGTTCCCTGCCGTCTTTGGTCGTCACGACAGATCCCGGGCCGCTGCCGTCACGGTGTTCGACGGCGGCGACGACGGTGCCGAGGCTGGCGAGCTCGCCGCAGTAGTGCGTGTAATCCGTCCGCGAGCTGGCCTGGCCGTGTGACAGCACCACGACGGGGAACTCCTCCCGGCCCTTGGCGCTTGGTGACGGAACCAGAGGCACGTCGACGTGTGCGGGGATCTTGATGCTGCCCGCGATGGCCCACAGGAAGAAGGTGAAGATCGGCCGCGAGATGAAGTTGTTAAAGTGCGCGGCCCTTGCGTAGCCCTCAGCGGTGATGCTGATGGGCCGGGGAACCCAGTAGTGGTGGCCGGCGCCCCCGGAACCCTTTGCTGCGGGGTAGTACAGCGTGAAGAGCACCGTCTCGAGTTCGAACGCCGGCTTCCCGTCGCTCGCCAAGAGTTGGTCGCTGATCTTGCGAGGCGTGCGGACGGGCACCTCGACGTCTATCGCGCCGACTTCGTAGGGACCCGAATACTCGGGCAATCTTGAAGCGAGCAGCGGAGAGCGGGCGAGGAGGCAATAGAGAACGTAGAGGCTAATGAGGGCGCAAGCGACGTAGCCGAAGGTCAGGCGTGGTTGGGCTGCCGCAAGTGCCTTTTGGTATAGAGACCGACCCAAAGGCTGTGCCGGCCTCATCCATTTTGGCGTACTGCTCATGATACCGATTACACTGCTGCTACTCCTGAGCGTCTGTCCACCCGTATGGTCGTCGTCGTCGCCGTCGTCGTCGTCGTCGTCGTCGTCAAGCAGCGGAAGCGGAGAATCCGGACTATCAAAATCATGCGGATCGGCTAGTGCCTCGAGCTCAACGTCAATGTCTGAGTAACTGGTCAATGGACTTCTTGGCATGCCAACTTCCAGGGGTTCATTGGGGTGATTTGAGCTGAAATTATTGATGCCAACCGGGCCACGTAGGCGGAGTTGATGTGGTTGAAGTTGAGAAGACGACGATGACGCAGGTCGCTCGCCTCTCCATTTCGGATGTGGCGGCAACGTTAATTAATTAATTACGTCATCGCCGACGGTGTAACAGACCAGCCATCTTTCAGTGAAGTCTCCGACCATGTCAACAACAAGCTGGGATACTGATGGCTTATGAAAAGCAAGAGCGTGGGACACGTTTACTTGTATTTAAATCATGGTCATACTGAATGAATCCTTACTCTGTCCTTTGAGACTCCGCGCTGTCTCGCATACATATTACAGTACATAAGCCCTCTCAGAGGTAAAATATGAGCCACGTATGACCGTGTTTAGTTAGAGTTTTACAAATGGCGATGCGATGTAATAGTCCTGCATCAAGAATAGAAATATAATTGGCATATTTGCTACCAGCGCTAACCCGATTTTTATTTTTATCTCCAAACGGGTTGAGGCTTCGTCCATGACCAAATCCACCACAAGCTAGATCGGAGTGACCGGTCGCCCGCCACGGAACGAGCAGTTTTAATATTCGAACTCTGTGAATAATGTACATATTTCTCTCAGCGAACACGAACAAATTCTTCATTCGCCGAGAGCAAGACGAGGAGATGCAGTCATCAATCTATTTCGCGTCATTTGAGTGGAACCTCAAAGGCGAAGACCTGAGTTCCTCAACCCCCCGTGGCAAGACCTGAGAAAAACGGCGAGCGCCCAGGAAAAGACTAGGGTTCTGGATCGGCTACCTGGTTAAGTGGTCGGTGGCCCATCTAATCACAAGGCAGAGAATCTCACGATTGGAAGACTACTAAAGTCTTGATTTTCTTAGGGACTCTCAAGCCTGCGGATTGCCGTGTATCTGGCTGCTTTGGACAATCGCTCTCCGAAAGGCGCCGGGATGAACGTCATCCAAAGTACAGGAACGTTCTGGCGATCGCGGGACAAATCGATTTCAACCAATCGCATCTCAAATTGGCTGGGTCTCTACGTCGGCTACTGTGCCGACCGATCTGAGACTATTTCCAAGTATTATTTGGTTTTTTCTGCTGCCCTCTATCCCCTCCCCCCCAGGGAGCCCGCTTGTTGGAACATGGAGTCATGGCCCGTGGGAATGGTTAGGCACTGGGAGCTTGGGTGCCTCCGTATGCGGTGTGGACGTCTAAGTCGGTGTCAGTCAGCCTTGAAGTTTGAATCCCAGCCCACGATTGGTCCAGAGATGTGAAACACACCACGCTCGACACTTACTACCGTAGTAATATAGCGTTCCCCCCCCCCCCCCTCCCACACCGGCTCACGTCGTCGAGTGTTCGGCTAAGAAACCGAAAAGGCTTGTTTTGAAGATCCCCCTCTTTGCCTTTCCATCTTGAGATGGCCTCGCCCGGCCCAGGGCTTGCCCTTGATGGACCGGAGACTGTTGTGCGATAAGGCCGCAACTTGCAGGCCGATTATGCAGCCCTCCTGTACGAGCTCCGTACGGGTCCCTGCCACAGAGGAGCCGGAGAAGAGTTGGCTCGCAAGCCCCGGCTTGTTCTATTGCCGCCATGAAGGCAAAGAGCTAGCGGCTCCCATCGCGCTCAACATATAAATAAGTAACGTCGCGTTCCTCGCCCCGCCCCCTGAGCAATCCGTCAAGCCGTTTTGGATTTGCGCCAGGCTAGCGTGACAGCTACGACGAAAGTCCTGCCTTTTCCATCACCGCAGTGGTTTCTGAGGCATTCTGCGAGCGAACATGGTTCCCTCGCCCGTCGTCGCTCTGAGCTTTCTCGCCGCCCTGCAGGTCAACGCCAACGTCGTCGGGCGGCAGGCAAAGGACTGCGCAAAGGGCGTGCACATAATCGTTGCCCGGGCCAGCACCGAGAAGCCGGGGACGAGTATCATCGGCGAGATCGCGAACAAGATCCAGGGACAGGTCCCCGGGTCCGACATCGCGGCGGTGGACTACCCGGCCGAGCTGAACCCTTACAACCCGTCCGAGGAGGCCGGCGTCAAGGCCATGACGAAAATGGTGCAAGACTACGCGGCGAAGTGCCCGGGTACGAAAATGGTTCTGATGGGATACTCGCAGGTGAGTTGTCCGATTTCTGAGCCCCTCCCCCCCTGGGACAGGACCTGACGTCTTTTCTGCAGGGAGCACAAGTCACCGCCGATGTCATGTGTGGAACAAGTGAAAACGGCTTTACTGCCACGAAACCGCAATCGGCCGAAGTCGCGGGCAAGGGTATGCTCATCGTTACCCAGGACGGTTGATTGTCGCAGCTAACACTTCATACAGTTGCCGCCATCCTGCTCATGGGAGACCCCAGTCACGTCGCTGGGCAGCCCTACGACAAAGGCACCAGCAAAAACAATGGCGTAAGTCATACTCCCAAGGCCTCCCGTACTGTTAAAATCTCAAGAGCTGAACATGACTTTGAAAAAAACAGCGCTTCCCGAGAAAGCAGACCGACGGCTGCAAGGCCCTTGCTAACAAGATGTTGTCCATCTGCAACACGGGGGACCCGTTTTGTGACGGCGGCCGCGACTTGCAGGTCCACCTCGGCTACGTGAAGTCGAACGGCGACGAGGCAACCAAATTCATCATGTCAAAGGTGAAAGCATGAATGGGATGCGGCGCTGGCAGGGGCAGGCATAGCTTGCCGCTGCTCGATGCCCATAACCTACCGGGGTTTGTTGCAGTCGTCATGTCGGCGGCACGTTTTCTCGTTTCGATACTTTTTTTTAAATGAGACGTGGTTATGTTCACACGACGCAAAGAGGGTGCATTCTCTTCCTGTCTTTGTGGATGCCTGGCTGAGGCATCGCCACGCCGAGGTGCTTGGAGAAACGTGTTACACACCTATGTACACAATACTCGCGGGCATTCTGTTGGACTGTTGTAATTCTTGCCTGGAAATTACTGAACACCCCCAACGCCCATGAAAACGTGAATGAGTCTTCTTATAGTTATTAGCCAGTCGAAAATACGAAGCATGGTAGGAGTCATGTTTCTCCCGCTGCCTGACTAACACAGCTATCATATGTACACATACGACCCACAGGAAGGTCATTTCCACCCTCATTCATGTAACAATGTTTCTCCCCCGATTTCAGAATTGAAAGGATCGAATCGCAACCATGTGCGGGAAATTTGTGCAGACGTTTGTGGCAACGTTGGGCGGATAGGAGAACAAGGTTTCGAGTGCCCTGGGTGAGTGAACCTAATTTAAGCGTCATGCAAGAAAGACGGCGGCCGTTGCAGATCCCAACGGTGCCCCACACGCCTAATCCAGCGTCGTGGACTCCAACAAACAGGCCTGATCATGTTGGACACGATGAGAACAATGCCGTAGGACGACAGACCGGATGCCATCTCTGCGTGGTATCCTTTCTGTTTTTGAGTAATCAGTCAGCTTGTCGCTTCAATTGATAAGAAATCAGTCGAGTCTCGTCGGCCAGCCGCTCATTGTAGATCGGAGCAAGAAGCCCGGAGCTGAATTACGCACAGTTTCTCATATCAATCGTTGGTTGGTCAATCGGACCTTTTCCCCCAAACCCAGGATTCACCCATCACCGAGCCACCAACTCCGTCATCTGGTACTTTGAATTCCTAGTCGCTGCTCACTTGCCGACCATCATGATTATCCTGTGGATTTGCGGGCTATGATGCTGAAAGACACTGCCTAGGGCTTTCGGCCAATGTTATGGTAGCAGAGTTTGTCTGCTGGATTTTAGCAAAACAAAGTTGATAGATGTGCCGGGACCCATCATTCCCTTTGCATCACGCGCTGCTGATCCCCAGAGATATCAAACTGTCCACAGCCCTCGGAGGGAGGTGGTTATGCCAGCACGTGAGCCCTCGAGGTCACCATGCCCTTCTCCCAGCCATTGCTTCCTGTACCCGGGCTCTATTGTCTGTTTGGATTTTCAAAAGGTTTTGCCAGGCCAACGAGGTGTCGTCTTGATCCACGTCTCGCTATAAAACACGGCCTGTTGAGGGTATCCCTCCCCCGGTGTCCCAGTCCCATTGGCGGTTCCAACATTCAGAAGGTCCAAGTGGGCCAGTGTGGCGTCTCTTGAACCACGGCTCGGCATCAACATGGCTGTATATGGTTATTTCGACCTAGCCCTCGACCACCTCAACTGCCGTTGTCTGCGGTCCTGATGCCCGGTCCAGAGACACCTTTGTGCCCCCCCCCCCCTAGGCCTATAAATATCTTCTCCCCCATACCCCAGGTTTCTTTTCTTCTTCTCTTTTTTCTCTTTACCGAGCTTTGCATTCAGGTAACGTCTATAAATCTCTTGTCTCAATACCAGAACAAACAACTGCAACCAGCACAATGTCTTTCCCTGCTCTTTCTTTCACTTACTCCATCGAGATGGAGCTTGACGATGTCGTCAACGACTCTCTCTGCTTCTCCTCCCCCTCCATCACTCCGCCTCAGGCCCTCCCCTCTGAGATGGATGTTGATGAAGAGTTTTCTCCTTCCTCCTCCTCCTCCTCTTCTTCTTCTCAGCCTCTTCAAAATCCCTTTTCCACAGAGAAGCGTGGTTCTTACCACTCTTCTCGCTCTGATGGCCGTCCCAAGAACCCGTTCGCTGGAGAGTCTTCTCAAAGGCGTCGGGGTCGAAGGGACAACAAGGCCAGGGCTGATACCAATGTCCAGCCTCGTCGAGGCGGTGAGAAGCAGAATGGCAAGCCCAGGCACTACCAGACACAACAGCTGAAGGGCGCGGAGAAGCCGAAGCCGAAGGGCCAGCAGCGCAAGCAGCAGCCCAGACAGCCTAGGAAGAACCGTGGCCCGCAAAGAGCTGAAGCAAAGGAGTCCAAGCCTGTCAATCCGTTTCTCGCCGGCCTTCCTTCGAGCATGGTCCAAGGTCAACGTCGCTAAAAACAAACCTCCTCTCTCTCTCTCTCTCTCCTCCTCCTCCTCTTCCTCCTTCTTCTTCTTATCTTTTTTTTTTTTTTTGGTTTTGGTTGCACTTGTTTGTTCTGGTTGGGACGACAGATAATGACTGCCACATCCTGATGCAGGCGAGGTCCTCTCCCCGGCCCCGGCGAGCCATGATTGCCTGTCTCCCCACCTCTTCTCTCCCCGGCCCCGGCAAGCCATGATTGCCTGTCTTCCCACCTCTTTCCGCTATGGCCCCGGTGAGCCTATCACTACTTCTTCACCTTATATCCTCTCTCTCCCCGGCCCCGGCAAGCCATGATTGCCTGTCTCCCCACCTCTTTCCGCTATGGCCCCGGTGAGCCTATCACTACTTCTTTGGGCAATGAAGTCGGACTCCTAACCTCCCCGTGGTATTGCCTGGGAACTTCCTTTCCTTCATTGGATCGGATGCTAAATTGGAGACGCAAACAACCAGTGTTGTTCTTATGTTCTATCTTCTTTTTCAATCCCTTTATCAACATGATGATCATGTCTAGTTGAAGGCGGGGAGAACGAGCGCAGTGGTGGTTTCGGGGATGGTTGGGTCTGACATTGTGGAAGCTGGTGATGGATGTAAGTGGGCGTAGAGGCGAGATCTAGTACTTGCTGAGGACAGGCTGCTGAGGAGAGGCGGGTTACTGGGACTGGCAAGCAGCTTCTTTATACAGAGGTTTCGGACTTGAAGAAAAAGTCCCCTCGACATGGTCAATAGCCAAGACAGCTCATTCATCGGCATCATCATGTCCCCGAGCATCGGTTCCCGTGCCCGTATATGATGCATCAGTGAGTTGGTCGGGGGTGTCCATTGCCTGTTTAGGCAATAGTTAGATCCGCCATGTCCGAGACCTGCCGACTGTACTCCACTCAACAACGCCGCAGTATGTACGGAGTACTGGATTGGCTCGTGGGTTCAACATCAAGGGTCTGCTTCATACCCGTTGGCATTGTGAGGCAGCCGCCTGCCAACCTTGTCCCAAGGTTAGTCCTAAAAAGCTTTGTTATCAACATCATCATCACCTCGAGCAACAACAGGCAGTTTGAAGGAACGAAACCCCCCTGTAAGTCTGAGCAGGCACGTCTTATTTCTTTGACGATTCTATTTCCAATTTGGGTTGTGGTTTTCGTTCTTCATCGGTCCCCTCGGGTCGCTTGTCTCACCGAGTGTCAAGGAACGGATCGCTTGGGATTGCGTGGTTAACCGTCTCAAAGCTGAGACGGAGATTGACCGAGTCCTGTGGTCCTGTTAGCAATGATATATTTTTGTAGCTGGCTGTGCTGATAACTGACCGAGTCGACTGCCGTAGCGTTGTTCCAGTCAAAAGACCTACTTGGAACGCAATGTCGGATTCTGCAGATGCTCCTTCGCCGCTGGGATATTGCTGCAGCGCCAAATGTCTATATTGCTCTGTTTCTCTTTCGACAGCGGTGGATGAGCTTGAAAGCGGGTATGGGACCTGGCATCGTCCTTGGCTTGCCGTTTGAGCCTTTGCTGCAATGAGCCGGAGCAGTCTCGTGCTTTCACGAGCATGAGGAGAGGCAACTGATCTCTTGGGCCACAGCTGCGTTGCTGTTTGAAGCAGGTCGATGATGTAAGCTTCTTCACTTGGCCTTTGAAAAGTTCAGTATTCCAACCATCAACGAGCCTTACGGGTGTTTCGCCTACGGTAGGTTTGGACAGCAGCGTCCGACAGACGTTGAGCGCCACTTGACACTCGTGGTTCTTCAATTCATCAAGTCGAGGAACTGGTGGTAAAAGAGGACGGTTCCCATGATTTAGATGAGCTCGAGCATGATACGTTGCATGACAGTGTGGTTCGGGTCGGTGAATGAGGTATCTTTAATGGCACGTATCTCGTTTCTGGCATGCGCTGCAAGGGTGTTGCCTATCGTATTTCAACTTCCGAGCCCGACAGGTGGAGCAAGACATGGTTGTCCTGTTGCGGGCGATGCGATGGGGCCTGGATACTCGAAAGATGGTTGTGCAGTGCTACATGGCATTATCTTGATTCGTCATATTAGCCAAGGTACGTAGCGGCTCGAGTGGTTTGCTTCCAATGGACTTGACAAAGCATCAGAGATGGTTGAGACGAGTCAAGGCAAGCCGAGTCGAGGCAAAACTTTGAAGGCGTTGAATACGTTGATGGAAGGTCCACAGCCAGCCATGAACCGACTCGATGTCGTGATATGGGATCATTCGATGAATGGAGGAGTTTATTCCGTCCGTCCAGTCGCAGACGCCTCACGGGAAGGACCCACAGGGATCATTGTCGTTCCATTGTTCTTCCGGGATCTTCCTTGTCCACCCCATCAATCCTCCCTTGCTCTTTCCCGTTACGGTAGTCCTACCCAGTGCCTAGTCCTGCTCCTGGGGGTGATTTTAAGAGTGATCTGCACGATCTCAATCATCCACTGGCCGGACTCTTCTTCCCAAGCTGGGAATTGCCCCCCCCCCCCCAATTGAATGTACCCCCCAAAATGATAGATAGGCTCTTAAACCTTGCTCTTGCCCTGGCTTCGCCCTGGAAAGCAAGTCAATGCTCTCCGCTTTCACACTGCCTTGTACGGCGTATAGTAAATCACTGCCCGAGCAGCCTGATTGTGCTCTATCTCTAAGTGGCAAGCACCTAATTCGATAGTATTGGCTTTCGCGTGTGTGAGGCGGTTCGAAGTATGTCTGACACGAGAAGGATGGACGTGGAGAATGATCTGACGCCTGTCACTCCAAGCTTGTCAGAATCTGCTGAGACCCAAATGCCACCAGTCAAGTCCGGTCTATAATTCAACTTCTAAAGTTCAACACACCAAATGTAAACATCCTGCGCACGAACCTGCTTGAGTTTACTTCGTCCTCGTTACAATAGCTATATAAACCAGTACCACAAGCAACAAATTCCGTGTAGTCGTCGCTCGTGATATTGGCACCCCACCCCCGGGCGTGTACGCCAACCGATACACTCCCATTACCCTTGACCCCCCCCCCAGCGGCGCCGGGGGAACTCGCTAGTGTGCCGCTGGCTTTGCGAGGGTCCCGACGCCCGCGCGTTCTGGGTACTTGCGTGCCCGAGCAAGCTTGCACTTTTGGCTCCGGCGCACTAGGTAATGGGTTGAATTTCCCACCGGAGGTGTAGCCCTAGCAGTAGGGAAACCTGCGGAAATTCGCTAGAACAGGGTACTTTTGTCATTTATCAAATTGCTTTGAAGTCTCCTGGCTCTCACTGCTGCCGCTGCTGCGGGTATCTCCAGAGGAAAATGCCATTGGAGTTCTCCAAGCGACACGGAAGAGGAGAGTAGAGCCATAAAACGTGCTTATGTATATATAGCAAGCATATCCTTTTCTTCTTCACCGAGAGGTCTCTGTAGAACCTATAAAACTTTCATCACTGGAAGCACAGGTCAGTCGTCTACGTTACTCGTAGTAAGCTCAGCTCATTGTCCACACAGTCGGCCCAAGTCCCGAACTTCAACATTGTTCCTCGCAGAAAGATGTGTTTCAAAGCAGCGCCTCCTACAAGGTATCGAAAATGCAAACACAAAATTGACGGCCTCGAGAAAGTTTACCCTTGCGATCTTGCCCCTGACTGTCCAAATCACGAGGACCCGCCATACAAGCATTCAATTACAGACAATTGGAAGAATGATTGGTGCGATGACTGAGTTGCAGCAGGGAGAGCAGAAGAAGATCCAGAGGAGGATTGAGAGTCAGAGAGCTACTGATCCAAACCTTTGAGTCAAGCGATGGCTCGATACTTTGAGTTGTGGAATTATTTCAAAGACCATCCCCCCGTGCAGAATCTTTTTCGTCGCAGAGATAATGCAAATGAAGAGATATCTTCTTTGATGAAACTGTAAAAAAGACGCCGGGCTGGACAATAATGCATGATTCAGGAGTTTACGTGATACGGAGCGAGAATGGCACCGTCGATCGTACAGACAGTCGACACCGTGTCGGAAAACACCACTGATCTAACCCTGGATCATACTGTCTGGGGCTTGTCTCGGTAGAGCTCTGCCTTGGCGCCCTATCGGATGTATCGAATTTCCGAGGTCGAGAGTCACCCGCCCATAAGAGGATCATCTGTCGCCATAACCTAACCATCATTTTCCTATATCATCTTCCGCCAAACGCCAAAGCCATGCGAACTATACTTCCATTCGCGAAACGCCCCGGCGAATGTCTTAGTTTGGGGCCATCGCAGGGCATCGTCTTCGCCATTGATTCCGACGTCGTCGTCAAGATGCCATTCCCATATCCCGTCGTTGGCGATATAGACATGCATCACATGCTGGATCTCTCTGTCAGAAGCTTTGTTTGCTTAGAGAGGGGATTGGCCGTCTATGACACGCTGAAGGCACGCCCCCATCACAACATTGCCCGGCAATTTGAAACCGACAACACTGATTGCCTGTTTTTGGAACGCCTCACACCACTCGAAGCAGCATGGCCACATTCGACAGAAACAGACCGGCGGCGTTGGGCCTTGGAGTTTGTTAATGCAGTCAGTTGGCTAGAAACTTGCGGCTGGGTAAGCGGCGATCTTGCTGTACGAAACATCGGAATTGATGACGCAAATCGCCTGAAGATTTTTGACTTTGGATCGGCTATCAATGAATCACACGCAGACCATGCATATGAGGTCGCAAGGGGGCATTTCGACCTCGCTACTTGCTTGAACTTCATTCTCTCTGGGCTAGACCCGTTCGCAACTGCACGCTCATACAAAGAAACCGAACAAGTGAGAGCTGAACTCAGTTGTGGTCTCGGAGAAGTGGGAAAGGGTGCTGAGGTGTTGGGCGGCATTATTCAACGTTGCTGGGCTGGATGCGATGCGGCATTGAGCTTCGGGCAGATCGCAAGACAAGTCTTTGACGCAATCTCTCCTATTGCGCCTAGTATCCCACCCCAGTATGATCAGAGACGATACAAAGAACTTGAGAATCGTTGCAGGGCTTGGCTCGCTAATGAACCTCGAAATACTCTTTGGATGGACGTAGAGCAGTATGTTTTGAGCTGCAAGAGCGCAGGTCACGATGTTAGCCTTGATGCATGGCGTTGACGATTGCACCAGTCCATCATGCAAGATTTATGCTTATCTCCGGTTGCTGCTTCAAGTTTGTCTAGATTCAGTGAAAACTCATATCGGAACACCGGCATTTCAACGGCCGTCAAGCGAGTTAAAAAGAATAATTGGGCGAGCACATTCGCGAGGGGCTGGTGTTCTCATCCCTCGGCCGGACGGTATCTGTCGCCAACAAACCAGGCGTTGTGAGAGTGATCTCTGCCGCAAGATAGTCTGGGACGTTGACTCGGACCTGAACGATCCTGCATCGAACGCAACGACCCACGGAACCAACCAGGAACACGACCATATCTCGCCTCAAGCCACGAGGTTGCTGCCCGATGAATCAAGCACGGTTCTCGAGCGTATCGTCCACAAGAGTCCCCGCGCGCAAATTCTCGACATTGGATCCAGTATTCAAGACGCAGGTCATACTTTGTTACATGTGCTGGGCACCATAGAGGCCGTAGGGCCGCTTGCTGTGCTCTGCCACTTCACCAGCGTCACAGACGACGACTTTAGCGCGGTACGACGGGAACTCTCTTGATGGAACGAGGTTCTCGTCTTTGGCACGCTCAACATCGACTCTGACGGGTCTCTTCAAGGGTTCGACCCCGGCAGTTACGACGTTGTGCTCGTGAACCAGGACTTGGGTCTTGCGTCATCCTCTACCCAGGCGCTGGCCAACGCGTACAGCCTGCTCGAGTCCGGCGGCAGGGCATTTATCAATCATCAAGCTGCTTCAGAAGAGGCTTCTTCTGGGGACCGAATACTTGAGCAAGCGGGTCTCAGTGGCGACAACATCAACCACCACAATGGCACCACCACCACTATCGCCGCCACCATTTTGACGACCGTGCCGCTACCACCGCCAACCGACCTGCCGAGTATCCTGGCTGCACATGACTTGACGCTCATCAACAGTGGGAAAGCTGGTGATGCAGAGTCTACTTGGCTCGAATCGTTACATCTTGCCCTATCCAGTGATGGACACAAACCTGCCACCCACCGTCTCGGCTCCTCAGCAGCAACTACCTTGACAGCTCGCACCGGAAGGGTCTGCGTGCTTCTCGGAGAGGTAGAACGCCCCATACTTCGAGACTTGGACGCCGAAAACCTCGAGGCCGTCAAAGCCATGGCAATCAGCTGTAGAGGGTTGCTCTGGATCATTCGCTGCGGTGCTTTCGGCGCAGACATATTCTTCACCGTCGGCACTCCCGAAAAGCGCCAGCTCTTCATGAGCAAGTACGGCATTCCGGCCGACCGCATCTTCAGCAGCCGAGACGCGTCCTTTGCTTTTTTGGCGTTCTCGCCGCCACCAACGGCTGCGGGGTCGACGTGTTCCTCAACTCGCTGGCCGGAAACCTCTTCCAGGAGAGTTTCAATAATATCTTTGCCCTCATGCAGCATAAGCCACGACGGGTTCACGACGTCTTGAACGAATATCGCGGCTCGTCGGGTCCAGAATCGTTGCTTCACTCCATCCCGTCATGGCATACCCAATCGCCGAAACCTCAAAGGCCTTCCGTCTGCTGCAGACAGGCAAACAAATGGGCAAAGTGATTTTGACCCTAGGCCCACAGGATCTTGTCCCGGTCCATCGACCGTCGCCGAGCCCCAGGTACTCTCCGGATGCATCATACCTCCTCGCGGGCGGCATGGGCGGGATCGGGCGTGCCATCGCACATTGGATGGTGGCTCGCGGAGCCAAAAGCCTGGTGTTCTTGTCGCGTAGCGCTGGTCGTTCAGACGCAGCCTCCAAGTTCCTCGAAGAACTCGAGCAGGCCGGTTGCAAAATCAAGCCTCTGGGTTGTGATGTGTCCGACGAATCCCAGCTTGCACAAGCACTGCAGGGTTGTAAGGAGGATGATATACCGCCGATCCGGGGCGTGATTCAAGCAGCAATGGTTCTTCAAGTAAGTGTATCCCACCAAAAGAAAGCCCACATATCTTGGCTCTCTTACTTACTCCTGGTTCCTCTCCTCTAGCATACCATTTCGGAAAAGATTACGAGCCGCAGGTCGTCGTCGGGCTCAGCTCTGGACCTGGCAACCACCGGGACCGAAGCGGCGAGTCCCAGCTGGGCCGCGACGCCCATTCTCCGCCCTGCGCGCTCGCAAGATCGATCAGATTCACGGGAACTCTGGCTCGGGGACAGCGACTGGTGACTCGTCTTCGTTTGCGACTTGAGTTTCTAAAATAGACTTTGTTATGTTCGGGGTAATGATGTAAATTACGGAGTATAGAAATAATCTCGTGTCGACCGTCACATCCGTATATTCGATATGGAATGATCAGCCGTGTAGAACCAAGGATGTCTCCCAATAAATCGTTAATATGTAGAAGATTGGCTATGGCGTGAGCCAATTGTATTAAAGGGAGGGAGATAATTGTCAATGTTTTTGTGCAAGAGACATGATACAAGTTGACTTTGGCTACTCGCCAGACCAGTCAGTTGGTTATAAAAACATGCACGGAAGGATGTCGAATGATCGTGCTGCCAGATCCGTGAACTGTATCCCAATGAGCAGTACAAGGACATAGAGTAAGTCATTTCGGGGGGTGTTATCTAACTTAACACCCATAAGAAAATAGAATAGGTCTAATAAGGTTTATAAGGTTCCTAAGGGCCCACGCCTATAATCTAGGCCCTATGGGTCACGAATCTAGGCGCTTGACCCCACCAAAACACACAGATAGACAGTTTTAACGCATACCTATGCTAAGCATATAGGTACTGAGAATTTAACGTTTTTATTTCAAGCCTTGTATAGGAAAGTTGATATGGCGAATAGTATGAGCCACAAAAGCGGAACCACAATTACTGCATTACAATTGTGGCTTGAATATCTCGTAACAGTTTGATTTGTGTACTGTGGGAACTCTAGCACTGGGCGCTCTCTTGCTGTGTCCCTCCCTTTCTTAGCTATTCGCAGCTTGTCTGGTCAAACCTAACACTGCCTAGAAACGGCGAAAAGAAAACACGAAATCCTGCCCTGTCCCGATAGCTCTTTCAACTTCGGCCAGTCCGGGTCAAGAATTGGTATGTGGGGTGGACGGGTTCTGCTAAGATTGAATACGAATGCCCCGATCGGAGACTCCGGTTCCGTGCCCAGCACTATAATTACAAGTAGAGCCAAGCTTCACGCGAAAGCATAATTACATTATTCCAAGAATCCCTTTGGACCCAATTGATGTTGCACCAGTCGCTCTACCTGTCTCTCTCGCTATGTCCTATTTGTTAACTTTGCAACCTTCATTGTTAATCCCATCTCCATGATGCATTCCGCATACCCGCTCTTTCTCCTTTTGTCGCTATTATCCTGCACATTTGCCGCTACCGAATTCGTACAAAAGCGTCTTCGGGATGACAACGATAGAATTTATACTGTCGAAAGTGGCAATGGACTTTACTACGTATTCTCAACCTATTACTCATCTGACTATATTACAAAATTAATATTCCCACATGATAAACCCGACCTGATAACAGTTGCCAAGGCTTATAACGGCAAAGAAAAGCCACACTCTGAGAAGCTACATCTATCCGACGTAATTCGAATTGTGGCAAGCAGCAGGCACGCAAATAGACCACTCGAAACAGTCAACCGGATAGGCGGTCAAGAAGTTATAAACCCAGAAACGCTTGAGATTCTTGACGACTACTATCGCGACTGGCAAAGGCTCAACCCAGGAGCCGAGTTTCCGGAGAAATTCACCATCACCCCGTCTAGTTCGTTTTGGCCAGCCTTTAAAGCATCGACATTCTTCAAAGCCGTCAAGTGGACGTTCAACGAAACCGAGAAGACTGTGGCATCCATAGACGTTATTCCACTGCCGGGGGGGTTCGAGGACCCAACTCAGTCGCAGTTCTACGGGGCAAGCTTGGAGTGCCACCTGCAATAACTTGAATAATAAAAAATAATATATTCTTGGGTTTACCCAACTCCTTAGCATTGAAGGCGGCATCCAGGCAGCAGGAGGAAGAAAAGAATGGCAGCCAGCTGTGGATGGAGCCGTATTTATCGTCCCAAGGTCAACCCCCAATTGCTCTGTTGATCTGCGGCATCGACTCCGTCTATTCAACCAGCCGGGCAAGGATGGCCCATGGGTTCTATATCCACACTAATTTTCGCCTATCTAGAAAGGTGCAAAAGGGCTGAGATAGGCAGGCAGCCAGAGTGGAAACTCTGGAGATAACAACAAGTCCGGCATCTGCAAGGCCCCAACAACGACGCACGAGGAAGAAAGTCTCTCCATCCCCCAACAGCACCTTGGCGACGATATCGTATAAAGTGAGCCAACTGTGGTATAATGATTGCTTTAATATGCCTTGGCAGCGTCAAAAATAAATAAATGGCTCAGCCGATCACTATGCGTAGACAAAGCCTCCTATAGACAAGGACAATTATCTTACTGGCTTGTCTATATTAGAGCGGATATGTGGGATCTCGAGTTCTCTAGGGGGGGTATAGTCGTATGTTGTGGAAGCAGGTGCCGAAGTTGAACATTACAACTCTTGGGCGGTGTCCACAATTCTTGAATAAGTTTAATAATGCCTGCTTGCCATGGATTGAAACGACAAAATTATTATATATAAACCACTTGTTTAGCCAGACTAACAGCGCCTAACCATGCCGCTACTCTTACAAAACGCCAAGGTGTACCGTCCGTCTTCCTCCTGCCCGTGCGGCCATCCATCGTCCGTCCATCATGTGCCGTCGCTCGCGCCCGGGGAAAAACAACATCATCATTCTCTTCCAAGATCCCCAAAACACAAAATCCATCAAAGACAAATCATGAAGCAAATCAAATAATCGTCAGCCTTTAAACGGTGCTCATGTGGTGGCAGCAGCAAGTCCACTCGCCGCCGGGCTCCTGCTTCCAGACGCTGTTGCAGATGCCCTCGGTGGCGACCAGCTTGTTGCCCTTCTGGCGCCAGGCGGTGACGCGGTAGACGAGGCTGGAGCTCATGACGTCGATCTCGACGAACTCGGGGTCGTCGTGCATCTTGTAGGCCGTCCAGGGCTCCCAGTCCTCGTCGAGGAACTCCTGCAGGGTCGGCTTGGACTTGGGTGAGTAGGGCTTCTGGCCCGGGTGGGCGAGGACGGCCTCCTTGTCGAGGTACTTCTTGAGGTGCTTGGGCTTGGAGTCGCACATGGCTCGCCACAGGAGGGTCTCGGCCTCGAGCGTGTCCTCCTTGTTGCGGGAGTAGATGGTTCCTGACCCCGAGTTCTCTTCGTCGCCCATATTGTCGTTTTTTTTTTTGTTTTTTTTTTACAAGATGTGCTCGCCTGGGCTTGGTGAAACTTTTTTTTTTGGCTATAGATCTTTCCCCCGCGTTAGGAGATGGGTCGTTGAGTCGCCGAAATCTGATCGTGAGTCTAGAGCGTTTGGTGTTTGGTAATCGCACTCGGGCGCGGGCACACCTGGGGGATGGGAGGGAGCTCTTATGATGTCGGCCAGAGCTATGGCCTCATGCGCCTCGGAGACATGCATTGCGTCCAGAAACAGGATATCCTGGCCCGTCTGGCGCCTGTAATTGGGTGGCGGGCAGAATGCTTCGGCCTTCGTGGCCTTGACGTCACACTCAGCGATGAGCAGCGGCCAAGAGGGGCCAGCGGCTCATTGCGGGGGATGCGAGGGACAGGGGTTGGAAACAGGTTACTTCAACGGTCAGCGGGAGAGCCACAGAGCTTCAAAGTCTAGACTATTCCATAACCTTTTCTTTCCTTGGTGCTTGTCAAGTCGAAATGTCCGAGGTTCTGATGTAACACGTGCATTGACGTGCCCAGGGACTGTCACCCGGCCGAGAGCACCTCGTCGCACTCGTAAGTTTACCCAGTGAGGTTTGAGTCAAATGAGCATCTCGTTAGCGTTGTTTGGTGACTGTAATACATAGGTACCTAGGTAGTGCAGGCACTAATATGTAGCCGGCTCCGCCCGTTACTTCGGGAGCCGTTGTCACATTAGCTTTGCCTTCGACCCATCAACTAACTTTCCCGTCGCCGAATATCGAAGCTAGACCGCTAGTTCTGTAGTTTAGAATTCTCTAGATTTTAAACCTCCATGAAGCTGAGTTCTGAGTACTTCTCGCTACAGATGTGTAGCCAAAGCTGTCTTCGTCCTATTGATGGACATGCACACATGACAACATAACATCTGGGCCTTTGCCCACGACTAGAGCCAAGCTCATCATGAACGAAGTGAATGAGGCCACATTTCACACCCACCCTGGACCATTACAAACCATCATTTTCACTGTAATTATCATTTTTGTCCGTTCAAAAAAATTTGATTGATAACGCGCGTTGCTGACTTTGCGTCTGACTGAGGAAACCCATCGTTGCCTAAGTCCAAAACACCCGAGCGCCAATGACGTCAGGACTCATTTTTGGCGTTGAATGATGACCGCTGTCTGTCCATCCATTGAACCTTGTCCAAGCAACGTAGGGGAACCATTCACGTGACTCATGCGT
Source organism: Colletotrichum eleusines (assembly GCA_016807845.1). Lineage (NCBI taxonomy): Eukaryota > Fungi > Ascomycota > Sordariomycetes > Glomerellales > Glomerellaceae > Colletotrichum > Colletotrichum eleusines. Next base: position 530,758 of record JADEZO010000001.1, on the reverse strand, counting down.
TGATACAACGCCGGCGACACAAGAAAAGCATACTCAATCTCGATTCTTCTTCTTCTTCTTCTTCTTCTCCATGAACGATTGGCAGGAAGCTGCCTTCGCGGCGAGACATGTTCACAACCGTTCCAGCAAATCCAAAGCAGGCGGCGGACGCGGGCGACGCGGCGGGGCGTTCGAGGTCAAAAAGACGTTTGGAAACTACGAAATCAAGTGCCCGAGTGCGAGCAAATTGACTTTAGAGTTGGAGACGAGCAAAAGGAACGCCGCGTCTCCGACATTGGACGTCTTTCGTCTGTCCGAGGACGGCAAGGGCTTACTAGGTTACTTGACTCTGCCGGGGGCTCTCGAGGCCAGCGTCATATTGACAGGAAGCAGAAAGGTACTCCAACACTTGGTAGCAGAGTTCGAGAGCGAGGACGAAAATAAGGCGTCATGCGATGATAAAGAGCAGGACGACCCCGTCCATGAGAACGCTCGTCAAGCCGAAGATCCCTTGAAATCTGACGACGACGACGAAAACGCACATGTGTCAGAACATTCACACGACGAAGACGAGGAGCGCAGCCGGTTCCGACGGTTCGAAAAGAATAGTTTCCGCTCTCCCAAATTTTGGTTCCAGTGGAAGGGACGGGTGATGGCGTCCCCAACAACGCCGGGTGGCCGCGCGCCCGAAACCCAGAGAGTCGATTCGGGAAGGGGCTACATCGTCTTCTCGGGAAACGATTGCCGGTCGTTCAAGGGAACAATCACATGCGACACGCTTAGCTGGAAGGATGTCTCTCTGTCTGGCTGGAAACAGATTTCCATGAGCGAAAGGGATGTTCCCTTTGCCTGGAGTTAGTTGCCAATGATCCGGGGGAATAGGACTTTTCTAGAGCATCCATTTATCCTTAATTGAGCATGGGCTGGCGCTCATAAACACCCTTGTGACCGTAACGTTCTAGATACATATAATTCCTTTGGGATAACCACAGTACACGATATTCTTTATTCTTTTTTTTTAAAGCGCTCTAGACCACTATAAGCAGGCTAGACGAGTTCGCCCGCAACATAACAACCACGATATATATAACCCGATAATATACGGCACCTCTAGCCTATTTTAAATCTTAGTATTTTAAAACGGTAGAAATACCTAATGACGTAGAGTAACTACTATAAAAGACTTTAACCGTGGTATAAATAACCCTAATAACCCTATATTGCTTTGCCTATACGTTAGCGCTAGCAGCTATGGACTAATAACAATAATACTATTAAACTGTAACAGGCGCTGACAGTGACGTCTGTAACAATAGACCGGTCGGGCCAATCTAACCAATTGACCCATCAAGCCGAAAGGTCCATCAATGCTCGAGTTTCCTCACGAGCACTGCTGTCAACGCCACCTATATGTCTTCCAGCTAGGTGGGGTTTTTGTCCTGTGATATAAACCTACTACTAAGGTTAAAATAGCTTTAAAGCTATTAAACTGTTAGCTATATAATAACTCCCTTTAAGTCTCTTAAGGTTATTAAAAACCTTACGGCTTAAGTCATACTATAAATATAACTGATATACTAAAGATAGCTTCCTTTAGTAACCTTACTAGCTATAGCTAGGTATATAAGAGACGGCTAAAGCTAGGCCTTTCCTTTCTATTAATCCTTCTTTATTAACTTTACTTTGTTTCTCCTTACTCTATTCTTACTAAACAACACAATAAAGACCAGCCTATATAATCCTTAAGGGCTTCCTTAACAGGCTGACCATTACACCCTTAGGGTGGCATATTTAGATTATATAAAAACCAGCCTTTGTGTTAAGGAGCTTGGCCTTGAGGCCGTTAATAAAGAGACGAGCTTTTTCAAGCTCCCTCTTGGCACAAGGAGAAACATGGCAACCTTTGGCCTGGAGCCCCTGGCCAAGGAACACGGCAGGGCAATAGCCTAGCAGATCCGGGCCTATAGCTCAAGGCCCGAGTTCATAGTCAGTCCGGATACAGACGAGTATGACGACCTCCGCTACTTCAGTACACGATATAGATCCTTGTCTTCAGTCCATTTATTAGTAAAGGACTAGAGTCCCCGAGGGCAAAAGATTTCGTCTTTGGTGCGCTCAATAGCCAAGCATCCTCGAGGTTGTTCGTCCAGCCCATTCGTAGAAAGTTGTCGCTCAAGAAAGAGCTTTTGACTCGGCACAACAAAAGCCATTGTCAACGGACTTGACGAACAAGAAAGTCTTGAAAAAGACCTGGTCCATGGGTTTCTGGGATATCACGGAAAGTACGAGAAATGCCTTTCTTTGACTCTTGTACCATGTTACGTGGTTGACAATAAAACGGAGAGCAATTAAAACTCAAAAATGTCTCAGTTCAGACAGACACGCTGCGTGACTCCTGTTCTACGCTGTCTCCTTCTTGCATTTGGCTGCCGGTGCCTATCGAGGCATATTCGTCAGGCTGCCTGCCGGCTCAGTTGGATCAGGCTTCGCCGAAACCCTCAGGCGCCATGTCCTTCAAGTGAGCAACAAACGCCTTTACAGTTGAGACACCGAGCTCTGACCTGTTTCCCAGGCCGAAAACCATCGAGGGAGGCTCGCGTCGGCCCCTGAAGCGGAAGTCTCGGACCAGTCCTTGGACACCTCGCGCCAAGGTAAGCGGAAAAGAAAAAATGAAAGCACCCCAATGATTGTTCGGCATATCAACAAAAAGTCAGAAGAAGAAGCTTGAGCCCAAACAGCCCAGTCCTTTTTTTTTCTTGTGAGTTGGCCTTCTAGGCCAGAATGGGCACCGCTTCTCCGCTTGTTTACCTGCTGCTGAGCTTGACGTCTAGGTCTCTGCCGCCCGAGATCAGGAACATGGTCTATGAGTTCGCTTTCGTCCGACCCGTCGGAATCCGTCTTTCCGGAAGAAACGAGTCCTACACAGTGAAGCCCTCAAAGTTCCTCTGGAAACGCAGGGATGTGCGCCACTCCCGAGGGCGGACGCGCCGCGGCAGCGCCAGCGACAGGATCCCAGTCGCATTCCTGCAATGCTGCAAGCGAGTACATTTCGAGGCCCGGGCGATGCTCTACGCCAACCTCTTCGCGGTGGAGGACATGGAAACCCTCGCGGTCTGGCTGCGCGACCTGGGCCCGGGGAACGTTGCCCACCTGGAACGGATCCAGGTCAGGACCGAGCCCCAGACATGGAGTCCTCGCGTCACGCCGAGGGTAGAGGCGCAGCACAGTCGTTACCGAGACGTGTGCCGGAAAGTGTCCAAGATGATGGCCGTGGCGAAGGGCCTCGAGTCCCTACAGATGACTTTCTATTACCACCACAAGATAGGATCCAGGAGGTCGAGTCTCAAACGATCCGGCCCTGTGACCGGCTGGATGGACCTCGCGCGCAAAATCGCCGAGGTGCTCTACGACGACTTTCGCCCAATCTTTTCACAGGGGCTCTCCCGTGGCCGAGCCCCGGAACAGCTTTGTCGCATCTTGGAGGTCGGCCAGAACAACTGGTGGGGTCGCCGATATTCACTGACCCCGTCGCAGCTGAACGCCACCGATGCTGAGAATGCCGAGAATGAGTTGGTAAAGCATCTACGGCTACTCCTGGAGAGGAACCTGCAACGCCGACACCACCTACGTCTCTGACGTCAAGCATGGGGCTCTTTATGAACTAGGACTGTATGTCTATTGACTCCATCATCCATGATATCTCTTTACATATGCAATAGTGAAATAACTGTTCTTGGTTGTGCGGTGTAGCGTGAAAAGTTCATCTTGCAAATGTATTCATCTTTGCCGTCTTGTTGCCGTATAGCAACAACCGTCGTTCTGTGGAGAGAATCTGGCGGTACACTGGTTCCCACAAGTTTAGAGTCCCAGGCCTTGGACTTCCAAACTTCCATGTCTTCTTGCAAAGTCTAACGTCCCTGTAATAGGACCCTTCTGTCGTCTAGAGTCACAGGTTGCTCGGGTCCGCCCCATGACACTCGTTTTAACTGAATAAGGCCATCATAGTAAACAATGATTTCCAAAGATTGGGAGGAAAGTCACGGATGTCGGCTTTAGCATCATAGCTCAGTTAGACCAACCGAAGGGCGATGTTTCAACTTCATCTCTCCAATTCATTACTCCGCCTGGCCTTTCTACATATTACTTGTGATTTCCAGAATGTCTCAAGCGTCCAGCATTCCGAAAGAAATGGAAGAAACACGTACCATCCCCGAGTCAAAGTCAGAAAACGAGCTTGATACTTAACTGACACCGCCATGGACCAAATTTGAAACGGATCAAAACGACAGATTCGTCAAGGAAGCCATCACAGCGGTCCTGCTTGTGGAAAACGACCCGCCAATCTCATTTTGGTCCAGAAGCCATGCCCGCCGAGTATAACACAGTCTTTCGTTGTATTTGGTATCGGACCTCTTGACTGATTTTCCATCTCAGGGCAAAACGCTCACGGCCACCCGGTGGCCTCAACCCCTCCCATTCCAAGCTGACACGCCCCGAGAAGCGGCGAAAATTTCACCAAGCCGACGAGAACGAGGTGGTGAGCTCGCAAGCTCAGCCGAAAAAGGTACGTCAGTCCAAGACTCGACTGCATGATCGACGCACGAGGTAAACTAACATCTCTTATAGAGAGCCAAGACTGGCGAGCACAAACCGTGTCGTTTTCGATTCCTGCAAGTCCTCCTTCGATGTGATTATGCGCAACCTACTTTTGGCTAACAGCTCATGGGAAGGCGACTGCCCCGAGAGGTTCGGAACATTGTCTATCACCTTGCCCTGGTCCGCGGGAGGACGATCATCATCAAGAGCCAGACGAAATGCACCGATAGGAGTGTCCCGATGGTTGCTTCTCTCCTTCGAACCTGCAAGACCGTCTATTCGGAGGCTCGCGGAATGCTTTATTCTCAGCCCATCCTCATCGGCGACCGGGTTGACCCCGTCGTTTGGCTGCGCGCTATAGGGCCGAAGAACCGGTTCTATCTGCGCCACGTCCATCTCGGATCGAAAACGGGCTTCGTACGCCCCCTCAAGGACTGCGAGGCCACCTGTCGGAAGGTGGCCAGGCTCTTGACCGACGCGCCGAACCTTAAGTCTCTGAGGATCCGGGCTATGCGAGTCCCCAATGTCAGTTGGTATATCTCCGTGTATCGGATTTTGTCTTTGCGGAACCAGGCAGTGATTTGGGCAGCGGAGTACATTGCCAAACTGATATACGACCAGTTCCGTCCGTTATTCTCAGCGGAGCTGTCCCGCGGCAAGACTCCGCAGCAGCTTTGCACCCTGGTCAAGCCCCACGGGAACCTTTTCCTTGGACGGTCAGACCTGGGACTCACCTTCTCCGTGGATGCGCTTACTTTGCCCCTCAGTCCGGCCGATATTGTCGAGGCAGAGGCGGAAGTGGCCAAATATTTGAAGTTTCTACTTGAGAGAAACCTAAAGCACCGTCGTCACCGTCGCTTTAAGCAGAACCCGGGATCGCCAGAGGCAAACGCTTCTCGGAGCATTTCTTGATCTCGCAGGCGTGGCGGTTGTGACCAGGATAGGTGAGAGTTTGATAGTGGCTAGTAACTGGTGGGTGCGTTGCTTGCCAGAGAAGGCTGAGATATCGTCACATTGCCGGAAGGACGCCTGCTTTTAGTCCTACGCTACCAAATGAGTAACTACCGGTAGTAGCTCGTTTATTCTTGCCCACCTGCTTGAAGAGGTCTTAATCCTCCAAGCGGGAAGTTTATCAGAAAGAAGTAGGTATGAGACATTTGTGTCATGCCTTCGAGCTACATCTAATATGACCATGACCCCTGTGTTGCAAAACATCTCTCTCTCCGCCGGTTACTTCGAGGCTGCATAGGGTTGGCTCGGTGTTCGGCACGCAATTAATCCCGGAAAGCCCAGTGAAAGAGACATAATACGCATGGCCGATCATTCAAAAGCCTGTTCATGTGCCTCCTCTCGAAGCTTCTGCTCCTCCGGGTTACCCCAGTCTGCGGGGCTTCCAGCCAAGGCTGCCCTTGCGTGGCCTATGGTGGTATTGCACATCAGCAGGTGTTGAGAAACGCGGGGTTACACGAGTGAAAACCGCCCTTCCTGTGTCTTGGCGGCATGCCTATAGGCTTGGTCTAGGATGGCGCTGGCATCTGGGAAGCAGCTTCAAAGATGAACAATAACATCATCGCCAACAACAGCCCGAGTCTGTAGCTGAAATACTTGTTCGGTCTCATATGTTTCCTTATGACGCCTTGCCCCGGACCGCGCCCGGAAAACAAAGCTCGCGGCCTTGAGCCGGCTTTCTGGAACTAATACACATGCATAAGATTACGTACAAGAAACATAGGTCCGCCACACCTCACCCCTTCTCGTTCTCGCATCTTAGAGCATATAGAGTCTCGGCCGGTTACCCGTTCCCTCCGCCTCGGCCATCAAGCGCTGGTTTGCCCTGCCCAGCAGGCGTCTCATCAAGAGCACCGTCGCGATAGTCAACACCGAGAACATGAGCATCAATATAAAAGCAGGCAGGTATCGCGGGCTGTCCTCGGGTCTGAAGAAGTACGGGCTCCATATGGCTCCGAGCTGGCCGAGCGAACACACGATCCCCATGCCCGCCGCCCGCTTCTCCGGCGTCTCGCTCATCACCGTCGAGGACCAGCTGAAGATCAGGGTGACCGAGGCCATGAGCCCGGGGATGTACAGGAAGCTGGCGAAGTACCGCGCGGCGTGGCTGGTCGTCGACGCGGTGATGACGAAGCCCACCATCTCGACGCACACGGAGCCCATGATGTGCAGGCTGCGGTTGGCACGCTTGTCTGACGACATGGAGAGAGCGAGCGATGCTGCAGCGGCAAAGAGGTAGGGCGGCGCCGTGAGGAGAAGGGTCGTCGTCCGGGAGCCGAGATGGAGGCCCTGGACGATGGTTGGGAAGAAGCCGCTGAAGCCCCCGCCGGTAGAGTAGAAGGCTTGCATGGCGGCCTGGAAATTATCATTAGCTTTCTTCTGCCTCTAACCGACACTGCGTATAATTCCTCAAAAGGACGGTTTCTCTATGAAAGGGGGCGGACTCACAAAAATCCACGTACGCGGATCCCTCACCGCGAGGCCTAGGCCGTGCCGGATCGTAGCCTTCTCGTCCGGCAGCGACACTCTGTCGGCGTTGATCCTCTGCGTGGCAACGAGAATCTCCTTCTCCGAAATGAGCCACGCGCAGACCCCCGTCTTGGACCCCACAAAGTCGGGCAGAAGCGCAATGGCGACGAAAGCCGTCGCGAAAGTCCCCGCGGCTTCGATCAGGAAGAGCCACTGCCAGCCCGACAGCCCGTGGGCGCCGTCGAGGCTTGCGAACACGGCGGCGGCGATGAGTCCGGAGAAGGACGTCGCAAGCATGTTGCCGGTGAAGAGAACGGCGATGCGGAGTGAAAGCTCCTTCTGAGTATACCAGGCAGAAAGAATGACCAACGCCTGCGGAGACGGAATGCAAAAATATCAGCTAGAGCGTTCTTGGGGGGGACAGACGTTGTCCGTCAGGAATGGCTGAGAGCAACGTACACCGGCGAAGAAGGGCGCTTCGACCAGCCCCAGCGCGACGCGGATTGCGACGAGGCTGCCAAAGCCCTTGGCTGCCGCCGTCGACGCAGACACAATGGACCACAGCATGACGCAGCAAGGTATGTAGATGCTGGGTCGGAGACGGGTGAGTATCATGTTGGATGGCAACTGGGCAAGCAGATATCTGAAACCTCCAATCAGCTACAGCCAAACGACCAAGGGGATAAAGGGGGGGGGGAGCGGCTGGACCCTTACCCGGCGTGAAAGGTTGCAATCGCTGTGTTGAACTGGTTCGCCACGAGCCCGATATCTCGCTCAAAGTGGTCTAATCTGGCCTGTCTGTATCGTCGTCAGTGGGCCGCTGACATCACGGGATATCCACATGCAGGATTCTGCTGGACTTGCACATACGCAATGTTATTTCTATCGAGGAAATTGAACATGTAGAGCAACAACACCGTAGGCATGAGCGTCATGTCAAGCTTCTGAACGAGGCGCTTTTCGGTCGCCTGCCACTCGGGGTTCGCCGCCGCCGCCGCCGCCGCGTCGCTGGCGGTGCTGAGTTGCGGAGTTGGCGGCCACGGTTGCGAGTCAACGGCGGTTTTGGCGGCCATGTCGACCGAGATGCCTCTGCCCCTGGATTCAGAGGCTTCTACCATGGTTTAGTCTCTGCACCGGCTTGTTGGTGTTCTCTCTACCGAGGTAGAGGAGGTGGAATTGGCAGGCTGGGGCATAAGTAGTTTGAAGGATTGAGGTTAACTCATGGCCGATTCGGCTCCACGTCTCACGACATGTAGGCGGACGCTTTTTTGGCCCAAAGTATATATTGAAAAGTATAGAATGCCGTACTCTTCCGTTTCCGCCAGTTAGCCTTCAAGTTGGTTCACTGCAGTCCATGTCAGCTAGTCATCCGAAAATCGCAAGCCGGCGCCGGTAACCTACAGCGTCAAAGTCAGACCAGGTGTAAACCTAAGACAACGAGAACGAGGGTAATCTGCTGTTGGCCCATTGCCGACAGAACGCTATCCGGGACACTCGTACAACATGCGAGACGTCAATGCTCTCTATGGTTGTGTATATGTGGTTAACATTATGTACCTGCGCGGGACTGTCTTGGATGGGACCTTAGTACAGCATACGAAAGCAGCAAGGCAACTCCAGGTATTTTTCTTTTTCTTTTTTTCTTTTTCGGAAACACATAATAAGCTCGAACCCGCGGAGTTTATAACCCACGCTCCACTGATGTCCTGTAAGAAAAAGCTTATATCATTACCCATGACTAGGCTATTAAATGTTGAGCAGTGCCAATTTCGATTGCTCTATGGTCAAAATATTGCATAGATACATTTTCCCCTCCATGCGAATTGACCACCAATGAGGACTAGCCGTTCAAGCGCAAACCAGCTTGACACTCTTGTAGCCGAACGGCAAGAGGGAGCTGGAAACGATACCGCCGGTGAGGAGCTTTCCGAAGTAGGGGGCCTCGATGCACCCGCTGCTCTTCGTTGACAGGGCCCCGCTGGTGACCTGGCTGCCCGAGCAGCCGAAGTCGGGGAACGCGGCGACGTAGCACCTCTGGGAGGTGGCCTGGTTGAGCTGGGCGACGAACGAGGTGGGCGGGTGGATGGGGCAGGGAGTGGTGATGTCCTGGCATGCGCCGGGCGTGAGGGACAGGTCGGGGAACGGGCAGACGGCGTCGGTGACGAGGCCGGTGAGGACGCAGGCGGGGGCCAAGTAGGACGAGACAGTCGCGCAGAGGTCGCCTGCGCCACGCTGCTGGATGGCGGCGCCGGAGACGAGGCCGGCGAGGAAGAAGGTAAGTGAGAACTAGATTTTCGGGTCAGAACATGTTCGTTGGGTGGTGATGGTGGTGGTGGGCAGGGTGGACATACCTGCATGTTGGTGTTGGTGAAGGGTTGGTTGGTTGGAGAAAGGTTGGTATAACAAGTGATTGGTATAAGTGATTGGTATGTTGCTTGATGTGTGTTGTGAAAGGTTAGAGAGTCTAGAGACTGTAGAATGATTGGGAAGTTCTTGGTTGCTGGATATCGAAAGCAAAGATGAAAACGACGGCATCGTCCTTGTATTTATGAATATGATCTCTCTAGGCCACCATAAGCATCGTCCGCGTATAGCTCCTTGACGGTGACATCTTGTGCAGGGCAAACATGCTGCGGACTACAGATCTCTCCCCCCAAGCTTTGCTACACCAATCCTATACACGATGGACTAATGAGGTCCGGCCCGAGCTATCGCCTTTGATGGCCGACCATCGATGGTCGACAGCGCCTAGAGCTAGAATAGTCAAGTTGGAAGAACCTCCTCAAAGAAAATAGCCGCGACTAGACTGAGCTTACGGGAGCTCCAAGTGGCAGAGCTAGATCGGCAAATGAATGCCCAGAGTCATCAACGCGTGATAAAGGCCTAGACGAATCGGTTATCGAGACACAAAGGGAAATGGCTCTAAATCGTACAGATAGACCACGCAGGGCTCGTGTGGCTGTTGCTGTCGTCGACGGCCGCCGATCTTTAGTCCAAGTAGTGGATTTGCCTAGCCCCGGGAGATGATTGGGACCGCCACCCGGGATGCGGCGCAGCCAAGCTAGCAATTGTGGCAGATAGCTTTAAAGTAGCTAGAGCGGTCCACCAGGAACCTACGCACTGTCTCTGCACCGCCGCAATGAGCGTAGCGTCTACGAAAGGGTAAGCCCTTGGGCTGGCTCAAATGTAATTACAAATTGAATCAAGTGCAACATATCGTCAACTCCGGCCCGAGGCACGACTCTCATTCCTGCGGCTAGCGGCAATATAGAAGTGGAACTTGGCGCAAGCGAATCCTAATGCCGCCTTGGTCAAGTCGGCAGTTGAGAATGCTTGTGGCAGGCAGATGTATCAATCAGGTCCAGAACAGACGGTTCAGAAGTGATTGGTTTCCTGATATAAACAAATAATGCCTATCTTGTTTCTATATATAGGTATATAAGAAAGAAAGAAAGGTGGCATGGTTGGTAAGGTAACCCACGCCGAGGTTAAATAAATAAATAAAATAAACATTGAGCCTAGAACTGCTGCACGTCAAGACTTGGACGACAGACGTGTGGAAAAAGAAGGAAATCGCTGCTACCACCACATGCTACTTACTACGCCTTGGCATTCTATCGTACACCCGGCGACGATCTCTCGCTGGTAAACATTGTGCGAGAGCTGTATGGGAGGTATCACCACAAAAGCAAAGCAAAGCAAATTAACAAACCCCAAATCCCATGTCGAGAAAGTCCCTTGAAGCCAGCCTCCTGACCCTAAACGCCCAGTGTTCGGCACACTCTCCGTAATGCGCGTCCGAATGATCCCAACGTCTCGTCATTGCATGTCTGGTCTGCAATCTGCAGTCAAAAGGCGAGAGGGCCACTACTCCTTCTTGGCGCTATCATCTGCCGGCTTCTCATCAACATCCATCTTGTCTTCTTCGGGTTCAGGCCCCTTTTCCTCGGGCTTTTCCTCAGCCACCTTCTCCTTTTCTGAGGCGGGCTCCTCGGCAGCCACGGGCGGCTCCTCGTGCGTGCCTTCATCCTTGTTCTCCTTGGCCTCTGCAACTTCGGCCTCCTTTGCTGGCTGCGAGTCGACTACCTTGGCAGGTTCTGCGGCCTCGGCTGTCTCTGTGGTTTCGGCCGCGACGGGCTCTGCAGCAGGCTCGGTCGATGGCTTGCGCGATGCCGGCTTGTCTTCCTTTTCATCCTTCTCCGCAACCGTGGTTGGCTCTGCCTCGACTTCCTCTTTCTTGATTGTCGTCGTTGTGGCCTCCTCGGCATCGACAACGTCACCCATACCGACATCACCGTCTTCGTCCACGGCATCCTCCTTCGGTGCCTCGGATGCGGCCTCCTTCTCAGGGGCTGCCTGCTCCGGCACATCTTCGGCATCGGCGGGTTTTTCCAGGGTGATGTCGGCGTCGACGATTGGCTCGGCATTGGGGGCTTCTTCGCCTTCGGTGGCGCCGTTTACTGGTGAAGGGGCTCCGCTGTTGACGTCTCGCTCAGCCTGGCGGTAGTCGCCAAATGTACGTTTCTTGGCATTCCGGGGACGCGTCATGCCGTTGGCCTCGTCCATTTCTTCGTCGTCGCTGTCCTCGAATTCGGCCTCGTTGCGGGTGCGCTGTTCCCAGCGGCGCTGTGTCATGCGCTCATCGGGATGCTCGTCCTCGTCCATATCATTAAGCTCGGCCTCCTCTTCGTCCGTCATGCCGCCGAAGGGCTGGCGAGGTACGTCTTGCATCTGCACAGAAGGAGCAGGCTGGGTGTGTCGAAGATTGTCAATGACAGCAGCCTTGATCTTCTCCAGGTATTCGAAGCTGTTGGAGTTTTCCATGTTGGACGGGCGGACGTTCAACTCGAAATCGGGGGCATAGTACTAATTTACGGTCAGCCGTGTCCAGGACGAGGACCAGGGAAGGGGAGCCTACTTCGTAGTATTCATTGTACGGCAGGGTCTTGGGCAGGTGCTTGCCGACCAGGACACCGGTCTCGAACGCCCAGGTGCGGGCGACGTTGCGCATGGTGTAGCCACCGCCCCCGAGAACCAAGGTTGGCAGACCAAAGCTCTTGACGTAGGCAACGCAATTGGCGTGGCCTTCCATACTCAGGTTGAAGCAGCCCAAGCGATCGCCGGACAGACTGTCACCGCCGCACTGCAAGACGACGGCCTCGGGCTGGTAAAACTTCATGACGTGCTCGATGACTGGCTCAAAGATGGACTTGTATGATGTGTCGTCGATGCCGTCGCGAAGAGGGAAGTTGACGGCGTAATGCTTGCCAGTGCCAATACCGATGTCGCGTAGTTCTCCGGTACCGGGGAAGTACTCTCCGTATTTATGGAATGACACAGTCATGACACGGTCGGTGGTGTAAAAGGCCTCCTCGACACCGTCGCCGTGGTGGACGTCGATATCGATGTAGAGTACACGCTTCTTAAACCGGAGTAATTCGAGGATACCGAGGACGATGTCTAGACGGCGGTTAGAGAGTGAAGAGAAAGCGAGATATCACGATGGGAATGCAGCGCGTACCGTTGACATAGCAGAAACCACTTGCTTCGCTCTTCTTGGCGTGGTGAAGACCGCCAGCCCAGTTGACAGCAATGTCGCATTTTTGGCGATTGAGGCGGGCAGCACCCTCCATGCTGCCACCGGCACTGATGCCGCAAAACTCGAAAAGACCGTCAAAGACAGGACAGTCGTCTCCGACATTGTACTTTCCCTGCTCTTTCTGGTAGGCGTCCATGTTGTCGGGGGTGACCTTTTGGAGGAAGTCGATGTACTCGTCTGTGTGGAACTGGGTCATCTCTCCCCTAGTGGCTGGTTTGGCACGCTGCACAGAATAGGTCAGTGTCTTGGTGTCTAGATATGGCGGTGAGAGCGACGGGGATTCCGAAGTTGAACCTACATAGATCTCCATGTTCTTGAAAAGGTCGTAGTGCATGATCAAGCTGTGTGCCAGGCGAATGCGATGGGGCTTCATGGGGTGGCCAGTAACGTAGGCATAGTTGCCAATGTCCGAGTCGTAGAAGTAGGCGACTTTCTTTGGCGTCGCGGAGCCATTGGCCAGGGCCACCGATCCGAGTGGTGACATGGCTTTAGTCGGCATTCAAATCGCAATGGTGTGTCTCGTCGGCTATGTCTTGTATATCTAGGTGTGAGAATGGAAACTTGGTTGTGCGGGAGGGGGGAAGGATGGAAAAGGTGCGAAGGCTGCGCGTGGGAGCTCACTGATCGGCCCGGCCCCAGATTTCCCAAGGCTGCGTGGAAGCAAATTGACAGGCCAATGAAAATACGCGATGACGGGCAGGGGGGCAGAGGCTGACAGCGAGGTTGTTGACCAATGAGAAGCGATTTCCTGCTGACGGAAGGAGTCGGCATTACTAATGTTCCGGCCAACAGTGTTGTGTGATTCGTCAGGAAGAGCCAGGGGCTGCCGTCGGGAATCGCCCAATAAGCGCAGCTGTGGAGTAGACATATAGGTACGTTTCTACCACGGTACCCACCTAGGAAGACAGGGTCGACGCGGGGCTCTAGGGAGTATCCGTACTACCTATGTAATGTACGGAGTACCTAATGGAAATCAAGGGCGGTGTGGCTTTGCATGTCCCGCAGCGGTGGCTTTGGCTACAATGGAGGGAGGTATGGAGTGTGGCTTGACCTGTTCATCTTGGAGTCTGTAGCCAGGTACTCCGTACCTCCAGTCTAAAATCTATCAAGGCTAACATCTTCGGAAGTCTTGGAAGCAGCTGCAAGAGAACCTTTCAATGTATTAGAAAGAAGCTTTTTCTCAAAATTATAATGTCTAAATAGCTCCTCCTGTGTATCCCTCCATTTGCTAAAATTTGGTGACTGCCGCTTTCGCACGTGACTGTTTGTCAGCTAGTGTAGAGCCGGTACGTACCGGACCGGGCTAGCTCCGCCTGGTCCTTTTTCGCCAGGCTGCTCAGAGCTGTCGTCAACAACTCACAACCCAGCTGCTTCCATCCATCTCTATCGCCTCAATCCGCCTCCTCCTCCAATCCCCCCCTTCAAACAACCCCATCGCGCGACACTTCTTCGAATCTCACCTACCGCCGTACTCACAAATCCCAATTATCGATCAATACCCTCACAATGGAGCGTTTCAGGAACATGCTCCAGTCTCAGGGCTTGGGCGGCATGGGCAGCCAATCCGGGACGGTAAGCGCATCCCACCTTGGGGAGCTGTTTCGATAGCTCTAATGACCGGCCCTCTCTCGTCGTCGACGACTAACTCGCTGCGTCAGGATAACACACAGCTCATCGACAACTCCGAGACCGTCTACATCTCCTCCCTCGCCCTCCTCAAGATGCTACGACACGGTCGTGCTGGTGTCCCCATGGAAGTCATGGGTCTGATGCTGGGAGAGTTCGTCGACGACTTCACGGTGCGCGTAGTCGATGTCTTTGCCATGCCTCAGAGCGGTACCGGTGTCAGTGTAGAGGCCGTCGACCCTGTTTTCCAGATGAAGATGATGGATATGTTGAGACAGACCGGAAGGTGCGTTTCGACCCCGCTATTGCCGCCGCGCCGGCCAAACTGACAAAGATGCTCCCACAGACCCGAAGCTGTTGTCGGTTGGTACCACTCCCATCCCGGTTTCGGCTGCTGGCTTTCATCCGTCGATATCAACACCCAGCAGTCCTTCGAACAACTCACCCCGCGCGCCGTTGCCGTCGTCGTCGATCCCATCCAGTCCGTCAAGGGCAAGGTTGTCATTGACGCCTTCCGCCTCATCAACCCTCAGTCGCTCATGCTCGGCCAAGAACCTCGGCAAAGCACGAGTAACCTGGGCCACCTGAACAAGCCCTCGATCCAGGCACTCATCCACGGCCTGAACAGACACTACTACTCCATCGGCATCAACTACCGCAAGACGGCACTCGAGGAGAACATGTTGATGAACCTGCACAAGCACGTCTGGACGGAGGCTCTGGAGATGAACGATTTCAGGCACGAGGCCAACTGCAACAAGGAACGCCTGGAGAGCCTAGTCAGCTTGGCCGAGGGCTACGAGAAGCGCGTCAAGGAGGAGACGGAGTTGACAAAGGACCAGCTCAAGACCCGCTACGTCGGCAAACTTGACCCCAAGAAGCACTTGGAGGATGTCGGCCAGCAGCTGATTGAGGACAACATTGTCTCCGTGTCGAGACAAATGATCGACAAGGAGGCCACAATGCCCAAGAAGGATGCACCGGCGGGTACCAAGGACCACTCAGCCGGTGATTCCATGGATGTGGAGGAGGAGTTGTAAACGAGAAAAGGCCATGATTCAGGGACGGTCTACAGGAGGGATACCGGGACTTTGTCAGCACTGTACGATTAGGCGTTTGGGAGGTTGGGAACGCAGCATCTAGAGATCCCGCCAGGCACAAGACGACTATGAAACTCAGCACCCACGGTATGAACGAGACTGCTCTGATCCTCCGATTTGTTATAAACGTGGAGTGGCATCACGGTCCTAATTGCCATTGTGTGCCGACGCAATGCTGCTGACAAGTCTTTGTCGGCTTGTTTAGCATCCTCTCGGCTGAACAACCACGTTCAAAGCCGGGGTCTACTGCCGTTGCCTCGCGTTGTTTGAATGGCGCTGGCCCAGAACGAACCAGAAACTTAGCCAACACTATTCTCATAGACAATGTTCTGAGATCATGACACTGTTTCCTAGGTTCCGGCAGGACAAGCCAATCCTGTCAACTACTTATGCCCAACTCCAACGTTGTCGGCCAAGGAATAGGTGACGTGAAATTAAGAATACGACTTGCTTGCCCTCAAACCTCAAAGCATTGCCAGGGTAAGCGCCTCGCAACTTTCTCTTCCGACACGACATGCCCTCTCTCCAAACCACGGGACATTCTCGCTGGGCCCCTTTCTCCCATTTCCCGTTGTCCTTCAACTTCAATTCTACAAAGGTCAACAATCGTCGCTCAACTTCCACCGTGGGCCTCTGGCACTTTCAGCTTCACAACACTTCCACCAGCCCAGGACAGCAGCATAGCCGAACAGCCAAGGGATCTGACATCATAGGGGCGTTGAGGCCGCCATTTGGACAACTCCGTCAACGCATCATAAACATGGTGCCCATACTCCCGTCAAGTTCGAACCGCAGTGATCGAAGCCCGTTGCTACGTAGACAGCCAGATGATCCAGACACCTGGACGACCGGGTCCTGTTCCACATACCGAGGCGACACCAAAGTTCGGCCTCAGCCACGTTTACGCCCGCCACCGCACTTACCCAGACAAGGCCAGATGACGCCGGCATCGACCTACCAGGTCCTCCATCGGATCGGCCAGACCTTCTCGCACGTCCAGTACGCCGTCTGCGGCGCCGCAGCCATGCTTGCATACGGCAATAGCGCCCGTACCTGCACTCACGTGAGCATCCTGTGCCCGGCTTACGCCCGAGACGTCATCAAGTCGTGGGCCGCAGCTGCGGGCGGCATGTTTGTCTATGCCCGCCAACCGGACATCATCGGCGTCGCGGACAAGGACGGGGACATCTGGACGGTGAAGATCAAGGCCATGCCTTACGACGACCGCTGCGGGGCGCTGTCCACAGTTGACATGGGCTTTGGCGACGACGTCGCCGTGACAAAGATTTCGACGATGCCCGCGCTCGTGAACCAGGTTGCTTCCACGTATGTGCTCGCAGCTGGCGGGCCTGCCGCGGAGGGGGTATGCATGGATGATGCGGCGGACGACTTGATCTGGCTGCTGAGCCGGATCTGCGAGGACGACCGGCCGGAGCAGCAGCTCACGATGCAGAATGTCCCCGCAGTCAGGAGCCCGCCGTTCTGGACCGACTTTACGGCTGCGTATCCCAGCCTTCCCGGGCTCTTTTACGACGCGGGGCTTCGGGTCAGGGGCGCTAGGAGCGCGCTACAAGCCGAACTGCCGGTTCCGGCTCAGCCGGAAGATTTGCCCTTGCGAGAGGACGGCCGCGGCCCGGGGAGGAAGAGACAGCCCACGGCAGGCCTCAACCTTGGACTCCGCCGGAGCCGGCGGGAGGGACTGAACATGACGAGGGCGGAGGTCCGAAAGGTGGTGTCGGATCCGTCGTCCCGGCGGAGGTCATCCGGACGCCGGACGCCTAGCCGGATATTTCGCCGTGGGCTCGGGATCGAGGGTTCGCTCGTCGGACAGTCCATGTCGGGCTTTTGCACCAGGGCGTCTCACCTTTTTGCTTGGCGTGTCCCGCAAATCGACGAGAAGGCTCCCGGGGGAGATAGCAATCGTCCTCAACGTTGTTCTCGCGCTGCCACCAATTGAAAACGAAAATAAAAGCCTTTTCTTTTCGGGTTCTTGTTCTCTTAGAAACACTTTGGTTCGCCCTTCACGGGCCGAAAAAAAAAAGGGTAAATAACTATGAGCTAGATTGATTCAGTTGTTGGTTCTGTTGCCTCCCATATGCCCACGGTCTGAAGTGCCAAACCACGACTCCCCTCACAGGGTATCACACGGAACACGACGAGCGGCGTGCGCTGGGCTGACCGGACGCGTACCAACGAGCTATGGCAAAGAATCCGTCTTCCTCCGGGCTGTGTGGCATGCCAGAATGCCGCCGAGGTGGAGGCTGCAGCGGCGTCTGTTGCTCGGGCTCCGGCATGTCAGAGTTTAAGAACTCGACACCCTCTTCTGTGTCAGACCTAGTCAAGGACGTCGCCCCTTCATTCCACGACGTGCTGTGGAGCGAAGTGTCATCGGACGGTGTCAGGTGCGCCGCAGCAGGATGTGAGAGACATGGAATGTCGTCCAGTTCTATATGGAGTAAGGGTCGGGGACCAGCGCCAGAGTTTCGCGCCGACTCAACGTCCGCTTGACTAATGACCTGCTGCGGTTCATTACGGGCCACCGATCGTCTCTCCTGACTCAGGACTCCTTCGGGCTGGGTGGCGACGCTCTTGGTGTTGTCGCTGTCGTCAAGCTTTGGCCGAAGCGACGATCGCGATCCGGTTCCCGAATTCTCCCGACTGAGCAGGGGGCGAAGCGCCGGTACGCACACGCAGACGATTCCGCAGCTCAGCTCTGTGAAGGACCATAGTCCGACGATGACGCCGTCATAAGTAGAGTCCGAGGTGGACGAGCTTGTCAACGTCATGACGCGCGCGACGGAGACCGCGCAGGCACTGCGGTTCAGGAGTCAGCAAAAGAATAAAGATGAAACCTTTTCATGTGCTGTTTTCCGGGCGGTGGACCTACAAGAGCCCCAGCGCGAAGGTTGCCGTCAACGCGAGCTTCTGCCTCGGCGGCAGCCGTAGAGTCCGCAGCAACGGCATGGGCATCGCGAAGAGGACTATATCCGTGACCAGGCTGATCGAGAACCCGATGAGCGCCCAGTCCGTACGGTCGATGCACCGACCAGGAACTGTGACGTCCCAGAGGCTTCGCGTAGGTACACAGACCAGGGGTACCGAAACCACTTGGGAGATGCCGAAAGCGGTGATGAAGGCGAGGAAAATGGTGCAGAGTCTTTTGAACATCGGGAAGGGGAACATGCGTCGGTATTGTAACAGGAACGTGGCCTTGATGGTGGGAAGTGCCTTTGAGATGTTAGTGCCCGATGCTTTTCCCAATCTCGCTGTGGAAGGACGGCGTAAACCGCATACGGCTTGGTAGAGTACGTGGAGCACGACTGCGATCTGGCAGCCAGTTTAGCGAGCGCGTCAGTACAACGGCGTACGGAAATACTCGCCTCTTGTGTTTTAGAGTACATTTCTTGAGATAGTGTCGCTTGGTGTAGCCCGTACCCGAATTGTGTATCTGAGGCGCCCGGCATGTCAGTCCACAGCTGCTGGCCTTCCAGGTCTCAGGGGAGCGCTCACTGATGAGCATCAGCAATCCGAGTGCAAGAACGAGAATCTGGATCCAATATCAACATCGGCCGTCGGAGAGAGAGAAAGCTTTCCGTTTCCCTGGGGGGGAGGGGGGAAGGGACATACGTATGACGCCACGAACACCCAGTCGTCCCAGCCCCATCTTAACATCAAGACGCGGACGTACAGCCTGAGTGCTGTCGCGGTCGTCGTGAAGAATAGAACCGTCGTCGTCACTGCAATGACGAGAGGTTGTCGCGTCTCGTTCGGGTTCGGGGGCATGCTCTTTAGGGCCTCTGTCGGTGTGCCTGTCTCCATTAGAAGTGGCGATGGCTGCTCCGTCACCATCTAGCGCCTCGGCGCCCCTTCAAGGCGCATGACCTTGAATCGATGTTGTCAATAGGCCAACGGCTGGACTTTACTGTCGGTTTGGCGCTCTCTCTCTCTAAGCTCTAAGAAGGCGAAAGGAAAGGGTGATTAGCAGCATCCAAAATCATCCAGGATGAACGGCAGCAAGCAAAGGTCAAGGGCGCGGGTAGCCGGCATTGATACCATCCCAGTAGACCGGACGGTAAGTTGGCGGTAATTACTGAGTTGTCGCATCTCCCACGGACATGAGAGAGTGATCAAGGGTCATCCTCAGACCAGATCGAGAATGCCGCCATTATGAGATGGACACGGGGTTTGTGATTGGACCATCAATCTCCCTTGGTGCGGTTACCAAGCTCCTGTGTAGGAGGATCTGAATGACAGTCAAGATCCACAATCCGCAACCCGGAACCCTAATGAAACAAAACATCATGGCTGAGAGCGGTGGGAACAAAACATCAGCTGATTCTGTGCTTCCCCCCAATCTCGTCTGCCGGTGTTTCTTCCAGCATCTACCCAGTGCGTTCGCAGTACATGGTCCGCTGCGAAGTGTTCGGGCATGTCTTACTTTTTCTAACCACGCGCAAAGTCGTCGTTAGCGTTTTTGCTTCCTCGTCTCTGGTTGGACGAAATGAGGTTAGTCTTTCTTCGTCGGGCGTTGCGACGCACTTTACGACCAGTCCGGCGGGCTGCTAGAACAAAAAGAATGCAGGTCTTGATCAGACCGGCGAGGAAAGAACCTTTGCGCAAGTGCGCAATAAAAGACCATTTTGCAAATTGATTTAGGTTGGGTCGAATCTGGGTTGGCGGAGCAAACTTTCGAGTCAATTCCGGACAAGTAAGTCGATGATTTAGGAGCTGCGAAGCCTCATAGCTGCATACAATTATATCGCGATATACGGTCAAGCCAGGTTAGCCTGGACCAGCCACGAAGTGGTGTAGCTGGGCAAGGCGTGGCGCTCACGGCCATGATAGAATGCTATGATACCAACAAGTTGATATGAAGAACAGATACCCAGCCTCAATCAGTGAGACCAGGCTCCCGTAGAGCCAGCGACCAGTTGAGCGTCTGTCGGCCGTTCCGTCCGTTTCCCTGTTGATGAAGGTTGAACTCGATCCAAATCCCCTTTCAAGTCTGGTGATGATTTGACCAAATCTTTGTCCATGACCGCTTTCGCCGGAGAGCGGGACACAAAATTAAAAGAAAGGAGCCCAGAAGAGTTCACGGATTGGGTTTGGTTGATCGAAATCTTCGTGTAGTTAAGCTCTGGTGGTACATATTCAACCCGGGTACGCACGCGAAAAAGTCAAGCCCATACCCGAAACTATAAGTCTTCTCTTCAAAGGTTGTTTTCAATATTGGAGGCCGGTTGCGTCCTGGCATAGGAGAAACGACACCTTCTAATTAGGTACGGTAGTGTCCCTCAAACTTGGAAATCGGCATTGGAACAGCAGGACCGTTGTTGTCGCATGGACCTACGGTTATCGCCAAGAGAAATCAAAAACTTTGACCTTATAGAAGTCGTTTCTAGAATGTGGCTGTTGTCCAGGAGTAACAGTACATGAACTTGCTAGAGCTTTATAGGTCAAGGAGAAGAGTCCGAAGACACAACGCCGGCTGTGTTTGACGAAAAGAACAGAGGACAAAGCGGAAGGCTACATCAGCTCTCGCGAGAGTTTCATCCCTAATTCATTATCAGTATTATGAAGAGAAAGCACCAAGAACGACCCACAAGTATACCTGGCGGAAGACACGGGACGCCACTCCGGAGAGCCAAGAGGTGTGGGATTTGGTCTGCAGACTTGGCAACCTCGAAGACTCCCAATCTCCTACACCCAACGGTACCCATGGGATGCAGTGCTGCTGGCGTGTTTGGTGTAAAATGGAACACTATCTGATCTGTCGGTAACAGCCCATTCGCCTTTTCGGCCTTTTCCGGCATCCTTAGTACTCTCCTACGAAGCAAGGTACCCGGGTCAACGGCTGGATGATCAGCATACGACCACACCCAAAGTAAGCGACGGGGGGGGGAAGATGGGCCAAACGACGGTGGACTGAGAATCACCGGCGGAAAGCATGAGTACATACAAACATGCTCTCCATCACCCGCCGAAGCCGTGCGTATGCCGTGATAAATCCCAGATGCACACATGGCCCTCAACATTAGTCATGATCAACTCGCCCAAAGGAGCAGCGCCCATGTCCCAAAGGGAAGCAGGAAACCCCACCAGGTGATGCTTCTTTTCCCTGAGTAGAGGGTAGCACCTTGGAGTTTCTTGGACACTTGCGCCCCGAGCGATCCGGCCACCACTAGAGCGCGGTTCCAGAACCGCGGATCGTCCCACACTTTCGGAGGTCTGGAGGGTGTTACCCCGGTCTTCATCCGGGAAGCATGTCCCGTTAGCGCCGCCCTGTGCCCGGCGTGCGAAGGTCAGGCCACGGTAAGTGGCATGGAAAGAAGCTCAGCGCACTCCGATGCTTGAGTTGATCTGGTTGGCGGAAGGGCTTGCCGAGAGTGAGGCCGATTTGGGAGTTGGGTGTGCCGTTGTACTCCGTATATGGCTTGGCTGCCACGCTTACAGGTCAGTGTGAAAGTGCCAAACTGGGAGACGCGTCTCAAATCATCGACACAGACTTGCATGCATTGGTGGCAGGCACGGCATGTTCAGCCGTGGGTAAGTCAAAGCACCCACTTTCCGATCACCCCCACATTGCGATCACCCAAAAACATCGCCATCATGATCAACACCACCTTTTTAATTAACTACCAACATTATCTAGATGCTACGATAATGCAGCTTTCGGCCTCACTAGGTAAATCAGATGCGGCGGATTCATCTAGCCCACTTTCAGCATCGCCAGCCTCAATCTGGGCTTATCGCACCTCGTTGATCGTCGCGAACTTCGTGTTTGGATCCAGTTGAACAGCCCTCCTCTTCCTAGCAGCAGCATTATTAACTCTAGCCTGGAGGAGCTGTATTTGGTGCTCAGCGGCAGCCAACTTGAAGGCTTGCTCTTGGAAGCCTTTTTTCACCTTTCTGAAGAGCTGGCGTTGTGTGGCGATAGTTTGATCCAGCTGGGTGAATAATCACAGTTGATCATCCAACTCCTTCCTTTTCCTAGGCGTTGACCACTGCCTACTGCATATAGCAGATGCCCTTCCCTCTATATCCTGGGCATCCTGGCCACTATGGCCACCTTTTATAGCCTTATTAAGTGGTGTTGATGGTGCTGTTTTATCTGGCAGCAGATGGGAGCTTATTAGAGGCTTCACAAGAGTAACAGGCCATAACCCAGTAGATTTCCAGCCACTTCTTATATTGCTTATAGTTAATCCAGCAGTATAAGCCTTCTGATAACATGATATAAAGTTCCTCTTGCCGATAATAGTTGAATCGTTCCATTGGGTAAGGTATCTAAGCTCCTTGCGATAGGCTGCCTTTATAGGACTAAAGACTGCTTAATCAAGTGGCTAAAGGACATGGGAGGTATATGGCGGTAAGAATAATAGATAGATATTATTAATATAGCATAACCACATAAAATCCGTCGTTGTATGGCTCCCATGCCCATCAAGGATAAGCAGTCTGGCCTGATTAGGTTGAGAGGGCTTAGTCTAAGGTAGGAAGACTCTCTGCAGCCATTCAACAGCAGTGATATCCGTAGTCCATCCATTCTCTATTACTGTAAACTCCCATCCATTATATGGGCCTAGATCCAGAGGAAACCACTGCTACTAGACTGTCTTACCCTTATATATAACTAAGGGATAGATGGGAATGCCTTCAGCAGATATACACTCAATGATGGATACCTAGGCTCGTGATCCAGGCTGCTTTTTCCTCACTGACTTTGTTGCAGCCCTGCCCAGCACCAGCCCATTATCTCCCTTGCCTTCAAGGATGCCAGTCTTATCCATATTATATCTGTTGGCTGGTTTGATGCCCTAGATGCAAGGTATAGCGAGATATTTGAACCAGTCCCTGATAACCTCAGTAGATACTCCATTAACACGCCTTGAATCGATAGATCGACTTCTCTGGACCTTGATAGATGGGTTTCTTCTAATGAAGCCATCTACCCACCTCTTGCCTAGAGGCTGGGTATCCCCCATGGCTTGGAGGATGCGATGGGCAAAGTCCTTTAGTTGTTGATGGGTTGGTGGCAGCCCGAGATCTGCCTGGCAGGTAACCCAAGCAGCCAGGCTGGCCTCCTGGGCAGCTGATAGTCGCTGGAGATCCTCAAAGGCAGCATCTCTCCTTTGGGTGCCAGATAGACGGTTCTGGAGTGTGGTGAAGGGGATGCCATAGATCCTAGCTGCCTGGCGTATACTGCTGCCAGCAGCAACAGCATCTATTGCCTGAGCAATCTTAGATTCGGTATATTCAACCATAGGGTAATAAAGAATAGATAGTGAAAAAATGAAGTTATTTGGATAAAGACTGTAAAAGTGGTGATAGTATATATGAAGGGGTTGGTAGGTGGCTGGGGGTGGAGATGCATGATCGCAATGTGGGGGTGATCGGAAAGTGGGTGCTTTGACTTACACCACCTAAATCAGTCCCGCCTAGAAGACAAGCCAACCCTTTGACACCAGAAGCCACTGCTGCAGCATCGCACCGACGAGCAGACACCAATCAGTGACCCTTTAGAGGCGCTTATTATTGAAAACACCGTGATGAAACAACCTGGCATGCGCGCAAGCTGGCACGCTAACGAATGGCAAGAGTTGTATAAGTCAAAGCACCCACTTTCCGATCACCCCCACATTGCGATCATGCATCTCCACCCCCAGCCACCTACCAACCCCTTCATATATACTATCACCACTTTTACAGTCTTTATCCAAATAACTTCATTTTTTCACTATCTATTCTTTATTACCCTATGGTTGAATATACCGAATCTAAGATTGCTCAGGCAATAGATGCTGTTGCTGCTGGCAGCAGTATACGCCAGGCAGCTAGGATCTATGGCATCCCCTTCACCACACTCCAGAACCGTCTATCTGGCACCCAAAGGAGAGATGCTGCCTTTGAGGATCTCCAGCGACTATCAGCTGCCCAGGAGGCCAGCCTGGCTGCTTGGGTTACCTGCCAGGCAGATCTCGGGCTGCCACCAACCCATCAACAACTAAAGGACTTTGCCCATCGCATCCTCCAAGCCATGGGGGATACCCAGCCTCTAGGCAAGAGGTGGGTAGATGGCTTCATTAGAAGAAACCCATCTATCAAGGTCCAGAGAAGTCGATCTATCGATTCAAGGCGTGTTAATGGAGTATCTACTGAGGTTATCAGGGACTGGTTCAAATATCTCGCTATACCTTGCATCTAGGGCATCAAACCAGCCAACAGATATAATATGGATAAGACTGGCATCCTTGAAGGCAAGGGAGATAATGGGCTGGTGCTGGGCAGGGCTGCAACAAAGTCAGTGAGGAAAAAGCAGCCTGGATCACGAGCCTAGGTATCCATCATTGAGTGTATATCTGCTGAAGGCATTCCCATCTATCCCTTAGTTATATATAAGGGTAAGACAGTCTAGTAGCAGTGGTTTCCTCTGGATCTAGGCCCATATAATGGATGGGAGTTTACAGTAATAGAGAATGGATGGACTACGGATATCACTGCTGTTGAATGGCTGCAGAGAGTCTTCCTACCTTAGACTAAGCCCTCTCAACCTAATCAGGCCAGACTGCTTATCCTTGATGGGCATGGGAGCCATACAACGACGGATTTTATGTGGTTATGCTATATTAATAATATCTATCTATTATTCTTACCGCCATATACCTCCCATGTCCTTTAGCCACTTGATTAAGCAGTCTTTAGTCCTATAAAGGCAGCCTATCGCAAGGAGCTTAGATACCTTACCCAATGGAACGATTCAACTATTATCGGCAAGAGGAACTTTATATCATGTTATCAGAAGGCTTATACTGCTGGATTAACTATAAGCAATATAAGAAGTGGCTGGAAATCTACTGGGTTATGGCCTGTTACTCTTGTGAAGCCTCTAATAAGCTCCCATCTGCTGCCAGATAAAACAGCACCATCAACACCACTTAATAAGGCTATAAAAGGTGGCCATAGTGGCCAGGATGCCCAGGATATAGAGGGAAGGGCATCTGCTATATGCAGTAGGCAGTGGTCAACGCCTAGGAAAAGGAAGGAGTTGGATGATCAACTGTGATTATTCACCCAGCTGGATCAAACTATCGCCACACAACGCCAGCTCTTCAGAAAGGTGAAAAAAGGCTTCCAAGAGCAAGCCTTCAAGTTGGCTGCCGCTGAGCACCAAATACAGCTCCTCCAGGCTAGAGTTAATAATGCTGCTGCTAGGAAGAGGAGGGCTGTTCAACTGGATCCAAACACGAAGTTCGCGACGATCAACGAGGTGCGATAAGCCCAGATTGAGGCTGGCGATGCTGAAAGTGGGCTAGATGAATCCGCCGCATCTGATTTACCTAGTGAGGCCGAAAGCTGCATTATCGTAGCATCTAGATAATGTTGGTAGTTAATTAAAAAGGTGGTGTTGATCATGATGGCGATGTTTTTGGGTGATCGCAATGTGGGGGTGATCGGAAAGTGGGTGCTTTGACTTACGGGATGGCAAAACACCACAGTACGCAGCATAACAAACGGCTTTCAGGTCCGTAATTTCAGGAAGGATAAGCAGAAGATGAGTAGTATCTCTTTTCTTTTTTTTTCCAAGGCAGCGTTGAGTGACCATGGACATCCGGAGATGCGAGCGTACTGGACCCCCGCAGTGTGGCGTTGGTATTCGGCCCGCCTGGGGAGAGAGGAGATCGATTCTGAGAGTAACGAGCAGCTGTGGCTTGACTTTCGGATCCGTCCTGGTCTTCTATTTGGGTGCTCGCATGGCGCCGAGAAGCAGGTGAGCGGCTGACGGCCGGCCGAGACGAGTCGAGCCAGGGCGAGGCACAGTACCATGAGTATTAGACTAACAGGCTGGGTAGGCATGTGGCCAGCTTCGTCGGTCTTCCCATTGGATCGTGATGCTACCGCTTTGCGTAGATCTTTACGAAATCGACTGCGGAACAGGAGAAGGATTCCCTTGCTAGTGGCTTGCAGCGGCCGAGGATCCCAGGAGGACCCGCGGTGCACCATCACGGCCCTATGAGAAACTGGATGTGCCAAACCCCCACATGCCCGGACCGTTAATTATTTTCCGTGAGAATGAACGACCTCATGCGTCAACCCTTGTGAGAAGCCAACGGGTTGTCGACATAGCAGTGTCCAACGTCCAAAAAGCAGACCGGAGCATCAGCGTGGACAACATAATAATAGAACATGGAAGGATGTGCGGACCCACGATTGCAGGCACTTGACTACTGCCTCAGCATGAATAATATGCACGCGAGTTTAAAGGCGTCTTGCGGACTGGGCTGCCGTATTGGGCAAGGTTTTAGCGCGGAGGAAGGCGGCCCGTCAACCAGATAGGAATAGCGTCGTGGTCGTGGGGGACGAGGAGATCCATTCGAGGTGGGTGATACTGGACATGGACATTTCAATGTCACCTCAGTTAACAGACAGTCCATGGTTTTTCCCCGTATCACTCCACGAACCAGTTTTGAACAGTTCTACTTACACGGTAGAGACGAATGCAAGTCTGTGTGGGCGTAACGGATATTTGATTTGGTGTCGAAGCTAGAGCATTAGCATTCGCGGTATTCCCGTGCTTATAGTGGCCCCTCGCCAGTCGACCAACGCTAGTCGTGACATCTGCTGCCCTTCTTCTAGGTAATGCAATGTATCTCGGTTACCATACCTACGACGGAGATACGTAGCCAAGATGGTCTCTTGTGAGGTCAATCACCCATCATACACCTGTCATGAGATGAATCTCGGACCTGGTTGGCAGCGTTCCTGCACAGACAAACAAAATGTCGTTCCCAACGTACGGATCCGCAAGGTCGGGTTGGTCTGGTGCTTCTCGGACAAATCGAGTCTAGATCAGCAAATGGACCTCAGCTATCTTTGCTCTCAGGCCACATGGAAAGGCGGGCCGGTAGGGGTCGACTCTGAGTCCTCTCAATTCGACCCATCATGTCCCAGTTGGGTTTGGCGTCCACGGTGTCCAGATCTGACGCCCAGCCAGCACTTCGCTCTCCCGTCCCAAGTCATCCCAGCCAACCCTGCACGCTGCCCAAGCGCGTCCGCGTGCGCTGGCCTGCAGCGAGCTTATGTCTTCTTGGCTGCTGCTGGGTCGGGGGCCTGGGAGGGGCGTTTCCAGCGGTGCCAGCATCCGTAGTGTGTGTTCCAACCATGGTGAGAGTGGATAGGTAGCCATTGATTGCCGTGGGGGAAACGCTTGACAACTGTTACGGATAGGTTGCACTCCCAGACGGACTAGGCAAACCCGACCTGGTCGACTCGAGGCAAGACGGGCAGCAGTTCCACAAGCCCACGCCCGGATCTAACAATAAACCTTCGTCGACATTTCTGCATCTCGACAGCGCGTCTGTCTCCACAGCGGCCGTTCTTGATACTGTACATAGAACGGCTCAACGCTCATGGCAGCCAGCGTTCATCCCTGACACATGGGTGCGGAGCCCGTCGACCCGCTGATCCGGGGAGGGGGAGGGCACAGAGATCAAAGGACGGCGCAACGGTTCTCTGTCTCCACGTGAACGACGCCTCTCGATACATGTTTGCTTTACACCGACCACTTGACCTCGGAATCGTTGATGAAAAGCTTCCCTCGACCAATAACAACCCTTTTCGTCTGTCCTGTTCAAGTCGGATAGCTGACAACTAGCGCTCCTCTGTAGGCACAGTACATACACTCTCAACTACTCACATATACGCCCACACCAAGAGTACGGACGGCACTGGATGAACCCCTGTTGGAGACAGTCGGGGTCCATCCACGTGTGCTAAGGCAGATAGACAACCATAACGGCAGGCTGGACTTACCAGCGTCCTTATGGACGGGCTTGACGAACGGTCCAAATGCCGCCCCCCCACCCATTTCGTTCATATTAAATAGTCACGCAACCATTACAGGAGCTTAGGGAACGGTTAGCCGGTGCCTGACGAGCTGCTTCATGCCCCAAGACAGCCACACCTAAATTAATAAAGGACGTTTTCCGGTTGCAACCCCGGGCCAAGCCAAACCAACGCCGTAGCGTAGGCGAAAACCGGCGACTGCATTCCGACATCCAACATGGCCAACGTCCACTTGTCCCCTGCCCGTCCGTCGAACGCTGATGGACTGGTTCAGGACCCAAGAGGCAGCCACCATCCGCAGCTCTTCTCCAACATTGCGGAGGGAATAAGGGGCTAACAAGGGGGGCTAGAGGAGGATGGTGCAACCACCGATCTGCCCAGCCAGTACAAGCAATACAATACTCCAGGGGGGATTCGCCAAGGTCAGCCGCTACCTCGGTCCCATGGGGATGGGGGGGGGGGGGGGCAGTGGTTCGTCCTCCCACACCGAGCATGGGGTTGCATTCTCGGGGGAACTGATGAATGGGCAAATGTTGGGGTACCACTTCTCCTCCATCGGCATCCTTACTCCTCGTTCCCGCCAGAGTTCGCCGGCCCCCAAAGACACTGAGAGCGAGGCGGACCAAATTCATAAAACCTCGACGTGTTCCCGCGATCCCTGGTCTGTTTGGTCTCAAGCTCCCCATCCTCTTCCTCGACCACCCGCTTCTCCCTCCGCCTTGACTTTGCTCGCGCGCAGCTCCGGCCCGTGGGTAATCGGCAACCTCAAGCTCTCACTCTTCCGCCTTGTAACAACGACCTGCCACCCAAAATCGCAACCATGAGCGAAAAGATCGGCGCCGTGGAGGCGGTCCACGCCCACGACAATGACTCTGAAAAGGTAAGCTCCTACGATGTGTCATTCGGCCTCTTTCGTTTTGAGGAACATGGACTGACATGCAGTTGTTGTTCAGAAGGAGGTCGAGACCAGGGTCGTCACGGGCTCCGAGGCCTTCAACGAGGCCATGATCAAGGAGCCTCCCAGCGCCTGGAGCAAGCCCCAGCTCTTCATCTACGCGTTCTCGCTCATCGGTTTCTTCTGTTCGACCATGAACGGATACGACGGATCCCTCATCAACAACTTGCTCCAGAACCCCTCTTTTAAGGAGCGCTACGGCGCCAAGAACGACGGCATCTGGGCCGGTATCATCTCCTCCATGTACCAGATCGGTGGCGTCGTCGCCCTGCCCTTCGTCGGTCCCGCCCTCGACACCTGGGGTCGTCGGTTCGGTATGCTGCTTGGTGCCTCCATCATCATCATCGGGACTTGCGTCCAGGCCACCGCCAACGGCACCAGTCAGTTCATGGGCGGTCGGTTCCTCCTCGGTTTCGGCGTGTCCATCGCCGCCTCCGCCGGTCCCATGTACGTCGTCGAGATCAACCACCCCGCCTACCGCGGAGTCGTCGGCGCCATGTACAACACCCTCTGGTTCTCGGGCGCCATCATTGCCTCCGGCGCGGCCCGAGGCGCTCTCGAAATCGAGGGCGATAGCTCGTGGCGCCTCATCACCTGGCTCCAGGCCCTGTTCTCCGGTCTCATTTGCCTCTTCTGCATGTGGATGCCCGAGTCCCCCAGATGGCTCTTCGTCAACAACAAGAAGGACCAGGCCGCTGCCATCCTCGCCAAGTACCACGGCAACGGCAACCCCGAGTCCCCCTGGGTCAAGCTGCAGCTCCATGAGTACGAGGAGCTCCTCAACATGGACGGTGCCGACAAGCGCTGGTGGGACTACCGTGCTCTCTTCCGCAACCGCGCCTCCATCTACCGCCTCAGCGCCAACGTCTGTATTTCCATCTTCGGTCAATGGGCTGGTATGGTTCTTCCTCGAGGCTGTCAGTAAGCAGTTGAGTATCAAACGCTAACCACCCCTTAGGTAACGCCGTTCTCTCGTACTTCCTTGGCAGGTAAGTTTGAACGAAATCCCGCTGTTGAGAAACGTCAAAAACGATATTAACGTCGTCTTCTCCAGTGTTCTCGACACCGCCGGCTACACCCACCCCATCCAGCAGGCAAACATCACCCTCATCAACTCGTGCCAGCAATTCGCCTTCGCCATCTTTGGTGCCACCCTCGTCGACAGAGTCGGTCGCCGTCCTCTCCTGCTCTTTTCCTTCACCGCCTGCACAATCGTCTGGCTCGGCATGACCGTTGCCTCCGGCATCCTCTCCCAGTCCCAGATTGGTGAGACCGACGGTGGCAGCCCCATCTTTGACAACCCGGCCGCCTCCCAAGCTTGCTTGGCCATGATCTTCATGTTCGGCTCCGTCTACTCGTTCGGTATCACCCCCCTCCAGGCCCTCTATCCCGTCGAGGTCCTCTCCTTCGAGATGCGCGCCAAGGGTATGGCCTTCTCCAACTTGGCCGTCAACGCCGCCGGTCTGCTCAACCAGTTCGCCTGGCCCGTTTCCATGGAACAGCTTGCCTGGAAGACCTACATCATCTTCACCATCTGGGATGCCATCCAGACTGTTGTCATCTACTTCTTCATTCCCGAGACCAAGGGCCGCACTGTAAGTTCTCGTGGATAATACTTCAATATTCTCCATCCACGTACTGACGGTTGCCAAAAAACAGCTCGAGGAGCTTGACCACATCTTTGCCGATGTCAACCCTGTCAAGGCTTCCATCAAGAAGAAGGCTGTCGCTGTCGACCGCTACGGCGATGTCGTCAACGTCCAAGACGTCTAAGCGTCTGGCGCATTTCTTTTAGCAAGTAAAATGCCTTGAGCGGTCGAGCCAGTTGTGTTTCTTCTTTAATCGAGAGAATGACTATACATTGAAATTCAGGAAGATTTGGAGGTTATTTGGACGGACGTTTAGCCTACTTTGCATGGCCGACAGACAGCAAACAAGCGCACTCTGCCATGTGGCGGCAGTTGAATTCTTTTTGGTTCCTTAACTCAAATGCGATACCAATAATTATACCACACTTTATCCCGAGGCTCAGTCTCAAGAAATGCCATCTGTCTTGCCTCAGGCCAAGCAGGGTTGTCTTGCCCAGTTTGCTTGCAAGTGTAACCTATCTGTAAATGTTTTAAGGGTCTCCTTGTAGATGAGTACTCTCAGATCAAGTCGACCATAGTTAAAACACGTACTATCACTGCCGAATACGCTGCTGGAGTAATCTTGATTCGCATCTCCGTCCTGGGCCCTGACACCCTATTTTTGGGACTAACTGACATAGTGACTCCATGCATTTCTCTTCGAACTTTCTAGTAGGCTCTTTGCCAACAATAAACGTATATTATATATTGTACCTGTCTACCTAGTTTCAGTTTCTCCATTGCTTTACTTTGAGCAATAAGCAAGAATAGTAGACACAAAGCGTCTAGCCTAATACAAAACGCGTGTATAAAAACACTCAAGGCTAGGAATCAACCCGTTGCTCGAGAGCACATCATTTGTGTAGAAGATAGAATGACTTACTGAATCGCCAACTTGAGATAATGTTTTGTAGATGTTACTAGCCGTCTGACTCATTAGTCTTGGCATCTCTTTAATTATCTTTCCTTGACCCTGTCCCTCTCTCCAGTAATTATAGCACAGTAGTATTTTTAAGAAGAATTAAATCGGACCAGTCCAAAACCTTGACAGATGGAAACCAATGTACGTGGGGTTAGATTGACTAAGTACATTGTGACTGTAGAAAAAGATTTGCATTTTAAAGTTACACGACTCTTGATTCTGCCCATTACATTCGCACATGTAGAAACCCTTGGGATGATCGATTCCCGCACTTCTCTGGCCCCATTCAAGGCATAAGGTACGGCCTTTCCTACGTCGTCCCCCTCGTCCATTTCACTCTTACTCTGCGACAAGTCCGATTAATACGCGTTGCACGAGACTGACTGACTTTCTTGATGCTTTGGGACATGCCTGATCGTCCGACCTCACCTGGAGGACCGTCGTAGCGGCAGGTCCATCGGATCTTGCACCAAGCTCGCTACCAGAGCAGCGGTGTGGAACCCGAGGTTTCGCGGTTGCGAATTGCGATCACCATGCAGCACTGCCCATGACGCCCAAGAAGACGGGGGACACAGGCTTGGCCGGCTCCATCATGCATACGACGTTGTGCCGTTCGGGAAGGTCAACCATCTTAGTGTGCAGCAAAAGACAGCGGTATCAAATTAGGGGCGAGTCTTGATAAGGTAGGTAGCATCCGGGTACAGAAAGACGCAGCAGTCGGACTGCCGTCGAAGCCGCGTATGACGTTGTGCTATTATTGATGGGGAGTCAGTCAGTCACCGATGGCCTGCGCTATTATCCACGAAATCTTTCAAATAATACCGCCACAGTCTCAGTCTCGACTTGAGCGCCCGCTGCGTTTTTTGAGCCCCATTGAGTTTGCGTAATACTCCTCAGGTCAATCCGAAGATTCAATCCGAGATCCCGTCATCCGCAATGGCTCGGTCTTGGTTGACGGCCAGTCTTCTGGCCTTGGCACGGCTATCGGCTGCTCTCGGACCGCAACTCGGCTTGCCTGAAATGTGGGAGGAGTTTGGTCGCGAATCTGAGCTTGAAGCCATCGTCAAAACGGCCTCGACATCAGCAGCATTCCGATTGCTGGCAAACGACACTGCGCCCGGCGCACCAGACCCCGCTACTCTCTACCAGGCATACAACTTCTCTGTGCCTGTCGACCACTTCCATAACGATTCCATCTACGAGCCACACTCGGACGGAACGTTCCCCCTCCGCTACTGGTACGATGATCGGTTCTATAAGCCTGGCGGTCCTGTCATAGCCCTTGCGGCGGGCGAAACCAGTGGTGCGGGCCGATTGCCCTTCTTGCAGAAGGGAATAGTCGCAATCCTGGCCGAAGCGACCAACGGAGTCGGCGTCATCTTGGAGCACCGATACTACGGCAAAAGCTACCCCACGCCGGACTTCAGCACGGAGAACCTGCGATTCCTGACCACCGACCAGGCGTTGGCCGACACTGCGTACTTTGCGCAGCATGTCGTCTTTCCCGGTAAGCTTGCTGCGCTCAACCTGACGGCTCCCGGGACGCCCTGGATCATGTACGGCGGCTCGTACGCCGGCGCGTTCGTCGCGTTCCTCCGCAAGGTGTACCCCGACGTGTTCTGGGGTGCTATTTCATCCTCCGGAGTCACTGCCGCTGTCGTCGACTTTTGGGAGTATTACGAAGCCGCCAGGCTCTATTCCCCCGAGGGCTGCGCCGAAACCACGCAGAAGCTGACCCACGTCGTCGACAACATTCTGCTGCAGAGAGGCGACGCCACAGAAGACGACGTGACGACGCTCAAGACCGCCTTTGGTCTCCAAAACGTTACCAAGAATGTCGACTTTGCAAGCACCATACGAGGTGGCATCGCGGGCCTGCAAAGCCGCAACTGGGATCCGGCGGTTGACAATCGTGCGTTCTTACGCTACTGCGGCAACATGACATCCGACGACGTCATTTGGCCCGCGACGGAGACATTGGACGCTACGCTCCGCCACCTGCTGGAGGCTGGCGGCTACGAGGCCGAGACGGAGGAGTTGGTTACGCGCTTCAAGAACTACATCGGCTACGTCAATCTCACCAGAGTATCTACTTGCCGCCAAAGTCAGGATGAATGCTTCGGGTCCGGAAACGATGATGACTACGTTGGTGATGACCTCAATGCAACTTGGCGTCTTTGGCCATATCAGTATTGCTCACAGTAAGAAATGAAACAACGAAACTGATACGGCGGCGCCGCAAGATCTAACATGTGTTGCTTGCAGATGGGGCTATCTCCAAACAGGATCGGGGGTGCCGGAGAACCAGCTCGGTTTGATCTCGCGATTGATCGACATTGATTTCACCACCAGAATCTGTCGCCAGGCTTTCAACATCACCACGCCGCCGGACGTCGGCGCCATCAACAAGTACGGCGGCTACAACTTCAGCTACCCGCGCGTTGCCATCATCGACGGAGAGGCGGATCCGTGGCGTGCCGCGACTCCCAACAGGAACGGACTGGAAAGGCCGGAGTCGACCATCCAAGAGCCCAACCTTGTCATCGGTGGCGGGGCGGTTCATCACTGGGACGAAAACGGCATTTTCAAGAACGAAACAACCGCTGAGCTGCCGCCACTGCCAGTGAAGGAGGCTCAGGATTTCGAGGTTGAATTCGTACAAGCCTGGCTGAAGGAGTGGGAGGAAGCGAACAACTGAGGCTTTCCGGGCCATGCACGACTTGTAGATACACAAATGCAACGCGGATCTAGATCTATACGCGCTTAGAACCAACGATTCGGCATTAGGAACATGAATAGCTACTATTCTCGTACCATTCATATTCTATCTTGATCGTGTACCAACCCTCCCCCCCGGGCAGGATTGCGGTCATGCAAGAGGATTCAACGAGTAATTCTTGTGTAATGGGGGTTGATTAGAGGTGGGAGTGGCTCTTACGGCTTGGTTATAATCTCGATAAGCCTTCAAGTTGATCCGGAACTGCCCAGCACATTGGGTATCCGGAAGTTTTCCAGTGAGAGTCTTGAAGGAGATGTTTTCACCGGCCCTATCTCTGTTTCGACGCTCCTCTTATTAGTGCTCTTGTTGACGCAGGATGCCAAACTTTGTATTATTCTTTCAATCGTGGTGACACCGAAGTCTTGGCTCTGTCAGCGTGCTTATACCAACTTGGGTAGCTAGGTTACTTCAACACCACTTGGTCCAACCAGAGAGCTAGAACCTCAAGTACGAAAAGCACAATATCCCATTCTTGAGAGACGGACAATTATCGATTCAAGACCATCTCTCCGGCGTACGAAACGGTCAGCGCCAACGTTACATATGAGGGTTCTTGGTTCATCCCCGTAATCTTATGGTCGGCCCAGGCGGTCGATTCAACGCTATCCATGTCAAACGAGTGACCTGCATTGCACATTCCGTGTCTCCCCATCAGTTGGCTTGGAGATTTGAAGGAAGTTGATATCGGTACAAGCGTCAACTGTCAAAATACTTTAGCCCTCTTTGCTTTGCATCACCTGAATTCGCATCCTACGTCACCGTGGCAAACCCTGACGGGCAAACGGAGTTAATGTGCATGATTGCGAAACCTCGGTCTTGTCGCCCAGTCTCACCGCCAAAGCGCCACTCATCCGATCAATTCAGAGTTACAGCAGCACTAACAATTGGCCGTCTTTCAACACACCGCTGAGGTTTGGCCCCATGTAAATGCCTAGTGTCATGTGGTCGGACGTCCGACATCGATCTTGTACAGCCGCCCGTGGCGGGGGCGGTGGATTTGTGTCTGACGAGGTCGGTATTATGTGGATGGCTCTGGGCTATCAGACAGGATCGTACCTAGTTGTGCTATTGGATGACTCAACATCGCGGCTGCCTATGATTCTTTGACAAGTATACGTCGGAGCCCCGACGAAAACGCGTATGCCGTGAAACAAACTCGGCCTCGTCGCGCGCGGCAAGACAGCCTTTAGTCCAGCATGTGCAGCAGCAAAGATTCAAATATTGTAGGTTTCCCCGCAATTCATAATGGGATATTATTACCAACAGGCCCTACGGAACCTTCAGAAAATAGCTCACCTGTTCGAATACTCATCAACATGGCCTTGACCGCTTCCCCGGGCGCCTGCCGGCCCTCGGAACTCGCCCACTTTGTCCTCCGTACCAAGAACCCCCAGAGGCTGGTCGAGTTCTACCAGAAGTTCCTCGACGCCAGGGTCACCCACTCGAACGACCTCATCACCTTCATGACCTGGGATCACGAGCACCACCGCTTCGCGATCCTCAACGTCCCCAATGCCGTGCCGAAACAGGACAACGCGGTGGGCGTGGACCACTTCGCCCTCACGTTCGGTTCCCTGGGGCATCTGCTGCAGGCGTACAAGACCCGGAAGGAGGCGGGCATCGAGCCTGCGTACTGCGTCAATCACGGCATGTCCACGAGCATGTACTACCTGGACCCTGACGGCAACAAGATCGAAAACCAGGTCGACAACTTCAAGACAAAGGAGGAGGCTATGGAGTACCTGATGACGGGGGAATTCGTCAACGACCCTCGTGGGCCGCGGTATGACCCGGAGGAGCTCTTGAGAAGATTTGAAGCCGGCGAAGATGAGAACATTTTGATGAAGCGAGGTTCCATGGCTGTCCTGCCAACGGCTCCGATGCCCATGAGAGCTAACTGAGGTTGATCCTCACCGTTACGGTCAGAGTAGTAACGTATTGTAGAACGGATCAAGCATGATCATATTACGTCTTTGACCAAACGTGTGAGTGAACTTCATCGCAGCGCAAATTCATAAGAGAGCGATATCAAAGATCACAAAGAAAAAATAGCCTTGGTCATTGCATGCTACTGCCGCAAAGTTCATGAGATCAAGATTGGCAGAAGCAGGGGGCCCCTAACCTTGATCACTCAACTAGTGACCAGTGGCCCCCTCGCACAAACATACGATCGTGACTTTATCCATTCTGTTGGATCTGATGAAATTCAGTGGCCCGTCAAAGGGATTTTTCAGGGGTTTTTATCACCCATGAGTGCTGAAGACGTCTGAATTGCCAAGAGCACTGCTCCTTGAAACATGATATCCATCAGCATTGATATCAAGTTCTACCGTGATCCTTGTTGGATGAGCCGTCAAGCTTGGCTGAACATGCACACCGTGCCCTTATGCTACACAGCGGCAGGGAGAATCTCTACCCACCCCGCCACCGTACCACCCACCCAACCTTGGAAATGAAGTTTGGGAGAGCGTGCGAGACTCTGTTCAAGCAAAGCCTATCTCCAACGGCGCATGTCGCATTGGCCACATGGCTGGTTCAGAAACCCTGAAGGTAGTCAAAGGGAGGTCTTCGGACAGTAAGACAAATATAGCCCCGCCGTCACTTCCATCTCTTGATAACAACAAACTCTTGTTTAGTGATTGCAGCCTGGATACGATGGTGACCAATGCAACCAGCCAGGGGCTGACTAGACTTCGTGTCTTGACGTTTCGTCGAACCGTATTCCCTTCAGCCAGAGTGCTAGTGTCAATGATATTGGCATACACCCAAGACCAAGGAAATTGAGAACGGCACATGGAAAAACGAGGATTTGCGGTTGACTGCAACGACATTTTCACAACAGTGGGGGGGGGGGTGCTTCAGTCAAGGCAAGTTAGCTGGACCTCGATCAATGTTTGGAGCGACAATGTGTGGAGCACTGTGGACAGGCACAGAAAAGACATAATAATACTGTCTAGCGCTGGCCTAGAGCGGCAGACGGAATACAGCAAGTTCAGAATGTTGGGGATCCAGCAATTGCCAGTTTCGAGAAGACCAAGAAGACTAAGAGCTTGCGCAACTGAGCGGCGCCAACACATCCAAAGCTTTGGATAGAGCAGGTGATCTACATCCACCTAAAGCCCCTCGCCATGTTCCAATGAGGTGACTGGGCAATCAAGCCTCACCGAAGAGTCGCATCGTGTACCGAGATATCTGTGTTTCCGGTTCCCATATCCAAGTCAGAGGTCCAGTAAGATTAACGTGAGCTCCGTCCCGTATTTTCTGAATCGAGTTATGGCGTGAGGTGTCCTCGTCCCAGCAAGTCGTCGCTCCACCTGAATCTCAGCAACCGAGCCAACAAGCCGGTGAACCAGTAATTCCATGTTTCCGGATGCGCACTTTCGGGTGGGGGACTTCTCCAGGTTACCCGGTTTGCCGACAAGGCCAAAATTAAGGTAGCTGGGATCCTCCTTGCTAAAGCGCCAGCTTTTTAAGGTTGATGCGCCCCTCCAATCGGACCAGGATGCTTACTTCGTGTAGTCAACCCCATCAAGCACGACGCGCAGTCAAGATGCGACCAGCTCGATGCCTTTTTTTTTTTTTTTTTTTTTTTTGGCGGATGTGAATCGATGTTTACACGCTGATGTCTTTCCACGATAACCCTTAATTAATATTGTTTGACGCAATAATCGTGCCGTACCTACTGTAGATTTAGGCCAGCGGGATGGCCTCTACTGAGGCCTTTTCTTATCGTTGTTGAGCATGATGAACACCACCCGTCCCACGACAACCAGTCCAAGAGTTCGTCTTCGGACTCCAATCGTTATCTGCGTGTGGTACATGAAGAAATTCAGAGAGCGGTCGGCCTTGGTTGGGGGGGGGGGGGTGAGAATCAGCGTCAGAGCCGGGATGCAAGGCCAGGATGGCGACCGCAGCGTTGGGGAAAATCTGGGCGAATTTCCCTTAGTTCGGTCCTCGTCTAAATTGTGAAGCGGTTAGGTGATCCAGGGACGGGGGCAAGCCGCCAGTCAAGATTCTCCCGGGAGGCAAGATAGGGGGGGTTCTGACTTGGGCGCTATGCAAGCTCGTCAGGGTTTGAAACAGTGAATAGCCCAAGGGGCAATGGGTCCACCACGTCGACTTGCCTACTGGTTACTGCACTCGGCCGAGATGTCTGCATCACCAAGAAAGTAGTCATGCAGATAATACGAAAAGTGACAGCTCACGATCCCGTTGAGGCCCCGCCATGTGCAGGTGTGTCCTCCACAGATGTGGTCCTGCCTTTCCGCCGGTATGGGTATCCCCCCAGCCCAAGGGCCCTTGTTCAACATAGAACGTATGTACTCTTTCCCTTGCAAGAGTGAGGATCAGATGGATGCAGGATATTGGGTGGTCCCTAGAGAGAAAGAGAGAGAGAGAATACGAACTGCCATGGCGAGGCTTCTAAGCCAAGTATCATCGGAGGTGTAGATACGCACAGCAGGCGATCGATATAAAGACTGCATCAGCTCCTGTGAAATGAACGCTTTTTTCTCCATCCGCTTCGGTATTACACCTTTGGTTTGTCATTCTTTTCATACTCACATTCATTCATTTGTTACCAACGTTCCAACTTCGGGCCAGCCCTTTTGATTGAACCCTCACATTCGTTCCGTCCAAAACTTTCAATCAAGTCCCTTCTTTTGAACCCTCCATTATATAAAATTCGTTTCATGATGAAGTTCTCTGCTGTCGCCCTCTCGGCCATCGCCCCCTTGGCCTCCGCCCACTACTTCTTCGACACCTTCATCGTCGACGGCGTCGCCACCAAGTCCTTCGAGTACGTCCGCTCCAACACGCGCCAGGCCAAGTACAACCCGACCAAGTGGGAGAACGTGCGCGATGACATGACGCCCGACGTGGCCGACTTCCGCTGCAACAAGGGCGCCTTCGCCTTCGCCGGCAAGACCCGCACCATGGAGGTCAAGGCCGGCTCCAAGGTCGGCTTCAAGCTCGGCGTCGGCGCTACCATGCAGCACCCCGGCCCGGGCCTCGCCTACATGTCCAAGGCCCCCACCACCGCCGCGGCCTACGAAGGCGACGTAAGACAGACCAAGATTTCTATACGTTTTTTTTTTGAGGTTGGGTTGCTAACGCATGTGATGCCGAAAGGGAGATTGGTTCAAGGTGTACGAAGAGAGTGTCTGCAACAAGAATGGCGCCTTCACCTCCGACGCGTGGTGCACCTGGGACAAGGACACCATCGAGTTCACGATCCCCAAGGATACCCCCGACGGAGAGTACCTCCTCCGCATCGAGCACATCGGCGTCCACGGCGCCCACGTCGGACAGGCCGAGTTCTACAACTCGTGAGTTGGCAGCCTCTCAAAGCTTGTTTGTTCGTGCTTGTTGTTTCGGCGGCTGACGTCCTCTCCCCATGTTCACAGCTGCGCCCAGATCAAGGTCACCGGCGGCGGCAGCGGCACCCCTGGCCCCATGATCAGGTTCCCGGGCGGCTACAAGAAGACGGACCCCTCGTTCAACTTCAGCATCTACAACGGCTACAAGGACTACCCCATGCCCGGCCCTGCCGTCTGGACTGGCGGCAACGGTGGCGGCGCCAACGGGACGGAAACCGAGCCTACCTCTGCTACCTCTTCTGCTGTCATCTCTGCTACCACCTCTGCCACCGCCTCTGCCACCGTCTCTGCCGTCGTCTCTGCCGGAGCCTCCGTCACCACCTCGGCGTCTACCGCTTCGTCTACCCCTGTGCTCGTCCCCGTGACCGGCAGCAACAACGGCACTGTAAAGACCAAGTGCAACCGCAAGAGGGCCCTCCGCCGCAGCCGTGGCCTCCGCTCCCACCAGTAAAGAACCCCTCGCGCTCTCAGGGTTGTCACTTTTGAGGCGAAAGACTGGTAAAATCCCGTCTTCGTGCATGGTTGACCCTTCCCGGCTGTGCCCGCAACGCACAAAAATCTTTTTTTTTTCTTTTTCTTCTTTTTCATCATCAGAAAAGAAATATCGGCGGACCAGGTTCCCCAGGTGCCATGCGCCGATTCAGCTTCGAAAGCTCTTTGTTAAATTTCTCATTGTATATAATTACACAGGACAACTGGTAATTATTATTAGACCTTGAAACAGGCTTGAAGCCTTTGCTGCGTTTGCAGCAGGCAAAATTTACAACTCCCTTCTCCCTGCAACTGCGTTTTTTTTTTTTTTTTTTAGGATTCTTCCGATTAAAGTGACCATGTTTACCAACTTTCACCCTGTTGAATCACGAGCCCGGGTGGCCTTATACGATGTTATGGCTTGGGGTTGCCCAGGATCCGCTTCTCTGCCGGGGGTAGCGGGAGGATTTGAGCGACATGGGCTGCTTAACTAACTATTTGTTACCGAGATCGAAACTGTTTACAGGGGCCTGATCCCTTATAATAACATGGGGGGGGGGGAAGAGTGAGAGAGAGTGAGAGAGAGAATAATGGTCTACCTCACCGAGTCACACGACATCTACATCAGGTATTAAGAGGCAAAGCCGCATAGGGGATGACATGATTGCCCGCGGAAGGAATATTATTATTATTATTATTATTATTTTAGTACCAGACGGCAATTACTCGCTTCGGTTCAAGGACAGTCAAACAGCCTGGTGCAACGAGTGAGAAAATGACGGCAGAGCGTCCATATCCAAGGAGCGCGCGAAAATACCTCTTTCGTCGTGGCTGGACGGGGCACGACAGGACAGCATCAGCCAAGACTTTCCGGCCGGCCTTCAGTGGCTTCGACATCCAGCGAGAGGCTGTTGTCCACATCGTTTTTAGGGACCCCTGCCATCATCGCTGAGACGGGGGCGCCGGGAGTTGTAATTTGCTGCACTGAAAGTGACGTCAGAAGCAGACAAAGACTTGGCACACGGCGCCTTGGTGGTTCTCTCTCATCCTGACACTCACTGTCCACTGGTCTCTCTAGGCAGGTAGGGCATGTGCTTCATGCTAGGATACGGACGGCCTAGTGACTGACATGCGTACCTACATACGTAGTTTGGCCTCTTCGTACCGCAGCTGCCAAGAGCTGATGAGCAAGCCTTGGGGGGGGGGGTGAGGGGGGGGTGAGAAGAAGAGATGATGGGTGTGAATGGCGGATGAGGGAATCGTATTAGAATCAACGATGCCCTTGTGCCCATTTCACAACCTCCATCGCTATCAGTCCACTCGTCCCTATCGCCGCATCCCCTGGATAATACTTGAACTTTGCGCTGTGAGGTGGCAGAGAGGGCCTAATCAATCTCCATCTTGGCGATACTTGTGGTTTCCCCCAACAATGGCACGCTTCAACAACCCCTTTGCACGTCGTCAACACCATGACGCGCCAACTCTCCCCACCCACCGACGCCGAAGCAGCGAGGACACAAAGGTCAACGACCGCTGGCATGGCCGCGACTATAGCATGGCCCATCGGCCGCCCTTCACGCTGTGGCTGAAGGTGACCTGGCTCGACATCCTCACCATGATCATCATGGGAGTCATTGCGCTGGTGGTGAGTGATGGGCAGCCCCCCCCCTAGATTGGCATCCCATGTCTACTCTTCCCCATCGACCCAAACTGACCAAACGCGGCCTTCTCCAGGTCTTTAGAGCCCACCCGCCCGCCCACCGGACATTCCCCGTCACATTTGAGGACGGTGAGGTCGTCTACCCCCAGTTCGCCTATCCCCACATCCCGCAATACATCCCCAGCCACGCCGCGACGGCCCTCGCCATCGGCGTGCCCGTCTTGTCCATCCTCCTCTGCCAGGTCCGCGTGCGGTCCTTTTGGGACATCAACAACGGCATCATGGGCCTGCTCTACTCCGTCCTCGGCTCGACCGTCTTCCAGGTCATGATCAAGTGGCTCGTCGGCGGGCTGAGGCCGAACTTCCTCGAGGTCTGCCAGCCCGA
This sequence comes from Colletotrichum eleusines, assembly GCA_016807845.1. Lineage (NCBI taxonomy): Eukaryota > Fungi > Ascomycota > Sordariomycetes > Glomerellales > Glomerellaceae > Colletotrichum > Colletotrichum eleusines. Next base: position 488,359 of record JADEZO010000001.1, on the reverse strand, counting down.
CGTCAGTAAGGCCTCCCGGCCGGGCGGCAACGCGACCGGCCTCGACGGCACGGGCTACGGGGGCATCATGTGGACGTCGGACATCTGCACCAGGGAGATGGACGGGACCCTCTCCAACGCGCTCGAGTCCTTCCCCTCGGGCCACACCACCGCCATGTTCTCCGGCATGGTCTTCCTCTACCTGTACCTGAACGCCAAGCTCAAGGTCTTCTCCAACCACCACCCGTCCATGTGGAAGCTCGTCCTGACCTACGCCCCCGTCCTCGGCGCCACCCTGGTGGGCGGCTCGTTGACCGTCGACCAGTCCCACAACTGGTACGACGTCCTGGCCGGCGCCGTCATCGGCACCGTCTTCGCCTTCTCGTCCTACAGGATGGTCTACGCCGCCGTGTGGGACTGGCGTCTCAACCACATCCCCCTGCACCGCAAGCTTCCTCTCGATTACGGCGTCGACGACTTTGACGCCGCAGTGGCCACTCGGAAGGCCGGGTGGGGCAAGAGACGACGGGCCGAAAGCACGGCCGCCCCCGGCAAGCTGACCGGCAGGACGCTGTACAGCACCAGCAGCCGAGACGGCCGGGGTGCCGGGATGCCCCGTAAGCCGGTGACATCGCACCACGCCAGAGGGGACGGTCGTCCTCCCGTTGATGACATGGTGTAGATCTTGATCCCCCTGTTTTTGTTCTGTGGTTGGACGTTTTTCGGGTTTGAAAGAACCCCCTCATGTTGATACCCTGCACAACACGAAAGCGAGCGCTGTCTCTTTGTATGCGTACTATGTCTGTTTAATATACCATAATCAGTATCGTTCAAAAGGCATCTTATCCAAAGCACCAGCACTGGCCGTCGGCCGGCTTAACTCGCATGGAATGAGCTCTGGCCAACCTTGCTTGGCTCGGCCTGGGCTTCTGGCCCCAGCTCGTCAACTCATATACGATCAGTATTGATTCGAGCAACTCGTGTGGCAGGATAGACTAGCTGTAATTCTGCTGGGTCCGATATGGATATTATGCACGACGCCAGACGAGTGACGGGCCCAATCTCGCGTGCTCTACTCCTCTCCAAGTGCTGTCCAAAGTCGAATCTGAAGTCGACGTGGGTATGATGTTCTCAAACTCGCCCCCCTCTCCTTTTCCTCAGAGGGAGCCGAATTGATGCGGACCGATCTACCCACCATCCATCCCATCGCGCATCCCCGTTCCCTATACTCCTGAGAGACTGGCCGAGCGTGCATCGGGGGTGGGGGGGCGTTTGATAACCGATACTTCCATCGCGAAGAGAAAAAAAAGACAAACTCGACGAAACCGGCGTCTATGCTCTCCCGCCCTCTCTCTCTCTCTTTTTTCCCTCTGACAGACCCGCTTCAATCTATCAAACAGACGTCTCGAGATCCGCGTTCTCCTCCACCAGGTTCTTGAGCGGCAGGAACAGGTTCCTTACCCACCGGTCGCCCTCCACCGCCGCCGCCGCCGCCGCCGCCGCCGCCTCGTTGACGGCCCGGACCTCGCTCCACGTCGCCCACCACCAGCCCCCGCACTTTTCGGGCTCCATGACCTGTGTTTTTCCCCCGACGGGTTCTCGTCAGCTTTTCACGTCCCTTTTACTGAAGTGGATTCGGATTTGGGGTCCCCGAATACTCACGACCGGCTCCGTGCCTTCGTCCTCCATCTCGCACCGCACAAACATCGTGACGTAGTGCTTGCCGTGCCCCTCGAACAAGTCGTTGGTCACGGCCACGAGCTTGGCGGCGCGCACGCGCAGCCCCGTCTCCTCGAGCGTCTCGCGCGCCGCGCAGTCGAGCCAGGACTCGCCGAACTCGAGGTGGCCCCCGGGGAGCTGGATGGTGCCTGTGTTCCCGGGGTAAATATCGATCGTCAGCGGGTGTTTTTCAGCGCGTAGACCCCCCCCCCCCCTTTCCCCGCCTCATCAAGATGGAAAAGGAAATTAAAAAAAAAAAAAAACACAACTAAAAAATAAGTCTGTTCATACCTGCTCCGTGGCTGCTATTGCGGTGGCCCAGAATGATCTTGCCGTCCTTGCGCTGGACGATGGCGGAGACGCCGACGCGCGGGTGGGCAAAGGGGTTCCCGGCCTGCTGGGACTGCTTGGTCTCGCCGCCCATCTTGGTTTCCGAGTGAGCTGGGAGGGCTCTTGTCTGTTTGATCCTGTTCCTGTCGACGGTAATGTGGGATGCAAAGCACTTGTTGCTTGTCGTGGTAATTAATATAAAACACAGGTTGCTGCTGCTGCTGCTGCTGCTGCTGTTGTTGTTGTTGTTGTTGTTGTTGTTGTTGTTGTTAATATTCCTGGTTGTTGGTTGACAAGTCAGATATTGAAATCACCAAGAGAGTTGAGGTGAGAGTCAAAACGCCCAGTCTTATAGGCAGTGCAATGTGAGGTGAATGAAGGCTTGACTCGTTTGGTGAATGTGGTTTGTTAGGTGTATGCAGTAGTATCGCCTCTAATTACCTAGGTAGGTAGTCAACAACATGTTGACGGCCAACTGTGTGTCTTTTTTTTTTTTTTTGTTCTGCGCCGCTGGTGTGACCCATGGGAAAATCAGCCCTGGAACCCCTCCCCCTCCCGTCAGCTCCGAACCAGGCTGATTTGCACTGCCACCAGGTAAGCCTCCCTCTCACCTCGTCCTGGGGATCACGACAGTCCCATTTGGAAATATGTACGTTTGTTTGCTCCGGTCAGCTTGTGTAACGGTGGTGTAAGGAGTGCCCATTGTAAAGTGTACAGTAAAGTTCCTTAAAGTCCCCCCCCCCCCCCCACCCCCTCCCCTGCATCGCCCCGCCTGGAGCAGCCTAATACGTACCGAGCCCATCTCACTCAATCTAAACTATAAGCCCGATTCACTCACCGCCCTACGCCCCAACCAACAAACACACACACACACACCTCCCTGCTCGTGACACTAAGAGTGGGTTCCATCCTAAACCCTGCAACAAAAAAAAACAACTCGACATGGTCTGGTGGTGTAGTTGGTTATCACGTCAGTCTAACAGCTCGAGAGCCCTCACCTCTCTCGTCTGCCACACTGAAGGTCTCCGGTTCAAGTCCGGGCTAGATCATTTCATTTCCACTTGGGCGATTGGTTTAGTGGTATAATGACCGCTTAGCATGCGGTAGGTCCAGGGTTCGATTCCCTGATCGTCCATCTTTTTGGCAAGACGTGCTTGTTTGCTTGCTGGTGACATGACCAAAGTGGAACAATGAACGAACGAACTATATATATATACATAGGGTGTGTGCATGCAAGAAGGTAGTTGCAGCTGCAGCTGCAGCAGCAGCCGTAGCTGTGAGACCCAACGCGCCATTCATTCATTGCCTGTGTCTGCTGTCGATGCGTATTAAGAATACATTTTTGCTTCATTCATTCATTACCTCTATTTCCCGTGGGTATCATCACATCGCATTTGCAGAGCCTTTTGCTGAGAGGAGAGGATGCAAATCCAACAGCACACCCTCTCTCCCTTCCTATGCATGCATCCCACATGCACCTCCTTCCATCCGCCTCCCCTTCCCCTTCATTACCAGGCTCCCTTCTGATGCATGTTGTCGGGATTCATCTCGAATCCCTTGATGCTCTCCTGCCAGTTTTGCCAGTTAAAGTCGTCCAGGTTGTCCATGTTGACGTCCATCAAGTCGTCCGGCACGTGGTTGATCGAGGTAAAGGGGTCCGACCACAGCCACGTCGGCTGGTTGTCTACCAGAGACGTCGGGCCCATGCTTTGCGACGTCGCAGCCATGCCTTGCTGCTGCTGCTGCTGCCTCTGTGTCTGCTCCGCGTCTAGCGCTTGCCCCGACGCCGTCGATGATTGCACCTCCGAGGCCATCATGGACTGCGAGTGCGCTGCCTGCGAGGCGCTTGTGGGCGGGAACAGCGTGTTGTTCGGGTCCGCCGCCATGGTTTCCGCCGCCGGATAGAGGTATTCCCAGATGTGGTTGGGGTTGAACCCACGCGCCATCATGACCGTGTCGATGAACTCGGGCTCCCTCGGCGGCCGCACCGGAGCTGGGACCCGCGCCGGCTGGTTCGCCTGAGAGGCCGGTGCCCCGGACGACGACGACGACTTCTGTCCCGCTTGCATCTGGTTCGGAACTTTTCCCGCCGCCGGCACCGGGCTGGTCCCGCCCGTACCCACCAGGGCCCGCCAGCGAGCCCGGATCTGCGCATGCTGCGCCTCCATCCCCGGTACCGGGCCAAGCCGCGCCGGTATGGGGTTCATGCGGTCGTCCACGTCGAGCTGACGGGCGGCCTCGGGGTCCGACCGCAGCCGCACAATCTCGGCCTCCCGATGCTTGGTTGCCTTGGCGCTGAGCTTCCGCAACGGGACCCAGACCGCCATGTGATCTGCCATGCGCGATATCTCCGCCGGGTCCCTGTCGAACCGCATCGTGTTGTTGACGGCCTCCCAGCCCCGCTCCGACGTCGCCGACCACGCGCGTCTACCGAGCTCCATGAGGATGTAGGCGACGGCGTGCCACTGCCGGTACGTCTGGAAGAGCCACCTCCACTGCTTGCAGCGGGGTTCCGTGTTGAGTATGTAATTGTACTCGACGATCTCGATGGCCGACAAGAAGAGACGGTCGCGGATTTCGCCCGAGAGCTCATGCCCGTTGCCGGGGAACAGCATCGGCTGGTAAATGACGAGGCTCATCTTGGCCATGATGACGCGCGCAATCATGCCGGCCATCCAGAAGAGGTGGTCGTCGTGCGTGAAACAGTGCTGCAAAAACTTGTCCTCCACGCGGTCGTACACTTCAATCAACATCCGCTCCCGCTCCTCGAGGCTCGACGAGGCGTCTCGCGGGCACACCCCGGCCATGGCCGACCCCGCCGTGTGCAGTCGTCTCGACAGCGCGCAAATCTCATAACGCACCAGCGACACGGCGCAGTCCGTCCTACCTCGTCGCGACTTTGGTACCTCGGTCATGCCCGGTTCGATATCCGAGTCGTTGAGGTTGGAAGGCAGCTCCGTGTCGAAGGACCGGTCTATGATGGTGAGGTCGCTGCCCAATTCTTCCGCCGATCGCAAATCCAGCGTGCAAATCGCCCACCACAGCCGGCGCCGCATTTCGGTTTCAAAGGGAGGGAGCCCAAAGTTTGTCCCGTCCCGATGGATTCCGAGCCCCTGCGCGATGCGAATTGCCAACCCCGTCAGCGTCCAGCAAAACCGAGTGTCGTCTTCCCGCCGGACCAGCGTGAGGAACAGAACGAAGGCTTGCAGCACAACCATGTCCGAGGTGTTCAGGAAGTTGGCCTTGGCGAGAGCTTGCTCGAGGGCGAAGCGGAACTGCGATAGCATTGCCTCCTTCTTTGAGCCAAAGTTCTTCTCGACCTGCACGACTGGTCAGAAGATGAACCGGAGCCACTATGGTTGGGGGGGGGGGGGCACATACCTCCTCGTCTTCCATTGACGTAATGGCCGCGTAGTAGATGGAAAACAGCAGGGCCTCGTTCCCCGGAGTTAGATCGTCAATGCTCCGCCGCATGTTGCGGATCAGCTTCTCCATGGTGGGGATGTGCAGTATCTTGAGCAACGGTTCCACGTTCTCCTGGTAGACCTGCCACATGAAGGGTATTTGCGACGGCAGCGGGTGCAGCTTGCGCAGGTCGACGTCGGAGGAACGGTAGCCCAGGATGAAGGCGTGATGGTCCGTCGAAGCATCCGTCGTCTGTTGGGGGGACTGGTCGGGCGTCTCTTCGATATCCGAGTCGTCCGTGTCTTCGTCGAGAACGTGCGTCTCTTCCCGTAGCTCGTCGAGCTACACAGTCTTAGTGTCAGCAGCAGCAGCAGCAGCAAGGAGGTTGAAATGGGAGTTGGGGCGACCTACTTCGTCGTTGAGCTTGGACCAAAATGCGCTGCTCACGTATCTGCTCGACCTCCCCTTGTCGTGCAGGACCAGTCTGCCGAACTGCCTGTTGACGCCCGGCTGCTTGTCTCGTGATCGCTTCGGGTCCGAATCCGTGTCCATCCTGTTGGGCGAAGCTGCCTCCCTGGTCTCATTGGAGGGAGTGCTATTATTCTGGGTGCTGGCTGCCCGGTCGGCGCCGCCGACGAACTCGTTCGCAAAAGTCTCTGGTGAGTTTCCAGTGCTCGAGTGATGGCGACCGCCGCTGCTCCCCGGGCCGCTCTCGACTTCGATCTGTCCGCTCAGCTCCTCGACGATGCCTTCAAGTTTGCGCAAGCGCTTCATCAGCTCGACCTCGCGCTCGCTCGAGTTCTTGGGCGGGGCGTTGGGATCCTTTGGCCTCGGCCGACGAGGAGCGCGGCCGGGGGCTGGGAAGATGCATTGGATGACGGCGCGGCGGCAGTTGCTGCAGGGCATCTGCTTGTCGCAGCGGACCTTGCGCTTCCGGCAGGTGACGCAGCTGCGCGGGTTCAGAGCAGGCTGGCCAGAGGGCGTCATGGCGACGGGCTGGTCGGGGGATATCGAGGTGGCGCCATGGCGAGCGAGGGCGGGATAGTCGTGGATGGTGGGCGGGGAGTTGGGAGAATGTTGGTGGGGATTGGCGCTTATTGCGTGAGAGGGTGTCGCGGGGTTCGACATCTGGCTCGCTGGCGAGAATGGTTCCATGGCGTATCTCGAGGAACGTATGGACTTGGTCGTGCTGTTTCTGGCAGCTCAAAGCCGTGTGCTGTGGTTGAGGAGGAGCAGAGAGAGCCACCAAGGTACGGTAGGAGGTGAAAGGGAAAAGCTTCCGAAAGACACGGTGAAATGACACGCATACGCACGCGCGCACACACACACCCTCTTTAGCGGTTAGAGCTAAATAAGGATGACAAATGGGGGAGGGGAGGGTCAAATCAACACTTTCGCTCTCGGATCTACCGCCCTTTCAGAGACATGAGTCGGGGGTCAACGGTTGAGTCTACCGTATGTCAGAATCCAGGATGCGGCAGGAAGAACGAGCGCATGGGGTCGGAGGGGTGCTGGTTGTGTAGCTATGTTGTACGCAAAACTTTTGTCGCCGTCTTCTTCGTCGTCGTTGTCTTTGTCGTCAAGGTCAGTCGGGTCTTTTTGGATTCGACTTGTTTGTCGGGCGTTTGAAGGGGCAGAAACAGCTTGCACACACATGGCTCAAAGTGGGGGGAGGGTAAGGGTCAAGGGTCAAGGGAAAGAATACGTACAGGGGTTGCACTTAGGTAAGCTGGTACCAGCTACCGGCCCACAGGGTGTCAAGGGCCAGGTGCCGTCAGGTGCGAGTGCGAGCGGAAAGTAGACCGCTTTCATCTGGTATTATCAAGTACATACATCAGACACGCCACAGATCTGTGCGTGAGAGTGAGAGGGGAGTGAGAATAAGATTGAGAGTAAGAGTGAGACTGAGAGTGCGAGTGAGTGTAAGTGTGAGAAATAGCAATAATGCTCCGGACATACAGTAGGTAGTGGAGTTGGCCGTGCAGTCGGAGAGCATGGACCGGCAGGCCGGCCTTGATTGACTACGGTACCTAGTCTACACATTCCCCTTGAGGATCTCTCCGGCCCCCATTGAGGCGACTATATCACACCCGACACCCGCCTGTGTTTGACTGAGTAACCCCCACACCCCCCCCCCCGGATAACCAGGCTCACCGAAAGAGCACCGAATCACATGGCAGAGCATACACTAGAGAGAGACATCGAAGCTCGGCGAGACACCCTCTTCCTCCGAGCTCCTCGGTACATCCAACGCTCACTCGGCATCGAGCCTCGGACAACCACGAGGTGTTTCTTTGGCAGTCCGGCGCTTTATCGGTAATTATAGTGTACCAGGCTCCGTAGCCCCGACAAAGACACCATTGTCTACACTACACTAGCAAACTAGGTCCGGAAGCCGAAAAGAAAGGCATCCAACACGGCTTGCCGCTTGTTCATTGTCTTCGGCTTGACTGGCTGGCACATTGCACGTTGGCGGCAGTCAGTGCTCCCGTTGATTCCTCCCCGAGACGGATGCCGGTTGGGTCGGCATCCCCATTCAAGGTTCGCAACGGCGGTCGTGTTGGGCAGGGCTTGCGTTCCGGCGCACCAAACAAACTCACGAGGCTAAAGTTATTTCTGGTCTTCTGCCGACTCTACTCGGACTGTCAACTGAACTGTCGGTCGAGCGACTTGCGTACTTGTCAAGACGTTAACATGAACCAACCTCTCGTTCATACCCGACTGCCGTACGGCGCCTGACTTGAACATACCTCTGGGGTAATGGCGGGTTTTCGACTCACCATCTCAAGATCGATCGGCGTGATGTTTCGCGTTATGGAAGATCTCTGAATGATTTTGCGGCGCCGGCATTCACTGTCTGGGTGCCTTGGTCTAACAACTCTTGGCCCCCTCGCCACCGACGTACTAACTACTATGTAATCCAAGGCCGTCCCCCATAGGGTGGCACAGGTAAACAGTATCAGCGTGCAGAATCTGTAACTCGAATATGCTATGGATTAGCTTCTTTCTTTCTTTCTCTTTTTTTTAAAAAAAAAAAAGAATTGAATGGTTTCTCAAAGTAGATTGTCTTGAGACGATCTATCAGAAGACCAAGGAGTTTGTGTCGAAACGTCCACATGTAGCAGGCAGTTGAATCTGGCTTGACTCTCTCACCGGAGCGCTGATGATCCGTCAAAAGTTAGACTTCCCTCTCGTTGACACCACGTGGACTGGACCGACCAACAGGCGCGAATAGGCTGGGATCCTATGCCAACTCCAAAAGGGACGCTGTCCAGTCGTATACGTCATGCATCTCGGTTTCGATAACCCCCTTGACGCCAGACGTCTACCTTGTTGTTTCCCGGGACGCCGCAAGGCGAATGTTTGCAAGAGCCCTGGATGGGCTGGTAGGAACAGTGGCCTTACATAGTAGTGCAATTCCTCTCTAGCTTTGAAGGTACTGTTTTGGGGGACGATGAAACGCGGAAAGGGGTATTCTTGGCCCAGAGAGTTCGGATTGATTTGTAGGTTTGGTCTCCAACTCCCCCTGAGTTCATGCTTCTGCATAAATGGGCGTCTGAATCAAGTCAACAACGTCTCTACTCAGTTGCGTCTCTATGTGTCCACACCGCATTCTCGTCGGTCCCGGGGGGTAGCTCTCTCCTCGAACCCCGAAGCACCCTTGCTGATCAACAATCGCTATGACCATTACGAGAAAAGTCTCAATGTCACTCATCACGTTAGGATCTCCGGCAACACCTTCCACGAGCATTTATAATTCTTCTCGCTGTGAGATTGTAGTTATTCGCTTGCTTTACAGAAGCTTGACTGGTTCCAAATGACAGTCCCTCTTGTCACTCATGCTTCTAGGGTTGGTTGACCAGAACATGGTCTGAACCCCCCGCAGGAGGCTGAATTGTAACCCGAGAAGTGGAAGACAGAGACTTCAGCCCTGCATCGGGCCGCCTGACCTGCGTCAGAGGACATGGTCTTAAACCCTAAACGAGATTAGGCCGCGATACGCTCCAGCGCCTGCGCGTCGCTCTCCTGCCACGGGTGCGTCTCCTCGATGGCGCGGATCAGCTTCTCGTGCTGCGGCGACCGCGGCTTGATGGAGACATCGAACGGCGCCGGGTGGCTGACTACGCCGGGGAGGAACTTGACCTCCGGCTCCACCACCGCGCCGTCGCGGACCGGCTTGCAGATGTCGTACACGGCGAGGGCCTGGACCACGATGAGGTAGACGGAGATTTCGGCGAGGTAGCGCCCGGGGCAGACGCGGCGGCCGAAGCCGAAGACAAACTTTTCGGGGTCCATCTCGGGCTCGCGGCCCTCGCCCGCGAGGAAGCGCTCCGGCCTGAACGCCATGGGGTCGGAGTACCGTTTCGGGTCGTGGGCGAATTGCCTATATCACAAGATTGGGTGGTCAGCCGCACGTTCCGGGAGGGGCTCCTTTTCCGTGTGGGGGAATCACTGACCAGATGTTCGTGAACACCATGGCGCCTTTGGGGATGAAGTAGCCCTCGAAAACGTCGTCTTCGGTGCTGCAGTGAGGGAGCCCCATGGGCCCGATAGGATGCCAGCGCAGGACTTCCTTGACCAATGCCTGGACGTACGGTAGACTCTCGCGGTCGTGAACGCTGGGCAACCGGCCCTGTCCCACAACCCTGTCAATCTCTTCTTGGGCCTTCTTCTGGGCTTCGGGGTACAGCATCATGGTCAGGAAAAAGGTGGCGATGGAGGCCACGGTCTAGGAATACAAGCATTAGCCGCCCGTCGTTTCAATGTGCCCCCCCCCAATGCGGAAAATCATCTTACCGTGTCGGCACCGCCGACAAACAAGCCCAGCGCCGAGAATTTGTTGGTACTGACGGTCTCAGGTGAGGAGTCTGATTCTTGGAGGAGGTGTGAGAGGAACGACCCGTCGTCTTTGCCCTGCGCCATCTGTCGTTCTACGAAAGCGTACGGCTTGTCTCTGACTCCGAAGAGCAGGGCTTTCCAGTCTTTCGCGGTCTGTTGGAATCCCGCCCCGGGAACCCAGCTTGGGACGTATCGAACTTGCGCCAAGGGTCAGACGGCTTGCATGGGGATGTCGCCCGGCTGGCGCATTGCGGGGTAGACTTACGGAAGGGGAAGATGTCGACCAAAAAGGTGCCGGGCACGCAGGCCCTCATGAGGTTATCGTTGCTTTCGTCAATCATCTGCAGCAGCGGGTCCTCCTTGAACTGTTCCGCCGTGTACCCATAGGTGATCTTCAGTATCAGCGAGCCGGCCTCCCTGGGAGGCGTGTCAGTAACCCCTCTTTCTCTTGGCATGTCCTGCCCGCAGCTACGCCCGGCCAACCAACCTCTTGATGTGCTTAAACAAGTGCTCAGGCTTGTCCAGCAGATGAAGCAGTAGATGGCCGACCTCGGCCTCTTGCAAGGTGTTGTACTGCGACGCGGTCGTCTTGGAACCGATGATGCGGCCCATGTTCTTGCGTTGGTCGCGGAGGCGGTCGCCGTATGGCAGCATGCCGGTAAGATCCTCGGCGCCCATCCTGGTGCACACAGCGAACGTTAGAGACGGAGCAGCAAGCTATTATCCAATGCGGACCGGTGGGATGCACGCACAGCTCGCCGGCGAAGATCTGCGATGGCCTCGACGAGTATTTGAGCGACCGCTTCTCCAAGAGCTCGTAGGCCAGGTCCAGGTCGTTGAGAATCACCAAGGTCGAGCCCATCGTCGTGATGGAGCTGATTGGCCCTGTTTCCGGACACGAGAGTCAGTCATTTCTGCTCCGACACGATCCTCCGCCGCCGCCGCCGTGTTCCTCGACGGGGCCTTCCTGGGGGGGGGGGGGCGCGATGATGGGACTGACCGTACGCATCGATGTGCTTCAGCCAGTGACGAGCCTCGAACTCGTTGAAATCCGGCAAATCGTTCACGTTGCCGACGATGGGCAGACCCTTGGGGCCGGGAGGCAGCGGTGGGCGGCGTCCATTTCTCAACCTGTCGAACACCTTCTCGACGAGATAGGAGACGGCGACGAAGCCGACGAAGCTCATCAATAGAGGCGCGATCTCCATTTTGCTTTTCTCGCGTTTGCCAAGCTCCGGGGGAGAGACTGAACCTAGAGGAAAGTTGAATCCGTTGTTTCCTCCGCGGGCCGACACACAGGTCCCCACGCTTGCATCTTAAATACATTTCTACTCCTCGATTAGACCCGAGATCAGGAGAGTACGACTTCCTATCACAGACATGTCGCAGAGCTAAGCGCGCACATGTCATTGGCAGTATCGTGCACCTGACCCTTGCTGAATGCCACGATGCATCTCTAGGCGTTCGGCCGGCGAGTGCACGTCTAACGGAATGCGGTAAGTCGGTTCTCCACGCACAATGCATCGTGGAGGCGCGCTACAGTGGCAATGCCCCATGATCTGCGCCCGTTTGACGAATAGGGAGATGCTCGATGGGTTGCTTACTGATACTTGGGGCAGCGGAAACGGTGTTCTCCTGCCGAAACCTTAGTGTAGATACTGTTGTCATACGGCTCAGCTAGATATCATAAAGCAAATTAACTCAGGGATTCGCTAATTATCTGCATCAAAGACTGGGCGCCACTTGATGCATCTGGAACCCCGGACACCAAGCCCGTATCCTAGTAGTGGTAACAACCGGCACGCCAGGCTTGCAGTAGTCGCGTCGAATGTATGAATTTCTGTTGGCCAGGTGTTCTGGTTGGGCTTGACAGGGGCACCCAGGAGAAATAGCCCATTTCGACAAGTGACTGAACAAAGATTCCCTATCTTTGGATACTCAGTGCCCAAAATTGCAGTAATAATAATTACGAGGCCAAGCAGAGTCGGCATTAGCGTGACTACTCGACCGCAAGACCGGAGTTAGCATTATACTGGACTAGTTAGTGTCAAGCCTGGAGATAATGATATGGATCTTGGACTACCGAGGTTAAAGAAATTGATGAAAATGGGACCATAGTCTTATAGATACCCATGAGGAAGATGACAACAGCAAGCGATGAAGGCTTATCGAGCAGATTGCAAATTCCAACCCAAACCCCAAAGTAAAGAAAGAGGTGATATGGACATTCAGTCCGTGGGCTCGAAAAGGGAATAAACACTAGCTTGGTTATCCTTTCGGACAAGGTGGCGTTGGATAGAGTAACCGACCTACATGGGCGATCTAGACATGATCACATCATTCGGGGATATGCTCGTCAAGCAAAGTATCAGGCCGGCCTATCCGCGCCGGGTGTCTATAGACTGTTTATTTGGGCTCCCTACTCCTGGCTGCCGCGTCGTCCGAAATAATCGAGTCCTGGCCACGGCTTAGCAATATTGGGTTTGGCAATTGGAGCCCACGGCCACAGGGCGGGGCAAGCCGATTTATACAGAGATTAAAGACGTTAGTTAAGTGTCTGCATGGCGTGTTTCGGTAGGCTAGTTCACGATATACCCCCGGTCAAATGAAGAACGATGGCAGATGGTAACAAGCCCTCTGTTTTGAAATGCTGGTAGATGTTTGCATTCAGCCAACCAACATTTGAGAGTATCAAAACTTAGCTGACTTAGGAATTCATTCATTATTAACTACATAATGGTACATAAACACCATAACTCATATCGGTCGTGGCGCGCATTTCCGGTTCGCCATTTTGTCACCCTCCCTGTTTGCCGCCCCTAACGCTCAATGTCAGCAACCATCGACGGATTCGCGCAAGAACAACAGCAGACACGGCCCGGAAACTTACAGTACGGACAATTCGATGTCGCCCTTGATCTTTGCCTTGAGGTCGATGTCGACGTCCAGGTCCATATCGAGGCGCACTGAAGGCACGCTGTCCTTGCCCCTGTTCTGCACCTGTCGGTTCTGCTGCGCGACCTGCTGCCCGTTTTGCGGCTGACGCGGACCCTCTTCGGAGCCGCCCTGGTCTTCGGCCCGAACAGACGCCGCCTGTTTCGGTATCCGCGCTGCGTGCCGGCTCGGGTCCCGTCGGGCGCTGTCCGGCCCCGAAGCGGAGGCTCCCGGGCCCAGTGGCGGCGTCTCCTTGGCAATCTTCTCCTCCGTCTCTGTCTTGTGTCTCGGCTGTCGTCTCTCGCACTTCTGGTTGCGCCTGTCGAGGTCGCCCTGCTGGCCGCTGTGCTCGGTTTCGCTGTGAGGCTCACTTTGAGGGGGCATCGGGTGTGCCGTGTTCTCGGACGCTTGTGCCACCATGCTGGGTGTTGGTTCTCGGATGCTTTGAAGTGGGGGAACCGATCTGCGTATGCGTTACGCCGTCCTAACGGCGGTGGTGTATGATTCGGCGAGTAGCGTTGTCTTGCTTGTGTGGTAGATGACGTGTGACGAGCGTTATCTTTATTGTTATCGTTAGCGTTGTGCAGTAAATAATTAATGTGGTGTCGGGCGGTAGGATTGCGGCGCAAATGGTCGTTATGTTGAAATAGAGCCATTACCTAGGTACCTACATACGGATACAGGTATCTAGTGTGCCTAGGTACCCACCTGCCTGGAGTTCTAGAAAGAGCCTGCATGACGTAGCCTTCGCGAGTGTTGCCAAAGTCAATCGGCGGGGGGATGAAAGAGAAAAGAGTTGTGCATTTGTCGAGTGACGATCATGGTCATATCGGAATGACATCACCACCCCTCCAAAACCTGTCCTGGAACTGTCATCTTGCGCCACACGTTGTGGTTTAAAAAAGTAGACTGGTGCAATGCTTCATTTCTAGATCACGGTGTACATTTCGAAACTGGCTTGGGGTTAATATTGCACTATTAATGGCATATTAACGAAGAGAGAAGACACTTGAGTGCGCCGGGTAAGCGCGGTAATCTGAGGGATTGAAAAGCTGCGAACTTCGCAACAAGCCGGGGCTGCGAGCAATGCCCCCAAGCCCTGGAATCTCATTCTGAGCACGTAAGCATGGGCCGTCCAAGGATTGAAGGTTAAGGTGAACCTGAAGGGCACAGTATACAAGAATCGCACTCCATGGTTCTTTTCAATCGAGTGTTGTTAGCTTGCGCATCGGGTGATTGCAACGATTGTCTTAAAGGATCGATGCTGTATTCCGGAATCTCGCCAAGTTGATCCGGTGTTTCTGATATTTGTAAGGCGCTTTCAAGTCTGTTCATCATACGGCACTGGTTCTTGCATGACTGCAAAAGTGCACTCTCGTATTCCAGCACTATATGGACTCCCGGCTGTTTACAGCAGAATCTGTGTTCGTCAACAAAGCAACTGGTTGCTAATGATCAGTAATACAGTCCAAAATCGGGCTTCAAATCTTTTACCTTGCTAATCAATGTTTACGGAGGATATGGATCAAATAAACTTAAGAACCCTTTCCATTTCTGGAGCTGTCGTCTAAGCTAACTCATAGCTTACATTACTTAGCATCGTGCTGACCTTGTTACGTTGCTAGTGAACTTGATCAAAGAAATCTAGACATGATAGGCCAGCAGGAGCACCAGTAGTAGTAGTTTTGCCTCTGCCTGATTCTTGACCAGGAGAGCATCAATCACCAACCAGCGTAATTTATCTCCGTAGCTGACATTATAGTATTTCTCAAAGTTTTATGAATAAAAAGACAGTTACTTGATGGAAAGTAGAAAAGCAGGAATGCAACAGTTTGTAAAAGAAGGGTACTAATAATACAAAGTCAGCCACTGTTTGTGGCCTACTATGCCATGTAAACACATGTTGGGAGGCCGACATTGTTAGCGGCAGGGGCCCAGCCACGTTGCCTTGTAAGCAATCAGTCATCCCCGGCCGATGTCGCAAACGATTACGGAGAGGACTCTCGTGATGATTTGATTCCGACAGCCAGCCTCAACGATGTCGGCTTCGATACCCGTAATAATTACTAGCTAGGTTGGCGCCAACGAGCATGAAGACTCTTTATCCCACATGAGCCGGATTCTATTTCAGACCCACCCACCATTGGTAGGTAGCCCGCCCGTGCCCAGAGGATCGGGTAGATGCAGGCCTGAAAGGCTGAATGGCTAAGAAATGCAACCTTGATATGGATGGAATGCAGCGGAATATGGCGCCACCAGACAAAACTATAGCTTCCCATGGGGCCGCACTAGTGTACTGCAAGACTTGGGGAAGCAGGTCGAGATCCATCCAGTCCCACACAATCATTCAGCTTCATTGCTGGGTTGGCATCAGCAGGCAAGCAAGATCAGAAATGACCCGCCCCAGCGAGACAGAGGCACGGTGTATTGGGGATTCCTGACCAAGAAACGGTGCGGTTACAATGAGCTACGGCACATTTTTCCTTGTGTATACTGAACATACACACACACACACACACACACACACACACACACGCACGCGGCCGAAAACGCATACCAAGACCGGACAAGCCTTGCGTCGTGGGGTCTGCCGTCAGCCGTCGGCGGCAGGGATGCTGCAGGGTTAAAGTGGTTGACAAGGAGTGCTGCGCGCGGCACAGCAACGACGCCCGGTGGGGCGTTTACGAGAAGAGCTCCGTAAAGCTCCAAGGGGGCCCGAAGGCCGGAGCTATTCCCAACCACGGTAATGATGTGACTTAGGTAGGGAAAAATAAAAATAAGAAAAATTTGTTGCGGCATGAGCGTCCAGGGCTGCAATCGGAAGACACCGGGGCGGGCCATGATGACCAAAAGTTCTGGAACAAGACAGGAGTGACTAGGAGAAATAAGAAGAAAATGAGGCACATGGCGGCCGCGAAAACGAGCAAGTTCATGACATTTCGCAAGTGGCACGTTTCGTCCTACGGTCACGACATGATCCGCAGTGGCCCTCAGTTAGTTTTCAGTCATGGCTATGACTGCCTTGTCCTTTTCACGTCAACGGTTTATGATAGAGGAATAATCGGATGCACGGAACGAGACGCAGGAAGAAGGCGGATGCCAAGAGCCAAGTGCTAAGAGCTGGCCAGCTCTCCGGGACAGGACCATTGTGTTCGGTACTCTGCCCGTACAGAGGAGGTATTTCGGAACATGTGGGAGGGAATGAATGCATGGATGGACGGATGCATGGAAGAAAAATCCTGCTGCTGCCGACGGGGGGGACACCAAAGGTTGGACGGACGTGACTCGAGAAGTGGAAGTGGCGGATGCTTCTGGGCCTGTCACGACCGAGCAGATGATCTGATAAGATTGGGAAAAAGCGGGGTAAAATCAGATAAAAAATCTGCTCCGGCGCCATTTTGCATCGGCTCCACCGCCCAAAATGACGCTAAGGGAATCGGCCAACCAACGGGCAACTTGATGGACAGCTAATCCCTGCAGAGATACATCGTACGTAGACGAGTGGGTCCTCCGGGTGGTGCGCGTTCCTCCGTTCCTGCCTCCTATTCACGGCATCTTGCTCGTTTCCTTCCCTCTCGGCTCGGTCACTGTAGGTACTCAACGTTGCTCCCTCCCTTCTCCGTGCTTCGTACCTTCCGTCTCTGTGACTCGAACGGCTGGCTGGCTCATGGCTTGGGGAGGCAGGCACGGCGAGCTGCCAAGAAAGGGAAAGCGCGGGAGGGAGAGGCAACATCTCCAAGCTTCCCCCTCATCTGCTGTGCCTCCCAGTCGTCTACTTGCTGACCCTGGACATGTTCAACTCAAGCTTTTTCATCTTCTCTGCCTGCTGCTCTCCGGCTTGAGTCCCCCTCTCGGTACGCCGGACGTCGACGTCGTCCAGACCGCCAGATCCAACAGCCGCTGAGCCATGTCCCGTTGAACCTGAGAGCATCCCTCGACTCGAGCATAATGGATGGAACCAAACATGTCACGATTCCAACTACCACATAGCAGCAGCAGACACCACAACCTTGGTACCAGCTACAGGGGCAACGCCGAACCGGAACCCTTCAGGGAGGGTGGTGAGCGAATGTGTCTTGTCTGTCTACCTAGACTATTGGGTACCCTGCACTACATCCACCGGACGACGATCCCTCGGGGACCAAAGACCATCGGCCAAGCGTCTGCCATGCCTCATTCAACCCACCCATCCGTGCATGATATCCAGGACTCGGGTCACAACCCGCTCTGAGGCGAACCCTTTTCCCGCCCAAATTTGACGTGGGCGGCCTGCGCCGATGCGACGGTGCCAGTGCCGCCATGCGACGACACCGCATTCAAGTCAAACGTGGCAACCGACCTGCAGCTACAACTTCTTTTGGCACATCGCCTCACAGGCTGCCTGCCACCCATGATAATGGCACACATCTGCACGACTCGAACCACGCGAGTCTAGTCCAATCCAATCCTGCCCGTCTTTGGATCGCCGTAGCCCGTTGTCAGTTGTCGGTTGATCGACCCAACAAGCAACCAACGGATGCCTCTCCTCTCCCCCACATCGTCCCAGTCAATCCACCGATCCGGGCCAGCTCCGCTTGTTTCTTTTTTTCTATCGCCCACAATCCGTAATTCTGCGCGCCTATCCAACCTCCAACACTAGCTTCGCCGGGGTTTTCCCATTTCTTTCACTGCGGCATATATGAGCTCTGGCCCGACTTTTAGTCCCTCCAACACGGGCAATCTCACTCAACCTCGGCCGCCACCGACCCTTGAGCCCCCGTGGCACCGTGGGTCTTCACCCACCCCCGTCACAGCCCACTTCCACTTGAGAGGCCTTTTGCTCATGGTGGACACCCGTGGCGGAGCATTGTACACGAACGAGCTGATGCCACTTCTGCGTGCGAGTGGAGAGCGGGTTCCGTCCTTGGACTAGTGGTGGTGCCACCCGCCGACCCTCCATCACTTTCACATCGCCGAGCCGATGGTGGTTGCATGGATACTAACCATCCTAGCCCCCCTCCCCTCCCTGGAACTTGTCTGGAATACATAGGGGCGGCTTCCGTCGCCCAAATTCCCTCTCGCGTCCCTCCTCTGACCCCTATCGCTCCCATCGACAGCAAAAAGCGTCATCGCTGCTCTGTTGCGCTGACGTCCCTGAGCTTGGTTGCTGTCATATACACGACACGGCACAGCCAGATCCTTCAACTGCGCTATACGTACGCGAAGAACGAGCTCTTTTGAACACCATGGGTTTCTTCAAGAAAGCTCCCGAGGAGCATGTCACCTCTGACCCCGCAACGCCTGCCTACGACGAGAAGACGGGCGGCGAGCACCCTAGTGAGAGGTCAAGCGATGACGAACCCATTGGAAAAGATGTCCAGGCCGGTGTCGCCAAGGTCGAGGCCATGACTGCCGTCTGGACCAAGCGCGATCTCATCATTGCCTATGCCCTGTAAGCTTTCACAGAAGCCACTTGACATTTTGATGTTTGACGGGCAATCCTAACAATATCGACAGCATTTGGCTGTTCTACGTCGTCACTTCCATCCAGGAAGTCTCGATGCGTGTCTTGTCGCCCTTCGTCACCAGCACCTTCGCCTCGCACTCGCTGACGGCCACTACCGGCGTCATGTCCACCCTCATTGCCGGTCTCGTCAAGCTGCCGTTGGCCAAAATTCTCGACACATGGGGTCGTCCTCAGGGTCTGGGCTTGATGCTGCTTTGCTGGGTCCTCGGATTCATCATGATGGCTGCCTGCAAGAACGTCGAGACCTACGCCGCTGCTCAAGTTTTCTACTCTGTTGGGTAAGTCCATCAGGCATTGCCATTCACAAAACACACGGCCTCTAACATGTTTACACAGGGCCCAGGGCATCAGCTACTGCATCACCATCTTCATTGCCGACACCTCTACCCTCAAGAGCAGAGCTCTCATGCTCTCCTTCGCAACCACCCCCTACATATTCATCACCTGGGTTGCCGGCCCCATCACCGAGAGCATTCTTAGCAACGGCGGCATGGGATGGCGCTGGGGCTTGGGCATGTGGGCAATCATTGCCCCCGCCGTGGTCGGACCCCTTGTTCTCCTTTTCCTCTGGAACCAACATAAGGCCAGGAAGATGGGCATCATCGAAGCCCGCGGATCGATCATGAACATCTCTGCCAGCAAGGTTCTGAAGTTCCTCATCGACATCGACGCCCTCGGTATCTTGATCCTCGCCACCGGCATGGCCCTGTTCCTCTTGCCGTTCAACATCTACTCGTACCAGACCGAAGGATGGAATTCCCCCCTCATCATTGCCTTCATCGTCGTTGGCCTCTGCTTGATTATCGGATTCGTCCTCTACGAGAAGTTCTTGGCACCCGTCACCTTTATCCCCTTTTCCCTCCTCATGGACAGAACCGTCTTCTTTGGCGGCTTGATGTTTGTCTTTGTCTTCTTCAACTCGGCTGTCTGGGGCTCCTTCTTCAACTCTATGCTCATGGTCGTCTGGAACACAAGTGTCGCGCAGGCCACCTACATCAGCAACATTTACCGCACCGGCTCCTGCTTTTTCGCAGTCGTCATCTCGGCTCTGATCTACAAGACGGGCCGCTTCAAGCCCTTCGCCCTGTACTTCCTCATCCCTCTGATGATGCTTGGCGTTGGTCTCATGATCCACTTCCGCCAGCCGAACCAGTCTATTGGGTACATCGTCATGACCCAGATCTTTGTCGCTTTTGCCGGTGGCCCCATCACCATCTGTGGTGAGATGGCCATGCTTTCGCCCTCCGACCACCAGCACGTTGCTGTCATCATGGCCGTCCTCGACCTCTTTGGCAGTATCGGTTCGACCGTCGGTTACACTGTGGCCACCGCCATCTGGACCGGCACGTTCAAGAAGAACATTATCAAGCACACTCCCCCGGGCACCCCGGTCGACACCATCTACAACGATATCACCAGCCAGCTTTCCTACCCAATCGGATCGCCCGAGCGCATTGGCATCCAGCAAGCCTACGGTGACTCGCAGCGCATCATGCTCATCACCAGTGTCTGTCTCTTGGTTGGCGCGTTGGGCTGCGTCGCCATGTGGCGCGACATCAACGTCAAGAAGATCAAGCAGGTGCGCGGAAACGTTGTTTAATAAGGATTGGACGCTGGCGATGATACCCCATGGGAGTCCCGACTCCGTGAACTAAAAGCCGTTTTCTCTTCCATTTCTGGTATCCCAAATAGGGTTGGCCTGGTACATACCTTGATATACTTTAATTCACGAGGATCGTAATGGATAACGGTCCTGTTGTACGATGGATTACGCATATCTACTGTGATTGCCTTCTGGCTTGTTTCTCCATCATCAATATCCTTCTGGATCACGTCCTTGGCGCTCATCCAACGACGGTAGTTATATGTCGGATAGTAAAAGTTGAAACCTAGTATGTACAGAAGCGCCCATTCTATCGAGGGAGCATTAATAGTGCAAGTCCCTGTTTACAACGTTGATGAGGGGTTTTCCACTGTGCAGTCGCTCCAAATTCGCCTCCAAAAGACCGAAGACTCGTTCGGTTTGTCCCTTGGTCCTCCAGCTGATATGGGGTGTGATGAAGATGTTCGGAGCCTTCCACAGGGGGTGGTCCCTCGGAAGCGGTTCCGGGTCCGTCACGTCCACCGCAGCGGCCCGGATCTTCCGCGTTTCCAGCGCCTCGATAAAGGCGTCGTTCTGGACCAGCCCGCCCCGGGCAATGTTGGAGACGAACGTCTTGCGCTTCGACAGGATTTCGAACTGTTCCCTGCCAAAGAGGCCCTTGGTCTCCCTGGTCAGCGGCAGGCACAGTACCAGGATGTCGAAGCCCTGGCCCAGGAAGGCGTTCAGAGACTCGCTGGACGAGCCGTGGAACCACTT
Organism: Colletotrichum eleusines; assembly: GCA_016807845.1. Taxonomy (NCBI): domain Eukaryota; kingdom Fungi; phylum Ascomycota; class Sordariomycetes; order Glomerellales; family Glomerellaceae; genus Colletotrichum; species Colletotrichum eleusines. The sequence goes on along the minus strand of JADEZO010000001.1, from coordinate 467,288 downwards.
GGCGGGGACGAGCCCCTCCGGATCTCCGGTGCCGGGGATGCAGTAGCTGTCGTCCCTGCGGGACTCAGGCGTCGACCGCTCGCTTCTCGTGTACGCGTAGACCTCCATCCCCATCGCCTGCGCCAACTTGCCGCACTGACGGCCAATCGCACCGTAGCCCAATATGCCCCTGTTGGTTCGTCCAGGCCCCAATGTCAGTGTCGCCTGCGGTGAATGTCTTGGTGCGATGACTTACATCCGGAGACCGACCGAGTCCTCGATATCCACCGCCTCTGAGCCTTCCCAGAAGCCTTGCCTCATGTTACCGGCATACCGCAGGAAGTGATGCTGGCTGGACAGCCAGGTGCCGATGACCCATTCGGCGATTTGCGGTCTATGAATACCTTGCCTTTCAGCCGGGCGTGTTTCCCATGTTCACGTGGCTGCAGGGGCACAGCCGTCTTCACTCACGATTGGCACCCATTGGTGGTGCAGAACAAGACCCGCGGGTTCTCGTAGACCTTGTGGCCGACCCACAGGTCGACCCCGGCGGACGACGCCTGCACGAAGCGGACCTTGGACATGCGCGCCGGGGACGCGGGCGTGTACGCGAAGAAGATGGTCACGCCGTCCCAGACCTCGTCCGCCACCTCGTCCGGCGAGATGTAGCCGCCGCCGCCGGGCCTGCGGCTGTCAACCCAGCGGACCTCGATGCCGGGGAAGCGCTCCGTCACCCGGCTTTTCCAGACCGGGTTCTCCGCCGCCGCGTAGACTATCAAGAGCACGTCTTGAGACAGCGGGCTGGGCCGCCCTGGGAAATCGCCCATTTTTGCGTGGCGATTTTGGAGAAAAGTGATGCTTATGAAGGGGGCACGCACAATGTGAGATGCGGCGGCGGGTTACCTATGAATTTGTCCGCCGGGAATCGATTGGATCAGCCGAGTGCCATCTTTTGTATAATGTCCGTTCCGCCAGCCCAAGAACTCTTGATATGAATACGCACATTGATAGGACAAGACCGGAGACGATGAGGAGGGGTAGATTCGAGGCTCCGCACACGTCCCGACATCGGTGATAGTAGTCCCCGAGATAGCGATTTATTATCAGCAGCGCAGCAACTTGACTCAAACGCAAAAGCACCAACGAAAAGCGTGACTGAACCGCAAACTTGCACCCTTGCGATAAAGCCGCACTATGCTGAGAGCGGATTACAACCTTCCCGTCTTTTTTATCTTTCAAGGCAAACGCTGTTAGTGCGTGCGCGTGTATCGCTACTAAAACACTAATAACACCAAAACCTGCTCATAATACCGTCCCAACCTAGGCTGGTCACACTTGATAAAAGTCATATAATATAATACGATACCCTCGTTCTATTACAAGAATTAGAGTTCAGGCACATGCAGTTGACCTTGACCATCGTAAATAACAGTGATGCTCTACACCTGCACTTGCCCTTACTGAGCCTCATGGTGTCACTATTGCTGGCGCTGCCGCCCTGTGCTACCAGTCCCGCGAGGTTCCTTTCGCGACCTCCCGGATCCGGCCTTGGCGCGCTAAGCCTTACGGGCCTGGGCGTCCAGGCCGCCGTCTTCGCCCTGATCGCGTTTGCGTGGGCTGGGTGTGTCGTCTTTCCGCGGGACGAGGTTGGCGGCGCGCAAGTGAACTGGAACGTCCTCGAGGCTTGATTCGAGCATGCCGGCTTCGTGGCCCAGGCCGTTCTCCTCTGGCTGGCGGTGCTGCGTGGTCTTCATAGGGCGTCCCTTGGTGAAACTCAGCCCTTGCTGGCAGGTTGAGCGGGTCCTGCGTGTTCTGTGGCGAAGGGCGAGGTTGTCAAGGCGAGATGTGGCGCCACGTGTAGTACGCGCGGTTGACGAATGGTGGCTTTGGGGAAACTGAGACAGGCTACCTTTGAGATGGGAATGGATGGCCACAAAAAGGGGTGGTCGAATCATATTGATAGGGTCTCCCCGGGGTTTAGATTAGATAGAATAACTCTGTAATATTATACAAGGAGTAGTAACTCCTTCCCTTGACTGAAAACCCCTCGTACATGGCTCTCGGTGTTGACAATGAGATTCTCTTCTGTTCAATGGCAGCTTCACCCCCTTGCCTGCAATTACAGGCATCGTTGATGATTGGCTTAGCTTGGCTTCGTTGCTGAGGCGGCTTTACTACGTGTTTGTGTCTAAGTGTGGGCAATATAGCAGCGACTAGCACAGACGTTGGTCATAATAGGCAAATTCCGTTGATGGATATTCCTATTGTTTCGTGAAAACATTTCTTTGAACAACGGAAATATAACAATATATATATAATATAGCTGTTTGATGCTGACGATACTTATCGATCGGGCATGCGTCATATAGCCTTCCTTCCAGAGCTATTCTTCGTGAAATACCCGGCGTACGCAGAGGTTTGTCCTTTGATAAGGCTGCGTGGATCATAGCTTTAGTGGTAGCTACACACCAAGAGATGCATTTGATACATAGATTCTCCGCACTTCCTTTCGGACTGATAAACTCTTGAACGGCCAATGTCGACGGTCAGACTGTCCCATACGGCTGGGACTAGCCCCGGTCTATCGGCGTGGGCTACCAGCGCTACCGGCGCCTTATCTCTTACTAGGCCAAAAGAGCTCATCGCCTTATCGCGATTGAACTTCAGCTCGTCCCAGCGTCCTTCCATGGCGGCCCAGCTGATGACTGGAAACGTGGCGCAATTCGGTCTAGCCCTCATAGCTGGAACCTCGGATGATCCAGAACGCTTCTCGGGGCTTCAGCTGTTCAGCCATGAACGCCAACTGAAGCATTGAGATACCAACGGCACACCGCAAACCCGGCTGGGTTTGCATATGATTCAGCATCCTGACTATGTTTCCCTATCGAGCTTGGATCGCATTCACCCCACGCCAGGCCAAGCGCTCACTCTGATCTTTAGTTCTAGTTACATGTACGCATTGGGGCATGTGGGCGCAGCTGAACCAAAGGCCTGTGCTAGAAGCAGTCGAGTTGAATCATGGGGCATCCTTTGCGGGAATGTTTTGTTTACTTGGGCATATCAAAACCATGACCGACAAACCCCGAATCCCCTTCTACCCACATCCCTTCAAAGTCAGAGTATGGCTCTCACCACGGAAGATCTTGCGGCGGAAAAGGGCGAGAGCTCTGAGATCCAGATCGTCAACAAGATCAACAGGAAATGCAAACCTGGGAGCAACTACGGTTTTCTACGCAAGTTCGGCCTCCTCAGAAAAGCTGTCGTGACGGTTTTGCTCGCCATCTTGTTCTGGTCAAACACAAGACCATCCAGTCCGAAACCTGCACCCACCACAGGATTCCAAGATTGTCTGGACAGAGTCTGTGGTGGCACAAAACACTGCGTAAGGTACGCGAGCGTACATGTAGGCAAGGACAGAGGTCTATCCGAATGGGCTGCCCCATTCAACCGAGCTCGGCCTGTCGTTCCCGCTGCCGTTGTCCGGCCCCAAAACACCGAGGATGTTGCTGGATTTGTAAAGTGCGCAGCAAGGTACAATGTCAAGGTGCAAGCAAAATCCGGGGTCATTCATACGCGTAAGTCCTTCAAAAAGTCTTCATATTTGGATTCCATGAGATTACGGATTACGACCAGTATCTGATCCCTGAGAACCTTATAGTAACCACGGTGAGTCCATGGCGCGTTCAGCTTTCGGACCGTTTGATTAACGACTTGTTTCCCCTTGCCCAGGACTGGGAGGACAGGACGGGTCTCTGTCAATAGACCTTCAAAACTTGAGATACGTGACCGTCAACGAGTCTTCATGGGACGCCACCATCGGGGCTGGCAGCTTGCTTGGTGATATTGACGAGGTTTTGGAGAGAAAAGGAAACCGGGTATTTCCTCATGGGGTATGCCCTGGTGTAGGTATTGGAGGACATGCGACAGTTGTAAGTCTGATTCCTAGGTCGCTTTGCCGCAAGATGGTGACCCGGCTAACCTTTACTCAGGGCGGCCTTGGACCTTCCTCTAGAATGTGGGGAGCTACCGTCGACCACGTCCTGGAGGTCAAAGTAGTGACTGCCAACGGTACTATCGTCACCGCAAACAAGGAGTCAAACGAAGACTTATTCTTCGTAAGTGATAGCATTCTTCCCTATGTTAGCTCAACCTAATGCTCCTAGGCTATTAGAGAAGCCGGTGCAGGCTTCGGCGTTGTTACCGAGTTCAAGATACGAACGCATAAGAAGCCACCAAACACTATTCACCTCATCAACCGCACACCATACAATAAGCTTGATCAGATGGTTGAGCAGTTTCTAATGTGGCAAAACCTTACGGGGGACCCGAACCTGGATCCGCGTTTTGGCACCGAATTTGCCTTGGAGCCCCAGGGTTCCAAGATCACGGGAACGTGGTTCGGAACGAGCGAGGATTTCGAGAAATCGGACATCTCGGAAAAGCTCCCCGGGGGTCTTACGGTCGTTGAATCCAGCTGGGTCGAGACCGCTCGCTGGCTGTACGACCACGCCCAACTCTATCTTGCCGATATACCTACCGAGTTTCTATCTCGAAGCCTCGGACTCAGAGAGCAGGATCAGCTTTCCCGGGCAGCCACAGAGAAGCTCTTCAGGATGGTCAAAGAGAATGCCGAGAAGATTGACGCTAAATGGTTCATCATCTTCGATGCCACTGGCGGCGAGGTCTCGAAGCCTGCCGTGGATTCAACCGCGTACGCCCATCGTGATAAGGTTCGATTCTATCAATCATACGGGTACAGCCTTCGAGGACCGTTGAGTGGGCCCAAGAAGGAGCTTCTGATGGGTATTCATCAGTTCATCATCGAAAACATTTCTGGGGGACCGCACACTACATATCCTGGATATGTTGATCCGTATTTGGAGAAGCCTCAGGAAGTGTATTGGGGATCTAACCTGCCCCGACTTCAGAGGGTCAAGGCAGCATGGGATCCTGCAGATGTTTTTCATAACCCCCAGAGTGTTCGGCCATCAAGCCGTCTGTAGTGCTGGCACTTGCTAGATTTAATCATGCTGTATAATAGTCCCCCAACCATAGATGCCCCCAAACATAGATATCATGCTTATTATGCAATTCTGGCACCCTGGTAGAGGCTGAAGTAAGTCCAGTCCAAATAGTGGTCAAAGAAGTTAGACCCAGAACCGTAGCTTCGAGAAAGACTATTCGCCATCATGGTCTCTTGGTGTTTCCAGTGAGTCCAGGATGTGTCCACAGCAGTATTGAATTGGGCTACTGGAGTGCAATTCTGCTCCTGTGTCTCCAGAAGCGCCATGGCGATGACTGTTGAATGTTGATAAACCATCATGGTGAGGACTACCAAGACTAACGGACCGCTCCAGGGCAGCCAGAAGACAAATGACTGTTTTTACGGGGACATCTATCCTATTTTACAATAAAAAGCGGAGTAATTTGAGATCCAATGTTATTCATCTGAAGGATAGAAGCTAATCTTGAGATTGAAAAGTCAGATTTGGGGTGAAGTATTCGTTTAAGGCACCTTTTCGACAGCGGTGACAAGGGTTTTGCCATGCAAGCTATCAAGTCCTTACACCTTTCCACTGAAGTGAGGCTACTAGCTCGTACGTACGTACAAGATGAAATAGAATGAGCATTGGATTTATGGGAAGTATTTCATATATGAAATATTCTCATTCAGAGTTAGCTAGAACAAGTTTTGAGGTCGAATGTGTATTACAGCTGCCCCTTTACATATTTATCATGAAAGACCAAAGCACAGAAATCAATGACGACAATGCCATCACATCAGACCATCATTCATGTGAAGGATGTCTGGCATGATTGATTATTTCCGATGCTTCAATTCAGGGTCTTTGTAACAGACATTGGGGCCTTATTACCATGGCACATCAAGTCTGTTAAACCCTACATCAAGACAATGAATTCAATGAGGCTAGGCGAATTATTTCATGGAATCAATCAAGTCACTCTTAACTTTTATAACCCATGGGTCTATTAAGCCTTGGGACCAATGCCGTTCAGAGTGTACACATGTGATAGGAACGTAACACAAATGTAACCTTCCTTGCCCTTTTCTTTGACTGAATAGCCGAAGATGAGCATTGAGTGAGTTGGTGCTGACACAGGGGTGGGTCTCTTAGTTACATGTCATTCGGAAACAAATGGATCACAATCCGGAGTGAGGAGGCTGGAACCATTCAAGATCGAAAGCCACGTCATGGGAATGGGACTTTTGTGGAATACGGGTTTGAGATGTTTTCACATGTGCAGAATGAATGACAAAGAAATTAGCTGTGGTTTTAGTGGATAGGGAAGCCGCTTCAAATTTGTCATACATCCGCAACCTCAATGTATCCTCAACTTCTTTTCTTGTTCTTGCAGGTATGTTGCACCTGCACCACAAGCAGCACCCTGACTTGTCATGAACAATTAGGACCAAGTCTGAACTGTATCTTCTAGCGTACGCTATCATGCTCTGGGACTCTTTGGCAAATTTATGTCTTCAAACGCTTTGCTTGTATAAAGACTGATCAGACCTCTCATAAGTTTAGTATGTAAAATTCACCTTCATTCCTACGTTGAAGCACCTTCATGGTCAAGAAAAAGTCGATTTACTCAACATATCACAATGGAGCCAGCTTCCAAGCTCAACACTGAGTCTTCAGCCAATCATGGCCCAGCCACGCAGGTTGGACAGTACACAGCCCCCAGTGGACTGACCTGGTCATCTTGCGTTATTTTGTAGATACCAGCCATAGTGTCCAACAATTTCGACGAAAACCAAGACTTCCGTTCATGATCCGTAAGATTTACACTTTACCCCGTACTCGTAATTGTAAAGCTAAGCCCTAGCGTGCTAGACAGAACTTTTTATTGGAAGGAATGTCGAGATATCGACTTTATGAGAAGCCCAAAGGTACATGTCTAGGGTTGGGCCAGTACTAGATTGCCTTTTACAACATATGTTTGAGGGTAAATGACAGAAGGATGTGCTACAGTAGGTAGGTTGGCTTGAGAAATTGGTTGGAGTTTTCACAACTATTACTTTTTCTCCACTGTTCCTTTCGTAGTTTCAAAAGTAATGATGTGCGGCCTTGGAATAGCTAGAGTAGCCACATTCTGAGGACCTTCAAAAGCATTACTGATACAAAGTCCCGAAAAGACACGAATCCGTGGCTTACGAATATTCTGTCCATCTTTTGCCAAGAACGTAGAAGGGAAAAGTGACCTTTTGTATTCATGCCGACGCGTGGCAAACCTTTGCTTTCCTATACTTGCCTGTAGAATAGTGCTTTGGTCTTGAGTAGTGCTTCCGGATGTCGATATTAGCAAGTAGGCCATTATCAATTGAGTATGATTGTGGCTTGTTTCTGAACTAGCTATTCTTCATGCCAAAAGCTACTTGGGGACTGCTTTAGCTGTAGTATCATCAACCAACTGATGCCGGTACCAGCGATCAAGGCTACTAGCACAGACAATAAAATGCCAATACCCACGTGCGATGCGATGGCACCAGCGATGAAAGGACTGGGATTCAATAGATAAAGCACGACATGATGAAGTCCCTACTTGGAATAGATCTACCTGGTGGCTTCGCAATACTGAGAGTAACTCTGCCATGTTCTCTACCCAGAGCGGTTAGACGAGACTTGCAAACATCGTCCCACTTGTCCCAATGGATTCCCGCTGGCCCAGGCCAGGTTCTCAGTGCTATTAGTCTGCCGCCATTTGCCAGAGAAAGAGAAGAAAAGAGCAGCCCGGTCATTGACTTGCGGGATCGTTGAATGGGTAGAATGGATAAAGCATGGCTGGGGCTGCTTCCCACTGAAAGCATCCATATTCGCGCTGCAGTATTGGACATTCGCTTGCCTCTCTTCAATCATGGCACGGGCTTCTTGTTTCGCTTATTTTTTGAAAAACCAATTTGATTGAGGTTTCCTACATTCTGTATAGAAGTTGGATTTTGTCCTCCAATCGACGCCCTGGTTACACAGGCCTGCCAATTGGAGCGGGATGCCTTGGAGAGCGACAGACTGATGAAGGAAAGTGGAGTAAAGAGCGAAATGCAGTGACGCTGAAAATGCGGAACCCCCCCCCAGATAACGCCTATGGAGGTGCGAAAGCACACAGGAAAAGAAAACGACAATCTCGGATCACCAGCCAAAGTTAGCCATGACGTTTCGACGCTTGACGTTGCGGACGTGCCGGACTGAGCGCCTCCGTGTTACACTGCTGGCGCCACTAGAGATGCCGCCGGCCTCTTGTCCTGCCGCCGCAGCCCCGCCGCCACCGGCGCCGTCCTTAGCCTTCTTGGCGTCAGCGGCAGCGTTGTCCTTGGCCTTGCCCTTTGCTTCCGGAGGCGGCGGTACCGCAGCAGCGTTGTCCTTACCCTTACCCTTTGCATCCGGAGGAGGTGGTGGTGGTGCCGCAGCGGCGGTACCATTCGCGGCTGCTGCAGCAGGAGGGAGGATACCCAGTCCCTTGCCCTTGGCGTCTTTGCCCTTGGCATCTTTGCCCTTTGCTGCGGGTGCCGTGCCATTGCTGGCCGCGAGGTCCGGAGGAGGAGGGGGGGCAGCTCCGTTAGCAGGCGGCGGGGGAGGTGCTGCTGCTGCGTCTGATCCCGGAGCCGCTGCGTTTGATCCCGAAGCTGCTGCGTTTGCTCCTGAAGCCGCATCTCCTGCTGGGGCCGCACATCCTGATCCTGACCCCGCGCTTTGAGCATTTGACGAAGAGACTTGAGAGGCGGACGAAGCACCTTCGGCAGCCAAAGGACTTGATTTGGAAGATCCATCTTCTAGACAAAGTTAGCCAGTTGTTTTACATACAGCCCGGGATATAGTAACGAACTTTGAGCTGCACCGCTGGCGTTGCTTTGGGCAGACGCACCAGATGCGTTTGAACTGGAAGAGGTACCATCGCTTGCGTTCGCGTTGGAAGAGGCACCATCACCCGCATTCGCGTTGGAAGAGCCACCATTGCCCGCATTCGCATTGGGAGAGGCACCATTGCCCCCGTTCGCATTGGAAGAAGCACCATCAGCAGGCGGCGGCGGGGGAGCGGCACCATTAGCTGGGGGCGGTGGAGGAGCAGCACCATCAGCAGGCGGCGGCGGGGGTGCGGCACCATTCGCCGGGGGTCCCGGAGGAGCAGCACCATTCGCCGGAGGTGCCGGGGGAGCGGCACCATCAGCTGGGGGTGCTGGGGGTGCAGCACCATTCGCCGGGGGCGCTGGGGGAGCTGCACCGCCGGCAGGAGGAGCTGGAGGAGCAGCACCGCCGGCAGCTGGAGCTGGAGGAGCAGCACCGCCGGCAGCCGGAGCTGGAGGAGGAGCACCGGCAGCTGGAGGAGCTGGAGGAGCAGCACCGCCGGCAGCTGGAGCTGGAGGAGGAGCACCGGCAGCTGGAGGAGCTGGAGGAGCAGCACCGCCGGCAGCCGGAGCTGGAGGAGGAGCACCGGCAGCAGGAGCTGGAGGAGGAGCACCGCCGGCAGGAGGAGCTGGAGGAGCAGCACCGCCGGCAGCTGGAGCTGGAGGAGGACCACCGGCAGCAGGAGCTGGAGGAGGACCACCGGCAGCCGGGGGTGGTGGGGCAGCATCTGCTGCAGCTTTCGATGATGAATCTGAGGCTGAAGATCCAGCAGCTAGATATGTCAAATAAGCCGGCTGTTTGGGAATGTTCTACGTCTCGTGGGACGAACCTTTCTTAGCCGAAGCGTCACTTCGGGCGGCCAAGACACTGCCACCACCACCTAGTCTCTGCACAAAGTCTCTAATGTCGACGTTTCGCGATCGGATAGAACCAGGGTCCACAGCCCGCTTGGTGTCAGCTGAAGACTCGATATCTCGGCGAGTGTCGTAGTTGGCCGTCACCGCCGCATTGAAAAGCAGTGCGGCCACGGCGACTTGGCGCCAGGAAAGAGTTGGAGCCATGGTGGACGAATGCTCCGCTCCAGTCAGAGATGTATAATAAAAAGATGTAATAAAGAAAACCGGTTCTGGGACGTCGAGCCTCACAGAAAAAGAAAGGAAAGTTGTGAAATCTACGCTGTAGATTTTATCAACAGTAAAGAGAAGATAGGGAAAAGGCGAAGGAAATGATTTCGAGAGGGCGGCGGACTCTGTCTTGATATAAGATTCCAGCTCCGGGGAAGGGGGGGGGAGCGGGTGCGGGTGCGGGAGCACGATGCTCTACCGGGAATAGTCGGCTGAACTTGCTTTCTTTTGAAAACTTGTCACGGCGATGTTCAACCATCCCAGACATTATTTGGACTGGGACAGGGGCCAGTTGGATACAAGCATAGTGAGAGGGGCCATGGTGGCCAGTGGGGGCCAGATATGATACCAAACGAAGCAGATAGCGGAGTCGGACTGGAGGACGTGGAGACAGGACGAGCCAGCAAGGCAGCAGGGGACAGCCGTTCAGAAGCTTGCTTACTCAAGTTGGGATGTTAACGTCCAAGAGCTTCCGGCTTCAGACTCGACGGCAAAGATGACGCTGTGACAAGCTTTGACAACTCTTGGATCCAAATTTAGATGCAGATGTTGAGATGATTCAGCCTAAGGGGTGTGTATACTGAAGAGATGGTGTCCGGGATCGATCGATAAGCCAGTCTCATTCCAGAAGTGCAAGGTCGGTTATGATGGCCCAGCCTGGACGACAACCAAGCTTAATGATAGCAAACCTGCAGCGGCCTGCGATGATGTGCGCTCGGATCCTCTCCTTGGGGAGCTGGATTCGCATAGGAGTTGCTATTGGTTTCGTGAAGCAAGGCATGTGGGGATATGTTTAGTCTATGGCCCCTAGAGGATCGAATGTGTGAGGTTAGTCCGACAGCTAGGGCTTCCCTGTGTGAAGCTACTAAGTGTGGGCGAGTTCCCTTTGAAACAAGGATCCTCATGGATCGAAACCATGTGTAATTATTTGAATTTCCAAAGTTGGTGGGAACTGACGACTGAAGGCCGTTCGACAACCAACCGTTTCAGCTACGGAACCAATCCTACCCGGGATGTCTCTACGTAGTATAGCACCATCACAGTTTTCGGTGCTTGCGAATGGTGGGCGTGTTGTCCCACCCAGTCGCAGATGTGTGCCAAAGAAGGGTGAGAGACATCGGATAACAGTAAACCTCACTCAGTGGAAGGCTCATGTCTTATCGGACGACTATTTTAAAAATTTCGACAAGTTCGTTTCACCTTTGTCTATTCCGGGGTCACATAACTCACTAGCAGGATTTCTATAGCAACATGATGGAACCGTGTTAAGGCCTTATCAGATGCACTCCCTCCAGCACGTGCATCGTCTCGAATGGGGGCCACACCCCATGCCTGGAACAGGAACTCTCTACGGCCGACTGCTCTGAGATGGGAGTAAGGGTCGCGGGGGGCTGTATTCAAACTCATTCGGCAACCCTAATCATCTGAAATTGCTCGTCTGTTCACGCAAGCTGCATACGTGTTCTTGCCTTGAACCATCAGTCTAGATTGCAAGATCCTGCAGATGCAGCCAATAACTCTCACTTCGCCAAAGTCTGGAAGAGTGGCAAATTCTTAAAAACCATCCTCGTACCCATTCGTTGGCAAGTCACCAACTAGCCGTAGCGGTCAGACAGCCGCGAAACGTCGTGTGTGTCTTTGGACAAACCCATGGCGGGCCAAGAGCGTTAGCCGTTATGTCGTGAACAGGGTGCATCCGTATGTATCCAGTCTGGCAGTATCGGTGCGATCAAGCTTTCGCGGCAGGATTGGCTCGTAGGCCAAGCGATCGATCAGCGTACTTATGTGGGCTGTTATGACTGATTAGCATGGAGGTGCAATTATCCCTGTTTACCAGCAGGGCCTACTGATCAACCAGCATGTTTCTCCGACATACATCGTCGAAGATCGACACAGCCACTTTCTGGTTGTAAGAGGACATATATCGCATGAGCAATTAAGTGCCTCAAGCTACATCCACGAACCCGCCATCTATAGCGTCGATTTTAAGACGGCCGGAGTGAACGGTTGCAACCCAATATCGTCTGACCTACGACCCTGAACACGAGCCCGGGGAGTATTCATTGTCTGATGGACCCATATATGCTGCCAAGAGCAGATCGTGTACGAAGAGATGGAAATCCGAGTTTTTAATATATACTTAACAAAAGATGTAAGGGGGCGTATCGGTATTGTGGAAATCAAATCAGTGCGATTCCTGGTATTTGTCAAGCTGTTCGACAACCCCATTTCTCTTCTGGAACTCGGTGAGAATGCCTCAGAATCGAGCCGAAATGGTTCCAAATCGGAATGGAAGTTCGGTTTATCTTACAAGCCATCCAGGTCTTCATGAGGAGAACGGCCAGCCGGGCTGCTACAACCAACATGTGAAGAAGATGCTATGACGTTTCTAACAGCTGGTGTGTAGTGTCTAATACACCACCACATCTAGACGCGATGGCCTTGATCTCGTGATTGCCATCCTCGTGCCCAAACCTAATCTTTGCAGCGTTTCTCCTATAAACTCTCCTGCTGAGAGTGTGGTAAGGCAAGGAAGGTCTCGCTTCGTTCGCAAGGGCATACAGCATGAGGTCATGCCAATGTTACAATCAAAAGGAATCGTCCATGCTAATTTTGCAGAGTGCCAACGCGTAAGATATCACCCCACTGGTAGCACACACCAACGCATACTTGCCTAGATAACTGAACTAGATTCTGCCTCAGGTCCGGCTCCGTATGGTAGTAGATGCAAAGAACATCTTCTAAAGGGTGGAGGCGGTGCTTGCAACGCCCCAGCTCTAGCCTTCCGAGCGGTATAACGTAGCCATTATACCAAGGTTAGTGAAACTTGGGGCGAAACCTCCTCTCTTCTCCATTTGTTCCTCCCATCAGGTCCAGCTTCTGGGCCTCCTAGCTCGTTCGCGAATCCTAAGTCGACCTATGATCTCGAATGGATCGCTCCTGGGGTTCCATTAGTGACATCAATGATGATCCAGAATGCTTTATGCCGCACGTTACTTTCTCGACCCAAACAGGAGACAATCCAAGCACTAAAAAGGGGGAACGTGCAGTCACCTCACCATCTAACACGTGTATCATCGATCACAATGTGAGGGCGTAATTTCGTACAGAAAAATACTCGGCCGAATTCGTTCCACTTCGGTAGTGGCACTTCCGGGCCTCTAGCTGTCCGGCCATCCAAAGGTAATTAGGCTGCTATTCTGGAGGGTTCGACGCGGAGGCGGTCCCGAGGGCGAGCCGGTCGGCAGGGAAAGGCAAAACTTTTGCAGTCGCGCACGAGGTGGCACCCGGGTTGCGGCCTGTACGGAGCCAAATGACCAGTCCAGATACTCTGATTCAGATTCAAGCAAGTTTCCAAATACTTCAAGATGGCCAATCCTAGTCACTCAACCGCACTTGACTCGGAATATTCGACAGCACTGGTTCCGTAAACTGAGGACCACTGTAAACGGGGGGGTCCCCCTCTATGTGCTGATACCTTGGGTTAATACTGATCACGTATTGACACAATTGACAAGAGTACGACTACTGGAAATAAAATATGCCACGAGGCCGGAAGTCTGATGTACTTGCTGTGTCAATTACCCGCTTCTGAATTGGTCTTCTCGTGTCCAATGCCTCTAGTACAGTGACTGACATGCAACGTTAGGGGGCTTTTCTGCCTCTCAACCTTGGCTTGGCATGCCCGGGAGGCCGTAGCTCCCCGTGAGCGGCGGGATGAACACTACGGGTCATACATCATCCAGTGTCACAAGTGGCTGCGGCGGTCCCGACGATCTCGAGACCCGTCGTATGAAAAAGAGGGGATTTTTGATGGACGCACGCAGCGAGGTACAAGTGAGAGGAAAAGAAATCATTGTTGATCACGGGGCAACAAATCAAACTGTGAGTCAGCTTGAGCAAAACAGATATGGAAAAGATGCCGGTGTCATGATCCACCGACAGAAATGAGATAATTAGAGAGGCAATCTAGCCAGACCATTCTCGTCGGTTGAGGAAGCATCCAACTTGACGGGAAAGGGGATAAAGCCGAATAATCACCGATTCCCCAGGCACCCTACCCACCGTGTGGGAATCCGTGATGCTAAGATCTTTTTGATGGAGAGGAGGTGTCAGACGCGTTCAGCCCCGCTAGCGAAGACGTTTGAATACGGCTTGGCCAACGCTGATTTCTCATACAGCCTGTATCGTTACTGGCAACGGAGACGGGACTGCTCAAACATATCCCCGCCCAGGTTGCCTTAACTATAGCAAGGCACCCCAGCACAAAGTTTCTCTCTGAACCGTCTTTGTCTCAATGTTGAGGTGATGGTGTCGTTGTGCCGGAGCTAGTTCTTGGAAGAGGAAGTGGTCCTCCACATCCTAGTATGAGCTGTCCCGGATGTTGTTGGGCACTCGAGAAATATGCCGCCATCGCGTGGAATCTGTGTTCGGAGCTCCATCGGGTCGCCACCTTCTAGCCAACGGGGTGAGCTAGGTGAGTCTTACTGCTTCTGCTTACGTATTTCGGCTAAGCTCTGTGCTGGTCGCCGCCATATTGCCTACACTTCAACAGCTGGGCGCCCCTAGTCCTGTTATGTATGACAAGTCGTAATAACACTCCTAACCCTACCACAGATAGGAGTCACTGTCCCTATAGGACTATGACACCACTATTACTCCTTACCTTAAGAAAAGAAAGTTACGTTATATAAATACAAAACTAGCTCTCCTATACAGATGGATTTGTTACAGCGCTGGTAAATGATTCTTAGCCAAATTACCTAGTTAAGTAGATATTCTCATCCGATCCACGTCCACCACTCTGGATCTTCCTTGATGCCAGCTTGCCTCTGATGTAGGACTACGGTGTCGTTGCCAAACAGCTCGTTGTCGGAGAGAGCTCGCGCTTGTTTCATAACGTTGGCGAGAGTGGCGTTCCGCTGAGACCAGTCGCCGTACATGTTATCGTCGCGGATCAGGCGTTTGCCCTTGGGAGCGGTCTTGTAGTTGTCGGTAGGCTGACGGTACTGCCGGCCTAGGCCGGTGCCGTTGCCCGAAATCGGGGGATAATAGGGCTTCTCATTGGCGATGTCCTGGTATTGCATGCATGTCTTGAAGGACACGCGCGGGAAGCCGGCGAAGAAGACGTCAAAACGGGGGTCCATGGCCTGCCGCAGCGAGTTGATCTCGCTCAGGTCGTTGCCGGGCTGCAGCAACGTCCACGGCTGGCGGCACACATCTCCCTCACACGACTTGGTGATCATAAGGATGGCATTCAAGCGGTCCAGAAGACTCTAGGTATCGGGCGTGGGGTTGATGGACAGGTTCGTCAGCTCGTAAGGATCTTTGTTTGTGTCGTATAGTTCTACGTCGCCCGTACACCGATACGAGTATAGGTAGGCCTCGTCGGTACCGACGATGCGCAGCGTCTTGTAGCTGTTATTCATGAACGGCACCCTGGGCTCCTTGCCGACCTTGGTCTCGACCTGGCACAGGCCCCAAAACTCAGCATTCAGGATCTCCTTGGCATTTCCGCCGCCGGTATCTGGGCCCGTCGAGGCCATCGGATTCTTCCACTGGTCTACCATGATCTGGCCGTCTAGTAGTGGGGGATACTGGTCTTTCGGTACGTCTGCCAGTTCAAGAAAGGTTGGGACGAGGTCAAGATGCGATCCGGGGATGGTAGACTTGATGCCAGCAGGAATTCCGGGTTCCCGTACGAAGGAAGGTATGTTGGAATCCTCGGTGTAGAATGTCGCCTTACCCGCCGGGCCACGCTGAGTACCGATGTGCTAGCCGTTGTCAGTTGTGTAGACGAAGTATGTATTGTCCATGCCGCCCTTGTCGTTGAGGAGCGCAAGGACGTCGTGTATCATTTCATCAATGCCTTGAACGCCACGGATGCGCTGGCGGAAAGCCTCATCAGGCATGTCGATCACCGTCTGGTTCATCGGCGGCAAATTCCGCAGCCAGCTACCCTTCTGGTCGGTAAATTGCTGAGCCGGGTTGAAGTTGGGGACTCAGGGTGCCGTTGCGTTGGGAAAATCATTGGCATGACCCAGCAGCGGGACCGTCTGGTCGACATCCGATTGAGTGTGAGGCGAGGTGGGAGCTAGCATCAAGAGGAAGGGTTCGTCTTGTGCCGCTAGTTTCTCGAGACGGTCCAACCTGGGAAGAAGAGTTTAGCGAGGCCGTCATGGGGGTTTGTTTGGCCAACCAAGGTTAACTGCTCACGCTCTAGTCCGAATGAAATCTGTTTGATGGAAGCCCTGGTACCAAGTGGGTCGCTCGCCGTTGGTTGACATGACCGGAGTGTTGAAGAACTGAGTGTACGGATCGATCTTGCATATGAAATCAAGTTGTTAGTGCACGACTTGGCCTGGTCGGTATGTAGCATATACCAGCGCATCCATGTGATCCCAACCATTCGGCTTGATCTGATGGTTTCCCAGGCTGTAGCCGTTGAAAAACTTGCCAATATCTGTCAAGATGGTCAATGGCTTTTAGTCAACAACCAGACACCGCTGTGTTCGCGGACGAAAGGGGTGCCAACATTCCACCTGATAACCGGCCTTCTTCATCCAGACGGGCAGATGGTTCTTGTCTTCGCCACTGGCGGCAAACTTATTGTAGTTTCCCCCGGGGGCGTTGACGTGAGTTATATTGGTATTGTGGACTTGCAGGCCACGCATTAGAGAAACGCGGTTGGGGCAGTAGTTGGACAAGGTAGCATAGTGATTGACGAACGCGACGCCTTTGGCCACAGCTTCTTGTTGGAAAATCTTTTGGTACTTGATCGGGCCCATTCGGTAGTCCTGGTCGTCTGACATCAAGACCACAATGTTGGGCTTCTTTGTCGTTTGTGGCACCTTTAAAGCAGCGTCACTGGGTGAGCCTCAAGAGCTGGGGCTTTGGACGCAGGACCCGTGCGATAATTATGCGGCGATCGTGGGAACATTCAAGACCCCGACAGATCTATACCTCTCAGTTCTGCAACTGTCGAGACACAGACCGGCTATCAACTCTGAGTCTGATGCACTGGTCTCTTCGTGTGACATGAAGCCGAGCCCAGAATTGCCACGCCGCCAGCGTACTGTTCGAGCCTGTGAGTAACTGTTACCAATAGCTTCCACACATAGCTCATACCAGCGATGGAAAGACTACCACAGTCTCTGACTCACTTCCCAGCAGCAGGTTTCTTTGTGCGGTAAGCAGGATCTCGTGGTCTGCTTCCGGAAATAGTTGAAACCTACATCAACTTACAACGCTTTCCACCGCGGGTCTTGAATTTGACAACGTTCCTCAGGCCTGGCGATGGTCAAAGCAGATTGGACAGTTCCCGCTGCGGCGAGAGGCACTTTGACCTCGGAAGACGTTTAGACATCATAATCTGCTCTTCTGTCAATTCAAGTGCCCTGAAAAAAGTCTTAACCAGCAGAGCTACTAGCAGAGCTGAGATCGGAGCCTTTTACCATTTCTCCTTTCCTCTAGACCTCATCCTGTTAATGTCGCCGCTGGCCCACGAGTAGACCAAGCGATGTCGCTCACCGTCAACGCGAGGTCAGCGACGACGAATCCATTGAATCAACCATCCAAGACTGTCTGCACGGTTTCGACTTCACTCTCAAGGTCGAAGCAATCTTCTTTCCAATCTTGTCACATGCACATTCGATCATCATAGCTCCTTTTATGCCAAAGGCCTTCTTGCTGCTTCGTAAGCCCTTTCTTGCAGGATGTGCTCTTCTGTTTAAGCCCTGACGCAAGGATTTCTGGCTTAGCCAGAATCAGAAACATCATAGTCCAGAAGGACCTCTGGTCTCTGTGGGCTCGCAACCCTTTTCTAACTGAACCCCTTTTTCTTCACCTACTACCAGCTATAGAAGGCTTTGGTTGTTGCAAAGCTCTTTGCCCTCGACAGAAACGTGTCGGCTGAGGCCACGTAGGTGTCCTTCTCTAGGAAGGTCAATATAGCATAATTTCATAGTTGTAAGCATGGTCTCGGGTTTGAGAATGCAAATAACCCAACAGCCCCCCGCTGCTACCAGTAGCACCCAAGGGGCATTAATTACCGTTATGTTAGGGTGTAATGTTACAGTGTGGCCCACCCCACATGGGCCCCCGTGAACATACGCAAGACTGAATTTTGACACCAGGTGAAAAGTTTCACATCGGGTCATGTTCTATATAGTATAACTTCTGATAAGTACTTTAGGAACGCTAGTAGCTAGTTTAGGGACTCGTCCCGGCATACGCTCAGTCCCAGTACATCACACAGGAGACAGTAAAGGCTGGAGACACTTCTATAAATGATCAGGGTAAAGAGATATTATTAATAAGACAGTAATTTTGTCCCCGATCCCCACTCTCTCATTTCCCTAATATAGATACTTATGCTACGATATCATTTTATATAATAACGCATTAAGAACCATAAGTACAATAACCCCTCTTATCATCACACGTCTATATAGGTGTTAGCTTTAATAAAACCCAAGACTGGTTCAATTAACTTACGCGTATCCAGGTCCCCCTATCAACATCAGTCACACAAAACCCATATGTCATCGTCCCACCATGATAGTCGCAGTTTTGCTTAGTGTCGGCCGGCCAGAGCGCGCCATTTGAAGTAAAACACCTGTTTGAGAGGTTATGACTGCAACTCACCATTAGGGAATATAAGGGTAACATACTGGCAATACTTCGCCTGGACTTGAGTAATTGCAACAGCAAGACTGATAATAGAGAACAGCTTCATTATAAGTATAATCACTTGATCAGTAGCTCTAAGTGTAGAAGTAATAAACTAATTTAGATATTGTCGCGTATAAGGTCAAGATATACAGTTAGAACGGTCTGTTAATCGAAAGGAAGAAACATTGGTTAACTCCAGATATTTATATACCCGTCTAGAGCCTATGTACCCACCCATATCAGCCTATGTCTATAAAACAGAAATTATTATACTATGTGTATCATATACAATTAGCACAGAAAAAGCTAAATTTACAGTATATACTAAAAGCAGTATACTGTTACCAGCATCATAAATTATACTGTAATAAAGTCATTAACCATTCAGTTCTTTAAAACTGTAAGTGTCCGAGATGGCGTGTTATCATTATTATCACCAACTGTAGCGACTATGTCACAGGCGCACTGCCATAGGCGCACCATCAAATGGCTGTGAAGGTGTGCTGGCCGACAGAGTAAGGTTAGCAAATTGTTTCAGGGCGCGGGGCCTATAAAACAGGCGACTCGCTGATGAATCGCAGGAGAGTAGCTTTCCAGGACTCAGTCTATGTGCAATACAACACCTATTACTCTTTTACTAAGGACTCTCTTCAAGACTATATAATACTATCTTAAGCCAAGGAAGAAAAAGGGAGAAAGTTATGTAAGCTTTACCACTTTATAAGTCTAATCAGCCAAGTCAAAGCACAGGCTATTAGATTGGTGTTCATATATTTCCATAGCCTTAATCAGAGAGGCGTGTTCCTTAGCTGTAATACGTAGTAAGGTCTCTACAGGCTTAAGCAGTTATATTAAGTAATTTCAGAGAGAAATTGCTACTGTATACAGATTGTGACCATAAATCAACTACCCCACTTGCGGGCTACCCCCACATCCGGGGCATCCGAAAATGCCGCATCCTCCTCAACCATTAACATCACCACCTTTTTCAAACTATCATAACAATTGCCATATATCGCCAAACAAGGCCATTTTTTCAGGATACCTTCTTAAACCCATAATGAAGCACTACACAGAGTATAAGCTCCAACGGGCCCTTGCTGAGGTGCTGGATGGTAGCCCTATTCGCCAGGCTGCTCGGAAATAGGGCATACTATACCAGTTACTTTATATTGATACCATAGGCGGCAAAACAAAAATGCTGCCTATATCTATATACAGCGATGATCCTAGCTATAGGAGGATAATCTGGCTGCCTATATATACCTTTGAGACTCATTTGGCAAAGCCTTTACCTATCAATAAGTAAAGGGACTAGTAGAGCGTATCTTGGGTGATAGGCAGCAACCTATAGGGAGGAAATAGCTGGCTTGATTTATGTAGTGAAGCCTATCTATTAGAATCTAGCGATCTAGAACAATAGATACCTAGCGATAGGCAGCCTATTCTTTTAAGATTATTAAGGATTTCTTTACTGTTCAACCAGTATCCCTGCTATCTAGGGAATCTATCTATCTAACTGATAGAATATAGATAAAACTGGTATTATAGAGGATAAAAGAGCTAATAGGCTGGTGTTAGGCTTTATAGTATTATAAGTAATATAGAAAAAACAGTTAGGATTATAGGTATAGGTATCTATTATTAAGTGTATATCTACTGTTAGGACCTTTTTATCCTTTTTAGTTATATATAAGGGTAAGATAGTCTAAGACTAGTGGTTTGTTACGAGCAGGTCAGGGCAACCATGTCGTAGGGCAATTCCCCTTATATGGCCAGAGGCTATATAGGTGGTGTTGACAGCAGTGCTCGTGAGGATCACTTGAGTATTAGTAGACCTTTTGGGTGGATAGGTTAATTGGTTAGATTGACATGACTAGGTCTATTATAGCAGGCGTCACTGTTAGCGTCCTGTTATAATTATACTTGAGATCCTATGGTCGGGATAACAGTCATGTGTAGGGAAAATAGAGCTAGAGCTAGAGCTAGAAAGGCTAAAACTAAAGCTAAAGCTAGAAGTTTAATTCCTAAGTATGGCTCCCAATCGTTAAGGCGGGCGCTGGCAGGTATAGGTGGGGTAGTCTTATATCAGCTAACCTTAACCTTAGGGGTTTATATCACTAGGTGTACCTTACGGATAAGACACTTAAGGAGGAGGTATAATTGTTATAGGGTAATTCCCCTTATATGGCCAGAGGCCATATAGGTGGTGTTGACAGCAGTGCTTGTGAGGATCACTTGAGCATTGGTGGACCTTTTGGGTCGATGGGTCAATTGGTTAGATTGACATGACCAGTGTCAGAGGTCAGCTGGTCCGAGTGAAGAAGTTAACGATATAGGGCCACTTAACGAAAGGTAGGTCTGGTGTTGTAACAGCATTCGAATCTAACCCCTTAACTATCGTAAGCTAGAAGGGTTTTATCCCTTATAGGCTGACTAATAAGGGCCCACCAGCAGACCCCTTGATCTGCCCCGCCAGGCACCTGACAACCAGGTCTATTGTGGCAGGCGTCACTGTCAGCGTCCTGTTACAAACCAACTCTGGCATAAAGTAAAAGCTTTGGTAATGATGCACCTGTATTATTATCCCCTGTTCTGCACTATATAGCTACGTCGGCCAGCACCTAATTGACGGATCGTAACATGGTTCTTATCCAGCCTATCTAGATATAATAGATAGCACTTTATATATATTGATAATAGCTGGACGATAAGAAGACTGCCCTTTAATGGCTAGAGAAGGTCTTTGTCCTAGGGACTATACCCAGCCAGCCAGATAGAATAGACTTTGTTAGACAGTTAGTTTTAGATACCTATTAGAGCTATATATCTATTAACTTTTTATAGAAATACTGGTAGTATAACATCTATCTATTATTTCTATTGCTATACTTCTCTACTGTTCTCTAGCCTCTAGATATAGCTGTCTTTAGCCTATTGAAGTAGGCCTATCTGTAACAGGGCGCTGATAGTGACGCGCCTGCCAATAGACTTCTAACCGGTCGCTCTAACCAATTAAGCCAAAAGGTCCACCAGTGCTTGAATTGCCTCACAAGCATTGCTGTTAACACCACCTATATGTCTTCCAGCTAGGTGGGGTCTTTATCCTGTAACACTATTTATTATAAGAAGGTTAGATAACTAGATAACTAGGTTATAGATTTAACTATAGCTGGTAAAAAGGTATGTTTAGAGTGTTATCTTAAGGTCTATAAGGTATCCATAATAAGCCAGAATATTAAGAGTGGCTGGAGGGCATCAGGACTATAGCCAATATCTATAAGGCACCCTCTATCTAACCTTATAGTATTCAAGGCCCAGCCAGTCCAGCCAGTCCAGCCAGTAGACTATCTAGCCTAGCAGCCAACAGTAGGATAAAGCCGTATCTATCGTCCTATAGTGTAACAGGACGCTGACAGTGACGCCTGCTAATAGACCTCCGACCGGCCAGCTCTAACCAACTGAGCTATCCGACCAGACAAAAGGTCCACTAATGCTCGAGTGATCCTCACGAGCACTGCTGTCAACACCACCTATATGGCCTCTGGCCATATGAGGGAAATTGCCCTATGACATATAGTTAACCCTTTATCGGTCTACTGATCTACAGTATTAATTATACTAGTTAACCCAGCCAAGCTATGATAGGTTAGATACCTATACTATTCGCCACCTATCTAGAAAGATATTAAAAGGGTATAATGAGCAGGCCTCTAGATTGGCCCTTCTAGAAAGGCAAGTCAACGTATTACAGGCCCAACTAGAGGACCAACGGTCACGTAAGAGGAAAAAGGTCCACCTATCGCCTGACAGCACCTTTGCTACTATAAAACATATCCAGCGGGCGCGAAATACAGATATCGGCAATATAGATAGTCCGGATGAATCCAGCGTATCCGAATTATCCAGCGAGGCCGAAAGTTGCATATGGGTGGGCGGCAAGCCTGAGGAAATAAGGGGTTGATAGTGATGGTGATGGTGGTGGTGATGGTGGTCCGGATGTGGGGGTGGCCCGCAAGTAGGGTACTTGAGTTATATCGATTGGGTATTCTTGTAGATAAAATTTAGTCATTGTATAGAAACTTAGGCATAAAGCTATCTCTTTGTGAGTCAATCCTCATATATTCTTTACCTCGTATTGGTCCAGATCATTCAGAGACTGTGCTGACTGACCTCCTTCCAACCAGCCGTAGATCACCAAACTAGAGGAGTCTACACATAAGCTGATAATGCCCCCCAAGTTAATCTGATAGTAGACTCCGCACAATACATTAGGTTAATAGGAAAATGATTTTTTTAGTAGAGGATAAGTGTGAAGGTTCGGGCCCCATTAGGGCGTCTCAAGCTGCTAAGTGGGTTGTGAAATGATTCGATCCAAGAGTCACCACACCGCCTAGTCCTAACACTCTACCCTACACTCTTTTACTACTTGGACCACATTCCGCTGACCTGATCAAATCTAGTGGTTTGAAAACACGCGGAGATGCTCATTCAGGGTCAAAAAGCAGCTCTGCAGTCTCTGGAGAGAAGTCTTACGTCGCCAAATTCACGCGAGAATGCTGACAACAAACACAGTGGTGGCCCGCGTTGCATTGAACTTGGGGTCTGCTGGTCAAATGGAGCTATCTTGAACACCGCTTATTCTAGCTGGCGGATTGCTGACATTTGAAGAATTTAGCAGCGGTGGCAACAGAAACACGGAGTAGGAGGTGCAGAAGATCTTTCGGGGCAAATTTGACGACTATATACTATAACGATGGTGAATCAGGCTTGACACTGTTATGAGGCTTGAAAAGGTGCTAGTCGTACGTGAACTATGAACAGGTTGTTGAGCAAGTTGTCTAGGCGGAGTTGGCGAAGTAATATTGAAAAACCAATCGCATGGGGAACCTTTGGACGTTGAGTGGAGGCGAGTGACAGTCTCTCCATTTCTGCTGGGTGGTTTGTTTGCGACCGAGGGGTGCGAGATTTCAATATAATAAGCGGGTTTCTCGGCTGCTGCGAGTGTTTAACATATTAGTTGTTTCATCGCTTCAAGAGACTGAAGGTACAGTTGTTGTCGTCAGCCTTCGGGGAAGTTACAGAAGTCCGCTGTTGTGTGATTTACAACGGATGCCGAGACATTTATGGCCGCTCATCTCCTTTTAATACCTTTCCCCAGCCCCCACCCTCACTCTCACTGCCTGCACAGGACGACGGCTGTTACCCGTTAGTGCTTTCTTCCAATGCAGACTCATATCCAAAAAGGGGGGGGGGTCCATCCACCTCTCAAACGACAATTCGTCGTTTGAATCCCAAAGAATCAACTCACTGACGAGTTTGAAGGTCCCAAGGCAACGTTCCTCCCATATGGCCTCTTGTCAATAAGCCAGCGGACCTTGGAGAAGCCCGTTTGACATGCCACGGTGGGACTCGGACTCCCCGCATTCGTACACTGGGAAATCAGGTGGCACTTGAGAGATATCGCTGTGCTGGATGAGAATGGAACCCCGAGCCTTCCTTAACTCTATTAGCAAGCTTGGATATCTGATCAAATGCATTGTCACGGTAATCCTTGATGCTGCGATTGAAATGTTTCCATGGAGGGCGCATGGGGCATTGTGCGGCTGCCAGTGAACAATGGGGCAATGATTGATGGTTAAGCTTCCACACGGAATGGGAGGGAAACTAAGAGCAAATAAGGTTCTCTTCATACCGCGGATGGTTTTCAGCCAAATGAATTTACATGATTGGCTAGGCGTGCATGACGCCCATGAATGAGCCAATAGAATGTCGGCATTTGCGTTTACACAATGGAGCGGCTCGAAGGAAATCATATTCATGCCGCCAAGAAGACGGAGTCAAGGCAGACAAACGGACGGTATTGCGACAGGGGGGATGGCTGCTAGCCGACTCATCCATCCGTGTTAACCGTCTCTTCTTTCTCCCTGGCCGGCTAACCCGATTACGCCGCCGTTTTACCCCGAAAGAGGGGGAGGAGAGTCCGATAGTAGCCTGGCCGCCTGGACATCATCCTGTGCCGCATCGGCACCTTAGCCGACAGCCCACCACGCGCCTGATGGCAGCCAGTGTGGAATTGTAGCAAAGAAACCTGCAGCCTGCAGGTGAAATGACTCGAGAACACGGCCAAGTCGTTGTTGAGAAAAGTAAAAAAGAATAAAAAGAAGAAGAAGAAGAGGAGGAGGAGGAGGAGGAGGAGGAAGAAGAAAAGACAGGGAAACAGTTCGTCCAACAACTCTAAAGCTTGCTGGTTACATTAAGGGCTCTTAGGGAAGGGGGAAACCCCGGGCCACCGGCCGGACCTGGGCGGTCTGCCGCGAAGATGACTGAGACGGGTATGGTCTCACTTTCTAGTGGAGCCAAGGACGGGGGACCTTCGGAGACACTCAGTGTTCAATGCGACTAGACTGGCGGAGAGGCTAAACTAGCGTGCTGTGCCGCCCAACTCGCGCGTTGGCAAAGAGGGTTTGCCAGGCCTTGGACATGGAAATTCACTGTCGGTTTGGATGGATCGCGGTAAGTCGTCAGCATCCAAGATGTGACGACACCACGCCTGGGCTAATTATTATTTGAGGCGGTTGGCTCCCACACTTTTCTTAGGCGCCCCCCCCCCCCCGGTCCTCTTGTTCGCGTTGCCCGCGATGGTCTCTTCGCCTGTCTTTGCCCTCTGCTCGCCTTCAGTATGCGATTCCCCGTCGCCTGTGCCACCGCTCTCTTCGCTCCACTCATACTCGCTGCGGGCGATGTTCTCGAGTACAAGTCGACGCCCCCCGGGCAGGTCATCAAGGACGGGGTCAAGCTCCGGATTCTCCCCGTCGGCGACTCCATTACCTGGGGCTATGCGAGCAGTGATGGGAACGGTTACAGACTGAAGCTCGCAGAGGACCTCCTTGGTAAGCCAAGCACGCGAGCACGATGGTCGACATGACACTTTTTTTTTTTTTTTTTCTCTTTTTATCTGCAACAGGGCCATGGATAACAAGACCTGACGATCCAGTAGCCAACGACGTCGTTTTTGCCGGGACGATTCGCTCTGGCAACATGACCGACGGTTACTCTGTAAGTCGCGCGGTGAAACCAGCTTTGTGGCGTGCACTTTTGTTTTTTTTCTGACACTCGAGAAGGCGTCTTGGCCTGGAAAAACGATCCAGTTTATCGCAGACAATGTCGGGCCGTCACTAGCACAGCGGCCAAATATCATTCTTCTCCTTGCAGGCACCAATGACATGAACCCGAACCGTACCATCTCTATAGAAGGCAACGATCCCGAGGGCGCTGCCGACCGGCTAGGCGGCCTCGTCGACCAGATGATCGCCGCCTGCCCTGACGCCGCCATCCTCGTGGCCCAAATCATCAACACCTGCATCGAGGCGCAGAGGGCAGCTACGACGGAATTTCAAAAGCTCATCCGGAGCGTCGTCGAGGACCGGAGAACCGCGGGCCACCGCGTCCTGGCTGTGGATTTTACCACTCTGGGCGACGCCATCCTCCGGCCCGACTGCATCCATCCGACTAACGGAGGCTACCAGATCATGGGGGATTACTGGTACGACTTCATTGCACAGATCCCGAAAGATTGGATCAACAACCCTGTCGGCAGTGAGCCGGACAGGTCCAATTTTCGGGTTGCAAGTGCCGATACCAGGGCATCGGGCGGCACGAGCAACACTGCTTCTCGGTCCAAAAAGAAATGGCTGATGCCTTTGGCATTTCAAGTAACGGTCACGCTAATGATAATGAATAATGGAGTCATGTCTTTCACGAGCTTTTGGAACGGATGGCTTGGACCATCAATATCATAAACGCAATTAATACACTGGAAAGTGAAAAAGGCTTGTCAAATTTGGCATCGCAACCTTGTCAATTGGGCAGTTACCATGACACCAATACATGTATTATTTTGTCAAAGGAGACACAATTATACAAACAATACCCAAGTCCTGATTGAGGAGGCTTCAAATAAATTTGCAACATTTGCGCAAACAATTGTTTATGGACCAATCCACTCCACTTGAGAATTCCGTCTCATCTCGCATATTATGCTTGAACGACGCGTCAAAAGGCCGAGTCCCGGAGCTTTGCTGTCGATCCCTCGTCTGCCGCGCCCTCACTCGGCCGAGGAGCCCAGACGAGGAATAGTCGACTGGTAATTCCAAAATCGTGGCCCAGTCTCGACCTCATCGCGAAACTTCCAGCCCCGCTCTTCGATGTGGGTGGACGCCAGTCAACGATGCCCGCTCATCCTTGTCGGAGAGCCCTGAATGGTTGCGATACCATCATCGATGCGGGGTTGTCTGCCGGACTCTCGCGGATGGTGCCGGTGATACTTTTCTTGTATAACCATAGACCCCTCATTTGGACGTTTCCATGACGTCGAGGCTTCGTGAATTCTCTCCTTCAAGAAGCCCTAATGGCGGTATATGTATCAATGAGACACAGCCCCAGCAATGCACTACTCTCGTGTGCTGCAAAGCCCATCGATTGCCTCCAAGTTCCTGAGAACACCATCTAGGAAAGACCTTACAGATACGAGCCCCATCAACATGTCAAGCAGAAAAGACCACGGTTTGAAGCAGCACGGTCTGTCAGATGATGCCGTCGAGGCGGGACATGACTTCATCCACGATGCCGAAGTCGAGGAAGAGCGAGTATGTACACTATATGGTCCTATTGCAAAACAAGAGGCTAGTTAATAATAGTGATCCGCCCCTTCCACAGAGACACAGCGGAGATGCCAACACGATGCCGTCGATGGGATCTCAACAGAACAAAGGTGTAAACCTCGAAGGAATGCAACCCGACAAACAAATAGGCCAACAGAAGGAGGGGAAGAGAACCTAGCCGTGGGTTGCCTTGTGTATGTATCTCATCTGCTGTCTGCATGATTCGCGGCGATGCAAGAGGCGCGCTTTGCTTCAACCGCCAGATTGACACCCAAGGTCTCTATTGTGTGTATAAAATACGGTATTAGCTGATCCGCAGTCGATGGTGATTATTGGGGAAAAGTACACAAGCGATCAAGTGGAGAATTGAGTGAATTTAAATAGCAAGGTGATACTGGAGAAGCAAGTTGAACAGGCCATTATTTCAATCCATCGAATTACTTCCAATTCAACAAGACCCTGGTGACCACGATTAATAGCGATTCTCATCACAAAATGTAACTAACCACTAACCCCCTTAAATCCTATCTGAACAATCATACGCAAGCCCCATTTAGAGCAATGACTCGGCGCTGCTTTCCCCTGAAAAACGCCGATTTCGGACCTGTATCACCAGCCGTTAACCTAACTGGAGCCAGGAGCACCGGCGTGACCGGAGGAGGCTAACGTCAAAACACCGACTTATCATCATTCACAGCGGGGTGATCACTATACCCCCCCCCCCCTTTTTTTTTTTCCTTCGGTGTTTTATTTTATCTCACGCTAGGGAAAAAAAAAAAAACTGCCTGCCATGTCTTCCTTGAAGGATTTGCCATGTCATTTCGTCGTCCTAGGCGCCGGTGTCATTGGCCTAAGCACCGCGCTGGCGCTAAGGGCCGAATACCCGGGGAGTCTGATCACCATTTTGGCGGAGCATTTCCCTGGCGACTACCACATCGACTACTGCTCCCCTTGGGCGGGAGCCAATTGGTGTTCTTCGGCGAACGACAACGGGCTCCTCGAGTCGTTTGACCGCGTGACCTTCAACCGGTTCAAGGAGATCGCACGCGCCACTCCCGAGGCGGGGATCAAGACCTCGCCGCTGAGGATGATCTTTGATCAAAAGATTGAAGATGCCGGGATCCTTAGCCAGGGGACGGGGAAGCTTTGGTACGACGATCTGGTTGGCGGCGTTGTGCCGTTGGGCAAGGAGGAGGAGCTACCGGAAGGGGCCGTCTTTGGGCTTGACGTGCCCTCTACGTTTGTGATCAACACTCAGATCTACTTGCAGTGGTGAGTACGGATACATGTACCTACTATTCCCTTTCCGAAACTTGTGCACCCCAAACTCATGGCCAAAGGCTTCTGGAGAAGTGTAGACGGAGCAACATAGGCTTGCTGCGCCGTCGAATTGGGCACATCAAAGACGCACGGACTTCACCAGACGTGACGGCCGTTTTCAATTGCACTGGCCTGGGATCATACTTCCTTGGTGGTGTCGAAGACAAGTCAATGTATCCTGCTCGAGGGCAAACGGTCCTCGTTGAACAGCCCATCCAGCCTCTCGAGAGGATGTACTTCCGCTCTCCCCGCCGGGTAGACAACAACACCACCTACGTCTTCCAAAGACCGCTTGCCGGAGGCATCGTGCTTGGTGGATGCCGCCAGGACGGGAGTTGGGACAAGGAAGTTGACCCGGAGTTGGCAAAGACCATCCTCGAGAAGTGCTGCGCTCTGGCTCCCGAGCTGGGTCGGCCCGAGGATCTGAAGATCATCAAGCACGGTGTCGGACTGCGACCCAACCGTAAGGGCGGCCCGAGACTTGAAGCCGAGAGGAATGCTGATGGCCTGATAATCCACAACTATGGAGCATCCGGAGCAGGCTACCAGGCGTCTTGGTGAGCTGCAAACATACTATAGTTCGAGAGTGTGACGATCATGCTGACGAGTCTCCAGGGGCATGGCAGCACATGCCGTAAGGCTTGTCAAAAAGCAGATTGAATCTGGAAAGACACCAGCGAAGCTTTGAGTTTTCGCGAACCAGTAATGCATTAATAAACTCTATTAAGGTTATAATATGCGGACAACCATTGCAGATCCGTATCGTGTCTATATCCTCTCGCCCACAGACTGAGAGCGATGTTATTACATGAGAATCCTAGTAACGGATTCGCGCATGATTAACCTAGCTGGGTACGAGCTCCAGCGGGACCAAGGCCTTGGGAGTTACACGCTCGGCCATTTGTACTCCAACCACTTTTCGAGCGTCTGGTTCCAAGCTCCGCTGCCAAGCTGTACGTGTACCCAGGCGTCGACGAACTGCTTCCAGACGACATCTCTCGGAACGGCGTATCCCAACTCCTCCAAGTTGAAAGCCTTGTCCGGGTCGGCGATGCAGAGCTCGCCCTTGTGTGCAGCCTCACTTGCAGCTCGACCTCGATGAGGTCGGAGATCATGGCGTCGGCCGCGCCGTCCAGGACCGC
Source organism: Colletotrichum eleusines (assembly GCA_016807845.1). Taxonomy (NCBI): domain Eukaryota; kingdom Fungi; phylum Ascomycota; class Sordariomycetes; order Glomerellales; family Glomerellaceae; genus Colletotrichum; species Colletotrichum eleusines. Next base: position 437,523 of record JADEZO010000001.1, on the reverse strand, counting down.
CTGGTACACGGCGTTGTTGTCCTCGACCAGGACGATAGTCGCGGACTTGAGGCTGGCGCGGTCGAAGGCCTCGTTGGTGCCGCCGGGGTTCACGGCGACTTTGACGCCCGGCCGGTCCAGGGACGCGAGGTCGGTGTACCTTGACGCGTCGGCGCAGCGGACGCATGCCGTCTTGCCCACCTTCTGGATCGCGGTCGAGAAAAAGGCCGTCCTGGCGCGCGCGAGGGTCAGACTGACGCCGCCCATGGCGATGTCGAACTTGCCCGCCGCCAGATCGCCAGTAATGTCCGCCCATTTCGTCGCTACCAGACGCGGGGGGTTCGGGAGCCCGAGAGCGTTGGAGAGGGATTGGGCCGCGTCGATATCCGCACCGATGTAGGTGGTGTTGATCGCGGTGGCGTTTGGCAGGGTTGTCTGGTTGGTAACGAGATAGGTGAAGGGCTTATAGTCTCCCGTTGTGCCGACATTGATGTATCCGCGGGCCATGATCGTGTCGAGAAGCGAAGTCACATTGGCGTACGACAACGGCGGCGTGGTGTCATGAACCGCGCCGAGTTGTTGAGCTCTAGCACAAGCGCTTAGAACAACGCTTACAAGCGCAGTGATCCTCATGTTTTTCATGTTTGATTAGCCCGACAACTCGACGTACGTGAAAACCCGAGAACTCCGTCAGGACTCTAGAGTGGCGGGTGATCAAACCTTTTAATATGACCCATATAGTCCTCGTGGCCGATTCCGGGGCGCCGCATGTTCATTTGAGAGTGGACCTTGCTTATCATCTGGTATGAAGGTTATTGAGCAGAGGTTTCTTCGACCCTGTAAGTTAAGCTAGTGCAGATAGGTTACAGGCAGTGGGCGGCATAAGTTTAGTACGGCATGTCACAACGTAGTCCGAGATGTAGAGTTCTGTGATGTTGCGACGGTGCATTCTCTAGACTTTGTTACTCTGATTATGAGAAGAAGCGTCTTTTTGTAACTCATACAGTGCCTCCGTCTTTGCTGTGGGGAAAGTAAGTCTCGGGGCTACTCTATTAAGGACACCAAAAAAAAATCATTTACTTGTATGAAAGATGTTTTGTATAAGTATGGTCTTTAAGACACCGCTAGAAACCTGCAAAGATTTAAGCAAACGCAAGTCTGCTTTAAAAATCAAATAATAGTCGAGCTTTATATCTTGGTGGCGATTGAAGTGCGGGTTTATGGCAGTTCGCTCGCCCTCGACCACTCAGAACACAAAGTTTCCAGCGACGCCCTTGACCACGTTCTCCGCAAGAAGCTTGTGGATGGCCAGGCCGGCGTGGTAGTTGTCGGCCCACAAGCAGTCCCTCGAGCCGTAGCAGGTCGCGTCCCTGGCGCCGTACTTGGCAAAGTTCTTGACGACGACATCAAAGGAGGGCTTGGTGTCGAAGACGATGCCCTTGACACCCCTGTTGGATGACTTGAAAGCGGCCATGCGGTCTCTCAGGGCCTGGTTATAGGATGCGATGTCTGAGCGCAGACGGGCCAGGTCGGTCTCGGGCTGGCCGACCATGGCAGGGATCTGGTCGGAGAAGGCTGGGCGCGCCGTGTAAGCGGTTTGCATCCGTGCCTCAGCATGGCTGAACAGAACTTACGAGGAACGGTGAGCAAGACAAAATTCTTCAGACCGTCGTTGACGAGCATCTGCAAGAGCTGGAAGTAACGGTCCATGGTCTTGGCCACGGGGGCGGCCTGTCTGTCCCAGAAGGGTTCGCCGACATCGTTGATGCCGATCCATACGGCAACAAGGGTGTTGGCCTTGTTGATCTTGATAGAGACGTACTGGAGGTACTGGTCGACCTGGTCGTCGACGCAGTATTGCGCGTACGTGTCGACAATCTGCTTGTCGGTGGTGGCGCCAGTGACGGCAAAGTCATATGCCAGGACCAGCGAGGTGTTGAGGGTGCTGGTGAGGTGGCCGACCCAGTTGAGACCGCTGGAGGTGGTTTGGCCCGGCAGGGCGGGATTGCCGAGCGGGTTGCCGGCGGCGGGGAGAGTCCCGCCAGGCCAGAAGCCAACGGTGGAATAGGAGTCACCGCTACGGCGAGACTCGGGTCAGATGGGTGATGGTGACGCAGGGAGGCAGGATGACTTACAAAACCACCAGACTTTTGGAAGAGGTTTGTCTCGGGGAGGCATACGGAGTGGGACTAGCAGAGGAAAGGGATAGACCGGCTGCCAGGCAAAGGCCTTGGGCGAAGAACTTCATCATGAAAAATGTTGTTTTCTTATGTGATAGCGGAATATGTGCAACATAAGAAGAACATATGAGACGAAGGCGGATCTAATGACCGGTTGAGATCGCGTAGGAACCACCAAAGAACACACAAGGCGACTGCGATCAATGATCGGATTGATGAAGGGCGCAGGCTACACGGCACCTGCGGTATTATGTATTACCTCGGTTTGGACTAATGATAGTCGAGAGCCCGGTACCAAGGGGGCTCTGTCCTCACAAAGACTCCGTCACGGCGCGCTTGCTGTACTTTAAGGTTCCCGTATTCCGCCATGCCATGATCCAACGCCGATTGGTGGAAGTCCTCATGGAAACTCGGACCGAAGCGGTGCCGCCCCTAACAAGGACAAGATCACTGACACTTTGCATGCAGGGCCACCAGCAATATCATGGAGGCAGTCTGGGTGACTAAAGCTGCTGGTTTTGTGATTAGCCGCTGGGACTGATCCTCCGCCCGGTTCTGCTAGCTAATCACGGGAATTTTGTACACTTTTCCGGACATCAGGAAGGGCTTTTCCAAGCAAGGTTGGTCTGGTGCTGCGATGAACTCGCAGGCCATCGAAGGAGAGCTAGCAATAGGTGATATCATAAAACTGTCACTCTCTCCCCGCGACTTCGATAAAGCAACTGGGCAGCTTTCGTTCACAAACTGATTCGAGGCGTGTGTTTTCAAGACTTTTGACTCCCTGTTCCCTATTCATACACCGAGAATATAATACGAAAAAATTGTGCAAACACATGCACCCTCCACCAACAGCTTCTTGGACGAGCATCTAGAAGGCGGGGTCGGCGTTCTGCAGCAGCTGCACAAAGTACTCCTGGAACCAAGATCCGGCCTCCGGGGCCGGGGTGAGGGAGGACGCCGAGCTGCATTTCGCGTCGTAGCGCGCGGCGCTCGAGTCGCTGGTCCCGTCGCACTCGCCGCCCGGCTTGACCCAGACGAAGGCGTCCAGCGTGTCGATGCCCGTCTTGGCGGTCGGGCGCGTCCCGAAGCCGGTGCTCTTGGCGTTGCACCAGTCTCCCCACTGCTGCTGCCCCGTCGGCTGCTTGCCGCTGCGGCCCTGGTCGACGAGGTAGTTGGCCGGGTACCCGGCCGCCTTGAGGAACGGCGTCAGCGCGGCGTGGAACTTGGACTCGTCGAACTGCTTGTTGCCCGACGTGTACGGCGGCGCCGTGGTCAGGTTCCAGCCGTTGTAGTTCGACACGTTGGTCACGAGGCCGCGGACCGCCTTGGGCGACCCGGCCTTCTTGAACACCTCGCCGAACAACTGCGCCGTCGGCTGCAGATTGGCTATACGGCTTCGCGTCAGCCAATCAAGACAAGTTAGAGCGGGCGCTTGATCGTTAACATACCGTCCCAGCCAAGCCATCCTGAGTGGCCAGCGTCGGCGTAAATGGCGACGTTGTCGAGGTTGAGGTTCTTGAAGGCGTAGTCGGTGGCCGCCTTATACGCGTCAACGGCACCGGCGCACTTGGCGACGCCCGTGTTCTACTTTTCGTCAGCACGGCATGATGCCCGATGCGGGATATCTTTGAGGAGCTCACCGTGACGAGATTCGGAAGGCCGTCGGGCTCTGTACCCCCTGATCAGTACGCCGTCATTTGCCATTATACCTCAGCTTCGACCACTCACCGTAGACAAAGACCAGGCGGACATCCGAGTACTCCTTGCAAAGCGCGGCAATGGGGTCGATGTACTCCTTTTGGTACTTGTTGAGACCGTCCTCGGCGATCACAAGCTCGCCGGCCGAGGCCTTGGCCGAGCAGTCACGGTCCGGAAAGTTGTAGATGACGTACGTGCCGGCGTACGGCGGGTTGGCGCCCTCCTCGTTGAGCTTGCGGATCTGCGCCAGCGTGCTGTTCATCAGGCTGATCTTCTCGCGGCTGTCTCTGGGGTTTGTTAGTCTGACGCTCCGCGCGCAACGCGTCGGGTTCGGTCGAGGCACTTACAGCCACGCAAAGGAGGGGACTTCGGCGACCTTGGCCGCTTTCTCCGCGAGATCTCCGCTTAGCTTCGGGATGGCCAGGTTCTTGATCTCGTCGGCGTAGTAGGGGTTGGGGAACATCTGTCTGTCTGCCAGTGGGTTTCCCTCGTAGGACGCCACAGCGCGGGCCTTGGGAGTGCTCGCCAAGGCGGCTGGCGCAAGGGCCGCAGCGAGAAAGAGTTGAGCTCCCACCATTGTTCAAGAGGGCCGGACAATACAAGATCGGTGATGAAGAAGAATTTCGAACCCGTGGATGCTGCGTGATGAACTGCCAACTTTTCACGATACTCTTGGATTGAAGTGTCTACTTTCCCCTCATCTTATAAAACACTGACCGTGCTGCCAAGATGGGACGTAGGCCCTTATTCCGAGGCTTGGCCCTCTCTTACTGGCACATGTAGAGCAAAGTTCAAGGGTTTGCAGGGAACGCGTCAGTCCTTCATTCTGACGTGGTCTCCAAGGGTCCCGGGACGACCTCCATGTCTCTCCGTGCCGAGCGATTCGGAGCCTCTGAAGTTACTTTTTCGCGCCGTGTGAGATAAGAGCGGCCGGAGCTTGGACGGCGGGGATGTTGCTTGGAGGCCGGTCACAGCATTGGCGCCGAGCCGCCGGTACCTGGACGTTGGGCGCATTTGGGATACCCAGGTGGTCGCTGCACGGCTTGGAAACCTTGGGCCGTGAAGATCCCGCGGAGAGCTTGTATACGAACGGCCACGTGCATGTCAAGTCGTCGCCAGGGGTGTCGGTATTGCTGGACGTTCATATCTCTCAGTCTCCGGCGGGTTCAGATGACAGCATCTCAAGGAAGGCACCTGTCACGCGTCAGTATCTCAAAAACTAGGGTTAAAAGCGTCGTGTCGATGAATAAGGAGTTTAGTGGACTCCATGCCTAAGTCGTATTGAGCTGAAGCCCTCAAGTCTATGATGATTTAGCTTCGAACTTTGAAGAAAGCTTCCTTTAATAGGGACAGACTATGAAGCAAGGGGGGAGGACTTAATCCTGTTTTAGCGCCTTGGATGCGGGGGATTGGTGACGGTTGAGTTAATAACATCCAAGAAGCGCAGCAGTCGAGACACCAACGAATTGAGCCTAAATTAGGTGGGCTTGAGTCCGAACACCTCGGGGTTTGACTTAACCAACTCATCGTATGACAGCTACTCTGGTTATTGGACACGCTCTTGTTTCGCTCATGAGTTGCCATCGGATCGTTTGGTCGTTCGGACAGTTAGTTGGCCCACACTTACTTGGGAACCCATTTACGCTTTAAGGTGTGCCTTTCATCACGGAGTCACAAAGCCCACGGCGTCGTGGTAGTGTTATACTCAGAACCCTTTCATAAGCAGCCGGCATTCTCCACAGCCCACGGCGTTGCACAGGGCCATGCAGTTACCATGTCATAACTATACCAGTACTAGTTCCTGTGATCCGTCCGTGTTACTACCGCCCGCGGGTGTCTGCTGTGCCAGCTCTACGCCCCATATGACTTTGATTCCCGTTGCCGATCAGTGGAACAATGGATCCGGCCTATCTGCCACGATCTTTTTGGCTCACAGGCAAGGGGAGGACTGCCTGTTCAACACAATTTGTTTCTTGCCTTGCATTTCCAAGTCGACGCCGGGATTCACAGCCCTAACATGTTAATAAGTCAGCATTCTCCAGGCCTGATGCAACAATTCGTCGTTTGTCTGCCCAAACGGACTGTATCTCCACCCTGTTCGCCGGCTCTGAACGTCGGAAACAGTCTTGTATCTCCTCCCCCAATGGTTATGGCAATCCATCATCCAATCTCCTTGATCGAATAGCGCTCGGGTATGAAGACCGTCCGGGACGTCACCGTTGTTGTCGATGACTCGACAAGCAACCCAAGACCTACGATCCTCCACCCAGTCGAACCACAATGGGCCAGCGTTGTTCACTTCCCATCCTCCCGAGTAAAACATGACGTTTTTCAAGCTGCCTCGAGCGTTTTTCTCGACAAGGAATTCAAAGGGTTCAGACGCACTGGAGATGTTCAGCATCGGCTGCGCCATGGCATTGACTCCCTCGCAATCCAGCTCAATCGCCATCTCCCCGCCATCCCCGGATTCAAAAGCGACATCCCACGACGGCGTAATCTCCCTCCGACAATCGCTGGCCATCTCGTAAAATATAGTCACATTTTCCACGTTGGGATAGCTGGTGGCCAACGCCTCGAGGTGGTCCCACGCCCAAGTGCCGTTCTGCCTGATGTCGAGCGTGACGGAGCGCAGGTTGGGCGCCATGCGACCCAGGGCCGCGATCTGCCCCGCCGTCATGACCCTCCTCTCGCGGTAGACGGTCTCGGGCTCGTGAAAGTCCAGGCTCGTGAGCGACTCTGCGTGGCGCCGCAAGACGGGGAGCGCCTCGGCGCCGGTCTGGCCGCTGTGGAGCCACTTCAGACGCTCGAGGGAGTTCTCTGGCAGCGCGAGGATGAACTCCTTTGCCCAGCCCCCGTAAGTCGTCAGGGACCTGAGCAACGACATGTGCGGGGCGAGAACCGTTCCATTTGGCGCGTGGAAACTGAAATCGGGCTTGTACCGGAACGTCTCAATGTGCGAGAAGTCCATTGCCTTGAGCCACAGATCCAAGTTGATCGGGTGCGTCTTGCGTAGCAGCTGCAGCTCCTTCAGCCACTTGACGGCATCCCGTTTTCGAACAAGCCAATCGAGGATACCACAAAGAAACCCGTCCGGACGGTTGGAAGGGGGGGACGAAGGACGATCCCTGCCTCTCCACGGTCGCTCATTGAAATCATATCCCTCCAGATCAAGCTGCTTGATTTTGGAGGGATAGCGCGTGCCCGGGTGCAAGTCGAGGGGCAAGCTGTGATCGCCAAGCGGCTCGCATCCTGAGTCGTCAAACACGAGTGCGAGCCTCGTGACGGTGTCGCAGCTGTCGAGGATCTCGTGAGCCTGGTGCACGCTGCCGACGTAGTCGTCTGCCAGGCGATCCCTCAACCCCCTCCACGGAAACATGGCGTCGATGTATGTCGGGCATTCGAGAGAGGACCGCCGTGGCGTGAGGAGGAAACTGGTTGGAGTGGCTGGAGTGAAGACGAGGAAAACAAAGGCGACCCCGGCGACGAAGGTGACGAGTGATAATAAGCAGCCGAGTCTGCAGAGGCTCGGGTTCTTCCACTTTGCCGTTATATTATCCGAGGTATCATCCTTTTGAATTTGGTCAACAACATCTTTCTTGTGCGTCATCCTGGATCTTGTAGAGGGTGAGGTCTTGTTCTCAACCATGTGCAGCGAGACGAGACGCTGCCAAAGGATATATCATTCGTACTCTGTAAATGACACAGTTGCCGTTCCTTGTTTTCAAGATTCGTGGGTGGAGAGTCGTTAGGCAGCCATCGCCACATTTGGAACTTGTTCCCCATTTGGATTGCTCAACCACAAAACGCGTCATGCCACGAGCTCTCACAGCCTAAATCCGACACCTCTTATTAATCGGCCACTATATAATCTGGTCGGCCGCTTCGAGGAGCGGTGCCCACCCTCACACTTTAGGTTGTCGATGCCATCATGGAAAAACCGGCTCAACTCCATCTACCCAAGATGATTACTGCCAGTGAGGACCGGATTAGTAGTTGGGTCGGCGAAAGCCAGTGAATAGCTGATGTCGTATGTTTTTTGTTCCTTTTTGGATTGCAGGGACCAGTCATCTAATTATGGTAAGATATCAGTGAGATGATGGTGAGCGCGGTGTGAGCGGGGTTGAGAAATAGGTAGTAAGTCGAGGTAGGCCGGGCTGGTGAGCGGTGAGTACGTGTCCATCTCCTTAGTGGACATAGACCTAGATGATAATATCGTGCTGACAGCTGCACGTAACGGAAGAAACGAGGGAGACGGACGGACGCAGGCTGCGGCTAACCGAACTACGGGGTCCGGGACAGGACCGGATTAAGGGCATCGGCCGTTAATTAGTGAAGGGCCCCATATATGAAATCCTAGGGGAAGGCGGGTGAACTTAGGATGAAAAGAAAAACGGATAGAAAAATTAGCCTAAAAGGTCCAACGGCCTAACTAGTGCAAGATATAGTAAATATGCCTCACCATGGATCACAAGGGGTTGCCTTAAGTTAGCAATAGTATTGTACCGCCGTTGAAGACCGTCGTGGGTAATTGGCGGCATGATCCTCGTCGAGACAGTCAAGTTCCATGATGGCATGCATGCCTCTTTGGCTTGAGCTAAGTCGAGGCGGTATCGTTGCTACATTGCCTCATCACTCGCTGGTGGCTGTATGGAAATGTGAAGTCCCGCTTCTGCAGAGCATGATGTGATTCAAATTTATTGGTAGCCTCGATATCAGTTGTCTCGGAAGTGAGCAGCAGCCATTGTGAACTCCAGCTGTCATGTCACGATTGGCTGCCGGCATACTCACACCGCCATTGCGAACACACTACCAGTGACTTCTTGCATGAAGGTGGTGTACTGTTCACAACCGCGAGTGGTTTTGAACGACACTGCAGCCGCCTCAGTAAATCTCATCCAGTAGATCTCATGTCACGTCGTGTCAAGCCTTGACAAGTAATTATAGAACGCCAGGAGCCGGAACCAGGGTAGGCCATTGAACACTTAAGAAGAGTATAGAATCACTACACGTCTCACATTCTCTATTCGTGTTTACTGATTGCTAACTTTGCTCATTTTCATAGTGCCCTCAATAACATGCAGCCAGCCACACCTCCCCAAACCCCTCATTGGGCGGAAAGTCCTACAGACGATGTGTCTCGAGAGCTTCGAAACATGAAGAGACTGCTAGAGAAGATAAGATATCCCTGGATATTACTGTAAGTATCGTCTCGCTTCAGCTCATTTCCTTTTTCCACTGTACCGAGGAGAAGAATTGTCAATATGTACTAATAAATCTTGGAAATTCAGCAATTGGAACTTCGGCATCGGCGCTTAGCTGACGCAGCTACGCCAACTATCCAGTCTATAGTCAACACTTCCCACCACAGTGCAAGCACTTCTCCGCGGGTCACGGAATATGCAACTGTATTCTGGAGTAGGCAAGCTTTCACCACAGCGAACCTCCGTAATATGAAGGTGGTTTTCCGGCACGCCATGATCTATGGACCTGAGCATGAAATAAGAGGAGTCAGGAAGCGGTTTGGCTCAGACCTCCGACTGCGAGACGACAATCCACCTACCGTCCTCTGCTTTGGTGAACTGAAAAGCAAAGGAATAACACCATTGCAGCCAAACTATTTGCCGTTGATGAGTTTGAGCTCAAGGGCTGAGGAATGGGACACGTGGGTAGAGGTGGAAAACAAGCTACTCATCCAGTGGCCCGAAGGACGTCCCTTCCTCAATCCTGCATGATTCAGGTCATTTGGAGCATGACTGGGGCTTTCTTACAGGTGCACATCTTGTTTACAGTGAGATATCACATGTAAGAGGGGTACCAAAGCAAGTGTTCTGGAAGTACCGGGGTGAAACCGGTTCTACATTGCAGCACTGGCTGGATTCCAGCTTCGAGAGTGAAAAAATATCCGGAAGAACCTGGTGAGAGACGTGACTCTAGTTTCAATCACAACAAAAGCGAGAGTACTAATATTTACAGGCTGCTGTGCACACAAGAGCCGGTCATCAACATCCCACTGACTGCCTTAATCTTTACCCAATTAGTATGCGGGGATGACGACCACGCTCCTGACATGGCAAAATGCGTCATTTCATTTCTCAGGAGGTATGCCGGACCGTTGTCGACAGTTCCTTGGACGAGGTGGTGCTACGCGAACAACAATGAAGGTCACATACAGTTCCACATCCAATACCCGTCACTTTCTTCCACACCAGTTGCACAGAGACCAAATACCAAGGGATACTATCTTTGCCGACATACCTTCTCTGTTCCTGAGTATCCCGGGTGCAACAAGAAACGAATCATTGAAGAACGAGTTTCGATCGCCATAACTACGTCCCTGCGTTTGGCCACTCCGTGCTACACAATCGTCGCGCTCTCAGACTCTCCAGAGCTCTTGGACAAACCCATCGATGGGGATAAGCTACAGAAAATCCGGCTGACAGGCCTCTGCTGCAAGCTCGCAGGAGTTGCCGTGTTTCAGTCCATCATCTTCCAGATCATCAAGAAATGGGCTGAAGCCTGGACGTCAGTCCTCGACCATTTCTCATCGGAGGTATTTCGGCCACGCATTCCAAGTCTTCCCACTGTCATTCTACAATAGCCATCGCTGACTATCAGACTGCAGGTTGCTCATCTGCCCAGCACGCAGCCGAGCAGAAGCAGGATTTTGAAGTCGCTGTCTCAATGGATCGAGGACACGTCAAAGGATCTCGGCAGCCTCCGGCTTGATGAGCTTTGGTCATTTGACAACCATGATGCGTCGCACTTGGTCAGGGGGATGTGGGAAGATGTGCTCGACTATCAAAGATGTTTTTCTCGGGAACTGCAAGGCCGGATTGAAACCATTGCCTCATGAGCTTCGGTTTAAGAGCTATATTCCTTCAGTGTGGGTGTTCCGGATTGTAGCATTGTTATCTTTGGGTCTGTGGAATGTTCTTCGTCTTGTGCTCCCTGCCTTCTTAGGGCTTAATTATTCGCATTTGCGTTATTAGTCAGCTCCGGTCAGATAGCACATTTACTGAATTTGCATGGCGATGGATTCTTGTATTAGTATAGATTTGATAAGGGACCGTTGTGTGGCATCCAGTTACGGCTCTGTGTTGATAAATCAGGTGGCAGCACTCAACTGAGAAGTGATAAGACAGAACGACGCCACGAAGACCAGGAGAATGATGATGATGGGCGTCGACGGCAGTTGCTGTTGGATGATTGGGACCATTGCAAGCGTAATCTGCCAAGCCATGAGCACTGCACTCTGTACTAACCCATTTGACGATAGTCTCTGGGGTAATGGAGGGGCCTCCCTCTCCCGACGTGTGCGTCAGTTGAAGCTGTTGGTGGCGTTCTGGGCCACGAAATTCAGCTCTAGAACTCCGAGGGCTGCGCCACCACGATTTCATTTTATATTGGCCATCAGTCTGCCTAAGCGCCCTAAAGATATGCAGTTGGTCTGGTGATCACCTCGCCTGATTTGAAGCAAGACAAGGCTCCAGAGCCGCTCCAATAGCTCTCTGTGTACGGATACCTGTCCTCAGCTTTGCTAAACCTGGTGGTCTCTTCGTACAATTACTTCCAAATCCTCAGATATTGTTTGCGCCTTTGGGCAAACATTGGCTTGTTATATCCTGTCTTTATCTCCTCCCACAACGCTCTCTACCCCGCATTCCACAACACGGCGCATTTCCCATCACGACACCATTCTGTTGCCGTCGACGCCTAGCCGTAGCAATGCCATCCTTTTTCAAGAGGTCCAAGGCGAAGGAGAAGGAGGCAGAGGAGGAAAAAGCGAACGCAGAGCGTCCCGCCACACCTCCGCCAACGTACGAAGCCACGCATGAAGAACCCCCGCCATTCAGAGACCAGCCGCCGCCGTTCGAAGCCGGTGGCGGGCCCGGCGGGAGGAGGCCGCACACCGAAGCGGACGTCGCCAACATCACGGCCGCGTTCAGCTCCCTCGGGCTAGGAACCCAGAGAGACCCAGACGTGGACTCCTGCCTCGCGCACCTGAAGCTCCTGTACGCCATCCAGACGCTGAAGGACGAAGTCGGCTACACCGATGGCCTCTGGGACGTGTGGGATATCCGCGCGGGACCTCTCCCCGGTTCCGAGGTCGAGGAGAAGGGTGGATCAAGCAGAGATTCCGGGGACAAGGAGAAGAAGATTTTGGCCATAATTCGCGAGAAGCGGTGGGCCGTCTACCTGGCGCGGGCTGTCGACCGCTACGAGACCTGGTGGAAGACACTCTCGGAGGGGCGTCTTCGCGAGGCAGAGATGGGCAACTCTGACAAGTCCTCTGAGAAGTATGTCAAGTTCCCCGAAGGGAGCGACGACTACCCCTGGAGCGCCGACAATCTACCACCTCTGGGTAAGCGAGCGGGTTCGAGGTCCACGGACGCGTTGTAGAGGCTGACAGTATTAGACGTTCTCATGGTCTGGCACTCGCACATGCTCAACCCAAGGGCTTTCCTCGAGGACACCATGCGTTGGGGTCTTCGGTCTTTCTGGACGACCGGCATGCCCTGGGCCCAAGTCAACCAGGCAATCAGCTCCAAGTTCGATTACGAGGTTTCCGCCTCCGCCAAATCCAACTGGGAGCAAAGGACAGGTAGGCAATGGGACAACCTCGAGGAACCGATGGTGAAGTTCCTCGAGTGTCCGGCATGTAAGCGGACCATCGAAGTCCCCTGGACCACGTGTGGCTTGCCAGAGACATACAAGGGCGACGCGTAAGTAGTGTTCGGGGTAGATCGTTTCCTTTTGTACATGTATCATCGTACTGACGCGGAACTGGGGGGGTTAGGAGACCGGGCCTCATCGGAAAAGGGTACGGGGATGGAGACTTCTCTCAGCACTGTGAGCCCGGCTGCGGCAGCCTCATCACCCAGCGCCTGCTTTCCGTGGCCAAGATGGTCCGCGACGCGGAAGGCTACCTGAACGAAGGCATCACCATCCCCAGCACCGTCCTCGACCCGAGGACTGGCATGCCAGCCGCCGCCGAGGAGCAGCTTCTGGATGTGACTTTTCCCAACAGGCTCGTAGGACACGGCATCTCCCAACAGCTGTTCGGTCTGATCCAGCCAGGCCAGAAAACGGCCCATACGATGCAGGACGTCCGGGACCTGGTCTCCAAGGCCTTGTCGGATAAAGAGTCGTTCGACAGAATACAGGGGGAGAATTATTCCAAGGTCGGAAAGAGCCATCTCGCAGCGAGTCAGATTCTGACGCGGACGCAAAAGTTCCAGAGCGCCAAGATGATGGCGAGGTACTGGGAGAACCATTCCATCTTCGCTCTGGACCTCGTCGCCGCAACCATGCGTCAGGGTGTTTTCGTCGGGAAGATGTACTCGGTGAGCCTCTCGTGACGCCTTCCCCCCCCCCAATGGTCAATACGAACTTCTAGACTGATGGGACTCCCCATCCAGATCGACTGGCTGCACAGTCCCAACGCCCGGGGTACCATGGACCGTCTATTGCAGAAGTATCACCGCTTCATGCTCCTCATGACCGAGAACCCCCTCACTATGTTCGTGCCGACCCTGGACGTCGACCTCGCGTGGCACACCCACCAGCTGGCGCCCAGGGCGTACTACAAGTTTTCCACTTACAACAGCGCGACCAAGGGCAACAAGCAGGCCAGGTTCATCGACCACGACGACAAGGTGGACGAGGACCAGCTCTCCCACTCGTTCGAGGGTACGGGCAAGATGTACCTCGAAAGGTTTGGCGAAGTGTACTCCGAGTGTACCTGCTGGTACTGCGAAGGTCTGCCCTGCTATTCCCTCTCCAAAGGAGCGATGAGTCTCAACGCAGCCCGCGCACCGCTGACATCTCGTACCAGTCCTCCGCGCCAACTCCGTAATGGACAGCACATCCGTGTTCGGAAAGACCAAAGGACAGAAAGGTGCGAGCGAGAAGACGGTTCCGCAACAGCGTTGGTGACATACCCAGATGCTCCAGACTTGCTGACGCCGATTCCCTACAGCCGTCGACAGCTTTAACGCTTCCCCGGCCGCGGCCGCCTCCGACCCCTCGTCCTCGGCCCACGTCTCGGCGCACAACGCCTGCCACGCGGACGCGTCTTCGCCCCTCAACAAGGCCCGCGGCTTCCAACGGTCCGTCTGGGCCTCCCGCCTCGACGACGGGTACGAGCGGGCCGCCAAACGGGCCGCCAAGCGGGGCAAGAAGCTGCCGCCCAAGGAGGAGTTCTACAGCCACTGGGGCACGACGTACTTCCAGTACGCCCCGGTCTCGAGCCCGGCGTACCTCACCAGCGGCATCTACGTGGCCGGCGACCCCGGCGTCCTGAACGGGTCCTGGGCCTCCTGCGCCCAGGGTGTGTACGGCCCGAACGACATTGCCGCCGGGGGCTGCGGCGGCCCCGGCGGGTGCATGAACGCGGGTGTGAGTCTTGGGTGTGCGCCGGTTTCTCCTCCCGTGCTCTGGCTGATCTTCATGATAGGGACTCTGGTCCGGCCCTGTTCGTGGAATGCCTGGTAGGTGCCGCTCTGTTCCAGATCGGTCTGTTAGAGTCCTAACAAAAGTGTTCTGCTGCAGATAGGGGAGGAGTTTATATGTCAGCCCACGGAGGCTACCTAGGCTCCGGAGGCTGCGGAGGGGGAGGGGGAGCGGCGGGTTGCGGCGGCGGCGGAAGCTAGTGAATTCTCGGAAAGCTTTCCGACCTCCGATCCATGCCGAACGAATCTTTCTCGTTGTCTTCTATGCTTTGAATGTTTCCGGGCACTCTTTTATTAATCTAGCGAGTCGCTTTCACCCCTTCGTCACAAGGTGGACGCGGGCTATATTATTTGTTCATGAGATCGAGGCTCTTGATCATTAATCAGTAAAGAAAAGAACATCTGACCAATGTCGGAGACGCTTCCCAGAACTCTGCAACATGTCAATATGTCTCTTCGTCATCTTCTGAGACGAGGAACCTTCTTCAGCTCAGCTTATTTATGTGTGGCGTTGTTAACCAGTATCGATCCGTAATGAACAAACAACACGTCTTCTGATAATCATTTGCCCTGTTTTGACTGACATGCATCCTTTTCTGGATTTTGCTAATGACCTGTAGGCTCATCCGTGTTGGCCACATATTTTCTTTCCTTATCGGAACCCCGTGTTATTATGCAGCGAGAAGGGTGATATTAGATGACTGCATATTCAAGGAGCGAATCATACGTCTGCGAAGAAGTAGAACAGTACTGGGCCAATCTCGGGCCTCTTTGCCGTCACACCTCTTGGGTGCGAAAGGTGTCGAAGTCACAAACATCCCCCCAACCTCCGCAAGATCGCAACGGACCAAAATCAAAAAGAGAAAAAGGGTATCAGAAAGATCCACGTTGCTCGCTTCTCTCCTCTGAATCCCGTTCCGAGGAGACCAGTCCCGTATGTCTTGCCTCTCCTCGTGCGCACCAATGCTGCGTCCGCTTCATTTCGGTGCACCATTTGAGCTTGAGCCAGCGACCAACCTATCGGGTAGGTTGGTCGTGTCATTGATGAAGATTTCAAGCGGCGTTGGGTCAGGGCTACGGGGCACTTTCGTGAGCTGTTGATCATAAACTGTAGGGCCCGGCACCACCACAGCCTGTCTACTCACCTAGACATTGTTGGAGGTGTTGACTTGTCTCGGCTTGCTTGGCTAGACTTGAGGCACCTGGCCCTCGTATGCTGTCTGTAGAATAACGTGGGTGGATGTGGAAGAATACGGTAGGGGTGCTGGGGTACCTGGGAGAAGTCCAGCTTCGGGTGATTAGCAACACGGGTATTCCATTCCTTCACGGAGCACGATCTCAGAGGGGGGGTATTTATGTTTTTTTCCTCCCCCCTTCTCACCCAGAGCGTTGCTCAGAGAGGGAAACGTAGACTTTGTCTTGTCTCCTCCCCCGGTCCAACTCAACAAAAAGGATTCCTTCCACCTGCCACGCATCGGACAGCTAACGGGCCTAGTTCTCGATAGGTATATCTCTGACGCGAGGGGTCACCTGGTCCTCTCGGCAGAGCGACATGAGATGTCCAACCTTCATAGCAAATAGAAACACCCCGTTTCCCGTCTCTCCCCCTCCCATTCGAGTCCCGGACGCAGGCCAGTGAGCAACGGCCAGATCCACCGCCAGACGGGCCCTACCGACTTCCAACCTCCCTGGGTGCCGGGGTGGGATGGGTCAGCCAGCCAACCACCAGCACTGAAGCAATGCCCTCGAGGCTCTTTGGCTGTCTCTAAACCTGGAAAGCGCCTCTTTTGCTCCCATCACCCGTCCATCATCCGTATCGTAGTTGGTCGATCAACAGAAACCCTTCCCCCCCTCCCTTCTGCTCCCATGGCGGACCGACGGCTACCGACGCGGGTATGGGAAACATGGATTCGTACGCTGTGCCTCTCACCGACAATATGTTTCTCCAAGCGCCCGGCATCCCTTCACTGCAACTTTGGGACCCCATATTGTCCCCTTCCTGGGTTCTTGTGCCGCGCGCCCCCCCTCCCGTTCCCTCACCTTTCCCACATCGCTCATGCACGTACTCTCTCCTTTTGGCACAGCATACTCGGGCGCGTGTCTTGATTCAGAGAGGAGACCCACCTTGTTGGGTAGGTACTTGGATGCCCTTTGCCTGCACATCCATGTTACCCCCCGTGCATGCTGCAGCCACGTCCAACGCCGGTCGAACCACCCAATCAGTGGCCGTCTCTGTATGAATACGGGAGCGATTTCCGTGGTGGTGGATGTGCCTCTCTTCCCGAGGCGGCTTCCCCTCTGCGTTCACCACTTGCTGAGGGCAATGGGCGGATGGCGTGCAGGTGTATCTCTGATTTTACGGCACACGTCGCCGCTGGGATTAGCCCTATAGGGAAGCTGGGAAAGATCCTTGCCCAAGGTCCCCCGGACGAAAACAAAAGAGCTTCTGTGGTATACATCTCGCGCGGGCGAGCGCCGGGACCGGGAGGGGGGGAGGGGTAAAGCCACCGGCATATGAGGGCATCGAGGGATTTCGTCATCCTTAAGAGATGGTCGCCGAATCTGCAGAGTGCTCATCATCTCCGGAATCTAGCTTTTGCAGATGAATCGCTCCGGGGCTTTTTTGAATGGACTTTGAGCTTCAAATATGTATGGCTGTGAAACGAAGCACGATGATGGCGCCATTCAATGTTCACGACGTCCGTCATACTAGAGCAGTGCGAGAGACCTGGGGCAAGAGCCGACACATACCCAGCCTGTTCAACCGGCCTGCCGCGTCGAGAGGACACGGAGGGAGAGAAATAGAGAGAGAGAGTCATTTGAGGTCTTGCAGCAAATCACTACAGAAAGCGCCGTCCTACCGCCGTGCGTGAGACGTCATGATCAGTCGATCCTTGTCCACGGGACCGACGTCCCGAATCAAATCAGGACAATCATTTATTGCGATGCCACGTACGAGTATGTATACGTGTATAAACTGGAGGAGGAAAGGTAGGGGTGAGAGACAGAGAGAGAGGGAGAGCCACAAGACGTCGGCCACGGAATGATGGCCACGAAGGTGACAACGGGGAGGGAGAATGCAGATGGCGGGGATCAGGGGGGGGAGTGGGGTGAAGCAAAGTCCGAAAGATACGAGCAAAGGGAATCTCGGTCCCTTTCCGGAGGAACAGAGCCTCAATATTCGTGTGTAGGGCCAGTCATAGGAGAAGAAGACCAGATAGAGACGCAGGTCGTCGACGACGTATCAGCGTTGCATCGCGGCACGTGAGGGAGCGAGGACGGGATTGTGCCAACAAGGGAAGAAGTACATGTCCGCCGGGCCATCGTCGTCGTTCACTCTTTACCATCGCAAACTCATTGACTGTGTCTTTTCGCTGCTTGACGTTGGTTCGTTCGTCAGATCTAACGGGCCAACCACGAGGGGGTGCGAGGCATAGCTTCTCCCTTATTACCATTAGCCATCGGATCATATCTTATATCTCAGACCAATGAACCATCAGCCGTGCCGTCAACGCGGACTGGGGTCAGTTGCAAGAGGAGCTGAGGTGGTGTCTGCTCCTTTGGGGCCGAGAAGAGGGGAGGGGGGAGGGAGGGAATGGGTGTGCCAGCGAGGTGGCTGCATGAGGGCGGCCAGTAGTCGTCTGGATCGTTTAGAGAAGAAGCAAGGCCGCTCCAACAGTGTTTTTCCACGGTACATCTATCTGCATCCCTCGTGGTGGTGGGCGAGGGATACCATGTCCCCCCTCCTTTCAGGGCCTACCATGGTCCATTCTCCTCTCCAAGGTTGTTTGCGGCTCTGCCAGTCTAGCTCCGTTTGACCGGCGGGTTTTTCGGGGAGGATCGCATGCCCCCGACCCTTCCCTTTGATTTTTGGAGCTACGACTGCTGTGTAGTCCCGGAGAGCTGGGTTAGGTAGAGGTGATGAGGGACGAGGGGGTGAGAGGGTGTGGTTTGTTTCTCGACCGAGCACACTGCTGCACGCAACGCTGCTGCGCCTTCCTTCCTGTTTCTGCAACGAAATGTTTTTCTTTTCTTTTTGGGTGGAGGGGGTTTTCCGTACTCGTCACTCATCAGATCTCATCTGCTAATCGTGCAGTTCATTTTGACTATGGTGGTGGTGGGAGAAAAGTGCAAAACGGGGGACCGGAGTGCTGGGTGAAATACTGAGGGTGATCGGATGCCGCGCCCAGAACCGGGCAGAGAGGGTCTCGTTGTTTCCCCCAAAGTTATAATCAACGTCAGATCATGTTTCTTACAAAAGGGTGTCCATTCCCGACTCTCATGAGACCCGGTTTCCTGTCAAGATTTGAATCTTTGCTGACCGTTCAAACACGTCAGGCCTCCAGAGTCGAAAATTCCGTTTGTTTACAGCTTGTGCTCCGCCTCCCTCGCCCTCTTGGCCTCCCTCTCCTCCCTCAGCACCTCCTCCCGACCTCTCACCTCGACCTTGCGCGGCCCGTCCCTCGTGAACTCGACCAGCACGACCCTCTCCCAGTCGCCACCGCGGCCCGATCCCTTGAGCTCCGGGCCCGGCTTGTCGAGCCCGAGCACGACACGGCCGTCCGCCTCGCGGATGAACAAGTTGTGCGGGCTCATGACCTTGTGCGCCCACGGGATCTCTGACGTGTGGCGCCTCCACGCCGCCGCTGACGACGACGACGACGACGACGGCAACGACAGCCCGGTCACCGTCGTGGTGGGCACACTCTCGAGAAATTCACGCAGCCCCCTGCGCTGCGAGGCAAAGTAGGCGTCCCCGTGACCCCGTCCGGGCGCGGGCGACGGCGCGGCGGCTTTGCAGAACTGGGAGACGAGATGCAGGAGGTAATACTGCGGCGGAAAGAGGATGATCTCGCCCTTGTCGGCGCGGTAGAGCCAGGTGGAGGCGTCGTCGAACTTGGCGGCCGTGTGCTCGACGCCGTCGTCCGGGGTCGGCACGATGATCTCGTTCTCCATGGCCGAGGGGCCCGTGGATGCCGAGAACGGCAACATGTAGATGTACATCTGCGTCGTGAAGCGCTTGGGCACGTTGGCGGGCGTCACCCATCTCGTGAAGGGAATCAGGCGTCCTGCGGGCGGTGTGAGTGTATGTATGTGCGTGTGTGTGTGAGAGAGGGAGAGAGAGAGAGAGAGACAGAGACAGAGACAGAGACAGAGAGAGAGAGAGAGAGAGAGAGAGAGAGAGAGAGAGAGAGAGAGAGAGAGAGAGAGAGAGAGAGAGAGAGAGAGAGAGAGAGAGAGAGAGACGGAGGGACGGAGGGACGGAGGGACGGAGGGATCGCGCGTTGCGTCAACATACCGGTGTCCGGGACGCCGCCCACGCTGTCGACCCAGTCGCCGAAGCGTACCTTGCCCGCGTAGATCTCCTTCCGGGCTCTGTCCCTGTCTGCTGCGGGGACGTTGATGAGCGTAGACCTGTCGTCCGAGTGCTTCTTAGTGGCGAGGAGGATGCCGGTCTCCTCGAAGCATTCGCGAATGGCGCCCAGCCGGTAGGCACGGCCGTCCTCGTGCCTCTCGCGCGCGTCGTTGGGGGGGATCTCCCCGTCGTGGAAGACGTCCAGGTTCCCGCCCGGAAACACGTGCGCCGACGCAAAGGACGTCGACGTCTTCACCCGGTGCAGCAGAAGGACCTGGTTCGTCGGGGAGAGGAGCACGATGCTACAGGTTATTAATTGGTGTGAGCCGAGGACGCGGCGACACGATGCATCACGCCGTGTCAATGTCTCTACGCCATGTCATGTTATTTGGGGGGGAGTGGAGGGAAGAGCTTACCTGGCGCTGGGCCGAGGCTCCATGACCTCCTTCTCACGCCTCGGCGGCGATGAAGACGACGAGCGTTGCTGAGACATGATGGTGATCGGTGGGATGCCGGGGTATCGGCGACGTGATGCTGGTCTTGTTTCTATTCCCGGGATGCTCGAGGCGGGCGTCGTTGCTATGAGTGACGTGTTTGAGCTTAGGCCCTTGAGACCCCTGCTCGGGATCTGCGTTGCAACCGAGATGGCGCGGAGGTGGCAATTAAGCCGTGATGGACGTTTTATCAATGATGTGCCTGGAGTACAGAGGCTGCGAGGGTGAAGTAGCAACTTCATCAGTGCCTACCTAGTTGTGTCGGTGAGGTGTGCCCAAGTTCTGGTGGACGGTCACAGAAACAATGGTGAGCGAGCGACCAAGCGCCGGGGGGGGGGCGGCGTTTGGCGTGCCATTTTGCCGAGGCTCAGTGTGTGCGTGTGTGTGTGTGTGTGTGTGTGTGTGTGTGCTGTGGACGTGGTGACTTGCATCGCCCGAATGCGCTACGCGCTAGTAACATCAAATTGTTGTTGTTTTTTCTTATTTTCTTCTTCTTCTTCTTCTTCTTCTGCTTCTTGTTTCTCCGTTTGTTGCGTGTATGACTAGTTATGAGCGAGTTTGAGCCTGTCACGAAAAGGGCGCCTGAGTGCACTCATTATAAGTGAGGAAAAGCCATGTTTTGGGCCCATGTAATGAAACCTGCTTTAATCGCGGTATAAGACCTGAGTTGAGATCCCATCTCTCATCTCACCCAACCCCGGACCTCACTCAAAGTAAAGCCTACAAGCGAAATACGGCGCCTTAATAATGTCTGCAATGGGGTATCGTTACTGCTTACAACTCCGAATCAATATCTCTTCCGCTCCTTTCCCCTCAAATTCTCCCGCCACAGGCAGCACACGCTCTTGGACTCGCACCATTGCTTCACTTCGTTCGGCGACACCTCGCCGTCGTAGCCCACCCTGGAAAGCTGGCCCGTGTTCAGCCAGCTCGCCAGGTCTTCGAGCACGATCGGGTCATACATCAACATCATCTCATGGAACGACGGCTTCTTTGGGTCCGTCGTCGGCGGCGCTGACCTCACCGCCTCCGTGATTTGCGCAAACAGGGTCGCCGACTGGCTGGTCGGCGGCGATGCGGCCACTGTCATTTCCGTGTCGTCGCCGATGGTTACCGACACCTCCTCGGGAGGCGGCGAAAACATGGGCTCGGGCGACGAGCCTGCCAATGGTGATGACAAAAGCGACCCATCCGATGCCGAGTCCGGGATCTCAATGACCACCGACGCCTTGGCCTTTTTTACCCGTGAAGACGGTGCCGGCGAAGCCACCTTGAGATCCGTTTGTGCTGAGGTGCTTGCTTTGGCCTTGCCCTTCGTGGCCGTTGTCGACGTCGAACTCGTGGCCTTCGCTGGCGCTGCATTCTTTTTGGGACGCCCGCGACCCCGTTTGGGCGACGGCGGTGGAGGTTGAGCTGATGGTGGCGGCTCACTGGACGGCATCTCGGCCTCGCTGTTTTTCCTGGGACGACCTCTTGTCCGTTTAGGCGATGTGTTTGCCGCAGGCCTCGACGTCTTCGGGGCAGCGACTTGCGCCTGGGGGGCCGTCGAGATTGGGTGGTTCGTGGGCAGCGAAGCGAGGGCTGTCCTCTGCTTACTCGTCCAGCACTGATCCAGGAGGGCGAGCATGGCCTGCCGTCGCTTGACCGGTTTGAATCCGTAAGATGCAATCTCCTTGGCAAGCTGGTTGTCGGTGTAAAGGTCAAACCTTGGTTTGGGAAGATCCGCTGCGGGTTCGGGTACTGCGGTCGGCTCGGGAGCTTTTGCTTCGGCTTCTGACGCCGGTGGCAGCTGAGCGAGCGGCAGGTCAGGAGCTGCTTCGGCGGTCGGCACAGAGCCAGACGAAATCAACACCGTTGTGGCGGCGGCTTCAGGTTGGCATTCTGTTGGCCGACCAGTTGAAGAGAAAGGCGACACCTCCTTCTGCGTCCTAGGCATGTCGCCACCCGTCTCATTGCCCAGGAGATCGTCAATGTCCGGGAAAGAAACATCAGACGGTATATGGACCGGTAATGGCGCCGCTTGTCTCGACTCGACAGAAGCGCTGCCGGTCGGAGCCTTGTTCAAGAGGTGGTCTATGTCGGGGAAAGACGCATCTGACGGGATGTGAGCCGGCAGCGACGCTGCCTGGTTGTTGACACCTGCGTATCCGAAGGGGTTGAGTCCGGCTGCTGCGCCGGGAAGTGCCCGGGGGGTATCGGCGAGATCAATGACTTCCAGGTCTAGCAACCTTCCATCCTCATCCCTTGCACCAACATCCCAGAGCTTCTGCTTGGGTTCGGGTTCGATGGCGTCGCTGTTGATCGGTGTCACGAACGGGTCCTCCCTCAGCGAGTTCGACGCCTGTAGCGCCGACTGAAGATCTCTGAGGAAAGTCGGCGAGTGTTCTCGTGCCAGCTGGCTCGACGTCCCAAATACGTAATCCTGGTTTGCAGCTTGCCTCAACGCCGCAGTCGGCGACAGTAGGACGGGCTCTGGGGGAGGGGCCTTCTTCGGCTTCTTCGCCCTTGAAGCCCGTTTCTTTCCCTTTGCCTTCGCTGTCTCGTCCTCGTTCACGGGTATCTCCTCTGGAAGCGCCGGGGCAATTTCCTGTTCGCTGGTATCTGGGACCAGGTAGGCTGCTGTGGCCAGCTCTGTGATCGTGCGTGGCTTCTTCCTCGGCGCTTTTGCCTTTGCGGGGGCCTTCGCGGGGCCCTGTGGTGGTGGCGCCATCTTGGACGAATCGCTGACGGACACCAGTTCAATCAGCTTCCTCTTCTTCAACACTGGGTTGTCGCCATCGGAAGGTTCAGCAGATGGTCTCTCTGGTGCGACCTCCTGTGGCCCGCCGTATGTCTTCAGGAGATTCTCAAATGTCTCCTTGGATGCTGCACAGCCCGGGCTTCTTGCAGCCGAGGAGAGCAGCCCAATGGCCTGCGAAGAGTTAGACCCGGTGATCAGTCCGCTATCAGCGGGCGGTGGTGTCCATTCTGCGCGACGTCTCGAAGCCGCCTCCAGTTCCAATGGCTCATCCGTCCCGTCTTTGGGTGGTGGTGGTGGTGGTGGTGGTGGCGGGGCTTCTGATTCTTCCCCGGCCACAGTGTTTGCAAAGTGCTGACTCTTGACGGCGCTCTTCTTGGTTGGGGCCTTGGCTCTTGTTGTTTCCGGCTTCCTGTCCGGTTTATCGGCTGTGGCTTTGGCCTTTGCGTACTTCTTCCATGGCGGACTGGTTTCGACGGCTTTGGTGGGTTTGGGTGGTCCTTCATTCGCCTTCTTCTCGAGGACTTTGCCACCTCGTTTTCGTTTCGGCTTCGAAGTCAGGGTCGCAATCGATATAACCGTAACATCCTCATCCTGCTGTAGCACAGAAGGACCAACAGCTTCCCTGCAGGGCGTCGTAAGGTCGATGGCAGATTGTTCCTGAGG
Organism: Colletotrichum eleusines; assembly: GCA_016807845.1. Lineage (NCBI taxonomy): Eukaryota > Fungi > Ascomycota > Sordariomycetes > Glomerellales > Glomerellaceae > Colletotrichum > Colletotrichum eleusines. The sequence goes on along the minus strand of JADEZO010000001.1, from coordinate 413,962 downwards.
GAGGAAGCCCGAGGCGCTGGCGAAGTAGCGGCTCGCTTGGTCGGGCACCGGCATGGCTTCATATTCGATTCGCCTCGGTGGGCTCTTGGAGAATTGAGACTTGAGCTGGGCGAGGGATGGCAATCCCGGAGAAGAGGAAAGGTTGCGGGTGTCATGACGGGTGCTTCGAAACGGAGACCCCATCGTGAATCTCGGGAAACCCGCTGGAATGCGCAGGGCGCATGGTTTCGATATGATGCGCAGCAGGGTGAAGTACTGTGCAAACGCAACAAGACGAACAAGTTCAGCAGGTTCAGAATGGCATCGATGCCGCCAATTCGGTAGCGGGGTAATGTCGAATTGGAAATCGGGTGGCGATAATAGTCCCGACTGCTTTCTACGGGACGCCGAGTCGAGTTTAACATCAACACAACAAAGCACAAACGCGCTGCGCTGCGCTGCGGAACAGCGACCAAAGGAACGCGGCGGGGCGGGGCGGATGGTGGGTCCCCTGATACCCTTGGGGAGTGCGGAGTTCCTAGGTACGTACAGGTATACATACTCCGAGCCACAGCAAGCTTTCACCAGCCACATTGAGCACACTTCAAAGCCACGTGACCCTTAGCCCTGAGCTGCCAGGTGGGTCCGTCACTCGGCAGCTCAACGGACCGAAGCACACTCGCCCACAGACGGCAGGCGCGCACCAAATTCATTTTTTGAAAACGACCCCCGGAAGGAACGCATCACGAACTCTCGTCGTCGACAATTATCCACGCAAAACCACCACCTACTTGCCTCTAGACAACCCCGAACGCAAGTCGCAGCAATGGAGAACGACAAGGGCGAGATCGTCGATCTGTGAGCAACACCCGTCTCTCCCCCTAAGCTCGCCTTCCTTCCCCCTTCGAACCGCCCACGAACTTGGCCGAGGGAGAGAACCTCGAAAAGAGCTTGTTTTTTTTCGCGGGCGCGACGAAAGGGGGGGAGAGCCGTCGCTATATCGATACATGTGGGAACCGTTTGGCTGACCTCTTGACTTTTTTTCCCCCATCAATAGCTACGTTCCGCGCAAGTGCAGCGCCACCAACCGCATCATCAAGGCCAAGGACCACGCCTCCGTCCAGATCTCCGTCGCCAAAGTTGACGAGAACGGCCGCGCCATCCCCGGCGAGAACCACGTCTACGCCCTCTCCGGCTTCGTTCGCGCGATGGGCGAGTCCGACGACGCCTTCAACCGCCTGGCCCAGCGCGACGGCCTCGTCAAGTCCGTCTGGTCCGCCCAGCGATAAATGCTGACGGCTGCGACCTCGGGGGAGAGGATGGTACGTCCGGGAGTTTTGCGGCTCGGGAAACATGGATGGGGGGTGGTTTGCACTCGGTCGGACAACGGACGGGGACTGATTCGGACCCAACAACAACAGGTCTAGTCGTTTTGCGGTTCGGTCGGTCAACATCATGGATCTAGAGCTGGTTGCATGGTATGCCGCCAATTCGAGGCGTCCGGCACTCTGCGGAGAGGGAAATGGCATAGGAATGGTTCACGACTACCCAACAAAATGAAGATTTTCCGCGTTCGAGAAGAAGAAAAGACAAAAGAACAACCACAGAACAAGAGTCTAGTGACATTCCTTCTCTCCTACCTCTCTCTCTTTTTCAACTCGCCCCGACGCGACACAGTTCTCGCACATCCTCCATTTTTCACACAAAACGCTCCTCCGCCCCCTCCCCGGCTAGCGAAGGATCCTCGTGCCACCCTCGATGGTCTCCCTTGGTCGAGGATTCTGGGGCTACTCCGATAGTCTCCGTGCCGCAGATTGATGCAGCAGGCCTTGAAAAAGCCGTGGCGGTTAAGGTGTTCGTCATGGTACAGATACGGGTCTTACATATCTAGGCGCAGCAGCCAGCCAGACCGTCAAAGAGAGAAAAGAAACAAAGAATATGACGCCGATTTTGGCCAACTTTTCGTCTACGCTTCGCCCAATCGTGGGCATCCAAGTTGACAAGCCGCAAGTGCAGCGTTTGGACCCGCATGGGGGGGGATTGAAGATCCGATGTGTTTGATCCCGTGATAAGTTTTATGCCTGGTGAACGACGTGATATTCTTTTTTGCGGAAAATCACACCTATACCAGGCAAGGGAAGCTCTGCATGCAGTTTGTCTGGGTCATATCATTGATCAAATTTGGTCACATTATGCTACACTCAACCGCATCTATTCTCCCGTGTCCGAAGCACCTGTACATAAAACGAGACGGATCCGACGCCTACAATACATAACGGAAGTTGGGGTTCTGCTTGCGTGTCAGTCGTCACAGTTCTCTTCACATCCTCCGCTAACGGGGATAACTCACCTCCATGTCCGTCAGGTCGACGTCCACGTCGTCGTGCTCGGCGTCGGGGGCGCTGTGGCCCGCCGCCGCGTCCCTCGCCTTGTTGCGTCGGATGAGCAGCACCCGCAGGGAGACCGCGACGGCCACCTGCGCGGCCGAGCACGCCAGGATGACCTTGCACCCGGTCTGGTACAGCGGCGCCTCCCGGGCCAGGAAGGCGTGCGGGCCGATGATGTTGCCGACGCAGTAGGCCGTGAAGACGATGGCCGAGGCGGTGATGCGCTTCGTGTAGCCGCCCACGTTGGTCGCCGGCATCTGCAGCGCCAGCACCAGCGACGCGACGAAGCTCCCGATGAAGTAGTACCCAAAAAGCACGCCGATCTTGTGGTGCTCCCGGTCGAGCTTCCAGATCATGACGCAGCCGACGATGGTGGGGACCAGCCACGCGGCCATGGCGATGGTGCGCGCGTTGCGGAACCGCGTCGCCGTGTAGGTGCCCGTGAGGATCCAAAACACCTGGAAGGCGCCCTGGGGGATGCCCAGCGCCGTCGTGAGCAGCGGGTCCGTGACGAAGCCCTTGATGATGAGCTTGCCAAAGTTGGCCACGCCGCCGTTGATGACCTCGTTCAGCAGGACGAAGAGGGTCAGCAGCCAGACCTGCGGGTCGAGGCACGCCTCCCTGATCTGGTACAGCTTGATCGTCTTGTTGAGGACGCCCGTCTTGGCGAGCCGGGCGCGGCCGACGAGCAGGGCCCTCTCCTCGAACGTGAACCGCTTGGCGCTCAGGATGCTGTCCGGCAGGAGGACCAGGAGCAGGCCGCCCCAGAGGACGGTGATGCCGCCGCAGAGCAGGAAGACGGCCTTCCACACGGGGAACCCGTTGATCTGGCCGATGCCGTAGCTGAGGATGCCGCCGAGCATGGAGCCGACGCCGTTGCAGCAGTAGAAGAGGCCAGCCCGGAAGGGTTGTTCCGCGCGGATGTACCTGGCTTGGTGTTAGCGTCTCTCTCTTTTTTTCTATTTTTTTCTTTCTCCCCCCCCCTTTCTCCTCTTGCTGTACTTTTACGCCTTGTCATGATCACACGTATGGCCTGCCCAACTCACCACATGGAAACCATCATCATGAAGCAGGTCGTGATGGGCGCCTCGAAGGCGCCGAGGAAGAAGCGGCACGCAGCGAGGCCGCCAAAGTTGGAGCACGCCGCCGTCACCATCAACACGGCGCCCCACGACAGCACGCACCCGGCCACGACCTTGCCCATGCGCGTCTTCTGGGCGACGTAGACCCACGGGTACTCGGCCACCAGGTAGGCCAGGTAGAAGATGCTCGCGAACCACGAGTACTGCGTCTGCGTGACGCCCGTGCTCGAGAACAGGTCGAACACGGCCGCGTACGACAGCGCCTGCTTGTCGATGTACTGCAGCACGTAGGTGCCGGCGAGCAGGGGCAGGATGGTCAGGTCGATCTTGCGCACCAGCCGCCGGTTCTTGTCCTTGTCGTTGACGAGCTCGGCGAGGTACTCGTCGCTGATGTTGTGCTCGTGGAGGAACGCCGCCGACTCGTCGAGGAGCTCGACCTCCCCGGCGGTAAACGACTTTGTGGGCTCGAGGCCATCCTCGGCCTTCTTGATTTCCTTGTCGGCCATGTTGACGGTTGAGCCGGGGGGCAGGGGATGAACTCTAGAAAGTGATGACCGGTTGGGCCCAAGAGAGAATCCGGGTTGGAACCTCTTCCCAATAACTCCCGGCCTCACGAAGAGAAGGGATATGTCCCTTTAATGGCCCCATGGTCGATTGGTCATTGTCTCTACCGCCCCGATATCCGTGCAAGCGAGTCCGGGGTAAAATCCAGATAGGCAGACAGATAGCTTGAGGCACGGGAGACCGTCAATGGGTAGAATATCCTATCTGGGTGTCGGGCCTATGTCGAACCACAATTACGGGGGAGGGAGGGTGCATGGTAACTGCTTATCGCGGGGATGGTCGTGACGGGTGGGGGAGTTTAGCAACGGGACACGGGGGACTGATAAGACGGGACGAACGAGCGCGTTCTGCAAAGAGGAATTCGGTCGTCAGATCTGTGTCCGACAGCACGTCTTCCGCCGAGATCGGCCCTCCGATCTCCGCGGGAAAAGTCGCCATTTAAACAGCCACTCTAATCAACGCTTCTCCGTCAAGCGCAGGGATGAGTTGATAGATGATAACTAGGTAGCCAGGCCACGATCCGGAGCTCGCCCGAGACGGAAAGCTGGAAGCTCGCTTGAAGCGACTCGGCGGGCCGGTATGGGTTCAAATACTAGACTATCGATAACAACATCGCAACACCCCTCACTCCTCCTCGTTGGCGAACGCTCTCTCTCTCTCTCTCTCTCTCTTTTTTTTTTTTAACTCGCGTTGACGAACACACTCTTTTTTCAAACTGGAAGTACTTGGGAGGGGGAATAAAAAGAAAAATTCCAAAACAAAATGGGTTCGACGATTGAAGACGTCCGTCCGTCCGTGACGCTCACGCAAGGGACCGTCGTCGGCGTGACCCTAACGGACGGTCTGCCACAGCCGGTCGAGGCCTTCAAGGGCATCCCGTACGCGCTCCCGCCTACGGGAGACCGCAGGTTCCGCCCGCCGGTCAAGGTCGCGCCCTCGACCGAGACCATCGACGCCTCGAAATGGGGCCCCGTCGCCCCCGGCAAGCAGCTCTTCCCCGGCGGCCCGTCGTATGAGTACAGCGAGGACTGCCTGACGGCCAACGTCTTCCGGCCGCCGCGGACCGCCGAGGCGGGGAACCCCCCGCCACCGCCGCTGCTGCCCGTCGCCGTGCACATCCACGGCGGCGCGTTCAACAGGGGCACGGCGATGATGCACAATACGCCCTCGTTCCTGGCCAACTCGGGCCAGGAGCTCGTCGCCGTCACCTTCAACTACCGCATCGGCGCGCTGGGCTTCCTCCCGTCCACCATGAGCTTCGAGGAGGGCGCGCTCAATCTTGGGCTGAAGGATATGCTCCTCCTCTTGGAGTGGGTGCGCGACAACATCGCGGCCTTTGGCGGCGACCCTAACAACATCACCCTGATCGGCATCTCGGCCGGAGCACACTCGGTAAGCTTTCAAACCCCTCCTCCTTCTCCTCCTCCTCCTACTCCTCTGTCTCTCTCTCTCTCTCTCTTCCGTGAGACCACCGACGCTGATCAAGACACCCCCGCCCAAAGATCGGCCACATCATGCTGCACGACGAGGGCCAATACGACCCGCCCCTCTTCCACAAGGTCGTCCTCGAGTCCGGCGCCCCGACGTCCCGCGCCGTCCGCCCCTACAGCGCCCCCGTCCACGAGGCCCAGTTCGCCGACTTCCTCGCCGAGACCGGGTGCCCGCCCGGCCTCTCCGCCACCGAGACCTTCGCCCACCTCCGAGGCGCGCCCACCGAGGTCGTGCAGAGGGCCCAGATCGCCGTGTTCGACAAGTACAACCCGTCCCTGCGGTGGGCCTTCCAGCCCGTCATCGACGGCGACATCATCCCCCGCCCCCCGATGGAGTCCTGGCGGCTCGGCAGGTGGCGCAGGGTCCCCGTCATGACGGGCTTCAACCGGAACGAGGGGTCCATCTACATCAGCAAGAAGGCGTCGTCGTCGGACGAGTTCACGCGCTTCTTCGCCGACCTGCTGCCCCTGCTGTCGGCCGAGGACGTCGAGGCGATCGACAGGCTCTACCCGGACCCCCTCACCGTCCCCGACTCGCCGTACAGGGAGCAGCTCGACGGCACGGGCGCGCAGTACCGCCGCCTCGAGGTCGCCTACGGCCAGTACGCCTACGTCGCGCCCGTCCGGCAGACCGCCGACCTCGCGTCGCGGGCCTCAGAAGAGCCCGTCTACCTGTACCAGTGGGCGCTCGAGAGCTCCCTCCTCGACGGCGCCCGCCACGGCGAGAACATGTACTACGAGACGTGCGAGCCGGCCAAGATGGGCCTCTCGCCCACGCAGCGGGAGCTGTGCCTGACGCTCAACGCCTATATTACGAGCTTCGTCGTGGCCGGCGACCCCAACGGCGGGAGCAGCAGCAGCAGTAGTCCCGACAGGCCGGTGTGGGAGAGGTACGTCGCGGACGACCCCAAGGCGATGGTTTTCGCGGAGGAGAACAAGGAGCTCGTCGGCGGCGCGCCGGGGGCCCCGGCGAGGCTGTGCCCAGATACGTGGGCGAGGACAGAGTCAGAGTTTTGGTGGAGCAAGGTCGATCTGTCGCAGCAGTGAGGCAGTATATGGTCGGTCAAGATGAAAGAAATAGAAGTAAAAACAAAATAAAAAAGATGAAAACAACAAGAAATGAATGCCAATGCAGAGTGGACTGATTTGATTGTCTTGTCTACGTACATTATTGACGAGTTGATTCGCGAGCGGAATGCTGGCTGTCACTAAGAAAAAAGAAGAGTTGAAAATAAAAAGAGAGATAAGGAATAGGAAAAAGAGAGAGTAGGAAAAGGGAAAGAAAGAAAGAAGAAAGAAAAAGAAAAAAAGAGAGAGAGAGAGAGAAAAAGAGAGAGAAAAGGAGAAAAAGGGAAAGGGAAACAAAAAAGGAAAAAGAAAAATGAGTGCCCAGAGAAGTAGAAAAGTTATCATTCCCAACAAACTGATAGAGTAGTTAATACAAAGATTTCATTTGAGGCCAGGCCTGGGAATGAAGCATTCATTCCATTCAGTGCGAGACAGCAACAAAGCCTTGGCGGCTAATTACACCAGGCACAACGTCTACAACATCACAACGGAACAACTTGAAGCATATCATCCACCGGTTGTGGTTTTATATTTACTTGATCCGCAACGGCAGCCTCAGCAAGAAAGAGCTCGTTCGCCGAGCCCGAGGTTACGAATCACGGGTAAACGACCTCATCACAGCTGTTGCAGTGTCTTGTTGTCCTTGGCCGAGTTTCTTTTGACTACCTAGGTGGGCCAAGTTTTGGTCTGCTTGTTTCGTTGACTTTTTTTTTTCCTTTTCTTTTCTTTTGCTTATACAAAGTAGTGCTCACGTTTGCTGTTGTACTTTGTTTTGTAAATATCTAAGTCAAAGCACCCACTTTCCGATCACCCCCACATTGCGATCACCCAAAAACATCGCCATCATGATCAACACCACCTTTTTAATTAACTACCAACATTATCTAGATGCTACGATAATGCAGCTTTCGGCCTCACTAGGTAAATCAGATGCGGCGGATTCATCTAGCCCACTTTCAGCATCGCCAGCCTCAATCTGGGCTTGTCGCACCTCGTTGATCGTCGCGAACTTCGTGTTTGGATCCAGTTGAACAGCCCTCCTCTTCCTAGCAGCAGCATTATTAACTCTAGCCTGGAGGAGCTGTATTTGGTGCTCAGCGGCAGCCAACTTGAAGGCTTGCTCTTGGAAGCCTTTTTTCACCTTTCTAAAGAGCTGGCGTTGTGTGGCGATAGTTTGATCCAGCTGGGCAAATAACCGTAGTTGATCATCCAACTCCTTCCTTTTCCTAGGCGTTGACCACTGCCTACTGCATATAGCAGATGCCCTTCCCTCTATATCCTGGGCATCCTGGCCACTATGGCCACCTTTTATAGCCTTGTTAAGTGGTGTTGATGGTGCTGTTTTATCTGGCAGCAGATGGGAGCTCATTAGAGGCTTCGCAAGAGCAACAGGCCATAACCCAGTAGATTTCCAGCCACTTCTTATATTGCTTATAGTTAATCCAGCAGTACGAGCCTTCTGATAACATGATATGAAGTTCCTCTTGCCGATGATAGTTGAATCGTTCCACTGGGTAAGGTATCCAAGCTCCTTGCGATAGGCTGCCTTTACAGGACTAAAGACTGCTTGATCAAGTGGCTGAAGGACATGGGAGGTATGTGGCGGTAAGAATAATAGATGGACGTTGTTGGTATAGCATAACCACATAAAATCCGTCGTTGTATGGCTCCCATGCCCATCAAGGATAAGCAGTCTGGCCTGATTAGGTTGAGAGGGCTTAGTCTGAGGTAGGAAGACTCTCTGCAGCCATTCAACAGCAGTGATATCCATAGTCCATCCATTCTCTGTTGCTATAAACTCCCATCCATTATATAGGCCTAGATCCAGAGGAAACCACTGCTGCTGGACTGTCTTACCCTTATATATAACTAAGGGATGGATGGGAATGCCTTCAGCAGATATACACTCAATGATGGATACCCAGGCTCGTGATCCAGGCTGCTTCTTCCTCACTGACTTTGTTGCAGCCCTACCCAGCACCAGCCCATTATCTCCCTTGCCTTCAAGGATGCCAGTCTCATCCATATTATATCTGTTGGCTGGTTTGATGCCCTGGATGCGAGGTATGGCGAGATATTTGAACCAGTCCCTGATAACCTCAGTAGATGCTCCATTAACACGCCTTGAATCGATGGATCGACTTCTCTGGACCTTGATAGATGGGTTTCTTCTAATGAAGCCATCTACCCACCTCTTGCCTAGAGGCTGGGTATCCCCATGGCTTGGAGGATGCGATGGGCAAAGTCCTTTAGTTGTTGATGGGTTGGTGGCAGCCCGAGATCTGCCTGGCAGGTAACCCAAGCAGCCAGGCTGGCCTCCTGGGCAGCTGATAGTCGCTGGAGATCCTCAAAGGCAGCATCTCTCCTTTGGGTGCCAGATAGACGGTTCTGGAGTGTGGTGAAGGGGATGCCATAGATCCTAGCTGCCTGGCGTATACTGCTGCCAGCAGCAACAGCATCTATTGCCTGAGCAATCTCAGATTCGGTATATTCAACCATAGGGTAATAAAGAATAGATAGTGAAAAAATGAAGTTATTTGGATAAAGACTGTAAAAGTGGTGATAGTATATATGAAGGGGTTGGTAGGTGGCTGGGGGTGGAGATGCATGATCGCAATGTGGGGGTGATCGGAAAGTGGGTGCTTTGACTTATTCGTCCGTTATACAATTTAGGATTGATTATAAACAAAAACAAAAACCTGTAAACCTACGCAACGAACAAAACCTTTTCTATCGACTTGAACTCCGTTAATACCACCGAGTCAAGTTCGTTATCCTGTCCTTTGCTAAGACACTCTGCATGGCGATCTTTCGCAGACGATTACGAGATTGATGTGTACACAGTATTTAACCATTTGATAATGTATGGGGAAATGAGATTGGATCAAACGTTGCATACTGAGAGTTTGATATTACTCCTACCCGCGTAGGATGGCACCCAGAATACCACTTTCAACAGAGACAGCACTTCTTTATAGTGACGCAATTATATTTTAGGTCGTTGAAACACAAATATGCGAACGGAAAACTGTGCATCATACCGCTAGTGTTACGCATACCAATCAGCCATAATTAGAAGTGGTTCCATGTCCCCGAGCATTGTAAAGAGAGTTTGGAGGCGTGCTTATCACTGATTGGCATCCTCTACCAGTTTCCGATCTTGGCCAAGCTGCCCGCGACCTTCATCTCGCCCTTGGCCTCCCTACTCGCCTCGTCGAACTCGACAAGCTTGAGCGGTCGGTAGGCCGGCTCCCACATCTGCTCCCGGATCCACTCGTCCAAAACCTCATCGTTGTCGGGGATGTCCTTCTCCGTTGCGACGCCCTCCTCGACGGCAGCCTTGATCACGCTCCTTGCAACCCTCACGCTGACATTCCTGACGACGTCGACGCCGGGCAACAGAGGCGCTTTCTGGTCCTCCAAAGCAGGACTCAGCGACGCGACGCCCTCGACCGCCGCCACAAGCATCTTGTCCGTGACCAGTCTAGCGCGGGACAGCACGGAGCCCAGACCGATGCCGGGGAAGACGACAGAGTTGTTACACTCCGCCACCTCAATCTCAATCTCCTTGCCACCCTCGCCCCAAGGCCCCTTAACAGGCTCGAACGGCGACCCCGTCGCGACGAGGGCCTTGCCGTCGGTCCATTTGTAAATGTCCTCGGGCACGGCCTCGTGCAGACGTGTGGGGTTGGAGAGCGGGAGGATGATGGGCCTCTCGACGCCCTCGGCCATGGCCCGGACGATTTCTTCGGTGAAAGCTTTGGGCTTGGTGGAGGTGCCGATGAGCACGTTGGGCTTGACGGTTTTGACAACTTCGAGGAGTGAGCCATCTCTGTCCTTCCATTCGGACGAGTCTCGCGCGAAGCCCTTCTGAGCTGTCGACAGCTCGCTTGCGGTTGTCAACAGACCGGGCTTATCGATGAGCCTAGGAGGCGGTTAATTAGCAGAACGAATCAGGTTTGAGAATCGTGCGACTTGCCAGATATGCTTGGCCGCCTCGTCCTTGCTGACGTTCCCTTCAGTGGCAATAGCATCCCTGACTTGGTCCGCAATACCGACGCCAGCGGATCCGGCGCCAAAGATGACCAGACGCAAGTCGGAGAGGTTCTGGTTGCTCACGTGTAACGCGGCCATGATGGCGGCGAGCGTCACACAGCCCGTCCCTTGCACGTCGTCGTTGAAGCAAGGGATGTGAGGGCGATACTGGTCCAGAATTCTCCTTGCTTGAATCACGATCGCATTAGCTGGGATCTATGCAGGGATTCGTACAGGACTTACCATTTGCGAGACCAAAGTCCTCAAAGTGGATATAGGCGCGCGGGTACAGCCTCCTGGCAGCTTTGACAAACTCGTCGACGAAACGGTCGTACTTGTGTCCCCGCACGCGATTTTGGCGGAGACCCAGATAGAGATCGTCATTCAGGAGCTTCTCGTTGTCCGTACCGCAGTCCAACACAACAGGAAGTGTCCTGTTGGGATGCACACCGGCACAAAGCGTTGTGAGGACAAGCTTTGCCACGGAGATCAAGATGCCGCCGACGCCCTGGTCGCCGATGCCGAGGATTTCTTCGCCATCTACCGTATTCTCAGTCTCTCTATCTTGGCTGCTGGGAGGTAATGGATCATACCGGTGACGACAATGTAGTCAATGTCCTCTGGGCGTCCCCACTGGGCGAGGTCGTGGTAGACGCGGTCAATGTCGTTGATGTTAAGGAAGCAGCCGTCGGGCCTCCTGAAGAGGCGGGAGAAGTTCTGTATGGCGTCTCCCTCGGTAGGCGTGTAGACGATGCTGAACATCTCGGGGAGATGGTCTTGCAAGAGCTGCTTGCGCGTCAGACCCGGTGAAAGATTATTTCGGTGAAGCATGACAGAGACAACATACCCGATAGTACAAGACCTCGTTCTGCTCCTTCAACGACGTCAGGAACGTGTTCTTGGCAAGATCGTCTTGGCGGGATTTGTACTGTTGGTAAGCGCGGTCCAGCTGCTGTTCCAGGGTATCGACGGTCTGTGGCAGCAAGCCGGTGAGGTTGAACTCTCGGCGCTCCTCTTGTAGGAAGGCGGTCCCCTTGTTGAGGTAGGGGGTGTTCAGTAAGGCGGTGCCGGTGACGGCGCAACTGACGGGGCCGCTGGTGCTCAACGGCAAGAGGGAGAACTTTGAGTCCTTGCGATCCTTGTTCGGCGACATGGTGTGTGATGATGGACGGCGTGAGTGTAAGCGGTAGGCGATGGATGGTGTTGTGGGATTATTGCCCGGGGTGTTGCCAGAAGCGCAATGGGTGATGCCAAGCTCGGCTTTAATGGGGAAGTGGTAAAATCGGGCGACACTCTGTTTTCAAGACGGCGATATGACGGGAAGCGCATGCAGATGTGACAGAGACACTGGATATGAGACGGAACCTTTTGAGCTTCCACTCTGTTCTGTTTTCTTGGCAGAAGAAGACGACGCTAAACGCTACAAGCTACATACACACACCTGCCTGCCTGTCTAGTGCGCACATGCAAGATGGTGGTTACACCTATTACGCAAGACCTGTGTACGGAGTACGGAGTACAGGCAGGCGAGATGGCGGGCATCAAGCGTGCTAACTGGAAAGTGACGTCAGCGCCCCCTTTGGGACGCGGCAAAAGCTGCCCGCCACGAGGGGACCACCGAGAAGACTGGGTCTCGCGGCTGGCTGGCGCGAGCCACCTTTTTCTATATTTCTTCCTTTCTCTCCTTGCGGAGTTCTCCGATGTTCTGGGGAGGGCCCGCCGCAGATGATCCGCGCAAATCCCTTAGCGATTCAACATTAGATGCCTACACTAGATGAGCCGAGGATCCGACATGTCACCCAGGAGGGGGGAGGGGGGGTTCTGGGTCATCAGTCTATTCGACAGCACAGTTCACACACAGCAAGCATCAAACATGCCGGGGAAGAAAAAAAAACAAAGGATCAAAATACAACGCATGATGATGGAAAAGATATGTCGGTACGCCTGGAGCCTCGCCCATGTAGGTAAAAAAAAAAGATGGGCGTGGACTATGATGGTCCTGTTCTCTCTCGCAGCCGGGGAAAGTCCCCGTTCAAGTGGTAGTTCCAGTCTTCTCCATAGTCGCACCACAAAACGCGGCGCAAGAAGGAGACCCCCGCCGAAGCGAAGACTCGTGAGAAGCCCGAGTGACTGGGTAGATGCTGCTTGGTTTTGTTTGGCCTTGGCTCTTACTCATGACACTGCATGGCATGATGGCATGATGGCATGACGGCTTGGTGTGCTGTGTAAGCGTTGCAGCAGAGCAGAGCGACAGGGTAATGAATGATTGCCAAATCCATCCGAAGAGGGGGATATCGATCCTGCTCAGGCTCACTTGAGCCGTCCTGCTACGCCTTTGCCAAATGTCACCGCGCCTGTCATGATGTGTATTGGTAGGTAGAGTGAGTGTAGCAAGGTAGGAAGGGGATGGGTTGGCTTGTAGTAAGGAAAATTTCTCTTCGGATTTTTACGGTGCGAGAGAAAATTAATATTACATAAGCCGAGGAAAGGGGAATGGACATTGAACGAACGAACCCCTGACAACGGGATCTTGTGGGATGGAACGGGAAATGGTGGGGACACGGCACGTGCACCTGGCGCCGGCTGGGCTTCCGTGCCGTGTAAGTCAATTTGCCATGGACAAGGGGGGGAAGGCGGTCAAAGCCAACCACAACAGGCAGCGGGTATTCTACCTGTACGTGAACTCCAGCAAAACGCTGAGAAATGGAGGAGAGAGGCCGGCCGTCCTGGTCATGACATACCCTTGACGGATATAATACATAGTATGAGATTGGAACCCCCCTATAGATCCATTAAGCATCCCACTTCCTTGCATGTGTTCTTGCGTAGCAGCATCGCTGAGAAGGGAACGGTCCTGGGCTCAGGTGCTGTGATCCTTCCTGGCTGGTCATCAAAGTGAACGAGCATGTCACCCAATTAAGCAGATATTGCGTATCATCTGAGGACATGTGTAACAGGCCGAATCGATCTGACTGTTGATGACAGCGTCCAGAGCCATCCATTGTTTACGATAGAGATTAAGGAAGCGGTATACCCGGACACCCAAGCAGGATCATTCACAAACACAAACACACACACACACAGTCCCAGGCGGAGTCACTCTTCAGATCAGCCCAGCCCGGGCCGCCTCGCCGCCGCCGTCCTGGACGAGATCGTCCACCCTCCTCTTGCCCTTGCCAATGCCTCCCTCGCCGACCCCCATCCTCCTGGCGACGTATCTCTGCGCAACGATGCCGACGGCGAGGCCCAGCAGCTCCTCGATCCACTCGGCAGCCCACTCGCGGGGGTCGACGCCACCGCTCTCGACAATCTCGCGGATCTCGTCGGGGATGGACTGGTTCAACGAGGGCTCCTGGTCGTCCTCGCCGCTGGCGGGGGTCAGCGGGTTGGAGGCGTCCAGCCAGCGGATCCACTTGGCCGGGATGGACTGGCTGACGGTCGAGAACTCAATCTCGTGCACCGGGTCCAAGCAGAAGACGGCAAAGCAGACCATCTCGTCGGCCTCGTCCTGCTCGGCCACGGCCGAGGCCTCCTTCTCCTTCTCGACAGCCGCCGTGCGGGCAAAGAGGGCCGAGTCGGAAGTGGTGCCGACCGCCTGGATGGCAAGGAACAGGTCGGAGCTGCGCACGGGGTTGTCCTCGCTCAAGGGCTCGGTGGCCCGCACCCTGGCCTGTTCGATCCCTCCGTGGGCGCCAAAGTACTCGTTGGCGTAGCCCTCGGCGCCAGCACGGCAAAGCTTGGTGCCCTCGGTCAGCCCCTTGATGAGGCCGAGGTCTCTGGGAGAGTCGGACTGTCTCCACCAAGGGCCGTCTCGCCAGCCCGCGCCACTGTCATTGGAGTATCTGCGGCTGGTGTTCTCCTGGCCGCGTTGGATGACCATCAGCTCGCCGCCCTCCACCTGGGACATGACGCGCGAGAAGGTGCCGTAGATCAAGGGGTCGAGAGAAGGGTAGCCGACCATGTCGTGAGTGATGTGGATAAGCAGCCGTTCGTGGGAGCTGATGGGAGGAGCGATGGTATGGAGTATGTTGGTGAAGGTTGGGAGTGCTTGCTGGCGGAGGTTGTCTCCTGAACAAAAGGTTGTCGTTAGCAACCGGTTGCGCCCACAAGTTGCTGACGGCCCTTGAAGCCTATCGACGACGAGGCGAGCCCCGAGAGATACTTACCGAGAGCCCTGAGGCCACCAACGTTTCCTCGTACCTGTTCGGCCCACTTCTTGGCCTCCTCGTTCTTCTGGATCTCCTTGACCGCGGCCTCTGCCTGCTTCATGGCGGCGGTCGCGGTGTTGAAGATGCCTCCCCACCAACCACCGCCGGCGGCAGCGGCGGTGGGGGCAGCAGCCTCGGGGACGGCGGCGGAGGAGGTAGGAAGGGACTGTTCGGCGGGCTTCTTGTCTGGTTCCTGCAGATCGGAGCTGGTAGCGCTCGGGGTGAAGCTGGCGCGGATGGATCGGGCGCTGTCGGTGGACTTGCGGGGAGCGGCGGCGGCGGCGGACTTGTCGTCGATGGTAGGAGTGACGGAGCGCTTGGGGATTCCCTTGGCGGCGGGCTCTTTAAGGCGGGGGGTATGCGGGCGGGAAGGCTGCTCGAGGTCCTTCTCGAGCTCGGCCAAGATGTCTTGGTCGGCCATAGCTTTGGAGGCGGCGGTGGTGGGCTTGTTGGGCTTCTTCTCGAGCGACTTCTTGGGAGCGGCATTGTCACCGATGACGTCGAAGAGGTCGTCGATATCGTCGCCAGAGGCGGCAGACTTGGTCTTCTTGGAGGCCATGGTGGGTGGGCGGATGGTGTGGACGTGTTGATGCGGTGGTGAAGTTGTTGCTTGCGGGGCAGACGTCACAAGCTGTGGTGCGGCAGCTTTGAGGTACGTGCAGCAGGCAAAGTTGCTCAATGAGTAGTACCTAGGTACCTAGGGTACCTACCTAGGTAGCTAAAGGTACCTAGGTAGTTAGGGAGGTAAGTAGGTAGTTTAGCAGCTGAGTCAGGCGACGCTAATTAGAGACCAGGACGGCTTGAAACAAGAGGTTGAAGTAACAAGAGAGTGAGATATGGGGAAAGCCTCCAGGACATTCAAGGTTGGAGCAACGATGCCGATATTAATATATGCCGGCGCGACACAGCCGGTATCATGTGTGGTTCTGGATATAGACGATGTTGCACACACTGGTGTTTGAGTTGAAGCAATGGACTATAGTATACCTCCTATACACTACCTGCGATGGCAGAGAGAGAGAGAGCGTCAGGCAGCAGACAGAGACTGACAGCTGGAAACATGCACCACCATCAGGGACGGACGGGGAGATGCATCAGGTGGAGAGATACCTACAGGTAGGTAGGTACCGAGTGTAGTAATGTACGGATACAGACAGTAAGAGATAAAAGGGGCTAGTCCCGATCGGGGAGGGAATGAGAAGCGTGTTCTCTCATTGGTCGTCGACCCCGGCTGTAAATAACAAAAAAAAAGCGTGTCGTGTGGGGTCGATTGTATACGTCTGAAGTGGCCATTTGACCTGTTATTATTCCCAGGGGCAGTCTCTGATTACCTACCTAGGTAGGTACCTAAACACATACCTGCCATTAGGTACCTATCCTCACAGCTTTTGGGGTATCTTCAGTGGGCAGCCCAGCTGTAGTCCCCTTTATTAGCGACCTTGCTCCGGAGGATCTCGTGCGCATTCACTACCTGATTGATTACCGATGAAGACATTTTCGAACTCTCGGGACCTACCTTGGCTATGCTGTAAGGTCGTTTGGAGACAGCGCATTGATTGATTGTATTACAGAGAGAGGTAAATAGTGTAGGTCGGTATCGTAGAGCACCGAGATATCTACCTACCCCTTTACTTCATTAAATTTTATTTTACTTTAGTTCATTTTGTTCCGCAGCGTGTCTGTCTGTCGCTCTCTCTCTCTCTCTCTCTCTGTGTGTGTGTGTGTGTCTTTCTCTCTCCATCACCTTGACCCAGGCGGCGGGCGTGTGGCTGGCTCGGGTTATTAAAAAAAAAAAAAAGACTAACTCAACTGACAGCCAATACCAGTCCAGGAAAGAACCATCCCAAAGGGGGTCGGTCCAGTTATCGTGCCTTCCTTGCCTTGCCTGCCTTGCGCTGCTTTTCCCTACACTACCTACCTAAGGTACTCTCTATCTATCTATCTACACTACTTACCTAGTCGTCCTTCGTTCGCCAGCACGGAACAGTAGGAACAGTAGGAAGTAGCCTGTCTGTCTGCCTGCACATATTAATCAGACGTCGTCGACGTGGACGTGAGCGGACAGGGTCACTCGGCCGGCAAAATTCAAAATTGCAGGCCAACAGAGAGACAGCCTCTCTACAGAGTACCTCTCTACATCTCTCTCTCTCTCTCTGTCTCTCTGTCCCCCCCCCCCCCTAACCCCCTGCTCCACCACTCATTCGGTCCCTGCCAGCAACGAACCGCCATCTCAGCAACAAGACCGGAACGGACCACCAACAACCAAAAAATCACTACTTTTTCCATCGCAGATATCCCCCATTGCTAACCACCTGGTCCAAGGGAAACTGCCGTCCTCATCGTCTCCTCCTCTCTGACTTTCTCCGGACCTTGTTTTTGTTTGCTCTGGCTATCGCGCACTTGGTCCCTGGCAGGCCCTTTTCTGCCAATCCACCAGCACCATAGGACAGAGAACAGCTCTCTTCTCTCTCTTTTCTCAGCAGCAGCAGCAGCAGCAGCAGCAGCTTAGGCACAAGGCACAGGCACACACACAATCACACACACACACACACACCAACCACAGACAGGCTTAGTCCGGTCTCTCTCTCTTCCTCTCATTCACCTCAGTCAAACCACATCACCAATTTCATCGATTCCGCTTTTGTCTATACCTCACCTCATCCGCCGATTCCTCTCCCTTCTCTCCCTTTGCTGCCCCAACCCGTCCACGCCGCCCCAGACGAATCCTCCTTCGGCCTCATTTTCACCGCTCGCCACTTATTCAGAAACGTCACCTCTATTAAACTGAATGACTTCTCTCCCCCGTCCGGCATCTTATTGCGCCACCACCCCATCACCATCAACAAATTTAGCATATCCGTCTCCGTAAGCCAGCTCACCCGTCTGTCTGTCTTATTTTCCCGTCGCCTCATCACACGACCTCTTCTCTTCCGCCTCAACCGCCATGGACCAGCGCTCTCGCAGCAACCGTCCGAATCGTCGCAAAACTCTTCCCACCTCCAGCATACAGTCTGATACCAGCGTCGGCGCCGAGTCCACCTCGACCATCATGACGGGCTCACCCCCCATCTCTGCCTCTCGCACTCCCCAGACCGCGCCGCCAAATCGTCGCACCGCCAAACCCATTCCCATCAACAGCCCCTTCAGCCTTCGCTCCTCCCCCTCCACCACTGCTCCTGGCGGCCCCGGCAAGACGGCCCTGAGGAAAAAGTCTCGTGCTGGCTTTGACGCCGCCGCTGATGAAGAGGACGAGGCCTACCGCAAGGGCCCTCACACTTTGCGGAAGCGTGCCAAAATCGATTACTCGGCCGCAGACTTTGAGGACGAGCTGCCAGAGATTGCCATCCCTGCTCCTCGTGCTGCCACCCGTAAGAGGCGCGCTGACAGTGAAGTCGCCGACGACGAGTACTCTACTCCCGCTGCTCAGAAGCGTCGTGCCACCTCGCGAGACTTTTCCATCGCCAGCGCCGCCTCTGCCGCTCGCCGTCGGACCCCGGCCCGCAGGAGCATCGCTGAGCCCCCCCAGTCCTTCCACTCTCAGCCCTCAGACGAGGACATAGTCAAGGACACTATCGAGGTCGTCGGCGACTCTTCTGACCTTGTGAGCTCCGACGATGCCTCGGATCACGACGATGACGACAAGCACAACGACCACTCGGCTCGTGTTTCACTCCCCGGAAAGCATGAGCAGCACTCATCCCCTATCCGCCGCAGGATCCAAGGCCCTCATCAACTCGTGTCCCCCGGCAACCAGCAAATTATCAGCCGCGACCGCAGGCACTCCAGCCAGGCTCAAGACGTCTCGGGCGTCGCCGCAGCTTCTGGTATCCAGCGCTCTGGTCCCATCATGGCACATCCTCGGCCGATTCGCTTCAACCACGTTACCATTATCAACAGCCCTGGTCCACGCCCAGAGGCTGAGCCGGCGCCTACGCACTGCACTCAGTTCTCTGAAAACTTTTCATTCCAGCCCAAGACAGAAGCCAGCTCTCCCGTGCGTCAGACTGAAAGTCTGCCGCAGAGAACAGCCCTGCCGGAAGCGGCTGAGTCGGCCACTCGACCAACTGTGGTGTTCGGCTCACAGGAAATCTCCGCTCCGGCCGTCGCCGAGAACAACGAAGCTGCCGGCGCCGGCGCCGCCACCACCACCACCACCACCAACAGCGACTATGTAACTGTTGCACGACCTGCTGAGGAGGCACCACGGCCTGCTCTTAAGCGAGACACTCGTGGAGAAGTCGTCAATGGCCATGTCGAAGCCATCAACTACGACCTGGCCCCTCATCAGCAGCCACAAGGCTCGCAGCCTCCTGCTGCTGCGATGCACGGCACTGGAAAGGACCATGTCGACGCTGCTGAGTCATTCAGTATACAGCCTGAGAATTCCTCTCAATCCAGAGATGACATGGACGTCGACGCCACGGAAGAGTCAGATGCAGATATGCAGCAGGATATCGCTGTCCAACCACCAAAGGCCGCGTCTCCGCGGCCCACTTCCAACCCAAGGACGACGAAAAAACGTTATGCATGGTCCCACCTTACACCCTACATTGACGGCGAATATGTCACCCACTCCATTTACCCCGTCATTGTCGAGGCTTCGGCGCCGCCTTCCAATGCCGACGCAGCTGAGGCGGGCGGCGACACGGAGAATGCCGACGACGCAGCGTACCAGGCCGACCCAAATGCTGAATACAAGCAGGGCGAGGCTGACGCAGACGAGGATGGTAACGCGGACGCGGATGGTGAAGGCGACGATGTCGACCGCGACGCTGAGCACGATGAAGATCTTGCGCCCGACAGCCAGGGTCAACCACTCTCTCAAGGTTCGGCTTACAATTCTGCGGCCCCTACTCCTGCCCTTACGCCACGTCAAGGCTCGCCGGTGCTGCCCGCCGCCATCACCGGTACGAGCACGCCGGCTCCACTCATGCCCAAGCAACGCTTCCGCAAGCAGTACAAATTCAAGAAGATTAGAGATCCCACCGAGTTCGCTGCCTACCTCAAGGACACCAAGGAACTCTCGGACGAGGAGCTCTGGTATCTGCTAGAGAAGGCCAACGAGTGCCTTGTCGCCTATCAAGAAGAGTACAAGAAGTGCACCAGAATTGTGGACGATCAAGAGAACGCCCAACGTCGAGCCGCTCAGGACGCCGCTTTCGAAAAGAAGACGGCCGACCTAAACGCATTTGCCAAGGTAGACTCGTACATTGAAAAGGACTTTGAGGTGCAGGGTTCTCGGGCCGCCATCAAAGAGAAGGACGCCGGGATCCTCGATCAACGCTGGCAAGACAGGATCATGGCCAATGCATACGGCTTTGAATACGACCCTCACCCCAACAAGATCGGCAACCAGGACCCCGGCGCGCAGAGAGAGGGCGGTGGCGAGGGGGGTCGACAGCTGCGAAGCCAGCCCCAGGCGAGCGCCAAGGCAGCCGAGGGCGACGGCGTCATCGTCTCGGGCAAGAGAGCCCGCAACCCTCCCAAGTTGTTCGACGGTGTGTTACAGGACGACCACCGTGCAGCAACTCCCGGAAGTAACAGCAAGCCCGGCCCCAGAAGGAGAGGAAGGGCTGCCGCCGCGGACAAGGCCGCCTCGCAAGAGCAGGAGTTGGATGAGCCGGAGCCCCAAACAACCTCGCCGGCCAAACCCGGACCGAGGAAGAGGGGACCGAGGGGTAGGAAGTCTGCCGTGGTGGTGTCTGAGCCCGGTACGCCTGTACCCGAGGAAGATGCCGTCGCGCCGCCTCCCGAGCCAGAGCAGTCGCAACCCTCCAAGCGTAAGCGTGGCCGCCAGCCAAAGTCAGCGGCCGTCGTTGTCGAAGAACCCGAGCCAGAGGAGCCAGCGAAGCCCGCCCCGAAGCGTGGCCGCGCGGCGAAGAGGCAGAGCAATGGCCATGCTGCCAGTACTGCTGAGACGACTGACGAGTCTCGCCCCACCTCGTCGTCCTCAAACGCCACCATCTCAGATGGCGGTTCTACCTACGGGCTGCGCCAGAACAAGCGGCACCGAAACTGGAAAGAAGAGGCCGTCGCCGACGAAGAGGAGCCGGAGCCGGAGCCGGAGCCTGAACCCCAGCCAAAGAAGTCTCGCATCATCCGTATCAACCGGAAACAGAGCGCGCCAGAGCTCGCGCCCAAGAAGACGGCGTCGGAGAGGATCCTCACAGAGCTCCGCGACTTCTCGACATCGTCGACTGCGCCCGACTCTCCTCGTTTGACGGTGTCCTTTAAGCTTATAGGGAAAGACCACTGGACTCTCAAGTCTGTAGCATCCCCGCGCCAAACCTCGACCGACGTCAGCGAGTACAACCTGGCGACACCTCGGCCAGCGCCAGTCTCTGCGCCGGCGTCCGCAAAGTCGTCGGCGCCACCAAGCCAGGCCGCAGAGGAGAAGGATTACTCCACCATGACCAAGTCGGAGAAGATGTCGGCATCGATGAAGAGTAAGTTTGCCCCGATTTCAGCCTTGTTCCATATACATCAGATGTCGCTGACGCTCATCCCAGAACGATGGCTCAACGGCAGTATGCAGGGTGCCGTCAACAAGAGAAAGGCAACTCTGGCTGCGAAGAAGCAAGCCGCCGCCTTGGCCGAGGCTCAAGCAGCCCAGGCCGCCCAGCAGAAGGCCATGTCATTCCAGCAAATCGGACCCTTCCCCATGGGGCCGAGCAAGTAGATGTGGTTCGCACAAGACCATATCATCATAGACCATACCATACCGTTATGAGAGGCGGCACGTGGGTCTACCACGCCGAAGAAGGCAATACAGGTCACACGAACCCCGCCAAGGTCGACCAGGCGGTCATGAAAGCCACGAACACCATTAACAGCATTGATGCTTCTACTTTTACCTTTTTCCCTCAGTTATCTAGCATTGTATACCTATTCGCATGACGACAGGCGCGTCCGGACGGCGTGGATAGGCGGGCGAAGCAAACGCTGACGGCCTGCATCTGTCACACTTTAATCTTTTCTTTTTTGGTCCAAGTACACGCAGCAAGAGACAGTTTTGGGAGACTTTCTCCATTTTACCATTGGCATCGAAAAGCGAGGGCATTCAATTCCTTTTTTTTTTTCTTTCCTGAAACTTTCTTTTACCTCGGAGTTGGAAACCTCAAAAAAAAAAAAAGAGCGAACGAATACTGCATCGAACGGACGGACGGGCCGCGAAGCCCGTTCTTTCCAAGAGGAGGGGAATCAAAGGGGCCGTTTGCTTCGTCATCTGCGTCCTTTCTCGCTCATCTTGTGTTTATTTATTTCCACATATCTGTCGTTGTTTTTCTTCTTTGGATCCCTGCTAGCGAAGATGACTTTGTTGGCATGTGTTGGCTCGACTCGGAGCCGATTCCGAAGCGGGCATTCGAGGTCATGTCGACAAGAATATGATTTGCTGTCCCTCACCCGGCCTGGACGGTTTCATGGATGAGGAGTTGGCTCTGGTTTCTTGTAAAGGGTCGGGTCTTGTCGAGATGCCCCCAAGGCGCGGGCGGCGTCGGACGTGGTCTCTTGGGTGAGGGGAGGGGAGACATGATAGAACTTTTGTGACAATTGATCTCGACGTCGAAAACAACTTTGATGATGATGTATCCAGGGCAGTGGATGGGCACCTAGTGATGACGGGACTCGCCTCTCACATGGAATGACAGCCTCCTTGCATGGCGACGAGATGCTGTCGCCGTCAATCCACGACGTCGATTTCGCGTCTTTCCTGAGGCCCGGGACACCCTGGTTGCTGGTTGGCACCCCACGGACGACATCACGAGTGGCGATTGATGGAAGGGGAGGGTGAATGTCCCTACGCCGCACAGGTCGGTCTGGCATTTCCTCCTTCCCCCGCCCCCAGAATTCCAATTTTCTATTGGCTGCTTGCTCGCGGCATTCGAGCGGTAGAGTGTATATGTATGATATTTGTCCCGGAAAGTGAGGCGGTTACTCATCCGGGACACTGGTTCACTGCATTTTTAACCCCTACGCGGCTGTCCCAGAGGTTTTCCGTTTGCTTGCCTACCTACTCGCCTGATGCGCCTGGTAGGCAGCCAGCCAGTCGACCCCTCCCCGCCCTTTCCATCCCTCCGACTGGGTTAAAAACGCAGTGAAGGGGGCACTAATGTGGCCCTGCTCGGTGAAGGCTCGCGTGCCCATTGGGGTTCGGTGTGTAGAATGCCAAGCCGGACCACGCACTTCGTGCTCGGGTTGGAAGAACAGGATCCCGACCAGGCCCAGCTTAGCAGTGGGCGTGGAATGAATACGTTCCGCCAGCATCATCACCATCGCCATCATGATTCCGCCGCTGTCGCCAGGTAAGCGCCATTCAGAGGGTTCGTCACTTCCAAGGCACAAGTGGTTTGCGGTCTTTTGGGTGGGTGAATTCAAAAAGCCGTCCATCGCCAAAAAATGCATCTCACGTAGTAGGATTTGACCCCCCTGGGGCCAGTTAGAAGGCAAAGGCGAAGGGAGCATCATGAGTTTGGATAACCTGACTGAAGAGATCCTGACGCCACATGACATGTTCAGCGGAGGAAAAGAAAAGAAAACAAAAAGAATAAGAAAAAGAAGAAGAAAAAATAATATAGATCTGGCGGGCACTGCAATTTCAACCTCTACAAAGGCAATGAATGCTACCACATTGTGTTTCACGCTGACAGGAGGCGGGCTGTGCCGACTGCTCTCGGACAACGAGCGGGCAGTGAGGCCTCATTGGTTCCCAGCCCCGCCCCCCCCCCCTCTCGAGCAGGGCTCTCCCGCCTAGATCGGGCGGCACGGCTCCGGAGAACTCCGGCCGGCAGTGCCGACCTCCTCCTCCGAGGACCGCAAACAGGCCTCGCAATGCACAGCACAAAAAGAAAACGGGGCGTCAGTTTGCCGCGGGACGGCCGGACGGACAGGATTGTGTTAACGTGCGCAAAGAATCGGATTTTTGTATCTCCTCTGTATGCGAAATGCCTGGTATGAAATTTCTTTCCCTTTACACGCCACAGCCGAAATGCAGAGCCTGCCAGTTCCGGCGAGGAAACTAAAAAGAAATGAGACCAGGCCAACAACCCTCTTTCTGATTGTTTTATACCCCCTTCCTCTGCTCCGCCCTCCGGTCACCGGACAGGCTTCTCCAAGGGAAGGGTGTTGTGTGGGGGGAGAATGGTGATGATGATGTCCCATGGTTTCCGCACCGGTTGACCTAATCCGTAGCCATAACGTCGTCCTTTTCGCCCTTTTGTTTCTTGACTTTGTGAAAGAAAACTCCTTTACATAACGACACCGGAGTTGCTGGCAATACGCTGAGAAGTGTGTCAGTAACCGAGGCTCTAGGTTCCTGTCCACCATTGGCCAGGAAGGGGGGGACAACTTACGGGCCAGAGCTCAGCAGCCTCCTTACCGACGGGGCCGGTAATGGCGGAGCCCTTCATCTCACCCTTGGGGTTGACGATCTGTGAGAGATTCTGGTCAGCAGAGTTTCCTCATTTGATTTCCACGACGCCTAGTGACCGGACTGACGCATAGGCCGAGTCCCGTCACAGCTCGGCGCGTTGCATCCTCCAACATCGGGGGGGCGAGGACTTACGACACCGGCGTTGTCCTCGAAGTAGAGGAAGACACCGTCGAAGCGCTTCCAGGGCTTGGACTGGCGGACGATGACGGCGGGGTGGACCTTCTTGCGCAGCTCAGGCTTTCCCTTCTTGACGGTGGCCATGACCATGTCACCGACACCACCGGCGGGCAGTCTGTTGAGGCGGGCACCGATACCCTTGACGGAGATGATGTAAAGGTTGCGGGCACCGGAGTTGTCGCAGCAGTTCATGACGGCACCACTACACACCACAAGTCAGCCAGGAGTTCCTTCTGCGCGCTGTCACGTATCCCTGTTCTGGGCAAAGAAACGGTCGCAAGGTCAGGAGATGTTCGTACACGGGGAGACCGAGGGTCATCTTGAGCTTGCCACCAGGGGCACCACGCCTGTGAGAACATGGTCAGCATATCTGCGTCGAGTATCACGGCACGGTTCCTCAGTTCCTCTGTTGGCGGGCGCGGCGTCTCGTCTCGGCAGTCGGCGGGGGCGTTCGCAGAAATTTTCCCAGGCGTCCAAGAGAAGGTCTCGATTCGTCGCAATCGTGTGTCTTGCCTTTCTCGCAGCCGTGTCCATCTCTCAATAGTCCCAGCACATCCGATCCCTCTCGTTGAATGTCTTCCCTCCTCTTTCTCTGCGTCGTTCGTGCATCGCGTGTCGTTCCGAGTCGCCCGCCCGCATCGCCAGAGTTGCCATCCCACCCTCTCCCACCATCTCCCACCACCGAGGGCAGCCAAGGCAGGGGGGCAATCGAGAGTCGCGCAAGTCGCGCCGTCGAGGATTCGAGCAATTCAGAGCGGCAAGGCAAGTCACTTACGAGATTTTGGCCATTGTGTCGGTTTGGGGGTGTCGGGTTCAACAACGGGGCTGGCTGGAAGGGTTAGATGGCGGACGTGGAAATCGTGCAGTAGTTTTCCCGTTGGAAATTTCACGCTTCAGTGAGTTTTCGATTTCGTGAGTGGGTCCCCAGGAAAGAGCGGCAGAAACCCTACGAATTTTCGTGGAAGGAAGCGAGCGGTGGTTTATCTTATCTGCACGTGACGTTATGCTCCAGCTTACATAATGGATATCTATCCCAGCCCATCAGCTCACCAGCCACACTGGTAATTGGTAGCCACCACAGCCATCTTTATCGCCTTAGGAGGGATTAAAGTTGCAGTGAAAGTAAGGATCCCGACAACTTACAACCCTCGATATTGACGAGATCGACAGCAACGCAACTCAGAAAGAATATTGTATCGATAAATGAAGGGGGAGGAAGAAAAACCTTGGCCGTTTGTTATCTTGTTATTTCATTTCCGAGCGGCAGCCGTAGAGTTGTGTGGGATATTCTTGCTGAGGATTGAAGATGTCGAAAATATATTGTTTGATACGAATGAACCTATAATGTTGATGCGGGCTCTACCATCCCGAGTTTTCATTGCCGAGCAGCTCTATACAGATATTATTGCCTGAGTAGAAAATTAAGGTGTCAGTTATGATAAGAATGGCATAGCTTTTCCAGGCTCCGTTCATATCACCGTGGTGTTTGGCGTTGTCTCGTTCCTCTATTCATGACCCACTCTTATTCAACATATACTCACGCATTCTCATTGTCGCTTTGTGTCTGGCTCAAAACTCATCTCAGTACGGACCGGATGATTGTTTTGTATGTTTACAGAGTTTTATGCAGCTCGTCACGGTGCTAGGAGACAAGTTTGTTTTTTGCTTGTCTTCTTGTACGTATTGTTTATTTTGTGATATCAATTCATCAAACCCCAATACAGGCATGCTATGTGACTCGGATTCAAGCCCCAAACGCTTACTTTCTCTTCAAGACAAGAAGAAGACGAACTATCGGGGTCAAATCACTAAAAAGCTGCCGGATCGCGACGCTAAGCGTGGCTGAGCCCTACGCAATGCCAACATCAAGAGTCCCTCTTGCAGCCTCGTGATTTGCCATCTAACCGCCCACGACCTGAGGCCGAGCATATACAACCCTCTAAACTATCCATCTCCCTATATTCCAAACAACCCCGCAATCTGCAGAAGCCTTCAATAGCTCCCATAAACCGCCATGCAAATCCTCACACTCCAATGCCCACACACCCCGGAGCACCGCCCGCCCCAGCACCCGAGCGAAACAGCAAATCATCACATTGCGCGGTCATCAGCCTCGAAGAGAAGGGCAAGGTAGATGCCGGCGGCGACTTCGCGCGAGGAAAGGGCAGGAGCCGTTGAGGAGGTAGTTTATGCAGGCTGTTGGGTCGAATCAGCTCCACAGGTTTTGGGAGATACGGCTTTCGACGACCGAGACCATGGATGAACGATACTAAGGCACGGCGTGACACCGGGGCTTTCGTAGGAGCGAGTCCGATCTCGAGAGGCTGGTTGATGCCGGTAGCAGGCTCGCCAAATAAGTTGGAGTCCGGAGAACAAGCGAAGTGGTTGGTGATCAATGGATGAGAGATACCATGCGGTCATGAGATAGCACGAGATGGTCGGGCTGACTGGCGTTGAGTGTTATAAAGCGTCAAGACCTTTCAGTTCACGAGAATGCATGATTACGAGTCCTGAACCGGTTGAAAGTACTATCACACCATGCGCTTCTGGATTGCCTGCCGCTTCCCTTCAGACTTAATGGTTGGAAAGACATCAGGCTACGAAGGTTTGGGGGCGAATGCCTGACAGGCCTTTGGGGAGTATGACAACGGTGCACACAATCATCAGAGCGATAGTAGTGCTAATAAAAACGAGTACATCTGCATTGGATACGGGGGGGGGGTATACTGAAGAGAAGTGAAACCTACTGCCTCATGATCTACCGAGGCAGTGTTGACCGAGGTTACGAGAAGAAGAATAGCGAAAGAGCCGAAGCCATAGCCGTGGTAAATGCAAGCCCCATCGGGGAGATCACACGTTGTGAACTCCCCGATTCTTCCTAGCTATCGCCGCCCATTCCGTCGCTGCTGTTGCTGGGGTCGCTCGCCTTGGGCTCGGGGTCCTTCGCGTCCGCGTCAGGCCGCACGCTCTGCGGGTTCGAGAAGAGGTCCTTGGGATCCCACGCTGCCTTGATGCGCTGCAGCGTCGGCAGGTTGGGGCCCCAGTACTTGTCCTGCGCGTTTTCGAGCGTCGGGTCGACGTACCCCGCGTACGTGCTCAGTTCGCCCGGGCTGGCCTTGCGGATGGTCTCGGTGACGCCCATGAAGAACTCCTTGGTCTTGGTGTTCAGCGTCGGGAGGCCCACGCCGTAGCCCTGGCAGAACATAATCTTGTCGCGGTGGCGGTAGGCCGTGGCATTCATGGACACGTCGTTGATGGCGCCCCCCGTCACGTCGAAGATCAGGAACCAGATCAGGGTGCCGCGGTCGACCTCGTCGATGTAGCTCATGAGATTCTCGATGGCGTCGTCGGACAAGAGTTGGTCGCGAGTGAAGGCGAGACTCTTGGCGGTGAAGGGGGACTGGACCTCGCTCAGCCAGAGGGCCGCGTCCTGTGCCTTTTGCGCGACGTCCCCGAGCCAGTCGTTGACGACAACCGAGACCTTACCCGTGGGGATCTTGTCCGGTATGCCCGTTTCCCGAAACTCGTCTTCGGTGCCATAAAAGGTGGCCGTGATGGCAACACCGAGCTCTTGCATGACGAGCTCGCTGCTGAAGCGGCGGTCGAGGTCCGGGTCGGAAATGAGATTTTGCCATTGCTTAAAAACTGGAGCCAGGTCGCGGTGCTTGGCGAAAGTGATGGAGTACGAGTACTGCACGATGTCGCCGGGCTCCGGGTGGGTCCGCATGACGAACTCGGTGATGATGCCGAAGCCGGCGCCGGCCCCCTTGAGGGCGAAGAACAGGTCCGAGTTCTGCGTGTCGCTCGCCCGTTGGATCTTGCCGTCGGCCGTGACAACTTCGACCTCGACGACGTGGTCGAGGCAGCTTCCCCACATGCGTGAGCTGGGTCCAAGCCCGCCCTACATTTTGGGGGGTTTTGCGTCAACAAAATGAGGTTATGGTAGAAGGTACCATCGTTGGACGTGCGGACTTACGATGGTGGCATGACCGCCAATACCCACGCCGGGACATGTGCCGTGAGCCATGGCACGTTTCCCATTGTCGTGCAGTTTCTCGGTAACCTCGTGCAGCCTGTGGCCCCCGCCGATGGTTGCTTGCCAAGTATCCGTGTCCATTGAGAAGTGATGGAAGTTGCCGAGGTCGATGACTAGGGCGCCATCAGTGCCACCCAGGCCAAAGTTACTGCGGAGGCCGGGTTAGCTACGGAGCAGGGGCAAGGTTAAGCTCGACCACCACGACCATGACATGACGACATACGCATAAGAGTGTCCTCCCGACTTGGCCTGTACCTTTACGTCGTTGTCTGCAGCGCATTTGACGAAGCCGGCGACGTCTTCCTTGGTTTCAGGACGGGTGACGGCGATCGGCTCGACGGCGATGTCCAGGTTGTACGGCTTAACCCAGTTGATTTGATAGAGGGGGTCGTTCGGGTAGCCGACGCAGGAAGAACGGCCATCGCAGACGTTGTTGAGGCAGGTCGCCAACGGGCTGCTGGGCTTCTGTCCCATGTCCGTTGCCGCGTATGAAACTGGAGAATAGCAGATGGGCAAACGTTAAAGAGTAATGGGCGGCAAACGGTCTATCGGCAGCCCAGAAGTGGAAGGGAGTTGCGGAGGGACTGTGTTTATACGTGCGCGCTCAATGCGACCCGAATCTGGCAAGTTGCTTACTGGTGTCCTGGGCCTTCCCAGTTGGATACATAGATATCCCAGGGAGGGATCATGACCGGCCAGGTCCAGATCCTCCTTCCCACCTCAGCAGTGCAGTTGGTTGCGAACCAGGAGCTGCCATGCCTCGTGCTTGAGGTGATCTGCGACAAACAGGCTGTAGAAATGTGGTTCCTGTTCAGTCATCCCATCGTGCGTGGGCGGCTGTCATCATCCCGCCAATCGCATCGCTGTTGATGCACAAGGAACCAGTTGAAAGGTTACTGATGCGAGGCGGCCAGGACCACAAAATGACGGCCAAAGATACGTAGGTGCTTCGTACGTGTACGTTGAGTAGCAGTATGGGAAATTGCCACCGTCGGACGCGTGCGGCGGCGCAAAAAGAGCGAGGCAAAGCTCCCTTTCGTGTGGCACGTCATCCGCCATAGGCCCTGTCCCTGAATCCCATGTCGGGCCAGTCAGCGTGATGATCGTGGTTTACAAAAAAGTATGTCGCGTACAAACCAAGCTTGTTTGGCGGGGGTTGGGGTACCATAGAGAGCGGCGGGACGGAGTCAATAGGTTCACGTGGGATCTTGGCGTCAGAGGGCCTCTCATGCCATGCGGCCGAAGTGGAGGAGAAACGGTGGCGCATTCGATGACCGTTGGCGTTGGCGTACGTGGTCCAAGAAACACAGGGGGTGCTACCGGTATGGCTGTGCAGAGTGAGCGCAACAGCAGCACCAATGGCAGGAGAAAGATGAGCAGAAGCGATGGCTGTTGTCGGCGTGCTCTCAGGAATGGTCGCAAGTGGCTAAGTAATCGGAGACGGTATGGGAACATTCAGTGTTGGCAACAGCGCCGGCCTTGACTTTCAACCGAGAAGTAGAGTATCTCGCCATTGTTGGATTATGCCTTGTGAAGCAGAACCTCGTGAGGGTATCGGACTAGTGGACGACAGTGCCCACCCATGGGTTACATAAGCAATCTCACTCACCTTCAGGTCTGTTCATGCCTGGACCACATCTCATTTGCACTGCACTCTTGAGCAGTGATTAACATGAAGGAATGTTTAAATTACATCTCAAAAAATCACAACACTGCGTAGGCCCCAAGTCCAGCAACTAACTGGACCTAGTCACATGTAACGAGAAACATGTGCTTACAAGCACAAGTATTGAGCTTGCAAGAAATGTCAATCGATTCCCAGTCAGGATCCCCCGGGTCGCAACGCAAAGACACCCGAACCTTACCTGCCTTTGTAGCCAGGAAAGACATGGGCCGACCGACCATTCCAAGTCTAACCATCAAACCATCAGAGTACCCATGCTTTATGAGGCGCGTCAAAACAGGTGATTTAGAGCTTAATTAGACAGAAAGGGAACATGAACACACCGGAAATGTCGCATCTTCAGAAGGATGGTTATTCTCTCCGTTCTCCCCCCAAGATGTGGATGCATCGTGGGCACATACACGGCACACAACCTCCAGCGGCTTCCTTTCGCCATCGGCAAATCGGACCTTCTTTCTGTAACACGGCGTCCTTGACAACCTCATCTTGATAGAATAGGCGAGACGGCTTGGTGCTGCCACCCGATCGTTCGGTCACACGTTGAGCAGTACTCACTCACTACCTCATCTTAAAAGATGTCTCGGGCGCTTTTGAGACGCGTACAGTGCACAGGACAGTGTTTATACCAAGCGGACCCCGCATTCCTATCTCTCCTTCCTCAACAGCACGCCTGCCGCCTGCAACGTTGACACCGTCTTCGTTCCCTTTTGATATGATATCTTACTGTACGTGGCTGCCTGATGCAGACGTCGTCGACTGACGCACAACTACGCCGAGTTGGTACGTCGTGATACTTTCTTTCCACCTCCATCTGCCTCTTAGTCCATCCATCCATCCATCAAAACAGTCACCGCTCCCGCGTCGCACCCACGCAGAACCTGCCGCGTTTCCGACGTATCACGTCCCACTGGATGGTACGCCACGGCACTTTTTGCTCTTCTTCGCGTGCGGAAACACCGAAGCAACCTTCACCACGTTGCAGTCCCGGGCAGGCAATCCCACATGCGACATTTGACTTCATTGTTTCCTGGCCTGCCTCTGTCTCTATCTGTTCCTCCGACCGGTCACGCCACTGGTAGATGATGCAAGACGCAAGAGACACACTCTTACAGCTGCTCCCTGTCAACGATCCCGAAACAGGAACACTATCCCACCCTTGCGCAGAGTCGCACTGCCGGCCCGCTTTGCTCAAGCCCCCATCATTTTGCTGCAAAGGCTTCGCCCCAATCCATTACAACAGTTTTTCCCCGCAAATCCCAAATCACTACCTACTTCGAGAAGACGTCTCTTCATAGTTTCGTGCGGCTCCTCGCATCAGCTTCTCCGTTGGCATCTCACGGAAATCACCCACACCTCCGGTCACTGCTTGGAACAGCAAAGATGACAACCCCACCAGTATGGCGACAACTACCCGTATCGTCGTCGACGGGCTTGCCTAATCTCTTGGTATCAACGTCTTTCTCGGCAACGTCATACACAATACACATTACAGATCTAGCAAACATATGGGTAGAGTCTCTGGACCGAAAGGCCATCTACAAGCGCAGCCTCAACGAGTCCACCAGCATCGACCCTACGGATAGTGACAGCAACATGCGTGCTTTTTTGTCTAAAATTGGATCCGTCTTTGACCCTTCTCACCAAGATCATGATGAAGCATCCCTGGCACTATCGACGATCCCCAGCAAGGAAGCCGGTGCGGGAGGCCTGACTCTGAGCATCGTTTGCAAACTGGAAAACACAAAGCCTCTGGAATGGCCGATGTATCTGCAAAAATGTCCCCAATCCGAACTTGCGTCCGAACTTATTGTCCCACTTGCACAAGCACACAAGACCGGACGCAGGCAGGTAGACTCCCTCAAGGACATCATCAGGCAGAAAGACGCCATCATCACAAAGCTCCTCGATAAACTCGAGGCCACTGGAACTCGTCTGGAAAACATTTTTACTGCCTTGTCCGCAAAACAAAAGCCCACAAGGAAGATGGCCGAAGACAAAGTCAAGGGACTGGCTCCCTTCCGGTCTGAAGACTGGATGTCTCAGCTGGACGAACATCAAGAGGACATGTCGAGTCTCTTCCAGTATGTCTTTGGTAGTGCCGGTCTCGAGTACCGCCGAAATCCGGATGTACACAACAACGCGTCTCTGGACGATTGGTGGACCAAACTACAAGCGTCCTCAATCCCAATCATGGGTACAACGTCAAGCTCTCCCTTAAATCAGTCGGGGATGTCTTCATCCAACCTCGGGCAGCTGGGATCCAAGGGTAGTGAAGCCAAGCATGCTGAGGCTGAGGCCGCGGCCGAAGATGACGATGATGACTTCCAAGTACAGTCAACGCCACCGCATCTTATGTCCACTCGCAAACGTTCCGTCAAACCCCCGCCCGCTGAGGATGGTAACGATACCACCGATGACGGGGGTACTCCGCCGATACCTGACAGCGTACCGGTACTTCCACTGGAGAACAACGCTCGACCTTCACGCCTAGGAATGATTGGAAAGAGGCATCAACCTATGCCGACTCGTACCTCATCCCCCCCTCAAGCGCTGGAACCGGAGGGATCGGAAACTGAGACGGAGTCTGATGAGGATGCTACCGCCTCTATCGCCGAAGCGTCATCGCCGCCAAAGCGTGCCGGACCGCAGTCTGGCACGAAGGGTGCAAAGAGAGACCTCGATCTTATCGGAGACGAAGCCCGTGGGTCCAAGACGCCGGATTCTCCAAGAAAAGGGGTTCTGGGTCACATTGGGGGTGAGTCGGCACGTCCCAAATCACCTGAGCCGCCAAAAATGATCGGACTTGGTCGCATTGGCGGAGGTGTTCGTCCAGCCAAGACGCCCGAGCCGACAGCTGCAGCGGCGGAAGAACGAGGTCGATCCCGAGTAGACACCACGCTCCATGAAAAGGCCAGGGAAACCTCACAGGAACGGGCGGATAGGAAGCGAGATGAGCTGCAGAAAGATTTGCAGAGAAAGGCCGCTGCAGGACCGGCGCGGAAAAAGCGAAAGTTCTAAGTTGACACTGGTCCCCGATCTTGCACCTCGCATTGCCGCATTGGAGCTCCAATAATAGAAGCCAGCCAGTCGTACTGCGATACCCCTTGCCAAGAGCTCATGACAGTGACGAGAAACAGCACATACCCATGGACTTGATATGCCTCATTCATGGCTGTAGCACTCCAGGCTACTGGCGTCACGCTAGCACGTCGCCGGCATGTCGCGACTGATGTTTACCGGCTCGTGTTCTCGGGATATGCCCGCGCGATCCGTCAAAGCCGAAATAAAACCGTGCGGGACAGACGCCAAGTTCCGGCTGCACTCTGTGGGAACCATCTCATAGCAAGAGCTCGTTGCGGCTTGTTCCCAAAGTCACGCCGTTCTTGCCGACATGTCACAGAAGCCTTCATGTCAACCACGCAGAATGCTCTATGCAGGGGTTTATCCGAACGGCCCGAAACGATGTTGGCTATTCTTCTCGTCTGACATCAGATGCTCGTTCCCGCCTCCTCGATGTTGAGTAACTGAATCCAACATGCTCGGGGTGGGGTTTCAGAGCTGTCAAGTCACTTTCAGTTACGCAATCCTCCGCAGCCGTAACGAAACTTGAAGCGATGTAGAATGAGCTTGAATGAAGTTGCCCCAAAGCTTAGAGGCTAATCTATACCTCACAACGCATTGGCGAGCAACAACCTCCCCCTACCTTGGCAAGGATAGGGCACGTTGCAGACGTTTACAGGCTCTTCTTCGTGGCAAGGCTAGCTACTGGGCGAACTCGTTTCACGCTTCAACACGCCTTCACGGTACTGGAGCTAGATGTGTAACGTCGCGACTTGCCCTCTTTCACCTACCAAAAGCCCTTTCCAATGCGCGTTGGATGATGCCATCGCAGCCAACCGAGGCCGCCGGCCACTTTTGCGATCAATCGGCTCTGGTCAGAGATTTCTAGCAGCGTCCTTCGCAAGAGACGGTACAAATGGCAGAAAATGGAGCAGCGCCGTTTGTTTTCTCTGCATGGGTCAGATTCGAAACGGGGCGGAGGAATTTACCACGATCTGCGTCCCGACATCTGTCCGTAGCCGTAACTCGCAATGCGGCCTTGCAGCATGACATGCAATGTTTCCACCCGACGTGCTGTTTCGACGAGACAGTCAAGGGGTCGGCTTAGAGGTCGCTGCATACAGACGGGGTCACGCAACTTCGCACATGGCGGAAAGGGTATGCACAGAAGGAACCGGATGCGTCCTTCAGTCAACCGCTTCCCAGCCGACTCGAGAGATGGCAAGCGAGGCGCTAGCTCTTCCTGATGGTGCATCGGATGTGAAGCCGGGGGCTTGTCCCGTTCGGTAACCGAACATGTGCGCGACAAGTTGTGCCTTTCGCACGTAAGGCGATAGAAGATTCTGGCCGATGATGGGCAGCTGCTTTCCCGGGCATAAGCGGCAGGTCACGTCTCACCAGGGCGAAACCAGCTTCGGGGCATATCACCGTATCTGTCTCAACGGCCGTACGGTGCTTCGTTTTCGGCGCGGGGTCTCAGTGGGCAAGGAAACCGCAGACTGACGTCAAAACAAGTCGGCTGTCTCAGCGAAGACGGTACGTTGCGGTGTGGATGTGAATCACACAGAAGGCGGCCCACTCGGCCGACCGGAATCAACAACGGAGAGAAGCCTGCAAAGTACTCGATCAAAGGGGGGGGGGGGAGGTTCGTCTTGGAGACCATGATCTGCTGTTGGCCATTGGCCATCTTGATTGCGCAGCCTACGTCAGGGTGGGGGAGTGTCGACAAAGAGAAACAGACGTAGGTACACGCGAGGAGACCTGGGGAAAGTACAGCTCCTACCCCAATCTTGAGCCGTCCTCACCAGCCTCCCCCATCGTCTAGAATGGGATACATCCGGGCCGAAAAAACCAAGCGTCGACCGCGACCCGTACAGAGAGCGGTCACTACTACGGTCTTGGACGACCAAGTTCAAGGTGGGTTTTGTCCGTTGGCAAGGCCGGGAATAGGGATGAGAAATTGGTCGCCAAAGAGGCACAGTTTCCATGGGTTGGCTGGAGAAGTACCCGCAAGTCTTCAAGATCACGACAGGCCACCCATCAGCTTTCGACTGCGTGCTGCCCTGGCAACGCAAGCAATGGGGTCTGTGATATGAGGATGTACATAGCATGATGCCGGTCGTCGATGTACATCAGCAAGATGGCGTCTATGGTGAGATGGAAAAAGAAGATGAAAAAAGGCGAATAGATTGGGAACGCTACGCAGACTTCAGACGCCACCAAGGCCATCGCCATGGACCAGATAGACTGCAGCTTGCTTGCAAGGGCGAAGGACCCTCGTTTTGTGCCACGCGGCGAAGCATACTTGACAGGGGGATATGCCTGGTTCCCCAAGTTTGCTGTTGGGGGACTGTCGAATATGGCGAAGGGGCTGGCAGCCAGCAAACAGGCAACGGCTGGGAAGTAGCTGAGATGCGGCGTGTCAAGCAAGACTGGGCAGATGCGGGGGTTTAGAGCAAGAGCGCAGAGACGAGTGACGATACGCACCGAGAGGGATTGAGAGGTGCGTAGGAAGGAGGAAATGAGCAATGCATATCAGAAATGATGTAATGGAGGGTGGAATGGCGGTGGAAGAGATTGACAAGACTGTTTTTGATTTGGAGGCGCGCTCCCTTGGTCACAAGTGGCATGCCGACGAGCGCGAGGTCCCCACTCACTGCCTTACGTGCGTACTCGGTCCATACCTACATAGTATTATGCTATGTAGATATGGCCCGGCCTACTCCCTCCTACGTGCTACCTAGTGTGCTAGCCCCCTGGGTAGTTGAGTGTAGAAAGGATGGGAAAGTCGTACGACAGGCAGGCTCGCCAAGTCGGAGAGAGGCGATAGAGCGCCAGTAAGATAGGGTAGCTAAGGCGGACCATCGAAGAGTTGGCCGGCCGGCATAACGGCAGTCAAATGTGTCTGTCAATGTGTCAATGTGTCTGTCAAGCGGACAACAGCACGCCGCCATCCCCGGACCGGACTGGAAGCAGGAACTGCAGATGGGCGCCAATCGGAAACGCAGGGGACGATTTTCCGCGTTCAATGATTGGCTCATGTTAACACCCTCTCTCCTCAATGGTCGGGCTTATCTGTGGAGGGATTTGTCCTTTACCTACCTTCCATGTTGAAGTAAAGGTTTAACTGTAGGACAAGAAAGATTAGCTTAATAGCCATGCTTAGTGTGGGAGGAGATAGATAATCAGGTCTGATTGATAAGGACAAAAAAAAAACGGTCTTGATTGCAGTGTCTAAGAATGATGTAGAAGTGAAAAAGACCCCCATCCAGCACAGTGCGGTCGGTGCTGACTTTTGTGCACCTATCAGGGCGCTCCTGCCCGCAATGATGTTGCTCGGTCGGTCTTTAGCACCGGCCGCCGTTGAGTCGCCCGGGAGCGGGTACGCTAGGTAGGAGATTAGTTGTCATCTTTGGCCGCCCTATGACGAACGAAGCCGAACAGCACTTGGCGGACGGAACCAGTTCCAAGCCGGATGAACTAAAGGAGCCGAGGGAGGATAGAAGAAAAAGGCCGCGAACTGATTACCGTAAAGAGAGGATGAGCGTCTTGTCTGTCTAGATACCTAGTCTTTTCTTATCTTGGCCGGCCGGTCACATTTCAGAAGGGGGCTTTCTAATTGGACGAGAGGGCTCGGAGACGCCCTCCGTGTTACACTCACGGTGTCCCTTCCAAAAGAGAGAGGCATCCAATCCATCCTAGCGTACTTGCTTGCCTACCTACCTGGGTACCTACCTACAGCATAGTTCAGGTAGGCGAGTACGTGCCCTAGGTATGCACCTCATGCTTGCGGGTCGGGTCCACATAAACTCACCCGGAACGTAGGATACGTATTTCCGTACCTAAGTACGGACACCGAAATAAGAGAAAATACAATGGTATCCGGCCGAAGTTTTTTCCCCCTGCCAGGTATCGCCCTAATGTTCACCCCCCTACTAATTTGGGTATAGCCAACATTACGGCACTATTTTACAGCCAGCCAGCCGGCCAGCCAGCTAGCTGTTAATTTTCCCCTCTATCTATCCCACCTATCATCACCCATACCTATCACTATAGATAACCACCGCCAGCCACCTAATATCCATACAAAACACCTATCAGATATTGACCGTATACGGATACGCACCCTTTATTTTGATGGCAAGCTTAGTAGGCAAGAAATTGCTAACCGGACTGGATTTTCCTTTAGCCAAGTTCGGCATGCTCTTCGGGCATCTAGTGCCTTGGCCTGGCCCCGATCTGGCCGGCCAGCCGCTTTGTCTGATGAGCAAGAGCAAGAGCTAGTTGAATATGTGACCTCTTCCTATCAAGGTCGACTTGCCAGCTTCCTCCAGCTCTCTCTTATCCTCTTTAATGGGCTCTTTGGTGAGTATACGATCTGAAGTACTCTTCGCTGGCTAGGTTATTGCCGGTACGTTGCTTGGTAGAAACCCATTATAACAGAAGAAACCCGCCAGGCCCGGCTAGCCTGGGCTCTTACCCATATCAGCTGGACTATTAACGACTGGATAAGGATCCTCTGGATGGATGAGATGTGGGTTAACGGTAGCACCTATCGGAAGGTCTATGTAATGAGGAGGGCAGACGAGGAGCTGGATCCAACTTGCCTTATCTAATGCCTAAGGCAAGGGAAAGGATGGATGTTTTGGGGCTCTTTTTGGGGTATCCAGAAGGGCCCTGGGCTAGTATGGGATATGGAGAGATGGGGGACTATTAATTAGCATTCCTACTAAGAACACATAGTCCTATTGATCGCCGGATTCATTAACCAGCATGAGCAATCCCAAGGCTGGAGGCTTGCCCTTATGCAGGATGGAGCCCGGTCACATATGGCCCGGACTACGATGGAGGAATTCGCTAGGCAAGGGATAGAGGTTATCCCCTTTCCCCATACTCGCTAGACCTTAACCCAATTGAGCCTTGTTGGAACTGGATGAAGGACTATATCCAGATCCATCACGGGTATATCCAAGGGCAAATACCTCGCCGGACGTTATATGGGTGGGTTAGAGAGGCGTGGGATGCCCTTCCAGATGACTATTGCGCGCAGCAGCTCTATTCAATGCACGATAGATGCCAGGCAGTGATTGATGCGAATAGAGGGCATACGAGATAGTGAATTTTGGGGGATTTTGGGTTAGTAGAAGGGGGTAGAAAATGTAGTGGTTTCTATGAATCATAGTGTGTGTGGGCCGCAACATTACAGGGGGAAAAGACTTACCCCTGCCACCCTGTACAATAAAAACAGGAAAGTTGGGGGCTCCTGTAACTTCCTAAGTGAGCTGCCTAGGTTGTTCACGGTCAAGAGACGGGAAAGTACTACTGTGTAGGTAGGGTAAGTGCGATCAATAATGTCTGTTTCAACGACGTGCTGCCTTCCCTGCCCTGGCCTGTGGCGCCGAATCAATCAATCCATCGTCAACTCCCTCTTCGACTCCGTCACCGCATGTTTCCCCCCAACGCCAACAATTTCCAACATTGAATTACTCCCGATGCATACATATTATATCATACGACCGCAACGATACGCATCAAGACCGGCGGTCAACCTTGCTTTAACCACCACTCGTCATTTCATCGACATGGACGTTGCGTCACACAAAATGCACGCACCAAAAGTCGGTCTATGTCAATCAAGATGGGATTGACGCACCCAGCCCAACCCAGCCTCATCCCGAGTCCCGAGTCCCGAGTCCCGAGTCCCGCCTCTATCCATCACCGCTCGAGGCTGGCCGGTCTGGACTCGGTCTTGCGCCTCGTACGAGGTACAATACCAATACCATGTCGGCTACGATGATCAACACTTCGTATACCACGCCTCGACAGCCAATGGCGACGACGCGACGGATCAGAGTCCATGACCCCAGTGGCAATCTGACCGTGTAAGTACTGTTGGCTGTTCTTTGTCGACCCAGACCCCCCCTTCAGTCTCGCTCGCAGAGAACAGTCTCGTTCCAGTCGAGGGAAGCCGGCCAACAGGCTGTCGCCATCTTTCTCGTACGCCTCGGACCAGTCAAGTAAAGATGGGCTTAATTGTAAAAGGGCCATGCATACATACACACAACATATGTAGGCTGGACACCGGTTCCAAGACATCCATCGGTTCTTCCTAGTGGAGCCGTTGGCCCTTTTGTTATTTTTTCCCTTTTCCTTTTTCCCCTCCACCCCCCCCCAATAACTCTACCTTTGAATTGCCCTGCATATCCATGGCAGCCATTGCAAATCCCGTTTCAAACCCGGCGCAATACTTGGCCCTGGACAAAGAGAGACTGGTGACAAAAGCACACCGGGACCACTCGACGGCATAGCATGCTTGGTTCTTCCACGTTGGCGGTGCTGCGCCCCCTCATCCTAGGCTGGATGGATGCCGTGGGCACGGCCCCCAGACTTTGACGCCAGGAACC
Organism: Colletotrichum eleusines; assembly: GCA_016807845.1. Classification (NCBI taxonomy): domain Eukaryota; kingdom Fungi; phylum Ascomycota; class Sordariomycetes; order Glomerellales; family Glomerellaceae; genus Colletotrichum; species Colletotrichum eleusines. The sequence continues at coordinate 374,358 of JADEZO010000001.1, read as the reverse complement.
CTTCCAGCTAGCCGCTTAGAGAGCCGGCCTGTCTTGTCGCCAGGTTGGAAGTAAATCGTAGCAGGCCGTCGACGTGGCGCACCTCCCGCGCACCCCCTCCCATCGGCAGCTCGTGGCTAACGAACTAAGCCTTATCCATCCTCTTGGCCTGATTTCGGTTTGCACGCCCACACCAACCTGATGCCACTAGCATGCCTGCGTACAAAGCTGCCTGGGTAATTTACCAGGGCCCAGATCCTGCGAGCCAGGCGCTCGGTATCCAATGGGAGACATCGGAGTGAGTTGTCCCCAGCCACTCTTATCGCCGGCCGTGTCATGGCGGATGTGATGGGCAAGGATGACGTTCGCCTTAGTGCGCCAGGCAACGGGCCGCCCTCGTTCTCAGTCGCAGTGGCTGCTGCAGGGCAAATAGAACTCCCCGGCAACGTCTGGCGGGCGTCGAACTGAATCCGAACTCAAGGGTAGACCACCGCTGTCTGTATTCATCATGCGACTGACGCGCGCCGTTCTGCAACCCCAGGTGCAACGTCAAGCAGGGGGTGAGGTGGGGTGTTGCGCGCGTTGTTTTCTTCAGAAGCTCATCTCGAAGGTGGTACTCGGTGGCCTTATCGAAGATGGCCCCCCCTCTCTTCTAAAGGACAGTGTACCGAGCATGACTGCGGTGTGATAACCCATAAACCGAGGACAATTGTCTATCCATCGTCTTGATGCATGCCACCACTCAGAAGTGGGAGAGCCTGCGTCACTCCAAGTGGACCGCCCACGTCGACATATCGTCTCGACATTCACCGCCCAGGCAGAAGATCTGCTGCCGCTGCTTCTTGGGCCGCCATAAAGTACCTAGGGGTCGAGACTTGTCTTGCCGCCAAGCCCTCGAGCGACCCTCGGCATGGCCATGTTGACAAAGCCCAGACCCTTGTCGCCCGTCGTCTACACCACCTATGAGAGTCTCGCGCCTATCCTGCGGCGGGTCCCCCATTTCCTCAATCAATGACAAGGGAGGGAACGACGTGCGGCTGTGGTGTCTACGGATATCTCCCTCTGATCGGGAAACCCCCCCCCCTGTTCCACGGCTTTTCCCGGCAAGGTCGACAGATCAATGCTGTCTTTCCAACAAGTCACCACCACCACCACCGCCGTCTCTTGCCCCCCCTGTCTCGAAGAAATTCGTTCTTACACTGCGCGAATCTGCTTACGTAGTACTTGTATCCGTGCCTGGCCTTGACGTCGGGCTCTGAGGGGTGGGTATCGGAAGTGCAGTCCGTCGTCAAACGAAGACCAAGGCGGCCTGTGGGGGATAAAGGTTTTTCTTTTTTCTCTTTTCTTTTCTCTCTCTCTCTCTCTCTCTCTCTTTTTTTTTTTGCCTGTAGCCCTTTGAAAGGCCGGTTCTTCTTATATACACACCCTGTGGTCATCCGCTGTCCGTCTCTTTGGACATGTCCTTGTTTCCGAAGAAACACAGGTACCCGGTCCAGATGCCTTGGCCGGCAGCAACTTTGTTTGTAAATCCCGGTTACTAATCAATGATTTCGCTGTGCCTCACGTGTGTAGGTATGTATGTATGTATGTAAGTACTACTGCTAATTGTCATGCGCGGGGTCGGATACCAGGGGCTGGGGATGATGGTATTCGTCGGCATTTCTAGGTATTGTCCTGCTCGCCTAGGCCTGCCATCGAGTTGGTCGTCAACAAGTCGTCTCCAACTCTACTCCAACCCACACACCCTAGTTCCCTGCACCACCACCCACTGATCTCTGGACTCGGACCAAAGAGCAGGGGCTGGATTGATCGATCGTCCTGATCCCTCCCCGAGTTGTATCGACGCACCACCACCCCACCCGTGCTTTTAACGTCTCCTCTTCCCCCCATGTCCATCCATTTTGTACCTCTCCAGGATTTTCTGCTCACAGCCCTCCTCCCCTCTCCGCCCCCACTCACCCCTCACTACTTACACCCACTCACACAGGCAAGGCGACAAGAGATGAGAGGTGACATGCGGCCACTGCAGTGAGTTGTGAATGAGATAGGCCCATCGAAGGGCCCTTGCTTGCTGTCCCGACGTGCTGGTATATTACAGGTCCATAATGACATAAATCAGGCATTTTTGCTTGGCCTGGCGGAAAAAAGGGCCGGGGGCGGTGCTGGTGGTGTGTGTGTGTGTGTGTGTACCTTGGGAACAGAGTGATTGACGGATGCCTTTTGGAAGTGGCCCTCCCTCTCTCTATCTCGTGATATGGGTATGATGCAGCAACCGCAAGCGAGGAGGGACCAGGAAATGCGGCAACAAGGAAGTCTTGAGCGCATGCAGACCAATGGTCGCTTGGTTTCCTCGAGGGTTGGGCTTGGCCCTTTTTTTCTTTTGTATTTTTCCATCTTTATCTCACTTTTAATCACCCCCCCACTGTCAGTGGAGGCTCACACACTCATTGACTCAGGCATTCATTACGGAGCAATTCATACATGCTTTGACTTGTAGAGCCGCCAGTTTGATTCTTTTTCTGCCTTGGCTATTCTTCAATACACACACGCGTGGGCGGGTCTGCGCGTCGGGACGATTGCGAGCCGGCTTATCACGTTTAAGATAAAGGGTGGGAAAAGAAAAGCAAACGGAAGAAGAAGAAGAAGAAGAAGAAGAAGAAAGATGCCAAAGGGGAAGAAGAGGAGGAGGTCAATAACAAATAATGTGGTTATATATGGGGCCAGTATTTCTGTCAAGGGGAAGAGCGCGCTATGGATGGGAGAGGGTTGATTTTTAGTGGACGATAAAAGATTGCTGTTTACCATACGAAGGGGCAAGAAATGTTAGATGTACGTATATGCAAACATACACACTCACACACATACGCACACACATATATATATATATACCTGTCAATAGGAAGAGAAAGACACAATGACGGCAATGCGGTGTCATGAGATGGGGAGTCGCACAGATAGAGAGAGAGGTAGGCTAACCACGCAAACCTTCTCCCCCAGGAAAAAGACCAACCTGATGAATGCTTCTGCTGCTGCTGCTGCTGCTGTCTTGGCTGTCTTTTGATGTTTGCCCGGCCACGAGGGCTCTCCCCCACGCGTGTATCCTACACGTATCGCAGCCTCCCCCCCTGCCCTGCCCTCTTTCCGCCAAATATCCCCGTATCGCACACAGGTAGGTGTGTGTCAACTCTCTCTTTATCTTTCTTTCTTTCTTTCTTTTTTCCCTTTTCAAACCCCCTCTCTCTTTTTTTTTTTTTTTTACCTCCTGTTCGCTAAAGGGAAAAGAGGCACAGGAGGGCAAGTGGAGGGGGGAATGAGAAAAGGGAAAAGGGGAGATTTGGAGAGAAGACACGGGCCAGCCCGGAGAAGGAAAGAGTGTGGTAGAGAGAGAGAGAGAGAGAGAGAGAGAGAGAGCACAGAGAGGGGGGGGGGGACGATCGCTTTGCCGCGCCTCTACCGGATCGTCTTCGCTCTCTCGGACTCGATGGGGGATGAGAGATGGGAAAAGGGAAAGGGGGGAATGAAGAGTCGATCTGGGTCCTCACCACACTAGGTACTCAGTACTCTGTAGACCTGGGCCAAACCCCCCACCCAACTCAAAAACCCCCAATCAACTGCCCCTCCCCCTTCGAACCCTTGCAGATGTCAAAGGGAAGAACGGACGCAGAGACCCCTGCTCCGCGCAACCGCAATCTGTAAGTGGCTCAAAAGATTGAGAGAAGAGGAGGGGGGAGAAGGAGGGGCGTGGGCGTATAAGAAACTTGATCGATCTTGGCGGGAAGAAACCATCAACACCCAGTACAATACTACATACGACCTATTACACTACGTATCTACGTACAACCCCGGCAGGCAGGCGGGCAGGCAGGCAAGGCAGGCATTGACGAACAGCAGTTGGAATAACCGCCTCCCTCCAACGGTTCCTCTCTCTATCTCTCTCAAAACGGACACCATTGCGAAAAATAAAACCCCCGAGCCAGAGACGATGCACAATGTCGTGATGGCGCAGTCTTCTTTCTCTTTTGTGAACCCTCTTGGCTAACACCCACCCCCCGTTTCACCCCACGCTTTCGCCCCCCCCCCCCCCAAAAGGCTCTGCGGACCCGCTGGGCCCAATTCCAGAGACATACATGCCTCTTGTCTCTCTGTCTTCCTCCCCTGCGCCGCAAAAGTTCGTGTGCAAGGACAATGGCGACGAGGTGAATTATGAACAAGATACATAGATAGATACAGATTTTTATCCTCCTTTCCTCGTCAAGTCACCCTACAAGTCGGGGAGAGACAGGGAAAAGCCAACATCCCACCCCCTTCCCCCTTCCCCTTCCCCCCCTTCTCAGTGGATATCAGCAAGAAACCAAAAACCCCGTTAAAACGCCGAAAAAAGAGATAACCAGCACTTTGACAGGACCAGAGTCGGCCGAGACCTCGGAATGTCGGGGTGTCGGATGTCGGATGCCTTCACCCCTCCCCTCCCCTCCATCTCTCCTGTAGTACGGTAGCACGGCCACCCTGATCGTAGAACTAAGAAAGAAAAGAAGATATGAAAAAGATAAAGATAAGGATAACTGGGGCTTTGGAGCCGTCCTTTTCTACATGCGGGAGTCCGGGCCCCAGCCGTAAATCACATCGTCGGCCGGGGGCGACGACGTGTACACTCCGGACACGTCGGCCATGCCAAACTGCTGAAGCTGATAAGCCTGGTGAAGGCCTCTGGGGGCGGCGTCGGCGCCCATAAAGCTGACGACGGGGGCGCCGCCGTTGCTGGGAAGGGGGGCGGGGGGAGCCATGTGGCCCACGACGGGGTGATGCTTCATGGCCTCGACGTGCCGCTTGGGGGCGCCGCGGTTCCGCCTTTGGATGTCGTCAGCGCGCGCCTGCAGGCCCTGGAGCTGCGCGGGCGAGTACGGGTAGTGCTGGAGATGCTGGGCCGCGGCGCTTCCCAGGATCGGGGACAGGGAGCCCGTCTGCGAGCGCTGGCGCCTGGCGTTCCGCGCCGACGTCGTCGCCCGCCCTCCCCGGCGTCCAGAGATGGCGCGCCCGGGCATGGACCGGTTGGGGTAGTCCGGATTCTGGTAGTGATTTGCGCTGGCGGAACGGGGAGGGGTATTGCGCCTGTGGCCGCCTCCGCCGGGGCCGGTGTTGCGGCGAGCGTAGAGGGAGCGCGCGCCGCTGCGGGTGCTGTCGCGGAAGTGCGTCGTCGGCTTGATGTCCTTGATGTAGTTGGAGTCGAGGTACCACTCCGACACACGCTTCTCCGTGCCCGTCTGGCTGCCGTCGGTGTCGGAGCAGGAGGTCTGCAGCCTCCTCAAGAACGCCTACGCAAAAGAGGAGGGTCAGTCTGGGCTCGCTCGCTTATGAGAGGATCATTAGGGTGCTGAGCATGCTTATCCGGCAGGGGTGCTGGCGCGATGTGGTGGTATGTGCACGCATAAGACGCTTTCCGGGGGAGGAGGGGGAGGATCATGCTCCCATGAGAAATGGGCCAAGGGCGGAGAGGGGTTTTTACTCACTGCATTCATGCTAAGGTTGTGGCGGATGCTGTTCTGCCACCCGGTGCCGCCGTCCGGCTTGTGGGGTTTATCCGTATTGTCCTTGAACCACTTGTAGAGCTCCTGCAGGGTCATTGCGTGGCCAGGAGCGTCCAGTAGGGCTCTGTGGATGAGCTTGGCGTAGGGCTCCTCGCCGCTGGCGCTTTCCTTGGGGGGTGCTGCCGTTTGTGGCAGAAGGTTCGGCTGGCCGCCGAGATCCGGCATCATGTCGGGCTCCGCGCTGAATTCGCCTCCGAACGACGCTGGAGAGCCGGGGTAAGGGGACCCAGGAGCGTCCGCAGAGGGCGAGGACTCATAGTGAAAGCGCTCGCTCTTCAAGTGACGCGGGGCGAAACCGTGCGGCAAGGCGCCATTGTCGTAGTGCAGGTGAAACTGCAGATCCGCCCCGCGAAGGTCGTCCGTCGGCATGGAGACATGGTTGCTGAGCCCATCATAGACGGGCTCTTGGGGGCGAAGGGGCAGGTCGAATGGGGAGGTGGAAGCTGGATGAGCCGTCTGGGTTGCTGCTGGCCAGGACCGCGGGGAGAGAGTGGAAGGATGGTACGCCGTGGCAACAGCTTGGCCGCGGTATGAGTAGTTGGTGTTAGCGCTGTTGCCGTTGTCAAAGTCGTCGCTCGACATGGCCTGTGGGGACGGCCAGGCCGTCTGGCTCATTATGGGCGATGGGTACGGCTGGGTTACGGCGGAGAGATGGTAGTAACCTTGTCGCTGATGGTCATGGACTGGGAACTGGTGCTGTTGATGTGCGGAGGCCATGGTATTGTAGTCTACCACCATGTCTGTGCCTACGACCATGGTGGATGGTGCTTGCGCGGTGCTGCCGATATACTGTTGCTGCCGACTCACGTCACCACCGGGCATCATGTGCTCCGGCTGCGAAGAGCTCGTAGTCATGATACCAGAATGAAGGCTGTATCTGGACGGCAGGCCGGGATAGGAGCGTAGAGTCAACGTAAGGCTCCTGAAACAAGATAGGACAAGTTTGGGTGGGATCCGAGTTTCAAGGTATGGGGGTAAAGATGATTCAAGTTTATCACAAAACACTGCTCGGTGTCGCTGTTGGAGGGGTGAAACGAGAAGGAGGACGAGGAAATCTCCAAGTTGAAGAAAAATAAAATAAAAAGATGACCGAGTGGGACAACGAGATAACGACGGCGACGGCGACGGCGAGGTTGGTGGTGAATGGCAAAGGATGGTATCGGGGAAAGTAAAGAGCGTCTCGGGAAGGCCTTTGTCAACAGGAGGTGAAGTGCGTGGGTATTAATGCTGTGTGGCTTTTCGTGATGGCAGCTTGATAGAGAAGAAGCACTGATGGTTGTTGAAAGGTGCCTCGAGCATGGGTTTCTACCCTGTTGATTTAGCAAGAGATGCTCCTTACTGAGGCCCATGTCGGGCAGAGGGGAGAGGACGTCGTGGTCGTGCAAGGGTAAAGACGTATGCCGCCCGATTCGGCCATCAGCCTGTACACCAAGAGGTACGTATAGAGTTGGGGATGTGGGAGGGAGGGAGCCCCGGCAGGTGACAAGGATGGGAGCGGCGGCATGGGGGTGTGTAGATTGTAGAGGAGAGAATATACATGGGGGGAGGGGGCAGGGTGTGGGAGGGGCGTTGGTTCAAACCGCCATGTGAGTGGATATCGCGGAAACAGAGCAGCTTTTCTGCTCCCTCGTTGCTTGGCCTGGTATAGTGTTGTCTCCCGTAGCCGCGGCGGCGCCATGTGTGCGTGTGTCGACGTGTGTATGTGTGTATGTATATGTGTATGTGTGTGTGTATGTGTGCGCCCCTCTCTGTATGTGCGTGTGCGTGTCTGCGTGTCTGCGTGCCGGCTTGTTTTGTATAGGTATGCTTGCGTGCGTAGACGGGTCTGCCTGGATCTTCATGCTCTGTATGTCTGCTTGGCTTTCCTGCCTCCTCTCCTTTCCCATCTCTCTCCCTCCCTCCCTCCCTCCCTCCCTCTCTCTCTCTCTCTCTCTCTCTCTCGCTAGTCTTCTAGCTCCCTCCGGCTTCAACCCCGATGCACCGTTTTCTTTGCCATGCGTGCCGTATTGGCTAGATGAGGACCCCCATCAACGTCTCCGTCAGCCTCTCTGCTGCTGCAGGTGTACAGATCAGTGGCAGCCAATCTTCTCCGAACTTGAGTGCAAACGCAAACGGACGAGGGGGATCCTTGGCTGTGGCTTTCGGCCGTCAGGTCCCTTTTGCTGGGGGCAATTATAGAAGCGACCGGGATGACAGGCCTTCATTTCTCCTGCGTTGGTTAAGGAACTGAACTGTTGGAGAAGTACCCCGTCCCTCCCCCCTGCAGACTATACAGCACCGAGACATCCGACGCTGGCTTTAGTTTCTCTGTACCGTCGGACGATGGCTTGACAATGTGAGGTGTGTAGCAGGGCTGGGGATGGGATGGGCTGAGCTGTAATGTAGAGTCTCCAACGGCCTTTCTCGTACCTTTTTTCTTTTCTTTTTCTTGGCTTTCCCCTTGTCCTCTTCTCCATCGACCCTTTGCAGCAAGAGATACCTGCTTCGGCCGTTGGAACTAAACAACGCCACTGCGCGTCGTAGCGCATTCGTCAAGACCTGCCGACCCATGATCCAGGTCGTCTGCGTGCGACCACCGACTGACAGCCGTAGCGAACTCATGCTCCGGTGACCACAAGGGCGGCCAGGGCAACCACGAGGAGGCGCAATCACTCGCCCATCCGGGGGCCACGGGCGGAAAAGGGGGGGAAGGAAGTGGTGGATGCCGACGGCAAGACGCTAGCATGACACACGCGTTTTCTAAGAGGGCCTGAGGCCAGCAATAGGCGAGCTCACGAGAGGTATCTGTCCTGTTACACACATTCACACAGCCAGGCCGAGTTGGGGTAGCAGGAGATGACGGCCCCATTGTACAAGGTACAGCCTGACCAAGACAGTTTAGATCTGTTGCTGCCGTGGTTGGGCTGAGGCAAGCCTGGGAGTCACTCAGCTGCGAGGCATCAGGAGCAAAGCAGCAAAGAAAGCGGCGGCGGCGGCAGCAGCCCATCGCGGAGAGCAGCAGAATGCCCAGCGGCCGCGTGCATCTGTTTTGGCGAGAGGGCCAATCACTCGCCGCCATCTCCATGGCCGCTGCCTGAGAAATCTTCAGTGTGGCCGTCCAGACGAGGTTGCAAGGCGACCAGAAGATCGCTCCACTGGACGCCAACCCGGGAACATATTGACCCCTCTCGCATTCTAGAAGGTTCATGATGCTGCGCCGTGTTGTCGTGCCATGGGAATTCAAGCAAAGCCGGTCATCCAGGCGGACTTCCAATTCTGTCCGATCCGGATAAGGTACCGCTTGTTGGAGGCGAGTTATTTGAGTTATTTTGCCTTTGGCAACCGTGCTTCACAGGGGGAGTACCCACAGCAAGCTCACATCAGTAGCAGCACATCCTGCTGCTGCTGGTACTTCTGCTGGTACTGCCGGTGACGATATCCCGGGCCATCGCCCTGGTTAAAGCCCAGGCCCAGTCGGTGAAGGGGTGGGATCGTCGGCGTAGAGGCCAGAGACAAGACGTGGCAGGGCGAACGTGAGCGGGCTCATCTGCGGTGGTGTGGCGATCAGCAAGTAGCTGCAGCCATTGTGCTTGGATTGCTGTCAGGATAACTGCTCCGCATCATGTAGGTCGTCCATGGTGGCGGCACTTGGCGTCTTGGGGGGCAGGTAGACAGGTCTGGAGAAGGCAATGTGAAGAGATTGACTGGCCAAACCGGTAGTCCTGATACCATCGGTTACACGAGAAGATGACAAGGAGGATATTGATTAGTTCAAGGCGAAAAGCTATGGTCGCCTGTGTGTTTGTGCGTCCCTCTTGTCTCCCCCAGAGGCCAGACGGCTTGCGGCCAGCGGCGGTTGTCGGCTTGTGTTTTTGAAGGAAACGTGTATGTGTGAGTGTGTGTGTGTTGGGGGGGGGGAGACGAAGAAAATTCTGTACATGGTACCAGCGAGAGTGGGAGCGGTGACCGGGTGACGGAGGTGAGGCAGAGGCGATCTAGATGGCAGTCAGAGATCTGATCTGCTTCTTGGTTGGCCAAGGACCTCCAATACCAATCACTCTCTTCTGATGTATCCGCCCTGGCGGAGTCCTGTCATATTTAGGATGCATATGACACGAGCAAGTTTCCATTTTTCCAGTCCGATTTCCCGGGGCAAATATCACTTTCGATAGTAGATCTGCAGGTGCATCAGATCAGTACGTCGCAATTAATGGAACAGTGGGACTCGTCCCTTACCTTTTTGAACTGAAAGTGTAACTGCAGGATGCCCTGTAGAGAGACAAGATTAGCTCAACAGCCATGCACCAGGGGGGGATGAAATGTGACAGAAAAAAACAGGAGGCAATTCCGAGAGACGCGCGTGTAGGCGGTTGGTGGTTGGCGGTGGGTGGAGCTCGCGAGTTATTTGGAATAGCGGTCTCGCTTCCGAGTGCGTCTATCTCGGTATCGCACGACCGACCGTTGTTCGATGACCGGGCCATCCAAGAAGGCGGTAGAGGAGGGAGGGGGAAGGGGGGGATGGATGAATCAGAAGAGAGAGGCCAGATATGTTGCTAAGGGGCACAGCTTCGCTGCGGGCGCACTTTTGCAGCTCTCCCCCCCCGGTCGAGTCTTGTGCTCGCCGTGCTTGTGCATCAGGTCGAATTGGTCAGGGAGATGAGAGGAGAGGAAAAGGAGGTGAAAGGAACCTTGTCAAGAAAGGATAGACGGCGTATGTGAAACAGTACGAAACATACCTTGTCAAAGGAGCTCTTGAAGCCGCGCTCCCTCTTTGCACTGTAATCCCACTCGCGATCCACGATACGGAATGCAATGTCTTCGTACGGAGGGCCAGCGATGAAACGGATGAGGCACGTGTCCTCCTCCCCTGCGGCTGCAAAGGACTCGCCCCTTTTCCTCCCGTGCTCGCGGATGATTTTGAAGGTGGGTGCCTTTGTCTTGTCGATGAGCTCAGGGTAGAAGATGTTGAACTTGTATCCCTGGACAACCTTGGGCGGCGGGTTGTCGTGGTCGTAATGCGTCTGGTTGTACTTGTTCCATTCGTAGCCCATCTGCACGCGGTTGAAGTATTTTGGTTTCCTCGGCCTGTACTTTTCTGCCCACAGAGGCTTGGACCCGCTGGGGACGGCCTCCTCTGCGGTAAATACCTCCTCGTCCTCGCCAATGCCACGAGCGACCTCGCGGTCGTAGAGAGCCTTGGTGGTCTGGGAGAAGTCCTCGTTGCCCGTCTGCGCAAAACGAGCCGTTCCCGGTGGCGGCGGCGCGGCACCCTGGGGTGTACTCGCAACAGAGACCGCCTTTGTGCCGGCCCTGTCTGGTTGATCAGATGACAGGTTTGTCAGGGCTGCAGGGCCGGAAGTAGACCCGGCCTGCTTGGGTTGCTGCTGCTGCTGCTGCTGCCGCTCCCCCAGTGTCTTGGCCTTTTCGGGATCCTGTACCTTGAGCATGGCGGCCTTGCTCTCTGTGATTGCATCGCAGACCTTCTTTAGCTTAGCCTTGGCCTTCCAAACCGTCAGGCTAGCAAGGAGCTGCTCCCAGTAGTCGACATCGATATCGTCATTCGAGCGTAGTTTGGCCTTGATCTGCGCTTCGAGGGCGTCGAGTTGCTCGTACGTCTTGGGGCGCAGAATGCGGTCGACGTCTTCCGACACTGTGCTCACGACCCGGGCGTCTGGGCCTTGCGGTTTCAGCTTCTGCCGCCTGTCGGCACAGATGGTTTGCAATGCTTTCCAGTAGTCGCGGTTGCGGTGGTTCTGCTCCAGGGTGTGGTAGGACGTGATATCGGAATCCAGATCCCGCAACTGTGATTCGTCGAGCCCCTGCAGCACCTCCTCTGGAGAAGGCACATCAATGTGCAGGTCGACATCGTCGTCGGCGTCGAAGACATCTCGATCCGAGTCGATAAAGCGCAGGTTGAAGGCAAGGAGATCAATGGGCTTGGCCCGGCCTTCCCGAACTCGAATGTCAGCCTTCTTCTTGGCCTGTTTCAAAACAAACTTGTCTTCGTCGGCGACAAACTGTCTGGACTGCTCATCCTGCGTCATGTAGCTCGAGTTGTTTTTCTGACGCGGCCTGGAGAAGGACGGAGGAGGGTTCGAAGGCTTGGTGATGCGGTTATTGGGGTCGCGACGCGGAGACGCGATATCTCTGTCTCTCTCGTGGTCTCTACGACTTGGGGATCTGCGCCCAGACAGCATCGCTCTGCGGCCCGGGTCCATGTTTGCTTCGCAAAAAAGAAGAAAGGGTTCGGAAACAGCGGTTCGGAGTATCAGTTAAAAGGGTACCTTTGGTGTTGTGAACGTCGCCAGGTTTTTTTATTGCAGTATCGCATCGTCGTCAGCTGCGGAAGGGGAGAGAGCCGAGGAACCTGAGAGCCGCCGGAATCCTTGTCGATGGGATCACGTGATGACTAATCTTCGGTTGTGACCAGAACCTAGGTAGGTACCTGGGAACCTACAGCGAGATACGTATCGGGCGACCTACAGTAAATGAATGCGGGTACTTGGGTACATAGTAGGTACCTAACTGGGCACCTACCGCGAGTAGATACCTGAGAATCTCAGTAGAGGGGGAAGCTGGGAGTGGGGCGGGATCTCATGTGCAGCGGGGCTCCAGTAGCCAATTAAACCGAACCAGCATCTGTTTGGCCCACCCAAATCGGGTGAGCTCCTGAAGGCCCCCCCCTAAATATCTCCGCTAAACCATGGCTCTGGGACGCTAAAGCTGATGCACGTTCAGATCTCCCGATTTCAGGAACATGGTGACGTATAAGACATCGGCCGATCGTGAGCTTTTCTCCAGCATGATCCCATCGCCGTCTCTGCACGAGCCTGTTTGATGGGGTTTTTGGAGCAGGACTTTAGCTAGGAAAAGCCAAACCTATGCGTGCAATTGGGTTTGAGTTAGAAGCAGATAATATTGTATGGCATTTCCAGTTGCAACATCCACCATTCACTCATTCATCCATCCTTTTCATCAATTACATGCCTACCTAGGTACCTGCCTACCTACCTACCCATTTACCATATGCTCTCGTGTCGCGTCTTGCTGCCCAGCAACGCGTGTCTACTACCATCAACTGCAACCACCGCCACCTTCACTGCCGTTTATTCCCTCGCCTCGTGCCTTGTTCCCCTCTCCATCTCCATCTCGCGCAAAACGCTCCTGTACGGCCGTTCGACAATCAACACATCCCGCCATCTCTCCACGATGCCACCCAAGGCGAAGCGCAAGTCGTCGCCTGCTGCTGAGCCCAATAACTCTGGCAGGAAGAGAACCAAGATCGAGCAGAATGACCGGGACCCTCTGCGTCAGCCGCATCCCTTCTACAAAGACGCCGAGAGACATGGGATCGTCCTCCGTAAGTACTACCCCCATGAGATGAGCAATGACCGCGCACGCGCCTACAACGACGGCGAACTTCCGAGACCCATCGAGGAGCTCATCTCTGCCCTTGAGGACACATCCAAAGCCCGCAAGGCCATCAAGCCCAAGGACGCCGTGGTACACTGGTTCAAAATGGATCTGCGCACCGCCGACAACCGATCGCTATCCCTTGCGAGCGAGAAAGCCAAAGAAGCAGGGGTCCCGCTGATCGCCATGTTTATCATCAGCCCTCAGGACTACGAGGCTCATCTTACCGCCCCAATCCGCCTCGATTTCATGCTCAGGACCCTGCATATTCTGAGGGCTGACCTGGCCAAATTGGACATCCCACTTTACGTTGAGACCGTCGAGAGGCGCAAAACCATACCTGACAGGATCGCCCAGCTCATGGATCAATGGGGAGCCAGCCACCTGTTTGCCAACATGGAGTACGAGGTCGACGAGCTTCGCCGAGAGGCGAAGATGGTTCGCGTGTTTGCCGACAGGGGCCTCTCGTATGAGATCCTGCACGACACGTGCGTCGTTCCCCCGGGACAGCTCGCCAGCGGCTCAGGCAAACAGTACGCAGTCTACACTCCTTGGTTCAAAAGCTGGGTCCGCCATGTACACGACAATCTAGACCTTCTTGAGCTGTACGATCCGCCTGCAAAGAACCCCCCCAGCGCAAGGGACAAGTTTAGCAACCTGTTCGACACGGACATCCCGAGCGAGATTGCCAACAGGAAGCTCGACGACGACCAGAAGAAGCGTTTCCGCGCCCTCTTCCCTGCTGGGGAGCACGAGGCTCGAAATCGTTTGGAGAAGTTCTGCGAGGAGAAGGTCGGCCAGTACCACAACAAACGCAACATCCCCCATGATTCCGGAACCTCGAGTCTATCCGTGCACCTTGCCAGTGGAACCATCAGTTCGAGGACCTGTGTGCGGTATGCCCGTGACCGGAACAAGACCAAGAAGCTCGACGCGGGCATCGAAGGGATCCGTGTCTGGATAAGCGAGGTGGCCTGGCGTGACTTCTACAAGCACGTCTTGGTACATTGGCCATATGTCTGGTATGTCGCAGATCCCAACCCCTCGCTTCCTTCCCTTCCTCGAGATTTCACCAACACTGACCACTTCTTCCCAGCATGAACAAGCCCTACAAGCCCGAATACGCAAACATCGAATGGTCATACGACATGGACAACTTCAAGGCCTGGTGCGCGGGCAAGACAGGCTTCCCCATCGTGGACGCCGCCATGCGCCAGATGCACGCAACGGGCTGGATGCATAACCGGTGTCGCATGATTGTCGCATGCTTCCTTGCAAAGGACCTTCTCATTGATTGGCGCATGGGCGAGCGTTATTTCATGGAGAACCTCATCGATGGAGACTTTGCCTCAAACAATGGCGGCTGGGGCTTCTCTGCCAGCGTCGGTGTCGATCCACAGCCCTACTTTCGGATTTTCAACCCGCTGTTACAGAGCGAGAAGTTCGACCCCGAGGGCGACTATATTCGAAAGTGGGTGCCTGAGCTGAAGGGCATCACTGGCAAGGCCATTCATGATCCCTATGGCCGCGGGGCCGGCGTGCAGGCCAAGAAGACTGGCTATCCCAAACAGATTGTCGATCATAAAGGCTGCCGAGAACGGGCTCTGGCTGCGTACAAGTTTGGCCTCGGAAGAGGCGACTTGTAAAGCGGAGGTGTTCGAGGTCTGGTATGGGGATAAAGGAGAACACTCCGCATAGCATCCGGGGTGTTATCGGAACGATTGCCTAGTGGTATCCGGTGGTGCCGTTGCAAGCCGCACACACGACAGACAGGCTGGCTTAGTACTCACCAATTTTCAAACCAGCTGGAATGCTAGATTTTCCGCTTCGCAGAGATTCCCATTGGCATCTCTCTCCTATCAAATTGACCCGATTCGATCAAGGCAAAAACCGTCGTGGAGAGCAGTCTGACCAACTTGGATTCACGGATCTCTTTGGGAACAAGTCACCACTATATAAGCAGGAATATTTTCTCGGCGCGACACCATATAATCCGTGGCAACCCTGCCGTAGTTCTCAATGGAAAGGCGCTGGTCTGAACTCATGGTCGTGGTCGCCAAGAGGCCAAGCTCAGAACTCCTCGATGGCTTGCAGAAAGTTCACGTCAATCAACTCGAAGCATACAGCTTCAAGATCTTTAGACCAGATCAAGTGCTGTGACTCTTCTGAAGCCGGTGGTGTGGCTACAAACAGCATCTGAACAGTTTACGGGCTTTGCGCAAGACTAAATTTGCTAGGATCCTTACCGATGTCGCACCCGGGCCATATTTGCCCCTACAAGCATTCCGATCCCATTCCGGTCAATGACCAAAGTGGTGGAAACAATCATGAGAGCCATTCGGATCTTTCGTACCGAGAAGTGACTGAGCCGTGGTCATGTGTTGGTAAATGCGCGTCCGACGGCCCGATGCAACGTCGGAGGCTGATACTCCGGTCCAACAACAACCCCAAAGTTTCCATGTCCGACGCCGCGACCTCCCTCCCGTCTTTCCGCCGCTGAAGATGATGTTCAACCCCCCTGGTCGCGCACTTTGTTGATCACCTGGTTCAAACCTGCCTCGCGCGGCTCCAGTGGGCCGTTCCGATGAAAGCTTCTCTCCTCATTAAGCCTTCTCGGCACCTGCGGCTCCAGACATGCCGGACTAGAAGGGGGAATGAACCCCTTCCTCTTGCACTACTTTCCATCTCCAACAAGTCAACGAGCCGACGATATAGATTAACCGAGATAAAATTCACGTTGATAGTATCCCTGCCGCAGCGTCAGCGAGCCGTCAAGCCCCAGCAACCTCACGGGGCTCGTGGCCGCAAGGACGAAAGGAGAAAGGTGCAACGGAATGGAGGGTTCCATGGCCGGACAACTATCGTCGGGTAAGCTAGATGCAACAATGCAACCCCTCCAAGGATCCTTGAATGTCAATTGTATAAGAGAGACTGTCAATGCCATTTGCCGAGATGCTCTTCTGCCTCTGTACCTTGGCATCGAAACGCTTCGACTCGGACATAGCTCACAATGAAGTACCTTGTTTCTCTCGGTGCCCTCGTCGGCGTGGCCTCGGCCCAGGCAGGTGCCTGGGCTCAGTGCGGTGGCCAAGACTGGACCGGAGCGAAGACATGTGTTGCCGGCTACACCTGCACTGTCTCGAACCCATGGTACAGCCAGTGCATCCCCGGCTCTAGCCCGCCTCCGGCCGGAACCACTCTTGTTACGAGGACGACAACGACGGTTAGGCCCACTTCGACGCCTCCCCCGACCAGCAACGGCGGATGGAAGTGGGTTGGAGTCAACGAGGCGGGAGCAGAGTTCGGTAGGTCTTCCTATCCAGTTCACGCGACATTCGGCCTCTAATCATATTCAATCTCGTAGGCGAGAAGACCTTGCCCGGTACCTGGGGCAAGGAGTTCACGTTCCCCGACCCTTCGACCATCTCCGTAAGTCCTCTGTGGGATATGGACCTCAAGAAACCGATGAGCGCGTTGCTGATATGTGCCCAGACTCTCCGCAGCCAGGGATACAACACGTTCCGCGTCCAGCTCAAGATGGAGCGCCTGACCCCAGGCTCCCTGACCGGCAGTTACAACAACGCCTACCTGCAGAACTTCACGCAGGTGGTCAACAGCATCACCCAGAGCGGGGGATGGGCCGTCCTGGACCCGCACAACTACGGCCGCTTCAACGACGCCATCATCACCGACACCAACGCCTTCCAGACGTGGTGGAAGAACTTCGCAACCCTGTTCAAGAACAATGACCGCGTCATCTTCGACACCAACAACGAGTACAACACCATGGACCAGACGCTCGTGCTCAACCTCAACCAGGCCGCCATCAACGGAATCCGTGCCACCGGCGCCACCCAGTACATCTTCGTCGAGGGCAACGCGTGGTCCGGCGCGTGGTCGTGGACGACCGTCAACGACAACATGAAGGCCCTCACGGACCCCCTGAACAAGATCGTCTACGAGATGCACCAGTACCTCGACTCGGACAGCTCCGGAACCTCCGCGACCTGCGTGTCCTCGACCATTGGCGTCGAGCGGCTCCAGTCCGCCACCAACTGGCTGCGCCAGAACGGCAAGGTCGGCATCATCGGCGAGTTCGCCGGCGGCGCCAACTCCCAGTGCCAGGCCGCCATCAAGGGCATGCTCGACCACCTCAAGTCCAACTCGGACGTGTGGACCGGCGCTATCTGGTGGGCGGCCGGGCCCTGGTGGGGGGACTACATCTACAGCTTCGAGCCTCCCTCCGGCACGGGGTACCAATACTACAACAGCCTGCTCAAGAGCTACACCGTATGATTGCTAGGTATGATCCGCATCGACTGGAGCGTTTCGACGCGATTCTGAGAGCAAAAGCACGTCAAAAGGGGATAAACGAGGGATCATCGGTTTGACTGATAAACATTACTATCTGTACATATTCAATTCGCGTATATATATACATATTCCTGATGCAATGACTCAAAAGGGTCAGCTTCTTCCCACCAAATGAAATGACTCAAGGCCAGACTGGTGTCAGTTTTGTCGGCGAGTCTGATCAAAACCACCGTGTCCAATTGAGAGTACCGGGAAACATGCCGGCATACCGCGCTCATTGGACCCACCTTTCCCTGTGAGTGTGGGTCTCATCCGGCCGGTAATGGCCGGGTTGCATTTTCTTACGGGCATTGCTGAGAAGACGTGATGATTACATCTTCCCTCTAGTAGACGGTTTGAAAAATCAAAGAATGATTCTATTCAGGTGTTTCCACACGTTTGTATTTTCGTGCTGGAATCCCGAAGGAGATGTACGAAAAGAATCTTATTTAGCGTACAGACCACAGTCCTACGAAATCGGGGGTCGGTGAGAGACAACCACAGGACCAATTCAGTGCTTGCGAGCTGTCGGTCCTAAAAGAACGCTCCCTACTACCATGGGCTCTTGGTCATGGTTCAGTCTTCTGATGGGGTTTAGGGCCTAGGCCATTCCAATACCCCATCGTCAGAGCCACATGCCATCGGCCAGATGGCTAGCGCGCCACGCTGAAAGGCAGAAATGCAATCGCGACCAATGGACGGAGCAACAGTTTACATCAGGGGTTTTCTACCAAAGGACACGGCGATTTCTAGTCCTGAGCTTCCAAAACGCGGGCCTTTCCCTTCCCGTCCGAGACTAGGCCGGAAGCCGGACGAATATCGCCAAGTCCTGGGGAGCCAGGACTAGATGCGGCTTTGAGGCTGCGGTGCCACACGGAATTTGAATGCAAGCTTGAACATCTGAAAGGAGCTCTCTCCATGTCTGGGCTTCTGAAATAAGAGGGGGACCTGAGACCCTCATTCTGGGAGATGTCTGACGGGGGCCCCGACTAACTCGGTTTTGCTCCTCTCGTCACTTTCACACAAACATCATCATCGTACATGATCCACCGGCTTCACCATGGCCATTTACGCCGATCACCCTTACGCCCTTATACCCACTCCGACGTACCAAACCGCTCAAGTTGAGAAGGATGCTCCAAAGGTCAGTGCCTACCGGTGGGTTTGTACTCGCCGTTGTATTTGCTAGATCCAGAGCTGAGACGGCACAGCCCGACATGTTTGGTCGCATGGCCTCCGAAATGGCGCTCATCCACAACATGGTGATCCGCGGCCTGAACTCGATATACCTACAGGCGCCTTACGTCTCGCCCTCGGACTCCAAAGCCTTCCTGCGGTACACGCTTGCCTGGTGCAGCCTGGTGCACGTCCACCACTCGGGGGAGGAGGCCGACTTCTTCCCGGCGATCGAGGAGCTGGCGGGCCAGAAGGGGCTGATGGAATGCAACGTCTCGCAGCACAGGGAGTTCCACGACGGGCTGGGGGCCTTCAGGGCCTACGTCGACGCATGCATCGGCGGGGGGGAGAAGTTTGACGGTCCGAGGCTGGTCACGCTGATTGACGGTTTCGGAGAGGCGCTGACGAAGCACCTCGGGGATGAGATCCCCAGCCTCCTGGGGCTCAGGGATTTCGGCATCGACAAGATGGCGCCGCTGGAACAGAAGTTCGCGGAAGAAGGCGAGAAGAGCATGGTGAGTGCCGTCCACTGGGGCGGCGGATGTGTGCTGCCATGGGAATACTGACGAGCTAATTACATGTGTGTGAGTAGAAAAGGTTGGGCTTGGTAAAGGGCCTGCCCTTCTGCTTCTCCAACCACGACCTCGCCTTCGAGGGCGGCCACTGGGAGAAGTGGCCCCCAGCACCACCCGTCATCAAGCTTCTCTGCCGCCACGTCACCTACAGGTTCCATACGAGCTGGTGGAAGTTTGCCGCATGCGATCGGATGGGCAACTTGAAGCCTCTTTACGCTGTCCCTAGCGAGGCAGCTGTCAGCTCTTAGATTGGTAGTGGTGGATTGCCGGTGGTTCTCATGGTTTCGGGAGCTGGCTTGCAGCGCTGCTCTCATTGAATTGCGAGTTTTTTGTTTTCCCACGCACCTAACAGTTGTCCTGTCCATCACCTTAAACACGATGACATGCCCAACTTCACCCGAGATACCACACGAACCAAGATGTCGGGCAGCAAGTGGTCGAACTGCCAGGGACTCCATCTACATCAACAACTAAGAATCCTTGGTCAGAAGTAGGTCCGCGGTATGATTTTTGATAGTTGACATTTTTGGCCGGCGACTTCTGGTATAGCGGTACGAGATTACTGAGCAAGTCGATTAATTTGCTAATAAGACCTCTCCTCAACAATACTCGTCGTGCCTTTCTCCTTGCATTGATGTGAGCTCCCTCGCTTTCCGTTCCCGTCCGAACCAGGCCGATGTTGATGTTACTCGTGATATCAGGTCGAGAAACCCATGCGTAATTGTTGAGTTCGTGCAGTGTAGTTGCCCAGTCGCTGACTTCAGAAAATTCATAACGGTTCGATGCTCTCTCAACGGTTGAACTGGGAACTGCCGGACTGAATTTTCATAGCATCTAATGCACAAACAAGCCATAGCGGGCTTCCTGGGCATTCTCTATTTCAAGCAACACCTAACACCTCGTAAACCCCCTTCACATACGATCTCGCAGCATTGTTCCCCAAGCCCGTCATCGTCATCTTGTTCATCACATACGTAATGGTCAGTTTTCTGTCCAGATCCATCACCGCGAGGGAGCCTCCGAGACCGCCCCAGAAACAAACACGCCCCTTCGGCAGATGTGAAGCCGGGCTATTGTCTAACGTGAGACTGAAGCCAACGCCGAAGCGTAGAGGCGCGCCGATTACATGGTTGACGCCGTCGGATTGCTCCTCAAAGATGAGGTCGAGCGTCTTCTGCGACAGGAGGCGTCTGCCGTCGACGGTGCCGCCGAGGCTGATTGACGAAAGAATACGGTTCATGGCGCGGGCGTTTGAGTGACCGCTTCCCGACAGAATGTTTCCCCGACGCCAAGGTGGGCCATTGCCAAAGTCCAACGGCACTGGCGGAGGGTTCATCGATCTGGCGCCGATGGAGCCGGGCTGCGGACCCATGCCGGGGCCGAGGGGAGGAAGGGCCGTGGCGATGACGTTGGCGGTCCAAGGCAGGTCGCTTTCGGAAACTCCGAACTGGAAGTCTGCACCGAGGGGCTTGACGATCTCCTCCGTGACAAACTCTTGCAGTGTCGAGCCGGTGGCCCGGCGAACGATTGCGGCGAGCAGGTGGCCGAAGGTCCAGGAGTGGTATCCCGACGCGGTGCCGGGCTCCCACCACGGGGCTTGCGCCGCGAGCTTGTCGGCGGCGGCGTCCAGGTTGCAGATGTCGTCGAACGTGAGGTGCCTGTCGGATTCCCAGCCAGACACCCCCGAGGTGTGCGAGAGGATGTGGCGGATCTCGACGTTCTCCTTGCCGTTGGCAGCGAACTCGGGCCAGAACTTGTAGACTTTGTCGGTGATGGACAGGACCCCACGGTCGACGAGGATGAGTACGGCAAGACTGAGGACATTCTTCGTCATGGAGAAGACGGTGACGATGGTATCCTCGTTCCAGGGCTGGGTGCGGTCACTGTCTGTGTAGCCGCCCCACAGGTCGATGACATCCTTGCCATCAACATTGACGGTGATGGTGGCACCTATCTCTTCCCCGGAACCGATGAGTTGCTGGAAATTGGGTACGGATTTGTTCGAATTTGGAATCGCAAGTTCCATGTACTTAAGCCATGTTTCTTGTGTCGTGATTGCTTCTACGGAAGGACTGGTATCTTTTAAGCCGAGGATCGAGCTGGAAGGGTGATGTGAATGGCGAGCAGGATTGTATCGTGAAGAGGTATGCGTATCATGGTAGTTATATAGCAGATAGATGGCATAGAAACCGGGTGAGATCATATCAGGGAATGCACTGATGGACCATGGTATTGCGGACAAAAGTGGGAATAAGACGGGCCATTGGAGAAAATGATGGAGCCTGCCGACCTCCGGATCTGCATCCACGGCGTCGGCGAATCCAACGCCGGATGTCGGGGGTAAAGACTGCCGACCGGCCAGTCTTCAACAACGCTATCCTCAAAAGGCAAATACAAGATGACTTAAAGGGAAGCATTGTCTGCTTGCTTCTCATTAGTGGGCTCGGGTGCCTGAAAGGATTGGAAACCCTGAAAGTCCACTAAGCTGAGACACCACGCGCCATTTGTACAGAGCATTACAGTCCACCGGGGTTCTAAATGTTAGCGTGGTGAATTGACCCTGAAAACCACCAACAAGTTGCTCTCCTCAAGATATCAGAGGGAGGATGCCTATAGAGAACTATTTAATCTCTTAGGTATATCACCAATTTGACGCTATTGAGTTGTAAAAGCACTTACTCTTACTAGATTTTCAGAAGGAACAGAGTGTAACCGTTCATATTAGCCCTATACGTAGAGCTTATAGCAAACTAACATTTAGAACCCCGGTGGATTGTATTTCGGGGGATACCCAAGTCCCGCCGACTCTGGGGTACCGGTATTTCCCATATCCAAGACAACAATCTTGGCTGTTCACTGCTGGGTGAATGTACTGGTTGGTTGGCAGAGGTGGATGTGGATAGGTAGTGATTCATAGTGAGTCAGACGGGCTCTTGACGAATGAACCGATGGGATGATGAGTTTAGGTCCCCACCTGGGTGGGCTGATCTATTACGATTTGGGAAGTGCTATGGGATGAACCGCAACAACAGTAGGTAATCGAGGAACATCAGCTTTAAGTACGACGATTCCGCTTTCCATGTTGCAAGAGCGACAGCTGGCTCTTTCATCAAACAGCCGAGTTCAAAGAGCCTCCCCAACGCTTTATGGTGGCACTCACGACACACTGAATAACACTCCAATAACAACAACGCACGGCATGGACGAGCCCCTTGAGTTCCTCGGCCAACTGCCAAACCTGAGCATCTACACTCAAATCGCAGTTTGCTTCTCAGTAGTAGACGAGTCCTCAACCTCGGGAATCATCCGCACTCTCACGAATGGCCTTGAGAGGCTCACCGCGGCATTCCCCTGGATCGCTGGACAAGTCGTTAATGAAGGCGCTAGCGAAGACAGCACAGGCGTCAATAAGATCCAGCCATACGGGACGGCACCGCCCCTCGTCGTCAAAGACCTGCGAGATGACGTCTCGCAGCCGACGATGGACGCCATGAAGAGGGCGAACTTCCCCTTCCACATGCTCGACGAGAGCATCGTCGCTGCGCGCCCGACACTACCCATCGACCCCGCCCTGGCTGGTAAACCCAACCCTATCTTCATCGTCCAGGCCACTTTCATACAAGGCGGGCTCATCCTCACATTTCTCGGCCACCACCAAGCAATGGACGGCACCGGCCAAGGTCAGATCATTGATTACCTATCGAAGGCATGCCGAAACGAATCCTTCACCGATGACGAAGTCGCGGCAGGAAACCTACCCCGTCATAATATCGTCCCGTTGCTGGAGAACTACCAGAGCGGCCCCGAGGTTGCTTCAATGATTGTTAGCCCGCCGGAAGAACCGTCGCCGACACCCGCAACATGCCGCTGGGCCTATTTCGACTTTCCCGCCAGCTCTCTCTCCGCCCTGAGGTCTACGGCTATGGAAACGGTCAAATCGGGCTACATAACAACAGACGACGCACTCACCGCTTTTGTCTGGCAATCCGTCTCTCGCGCCCGCGCATCGCGTTTATCCCCTGACGAAGAAACCCGACTCGAACGAGCCGTGGACGTACGGGGCTACCTTGGCGTCCCTCAAAAGTTCCTTGGCATGTTACAAATCATGGCAAACAATTCGTTTCCTCTCAAAAGTCTTGTCAAAGACCCGCTTGGAGAAGTGGCATCTCAGCTGAGGTCGAAAGTGAACCCCGAAGCCTTGAGTTACAGCACCCGCGCATTCGCCACGGTGCTTGCCCAGTCCCCCGACAAGAATCGCTTCTCCCTCACCGGGGCGCTTCGTCTACACAAGGACTTCATGCTCAGTTCTTGGGCAAAGCTTGACCTGTACGAGCAGGATTTCGGTCTGGGTCTGGGAAAGCCCGAGTCGGTCAGGAGACCGCAGTTCACGCCGGTGGAGAGCCTCGCATACCTGTTACCTAAGTCACGAGAAGGCAGCATCGCACTGGCGATTTGCTTGAGGGATGAGGACATGAACAAGCTAAAAGAAGACGAGGAGTGGGTCAAGTATGCGAATTACATAGGTGAATGAGTAATTAAACAAACTTTTGGTCTGAGAAGATCACAAATGCACTCATCGACCCTTGACATGAGGGCTTTGAGTGACCTTTAGATGTGTTCTGTTGTGGAAATCAAGATGAGACGAGATTCAGCCCTCCTGATGTAGTTCTATCGAAAGTCATATGTCCCTCTCATTGGTTTATCCTGGGCCCCAGAATGGCGCTCATTCTACACAATGTGTTCATGCAAATGAGATTTCAAAGATGAAGAGAGTGAATTGACGCCTCACTCGGGTCCAACAGGTGCCTCCCGAGAACTCATGACGCTCCGAGACATCGTGTGTCAGTCTAGAGGATCCAGCGGGTTTGAAGGAATTAGTGTACTGTATTCCCAACTGAAAAGCAGCGCTAAGGGCCATGACTTCGGCGCCATTTCTCAACTTCTTGTATGCACGTGGACCGGTCGTTCCATGGAGGCTAAGCTATTTGCGTTGCCGAAGCAAGACACTAGAGATCGCCATGGGTTTTAGGCCTTGCGCCATACCGGATCGACGAGCCCAACCCCTGGGAAACCAAAGCACGAATCGTTCCGCGTGAAGAAACCCGCAGAAGGAATCTGCCTTGTCGAAGAGGGTAGAGCCCTGTATCTGGCGAGTAATTCCATCTTCTTCTTACTTGCTTTGCTCTCAAAAGTGATGCACGATGATGTACACACAAAAGTGTAATAGAACTGCTCGTGCATACTTCGAGGCCTGTGCTGCATGTCTTCCTGGATCTACCTAGTAAGGCACCCGGCAGAATATCTACCATAAACATACCAGCCAATTTACCCGCTGCCATAAAAGAGATGGCGGGCGGCCCGAGGAGGCAAAATGGCCACGCCTCCCTCGGAAAAGAAGACTGAGTTCATCCAGGCTCCGAGTGTCAACATGCCATTTGATATTGAATGGGTAATTAACCGGCCAGGTTCGTAGAGGAAAGATCAATTGTTGCCAAATCGCCAGCCAACTTGATTTTCATTCATTTGGAATAATAATATGCGGTTCAATCCCATTCTTCCACAGGTGGTTCCCGCCCTTCCCCTGGCCGCAGCCAATCCCCTTTCCGCAGGCGCCCAAAACAGCAGGACAGGAAACGTCAGCAGCGACGACATCCAGGCCTGCCTCGACGCGGCAAATGCGCCAATCGTCACGTCAACTTCTTCGGGCTGGGCTGGGGACATCCGGCCGTATAACGCCCGCCTGCAGTTCACGCCGGCACTTGTGGTGACGGCGACCGATGCGAGCCATGTGCAGGCGGCCGTGGAGTGTGCGTCCCGGTATGGCAAGAGGGTCACGGCCCGCGGCGGCGGCCACAGCTATTCGTCTTCAGGGCTCGGCGGAGAGGACGGCCACGTCGTGGTGCGGTTGGACGAGATGTTCGGCGTCACGCTGAATGCGGACAACACGACCACCGTGCAGGCCGGGGCTCGGCTCGGACACGTTGCGACGACGTTGCTCCGCCAGGGTGGCAGGGCTATTTCTCACGGCTCGTGTCCAGGGCAAGTGGCATGATGATATACCCTGTTTGGGGTAGTTGGACGGTGAAAGCTAATGCTTATATGTTAGGGTCGGTGCATCAGGCCACAGCATCCACGGTGGCTACGGATTTGGCTCCCATCTTTACGGCCTCATGACCGATTGGATCAGTGAAGCGACTGTTGTGACTGCCGATGGGAGCATCGTCAAGGCCTCGCCGAGTGAGAACGACGATCTCTTCTGGGCCATTCGTGGCGCAGGCTCGTCCTTTGGTATCGTCACCGAGTTCAAGTTCGACACTTTCGCCGCGCCAAGCGTCGTCACTTGCTTCAATGTACCGATCACTCCCGACAAGGGTGAATTGATTGCGGCGATCGTAGCTCTTCAAGATTACGCTCAGGGTGACATGCCCGCCGAGTTGAACATGCGAGTCGGCATCGCCCAGGATGGCGCGGCTTTCGACGGCCTTTACATTGGGACTCAAGCCCAGGCCCGCAGCGTCCTGGGGGCATTCCTTTCGCCTTTGGGCATCGACTTGGCCGCCGCCAACGTCACCGAGACAGACTGGATGGGCCAACTGGAGCATTTCGCCGGCGGGGACCTCGACCAGACGGGCCCGGAATCCGCGACCGACACGTTCTACGCCTCGAGCCTTTTGACAAAGGAGGTATCCCAAGCCGGTTTCGGGGCTTTCGTCGACTTCTACCTCAACACCGCAAAGTCGACCTCCACCGGCTGGTTCGTTTTGATCGATGTTCACGGCGGCAAGAACTCCAAGACGGCGCAGGTCGCGAACTCGGCGACTGCCTACGCGCACCGCGACAAGGTTCTCCTATGGCAGTTCTACGACTCCTCTGGCGGCGCCGCGTATCCTCCGACTGGCTATGCGTTCCTCGGCAACTGGATGTCTTCGGTCACCGGCACCATGTCCAAGAGTGACTGGGGTCGGTACGCGAACTACCCCGATTCCCAGCTGAGCAAGCTAGACGCGCAGGATCAGTACTACAGGGATAACCTGCCCCGGCTGAAGACCATAAAAGCAAAGTACGACGCGAAAGGCCTCTTCACTTACCCTCAGGGCGTGGGCTCCTAAGATAAAGTACGGGGGTCATATTGCGTTACAGGTTGCACTTTGCCAGTGTAAAGATACATAGGCAATCAGCGAGTCCGTTTGTTTCGTGACTAAACGTCTCGACTTCTCTCATTAGCCGCATGTAGGAGCACTGACATGATATACCAAGTTCTTGTCTGCTTTTCGGAAATGGGGGTCATTTCTGTACCGTAAATAGCCTTCATCCTAGCTATCAGCTCGGATGGGATATCGGAGACGAAGCCACCCTCATGGAAAGCCTTCTTGGCAGAAGACACGGTGGCGACGCCGACTGTGGAGTATGGTGTATTGTGCTATTCGGGTAGTACGAAACCGAGAAACCGAGAGCCTGAGCCTGGCCGTGCCGCTGGGCCGAGCGGTGCGATGTGGACTACGGGCAGATTGTGCGTTGTGGCACAACCTGCCAGGTGTTTACCAAGCCCGGCGCTATTGTGCTGGCGAAACGATGCCCATGTGTAGTGAGAACATGTCTCGAAGCGCGGACGGGAAAGGAGATGGCGAAAAGGGGCAAAGAAGGGAATGAGTCTGCTGAAGGCGGCTGGCCGGGTGCTGGTTGTCGGACGTTATCTTCGGCCCCCGTCAGCTTACCTACCGACCTAGTTACATCGTCTTTTCCTTTCAGGGCTGATCTCCATACCTTGCTTGACAAGGTACTCACTCTGTAAGTGCTGACCAATTCCCGCGGATTGTGGGAATCGACGTGCCGGGTTAAGTTCCGCCATCCAATCATTGAACACCAACTTGGTTAGCGTCCCAGAACAGGTTACCAAGTGTACTCGTAATCGTGCGCCCAAGTACTGAAGATGGAAATCACATGAGCAGTTTGCTCAAGTCTTTGGCAGCTTGCTCGCTGCATTGGCAGTTGGCCCTTTTAGGCATTTTCCAGTGGCGGCGCTGGTGTTCAAATGGACGGCGTTGAGACGAGCGGAATCAACAGTCTTAATCCAAGAACGAGAAAGAAACTCGGCTCCGTCGTTCCAAAATGTCAAGCTAGGCAGGTTTCCCAATAGGGATAATGCTCTCTCGGCTGGGTGGCTTGATTTCATCCGATCCGAACAAGGGTCTTAAGCCGGGATTCTGTTCGGCCGCCGGTCTGCGGGCTGATTACGTGACCAACAGCGATGCCTATCGAGTCGTCGAGATTGGGATTAATTTCCGTCACTCTCTAAAGGAAGAACAATGTGCTGCATACCAAGGCCCAAAACTGCACACTATGTGAGATGCTCGCAATGATACATTGCGCAAGCATCGTGTCTCCCTCATATATCAGTTTAGTGAATCAACCAGCAGCTGGCAATCTTCGAGAATTCACCCGTGAGACCTATTTTGTTGTTACGCAACAAGGCTCAAAATGCCTCGTAACTGGGATCCGCTGGCTGACATGCCCCTACTACGAGGCAAGGTGGCCGTCGTGACCGGGAGCAAGTGAGTTCGCCCCGACCAACGCCATTTGTGTATCATCCATTCTCACATTTGTGCTTGCAGCGCCGGCATTGGACTGTCAACTGTCAAGTTTCTGGCTCTTCGAGGGGCTACCGTGTATTTCACCACTCGAACAAAAGACAAGGCCGACTCAACGCGTGCTCTGCTCACGTCAGAGCACCCCGGGATCGACCAAGACCAACTGAGATGGCTGCCTCTTGACTTGGCCGACTTGAAAACCGTCAGCGAAGCAGTCAGAGCACTGAAGTCGAAAGAAGAAAAGGTGGATATTCTGAGTGGGTCTAACCTGTTACCGAGGCATATAACTGTAACATGAGGTTCACTGCTGACGACCGCTCTGTCAAGTCAACATTGCCGGTGCAGACTCGTCGACTACACAGACACTAGGCCCCGGCTGGGAATATCACATGGCGGTCAAGTATGCATTGGATTCAAACACACTCTTTTTCTGGCTGGAACCTGCTAACTTTCCACGATACAGCCATGTTGGACACTTCGTTTTCACAAACGGCATATTCCCGCTTCTCAAAGAGGCAGCAAGACAAAAGGGCGCCGATGTGCGGATAATTACTCTCACCTCCAATGTCAACTACTCTATGCTGCCTCCCAACTACCGGTTCACATTCGATTCTCCGTCCTTCCTCAAAAGCCCTGTTCCGTATTATCCCTGGCAATGGCGATACGTTATACGCCATATTTTCGTCATCGACATGATTCGGTACGCCGTGTCCAAGGTTGCCAACCTACTGTTCGCCCAAGAACTTCAACGGCTCATGGACGAGCAAGGGCTCCCGATCTTGTCCATTTCAGTTCATCCAGGAGGCGTGGCCAGCGAAGGGACCAAGGACATCGGAAATTTAGCCTTTTCGTTCGTCAGAGCAGCTACTTATTTGTCGACGGATCAAGGGGCCGCGACATCTCTGTTCGCGGCCACGGAGCCCCGAGTGCGCGAGAACTCCGAAAAGTTCAAGGGAAAGTATCTCGAACCATTTGGCGAGGTTGTGTCGCCGAACCCAGTGGCTAAAGACATGGAGCAGGCCAGAGGAATGTGGGACAACACCACGGCTGAAGTCAACAAGTATCTCGCCGGGA
Source organism: Colletotrichum eleusines (assembly GCA_016807845.1). Lineage (NCBI taxonomy): Eukaryota > Fungi > Ascomycota > Sordariomycetes > Glomerellales > Glomerellaceae > Colletotrichum > Colletotrichum eleusines. The sequence goes on along the minus strand of JADEZO010000001.1, from coordinate 345,636 downwards.
TTGGGCTCGCACCGCTTCAGCAGTGGTAGTTGAAGGGGGCTATCTAGGGGTTGTCGGTCCGTTGTCACGATATCGAAGCACGTTCTTATAGTTAATATTTCCATCTGGAGTGGATATGTTCAGAGAAACATCTAGCTTGACACTTATTCTTTAATTATGTAATAGAGCTTTAGATAAACATACGCACTTGTTTGGTAACTTCAATTCCGCACCAACACTAGTTAACTATGGGCATCTGTCATTCCTCAATCTCATATAATCCATCTTACGGCAGTCCCTCCCGTGAGATCCAGGATTCAGATGCCTGCGTCGAGGTCCCCTCAACAACACTAGACCAAAATAAATACTCCGGACTCCTGACGACGTTGAATCACGGGTGTCAGGTATTCGGGCGGTGCAATATTATTATTATTTTGCCGGTATCTGACCTGATCCAGAAGCGCGTCATGTCATCGTCAGCCAGTTTTCGCCTGCAGCAGCAATCTAGTCCAACCTGGATAGCAGCAGTATCAGAATTACAAAAGCGTATCAGCCACAGGCGATCCCAGATAAGGTGGAGTGTTTACAGCACTCTTTGAGAAAGGTCACATATCTCAGCTGTTATAGCCGCAGGTTGATAATGCGAGATTTGCGGCTATAACCGGGTTGTTTGTGTAGGCCGTTGACTAACGCGGAGGCTACGGGCTGACGTGGCGGCGTTTCATTAGATGCTGGCAAAACCAGACAACCGCTACCGAGTCACAAAGAATCTCGTCGCCACACAGCATCACTGTCCCAATGCCGCAAGACGGCAGGACGGCAACCCGGCTACGTCTGTTGGGATCTCCAAGCTACGGTCACGGAAGGACGCCAAAGCGTTGGGGCTTAGCTGCAGGAACAAAGACACTAGCTCTGCTATACGAGCGACCTAAAACCCGAGTGTTCAAGCTTGTTGGTCAACGGCGGACTAGTAGCTTCAAATTGCTAAATTTGTCCCGGCCGTGTTTCCCCTGGCGAACGCCTTCGTTCTGGATGGCGGCATGTTATTGTTAGGCATGCAAAACAGCATCCATGACCTTATTTCGATCGCAGCCAGCTGCACAGTCCTGCAAAAGGATACAGATTTTACGCATCGTTCTGAACGTCAAAAGACCCACTGGCAAATCTGTCTACGCATCAGTTAACGTGTAGATAGATACGTTGGTCCTTGACAAGAGACCGGGGAACCTACTGGCATGTGATTGCTTCGGCATGGAAATGGCACGTACACTCTTGAGCCTCCATGACGCGCCGTGCTACATATGTGTCTTTGGCGTCCTGGCTAGCTCCGGGACGTTGACATGGAGACGCAGGTGAAGGTAAGATCTCTTTGACCTGTCCTTTGCGTGGCGCCCTGGGGAAGAGGAACAAAAGGCACTCGTGGAACCAGAGTGGCTGTCGGCGTCAACAACGGCCGCGAGTGCCAAACACGCACTCGAGTAGAAATTTCTACTACTTCCCTCGGTGAGACTTGGTCTCAAGGCGCATGCCACTGCCTGCAACATACACTTCTCGACTTCGTTTCGGGGTGCTGATATCGAGCGTCGCTATGCTTACTCGATAATTCATAATATTAATACTGCTACTTTGTTTTAGACGTCTCCTTCACCATGAATTCCGGAAACACGACCAGGCCCGGGCTGGACGCGGTTTTGAACAATGTCAACGCCGCCGGCGGTGCAACGAGTTTGGTGACGATCATTTGGGGGATCAATCTCACAGCATTCGTCCTCGTCGGCCTCACCGTCCCTCTCCGGGTTATCGTCCGCTGCACGGTGACGCGGGACTTTTTCAGCGACGACGTATTGGCTATTGTTGCAGCAGTCTTCACCTTTGGGATCTGTTCGCTACTTCCAGTGGGTACGTTCATGGATGCGCGACATAGTCCATCCCGCCTCTCTCGTGTGCGCCGAGAGTCTGAAGTTGTTAACGTGGCATTCTAGCGACCGATCTTGGTCTAGGTCAACATTCTTCACAAATCGACGCCGTATTCGTGGCTGAAAATACAAAGGAGCTGCTGCAGGTAGGGGATTCAGAGAGGCTGGGGATCATTTGCTGGCTGGTGGCTAACGCTTCTGGCAGCTCCTCTTCATCGCGAACATCCTGTACCCATTGGCGATCGGATTCGCACGATTATCGGCGGTGGCCTCCCTCCTGAGGCTTATAAGAGGGAAGAGTGCGCGATGGACACTGTTTGCGACGGCCGCCCTGATTGGCGCCTTTGCCTTGGCGTCTGCGTTGGCCGTCGTCTTCCAATGCAGGCCGGTCTCGGGAGCTTGGTCTCCGACCGGTGCATCTTGCTACCCCTTTGTCGAGTTCCTCGAGGCCACCACGGCCATCGGCATCACCATCGATGCACTGCTGTGCGCCATGCCTCTGGTGTACTTCTGGAGGACGAAGATGTCCTTGACTGACAAGATTCTTGTGACGGTTCTGTTTGCCTTCGCCGGCCTGTAGGTTCCCTACCATCCTTGGCTGTGCAGAATATTGCTGACAAGGGCTTGTTAGACTATGTGCGGCCGCCATCGTCAAAATGGTCTATTTGCAGCTCATTAATCAGGCCGATGTGACGTGTAAGTTGTAGTCCCGAGATGGATCAAATCCGAGTCGGGAATGGCCACGAAGCATACGTGTACTAACGATACTCGTTGAACCAGACAACTGGACCTCATGGGTCTTGTGCTCAATCGCCGAGTGCACGATTGGAATCGTATGCAGCTCAGTGCCTCCGATCATTCCGCTTTTTGCCAAATGTCGTCACGACAGGAAACAGGCTCGACAGAAACGAGAAATGTCGGCACGGTTCGCCTCCTTCAAGAGGAGATCTCGTCAAAACCGCGCAGCCGCATTGCGTGCCATCAGGCCGATGGCGACCCCGTGGAAGGATCAGCCGCTCGAGATCACGAGGAATCCAGACTTCAAGCCCGACTTTGACTGGTTGCGAATAGACCCTGAAGAACCGAACCAGGCCTGGGACAGGAAGTTCCGTTCGTCAAAGGCGTCACAGGTGCTCGGTATAGCATTATGAATGATATATACAACCTCACTCCCCCCCCCCCCCGGCGTAGTTTCTAATTATTTCAGCCCACGGAGCTCGCAGGGCAATGTTCTTTTTATCTCTAGACGTGCGAATTAGCGAGCATTCTCGATTGGATTGATTAAGGGAATGAAAATGCTTATGGGCACGATGGATTGCATATTGTTATAACGCGTAGACTTACTTGCAGATACAACGATCAAAAGCAGTCATTCTTGAGGCACGGCCTCAGCAGTTTTGCATTCATGTCCCTGTCCATCCACATGTTTGGACCGGCAATGTTCGCCAACCGAGAACGAGCTTCCTGTCACAACCGAAGTCGGCGCGATTAGAGCCCGCTGACTAACATGGCGTAACACAGACGCGGCGTTTTCTCCGCTGACTTTGGCCATCCACAATCGACCATCTGAGAAGCAGAAGCCCGCGGAAAACGCTGGCCGGTGAAAGTCTCCGTGGTCCCGGACCTGTTGCCATTTGGCTTCGATCTGGGTCCGAATAGAACAAAGCTTGAAACCATTCAAGTAGGCGCCGTGAATCATCTTCGAAGCTTCTGAGGCATCTCGCCGCCTGCACCTGCCTGTACGAGTCGTTTGATGTGTCTCTACATAGCGTTAGGCCAGCGGTTGATCGAAGTGACGAGAGCTGAGAGGGACTGACGAGCCTTAGGTTCGCTCGCGACGAACCTTAAGATGTTGCGGACTCGTTTCCTCCTCTCGCTTTTCTATATTGGCATCTTGACAGCCGGCATCCGCAGACGTCTCGAAATGAGAATGTCTGTAATCTATAACTCCAAATCCCTTGCCTTGATTACTGATATGAAACACCCCCAAAACCAAGCGAGAACACTAGGTGAAATTTGACGGTACTGACTTTTCTGTGTGCCGATACCCGATCTTGAACCCGGGATTTAGTTTCGTTTCGAGACCCATCTCTGAATCCGAGAGTTGCGAAAGCCGCATGTTGAACGGAGAGAACCAGAAGGAGAAAGAGGCAAAGGCATGCAGCCAAGAATCTGTGAAACAAACGCTTGGCAGAGAAAGGACAGGGTCTCTGCCACTCAAAGTAGGGGAAGCTGACAATAGTTAAAGTTGATTTCACAGAGAGACCAGTCCAGCAAAATAAACTGATCTAGTACCGGTAGCCATTCGATGAACCCATTCTCGGTGGATTGTATCGTTTCGAAACCCACAGGTAAGTGCACCTCTACTCGTAGGCGACCAAAATGACGCAGAGGGCCGACAGGGCAGGCGCTGTCTGTGTCTGTCTCTCTCTCTCTCTCTCTCTCTCTCTCTCTCTGTGTGTGTGTGTGTGTGTGTGTGTTACGATCCGCGGTGTTGTCCTGAACGCGGCCACGCAGCAAGGCGTGCAAAGTGAACGGAGGCAACTCGGCGGAAATCGACGAACTCTAAGCAACTCCATGCCCCGGCTCATTTTCCATGCCAGGGTGTCAAAGGACAAGCGAACTAGGAAGCAGACGTGCCAAGGTGCCAGTCCAACGAGGTCTTGTAGCAGTATTGATATTACCCAGACCAGACAGAGGCAAAATGAAACAGTGAGGGTTTTCAACACCAGTTCGGCTGATGCAATGGCAGAAGCATGTTAAAATTCACATCTACTACTAGGCCCAACACGACTTCATCGCCTCCTTTGCCTGACTAGCGGTCTTCTAGCCGGTAGGCGGAACACAGAGTGAGAACCATCGGCCCCTGGCAACACACGGGTGCCGGATGACCCCATCACAAGCTGTATGAAGCTAACGTGGGTGGCAAGAAATACCATTGGAACTGAGTTTGGCCATGGTTTGATGTCGTTCGGCCCTACTGTTGTACAGGTATACTCATCATGTAAGACCACCAGCATACTGCTGCGTCCGCGCGACTGTCTGAGGACAACAGTGCATCGCTTCCATGGAAACGCAAGGTTTAGGGGTTCCAGAAGGACTTGATTTGGGATCTAAATGTAGACAGGACCGAAAACCCGCGGAGTACACTGTACGTCGACGATGGTCGGGTTGGTGGACACTGGTGCTATGCTTCTTGTTATATGCAGTAAAGACAACGATACGGCAGGGAGGGAACCTGGATTCTGGAATTCTCAAGGAACGGGAAGATGACCGTTGGACCGCGTCGCGGCCGCCCACCTAGGTTTTTGATTGATTCAGTACCTATACTGCCCGATAAAGTGTTTAGATATGTGGGGCAACGATTGCGTTACCGATATAGTTGATGCCGCCAATGCTGCGAGTCATAGAACATGGGCTTGTAACTCCGCCTTCACCCATTCGTCTACGAGAAGTGGGATTACCGGTTTCTATCCCCATCTCCGTTCTGTTCCCGGGGCCGTGAGCAACACGAGGCAGTCGCACGCTTGCCATCTACAGTTCAACGAACCCAAACCCTATCGTTCCGCGCCCCAAAACCTTGTCGCACAGAGGCATGTCCAAAATGTCCGTCCCACGCACGGGATGTGGCGCGGAACGTCACCTCATCCGCATCCGCGGGGCCCCTTGGACGCGATACACCACCTTTTTATTGGTGTGAGTGTACTTGTCATGGACGTCCCACCTCCCTCCTCCCAAAACAACTGACAAGATACTAATAAGACAGGGCGGTCCAGCTGTTGGCTGCCCTCACCTCTTGTGAACCGAGAAGCGCGCGGGTAGGGCCCCGGAAGCCGCTGACCCGCCCTGTTCACCCTCGCCAGGGAAGTTTCCCGTTCCCGGAGTAAGGTTAGGGATCAGCGGCAGAGGAGGCAACCCTCGACAAACACGGCCCAAAGGCGTACCCGAGAGTTGCTGTAGTGTTTGGCTGTTCAGGTGCGCCCGCTGGACGGGTGATGGTTCGTGGTGCTGTCTCAATCCCCCAATGGCAAGGGGGAAGGACCAGATGCTGGCTACGGCGCAACGGCTTTTTCGTCTTTTCTCGCCGTCCGTCTGCGGATAGGAGGAAGTTTGGTTCCATATTAAAGGAGAGAGAAGCACTCAAATGCCGCCCGCCATCTCCGGATCTTATATCATCTCTTGCCTTTTTGCTCGCCTGTTACGTTATGGTCTCGTACCTGCTCGTCTCTCTACATGTTTCCACGCAGGACATATAGGAGATGACGAGACCTTCGAGAGAGTTTGGCGGACGCTTGCTACTGTTGTCTTTCTTGTGGTGCTGGCTCCCCGTAGTTGAGGCACAAGGCATTGAGGACCTGCTCTCGCAAGCACCAAGTTGCGCTGTAAGTCGTCGAGGCGGATATCTTCCATTTGCCCGCTGAGAGCCTTCCCTGTTCCTATTCACGACGCTTCCCTGGCATCCATCCCTTCTTCTATGAATGGGGACCTGGTAAAAGAAAAAAAGAAAAGAAAAAGAATAATAGAAAACAACAACAAAAAAACTCTGGATGGAGGACTGACTCTGCCTTGCTTCCACGATAGCTTCCATGCATGACGCAGGCTTTCTCGGCCGGGAACTGCACCTTGACATCCAAAACCACTGTCGCCGAGTGCTTATGTCCTGACGTCTCGCTGCAATCGGACTTGTCAACCTGCGTGCAGCTCAGTTGCGGCCTGGAAGACCGAGCACGTAAGTCCTTTTTCGTCGTCGATATGTTGTATAAGTCAGCGCTGACGGGCCGGATAGGGACGGTGCAGCTCCACACGAATCTCTGCGCCGCGTATCCGAAGGAGTCGAGGAGTCGCGAAGTGACGACGATGGCCATCACCCTCCCGGTCATTTCGTTCCCGATCGTTGGTCTGCGGTGCTTCTCGAGATGGAGGGCCACCGGCCGGTTATGGTGGGACGACTGGACGGTAGTATTGGCAGCGGTCAGTCCTGGGCGCCAAAGCGGCCTCTTCCGGACAAACTCGAGGCTAACTGACTGGGACCAGATGCTGCTCGCTGGACTGGCGGGTATCGAGATCGCTAGCGCTGAACTGGGGTTTGGAACGCACTACTGGAATGTCGGGCTCGCTAACGCCAGGAAGTTGAGCCAGCTCTTCTACGCTGTCCAGATGCTGTACATTTTGATACAGGTTTCTGCCAAGATCTCCATCTTGCTGTTCCTTTTCCGCATCTTTCCGGCACGATGGTTCCGGCTCGCCGTTCAGTCACTCATCGTCATCCTGCTGCTCCGCGGCCTCGCATTTGTGCTAGTCACCGCCTTTCAGTGCACTCCTATATCGGCCATCTGGGACGAGAACAGTCCCTACCAGAAATGTCTAAACGTTAGTGCCATTTGGTACTCCGGGGCTGTGGTCAGCGTGGTTGAGGAACTCGTCATGCTGTTGCTACCGATTCCCGAGTTGGTGAAACTCCAGATCGACACCCGGACAAAGATGGCGTTGAGCTTCATGTTTAGCCTGGGATCATTGTTCGTTCCACACCAGAGCCTCTACTCATTCGTGACCCGAATCGATCGCTAACATGGGTGTAGTGCCTGCATCACGACAATGGTCAGACTAAGGTATCTGGTCGTATTTCCAAGCACGTTCGATACGACCTGGGACAGCGTCGACGCTGTAATATGGTCAATCACCAAGGAGTTCTGCATCATCGTCTGCGCGAGTTTGCTGGCTCTACGGCTGCCGCTGCAAAAGAGCCCTCGTCTCTTGCCCAGCAGCGGGGAAACGACGAAAGTCACCAACAGCAGCATCACCCAGTCACGGCGCTCGATACAGCACGCCGGAAAGGACAAGCTCCGAGAGGCGTCCGAGACGCCGCTCACGGATGACCTGCCGGTGACGCCGATAGACATTGCCGACGAGATGGCCGCCACGGCGGACGGGAAGCGGCCAGTCATCTTCACGAGATACAAGGGGACGACGACTGTGCGTTCCGAAAACGAGCTGCAAGACGTGGTGGGATCAGGGGCGAAGCGTCAGAAGGGCGAAGAGGGGAGTTTCTGATTCGCCGTGGCGGTAATTATCGAATCATGAATCTGGCACTCATGGGCATAGCTAAACTTTGTTTCGTTGGGCTTGTAAGCGACTATACTATAAACTATGGGTAAATCTCGGATTCTGGAGCTGAAGGAAAATACCAATCAGCTATCGATCTTGTTTCAGTATGGGTATAGGAATTCTATACTAAGATAGCATTGAGCTCGGGCGCATGGCCGAGTAATGAATTGTACCACGGCACATCGTTCTACGACTCAAAACTGCCGCGTATTCTCCTCTTTGTCCTCTGCCTCGTCGGCTTCCATGTCCCAGCCCTCGTTCAACTGCCGACGGTGCTCTGCCGCCGCCAAGCCGGTCGTGACAACCAGGTCCAAGTCGAGATCCGCAAGCGCGCTGTACAGCTCGAAGCCGGGACCACGCCCGGCCTTGACCACGCCCTTCAACACACCTTCCTTCCCTTCGCTTCCCCCGCCTGCACCCGGCACTTGCAATCTCGGGCGGAAGTGTGCCAGCGTCTTGCCGTTGAAGTCGACCAGTCTCATGCCTCTGCCCTGCTTGCCCAGCCCTTCCCAGCGCATCTCCCCCAAGCCCAAGAAGCGGAAGCTAAGGGCGGTGGACAGGGGGTGCTTGCGGGTCAATTTGAAGTGGACGCCTCGGACGGCGACATCGAGTCTTGGCGGTAACGTGCGAGACCTGATAGAGCCGATGGGGCGCTGTTCGGCGGAGACGGCGTCGCATCTGACCCTCCGAACTTCCATCTTGGTCATCTTTTCGTTGTGGCTGACGCTGTAGACGGGAGCAATGCACCCGTCGGGCCTAATGAGGTTGATTGTGATTGCGTCGTCGTTCTCTCGACTCAGACAGAGAGCATGCCGTGGGGCGAGTGACCGTTCCATTGTGCTGGGGGGGCCAACTGCAGAATGGCTCAGCTTCGCGCAGCTAGGGTTGCAGTGGGGGACGGACAGGGCTTTAATTGCAACAAGATGAATGTGGGGACGAGGGACCGATTGGTGCATTGCTCGCATCTCCGTGACGTACGCCAAAGACTTTATGCGCCTCCGCAGTCTGGTCTTGCAGCGGCTCGGCTGGCCCACTGCCTCCTCAATGTCTCTCAACCGAAGACGGGACGTCGAAAGCCACAGAAGGTGGTTCATCCATGGTCCACCGGGCTGATGGTGAGACGGATGAGCGAATCGATTGTCTCTAAGCGTGAGAGGCACTATACTAGAAGCTGCCAGCGCCAATTGCCGTCCAGAGGGAGGCGACCAGCGGTTGACTCGTTGGTCGAAAGGCTTGTTCGCCAGTGACGTATGCAGCAACTGTATTCTGACCGGAAACAGGTCGAACACGCAGGGAGGCCCCTCTCTCCAACCCCTCGGCGTCCGGGCATCTGCCAGCGATTGCGTGTTTCGGGAGAGGCGGAGCGATCAATCAAAATGGCGATGCCCTGGCAGCCTGGCTAGACCTTGCCAATCCGAAAGTCAGTGACCATTCAAGATGCCGAATCTAACATTTTCGGAGGTAGGACCGTCTGCCGGCACCGCAAGCTGATCGATCGGGCCTTGGGTAGGTATGGAGGGTAATCGGGATGAGGAAAACGGCATGGTGGTCCAATGGGTGGTTGGTCTGTCATAAGGCTAAGGCGCGTTGGGAATGGGAACTGGTACGCAGAAACATCAAGCTCTGATCGCCGACATGGTCGTTATGATTGTCCCTTGGCGGAGGCAACGGTGAAAATGAGATTGATACCTATTACTTGGTCACCTACCTATTACATGGCTAGTACGGATAGGATGTGCATCAATGGGTAAAATGTATCAATGCATCGGAGTGGAGAAGCATATTTATGCTTATAAGAATGCAGGAGTAGATACCCCAAAGATGCACCTATCAGGATCATGGCGAGGGTGATGCCCCGCTTTCACAGCAACAGCACATGGGTTAGCAGGAAGGAAGCGCAGCAGGAGCTCCTGCACTGACTGCATGGACCTTTCCATGGTCAGCCAGCAGTGACGGGCCACAAGCTTCGCCCCCCCCCCCCATTGTCTGTCTACTACCTATGTCACTTTTTTTTCTTAATCCCAACACCATCACATCACGACATCGCAATCACTCGAGGGCAGGTCGACGTTCCCTTGTTCACGAAAACCTTGTCAGCCCATGCGTTTGATGCGACACGGTCTCATGAGCAGCCCGGCCCGCGCCCCCCTTCCCCCTTTCTGTCTAAGCCGCCTGCTCAATAGCGCCATGAATTGAGCCACGCGTCACGATGCCTCCTCCCGAGTCTCGACCCCTCCTCCTCCCCCAGAACCGCAAGCTCCGCCACCTCCGCGGAATTTACCTCCGGAACCTCAGCTTTGTCCGACCTCGCGGCCAGACCTTCGACGACACCGCCTTGACCAAGTCGCCGTCCAAGCTTGAAGCCTTCCGCGATGCCCCCCAGCTCCACCATGCCCTCTCTAGTGACAACTTCCGTCCCAAGGCCCCGCGCCGCCGGAGCACCGCTCTCGCTCAAGCTACCCCGGTCACGCGGCAGCGCATGTTACAGCTCACCATAGATGGTAGAGCCGCCGATGCCTTCTTTTCGCTGCACTGCGACGACCACCAGCATGAGCCTGTCTACATTAGCGAAATGAAGGAGCATGCCACTGTAAGCTGTCGGGCCCTACCCTCACCCACCACCTGCCAGCTAACCTTTGGCCCAATAGAACTTCAACTTCCAGTTCTTCGACCTCAACCACCACGGTCCCTCCGTCACCCGGTCGCCAGTCGTCACCATCAAGATCTGGGCGCGCCGGACATCGTGGACCCTCCTGCTCCAAGACACCGTCGACCTTCGAAGCCTGCACTTCATCGGCACCCTCCAGAACCGCAAGTTCCCTCCCAACGGGCTCATTTTCCATCTCGTCGACGGCATCTACTCGCTTGATTTCATCGGAAAGCCCCCTCATCCGAAATACCTCCCGCCGCTCCACACATCCTCTTACAATGCCCTCATGAAGCTCTCAACGTTGGATACCTCGATCCAGGACGCCATCGCGACACATGAGCAGCTAACGGCTCAGATCAATAACATACTCCAAGATACGCCACATAACGACACGCCCGCCGCTGAAGAAAAGGTAAGGCTGGCCAACAAATACGTGGCCCAAGAGCTGCGCGCTCTCAAGGCTGCCGAGAGGCGGCGCGAAGAGCTGCGCGCGTCGCTCCAGTTGCGCAGGGAGGCCATTGCTCAGGGTCGTGCCTTGCAGGATAGGCTCGCCAAGGACATCATTGACGCGACGGAGCACCTGGAAGCTTCCAAGGCGGTACTGGCTAAGACCAAGGAACAAATCCGCGGGCAACGCCGACGTATCTGCGCCGACCTCGGCAACATCTACCAGATCACACCATGTCCCTCTGGCACTCCGCTCTCCTTCAAGATCGCGGGCCTTGCCCTCCCGAATACGACATACGACACTGCCACCTCCCGCGGCCCGGACGACGACCTCCTGTCCGGGGCCCTGGGCCACGTCGCCGCGTTGACCAACGCCCTGCAGTATTACCTTTCTGTACCGCTACCGTACCCCGTTACGCCATTCGGCTCACGCTCGTCCATCCGCGACGACATATCACTCCTCACCGACCTCAACTCGACGCAGGCAGCGCGTCAACGCGACTTCCCCCTATACCTCCCACGAGGCGGCTCCACCGCAGCGCAGTATCGCTTCGACTACGGTTGGTTCATCCTCAATAAGAACATCGAGGTACTCTGCGCAAGCCAAGGGCTCAAGGTCGTCGATATCCGCCACACCCTGCCGAATCTCAAATACCTCCTCTATGTCTGCAGCGCGGGAAGCGAGGAGGTTCCCGAGCGCAGGCGGGGCGGTGTCCGCGGTCTTTGGGCTGGGCGTCTGAAGGGCCGTGTCTCTTCTGCGGCTGTCATGGGCGGTGACGGAGACACAAGCAGCGTCGGCGGCAGCCGCCGCGGTAGCACTGACAGCGAGGTGCTCAGCCGACAGCGGGACGAGCTCCGGAGGGCCATGACTGTCCGCGAGGGGGCCGAATCGCCCGTGAACAACGGCCCCCACCCCAACGGCAACGGTGCACCTGCGGGGCTGCCTTTTGACGAGGTCAACGTCTCGTTGAGGACCAAGGGTATGAGAGAGAACGCAGGCAACTAAGCCATACAAATATATATATGCACACATGCACAGGCATTAGTGGTCGGCGGTTTGGATACGAGAAGAAAAATCAGGTTGGGCGGGAGTTGATTAGATTACGTGGTTTCATTGTTCAGATACCCCGGCGTGAAGTCGCCGCCTAATAAAATGCTAATCCTGCAATCGAGCCCTATCAGGGGGGGAGGGGGGGGTGCGAGGAAATCGCCCTTGTTCTCCCTCCCGGCCGCCAACCTCAACGCCCCATATCTCCCGTCCGGGTTGAAATAATTCGTCACCGACCCCTCTCTGCCTGGATGCGAATGCCGTAAACGAGAAAGCTCCGGTCCTTCCGTTCAACGCCGTACGAAAAAATAAGAAGAAAAAAGAAAAAGAGGCATGTCCCCGTCCCCATGTCGTTGCGTGTTGCGTCCATCTACAGAGACCCGAGGAGCGTGACGACGCGCCACTAGCGCCCCGTCGGCATGAACTTGACGCTCTTCCTCCTCTCCCGCTCCCCGGACCGGCTCCCCGGGCTGGAACTGAGGATCCCCGATGTCGGCGCGCCGTTCGCCAGCGCTTCGCGGACGCTCTCGACGGCTCTGCTCTGCGGCACCTCGATGCTGTCGCCGCGGACGTTGGGCGGCATCACGGGGCTCGGCGCGCCCGACTTGCCTCCGCCTCCGCCCCCACCTACGCCGACCCCGCCCCCGCCTGCACCACCACCACCTCCTCCTCCTGCTACGCCGCCATTGCCGCCGACACGTACTTTCTCGATGGCCATACGGCCCAGCTCGTCTGATCGCGTCACAGACTTCTCCTCGCGCCACTTTCCGGGGAGACAGGCGTGGCCGCAGCCGTCGAGGGGACAGCACCCGTCGCTGAGTTTGAAGGTCCCATCGTCTGAGGGGGTGTGCCAGTCTCGCAAGCACGTGGCGTGGCCGCCGTGGGCACAGCCGGGGCAGTACCACCATACGCTCATGATTGGCTCTGCGGTTGGGGCGCCGCCGATACCGTCGGCGAGGGAGAGCGCCGCGGCCGTGGTCTCGCGATGGCCGCACACGGCACATGGGGCCATTGTCGCCCGGCACCGCTCGCATTTCCAGAGGGCCTTCTCGCCGAGGGACGGGTCGAGTTCTCTGGGCTTCCGGCAGTTGGGGCACATGAAACCCCCTTTGACGCCTTGCTGCGCCGGGCCGAAGATGGACGTGTAGTTCTCTCCCCACTCGGGAAGGCCCTCCGGCCATCCCTGAACGCAGAGTTTGCGGAGGAGGGCGGCCTCGATGAAAAGCTTCATACCCATGAGGCGCGAATGGTGTTGGCGGAGGATGGAGGTCGCGCGGATCGGGTCAATGACGGACTCGGGCACGAGGGGCTTCAAGAGGAGGACCATGGCAGAGGCGTTGAGTGCGGACGTCCGCGTCTCGAAATCTAGGGCTCGGTTGATGAGGGTATAAGGGTTCAATGGCGGAGAGTGATCCGCGTCTGGGTCGTTTGCGACAGGATGCGGGTACGATGGATCTTCCGGCCAGGGAAAGTAGTCAGAGTCAAGTATGGTCGGCGTAGAGTCATGTTGAGAGGCCTGTCTAAGTTTTGGCGGGCTTGAAGACGAGACGCCAATGTGGAGAGGAGCGTGGTCTCCATGGGCCGCAGGGAGAGACCCCAGCTGCGATTGTGTTGATGGGGCGTCGGTAGCTGTGTCGGACGTCATGGTTGTCTGGGAAATCATAAAGATCTCCTCAGGCGAATCTTCTGGAAGGCTTGCTCCCGGGCCCTCAAGTGCCGTCAGGGCACCATGCTCGGGCGAGTCTTCAAGTTCCTTACCACGGATGCGGCTCTCGTATTCGCCATGGTCGTTGACTCCTCTCTGCTCTTTGAGCCGCGGAGGGTAGCTTGTGATTGATTGCGTAGATACTGACGCCCCCCCTTCCGAAGAGGATGCCAAGCCAGATGTCTGTCGACTGCCCTCCGACATGGAAAACATCTGTGCAAAGCTACCATCAGAGTCATGTCTCAATGTGCGTCGGCTATTCGCGATGCTGGGGCCGTAGTCCAGAGGCTTCTGCTCCTTTTTCTTGGGTTCGGGCACATCCATAGCTTGAGATAGTGCGTCGGTATCATAAAAGTCGTATCCCTCCGTGATGGACATCTGCGTGCCATCGCTGTCATGACTCGCGGTAGACAAAGGAACCGAGTCCAGCCGTCTCCTCGGACTCTCGTTGAACGTACTGTGGGCAGCGGGGGGCAAAGCAAAGTTGTCCGATTCCGCGACCGGGGGCAGGCGTGCATCCGACGAAAAATCGCCCACGTCGGTATTTTCCCCGTTGATAGCTCTTGCAATGGGTGTTGTAACATTAGAGGTGCTCTCAATCTCTTCCGAGAGCAATGAACGAGGCCCTAAAGACTTGGTGTCGCCGCTATTAGAGACGTGGGCCGATGGTTTTCTTGGTGTTTCCTCTCCATTCATTTCCACGACAACGTCCAACGCTCTAGGCACCCGTATCTTCGGAATATCTTTTATTTTTGCAACGGACGGCCGCTTCTGGAACCGTCCCAGGCGAGTTTCGAGGTGGAACTGAGCCCGCCGGATCAACAATAGGTTCATCGAATACGCCAGGATTCGCCATGTCTGCGCGAGGCGGAATTGGTTAACATGTTCCGCAGCGCGCGCGTATTGCTCCATAATATCGCAAACTCTCTTGTTGAGTGGCGGTCCATCAGCGACGTATGGAAGCTCACGATCCATGGTTTCCAGATAGCAGCTAGATAAGTATTCGTATATGTCGACTCGTGCTGCAGCGGGAATGTGACCCACCGCCATGGACTGCTGTGTCTTGTATGTGCCGGTCACCTTCATGGCCTGTTCCAAACCTAAAACGAGATCGTCACTGATGCCTGATCCAGAAGGCGGCGTGGTGCTCAGAACAGGGACGGAACGCAAACTGTGTCTCCGTTTTCTACCTATCTTGCGGCGCGGCCCCAAGAAGCTACCAACGACATCTTCTTCAGAGTCGCTGCGGCTGATGCTGAGCATCGGTGTCGTTGGGCTCGAACTATAGGATGTGCGTGGGGGCGCGACACTCGCTTGATGATGGATGATTGACGGTCGTGGCCGATCCTGTGGCCGCTCGTCGAGAAACATTACGGCGTCACCACGAGCAGAGAAGGCCATACTTGATACTGGCTGTCGGTCAAGTACCTTGGGGGCGAACGCAACGTCGCATTGGTTAAAGAAGCCATCGTTGCCAGCGGTCCAGAGGAGATCCTGGTTCTGCCAGAGCAAACCCGACGGGGAGAAGCCGAATTGATCGATCTCTTTGTAGGGCATGGTAGGTCTGGCCAAGTCCCAGATGTGCACACTGTTGATTCCGAAACGCTTGTGGCTCCCGTCGTCGTAGGAGACGGCAACCTGGGCGGCACGCTTCCCCTGGGCGCTCGCCGACCAAAGGCCGGGACGCCAGGCGACAACAGACACGGGCGCCGGGGTGTATATGACCCATCTCGGCTTCTGCCGCTTGTCGGCGTTTTTGGACATGTCCCAGACTGCGCATTTGCTATCCCAGCCACCACTGATCAGGTGGTTGCCATCGGGATGCCACGATATCGAGGCGCAAGCTTTATCGTGGGCGGGTATCTTGAGCAGCGGCTGGGCGATCTTCCGCACGTCCCACTTCAGAATGACACCAGACTCGGTGCCGCAGGCAAAGTAGAAGCCGTCCTTGGGCGACCACTTGACTTGGCGCACACCGTCGGCGTTGCACTTATAGGCCCCACGCGGGCTGTAGGTGAGCCCGCCGGATCGACTCTGTACTGGGGCGCGGATGTCAAAGTATCGCACCATGCCATCCTGGCTGCCAGATAGCAGGGTTGTCTGCCTGTGAGGATTGATGTCGAGACTGTTGACCTGGCGCGAGTCCTCCCTCGTCTGGACAAACTCGAGTGCGGCGCCACCTGTCGAGATCCTCGCAAGATCGTAGGAAAATATCTTGCCATTCGCGCAAGCTGTAAAGATTGTGGAGTCGCCATGCCACTTGACGTCTCGTATGGAGAGCTGGTCTGCCGTCAAGGAGCTCGATGGGGTCTTGCTGGAGGCGGATTGGGCGGTGATGGCGCTACGGAGGTCGATGCCCTCGTTCAGGGATAGGCCGTCGAAGACGATGGTTTTGAGAACATGCCTTCCGGCTATGATGGCGGCGCAGTGATCGGGGGAAGTGTCGAGGCACAGGATGGGAACGCCGGCCGAGAAGGCTGCATTTTGCGAAACGCTTGGTCGGTACGAGGCCTGGAAGTGAGGCGCACTGGTGATGGCGATGGAGTGGTGGGTGTCGGTGCTGCTGTCGGCAGTCACTTTGCCAAGGAGTTTCCTCATGATCTTGTTCTCGCGATTATACATGGATGTTGAGGTCGCACGGCGCCATTGGGCAGCGCCGTCGTTTCGTGTCGTGACGCGATCAGTGTCGGCAGTCGCGCGAGGAGTTTTGGATCGAAAGTGAGGTTTACGTCGCAATCAGTAATTATCAACGGGCAGCAGCGAGCGACCTAGGTGGGTAGGTACCTACCTAGCACCTAGGTACCTAGCTAAACTTAGTAGTCCCCAAAGTCCTGAGCTTCAGGTCAATTGCGGCGGGTTTGCGATAAGGAGATAACGATAAGACCTGCGACTCTCTTTAATCTCTCTGGTCTCTCTTAAATGTTTTGCCAATCCTTCCATCAATCAGCAGTTCACACACATACCTACACATATATCATACCCATTCGACAGAGCCACGCGTCAAAGGTCTATAACGTCCGACCGACACATATTGTTTCCGAACTCGCAATCATTTCGTCCTTCTTCTCGTCGCCTTACGAATCTAGTTGCTCCCTCTCATGTGCTTCATTCAAGCCGCTGCTACGGCCTGTTATACGGAATCCATGGACCACTCAACCCGAACGCTGCATTCTCTTTCGCAGATGAATACACCCATCTGTCTAGTGTTGCAAGCAACAATATGCTAGAGTCAAACCTCAAATCTTCGCGGCCGAGTGGCCAACCCACAGCAGCAAGCAGCGACATCAACGCTGCCGACCTTGCTGCGTGCGTGTCATCTTCGAGACCTCATCCTTTTTGGCTTTTGGATTCTTCCTCTTGGTATTCTTTGCGCCTTGAGAACTCGATTGCTTGCTGCCTCTCGCGCCCTTCGACGCTGCCCTCTGCCGGGCATTAGCGACTGACTTGTTGACAAGGCGGAATAAACTTACAAAAGCTGATGGAGCTCGTCTGCCTCCATGTCGGAGATCCCCGAATCGGGACTCCGAATATCATGATCCACTTCAATGGGGCCAGCTACCGCTCCAGCACTAGGAGCGACGTTGTTGATACTTGGGCCCGCCGTCAATGGTATTGACGCATCTGGAGCGAAGGGAGCATCCCCTGATGGCTGAGCTGCCTCGTACTCTGGACTTGAAATCTCGACCGCATCACCCTTTCCGTCTTCCAAACACGGGTGTTTCAACGTGTCTTCCAAGAACTCGCGATCTTCTTCAGAGGCCAGATAGCGCTCCATCAGATGTCCGAGCCTCGAGTCTCTGGGGTCCGCGACACCACTAAAGTGCGAAGGGCCTCGGCTCGGCGGTCTGTACACACCGGGAACTCTTCTCCTGCCCATGACGAGGGAGCCCGAGTCCGAAGAGCATGTTAGCTGTTCCCGATCACCGTCGCGAGACAGAGACAAAGCCTGCCTCTCGTGTGATTGGGGACAGGCTAGATACGACTCCAACGGTCCGGCCAAAGTTGGGGTCGTCGACAAGCTGCTGGAAGAGGATGCTTCCGGTGTTGTTGGGTATTCATCATCCGGCTCTGCTACCTGCCGTGCGGTTTCCTCTTCAGAAACGACACCTCTAAGCGTAACCTCGCCGCCGGTTACGACCGAATGTGGAGATGGAACATTCGAACGTCGAAAGTGCAGCAGTTCCGCGTTGCCTTTGTTCCTGTAGGCGGTCAGTGTTCATCGATATGAGTTTGCGGAGAGGGTTGGCGGCACAGGAAGTTGCGTGTTTCTCCTCCTGGTTCCAGACTGATGATGCTTGAGCCACCAGGCGATTGACTCCTGGCGCGCTGAGAGCTGGGCGTAGCAAGCTCTGCGCCTCTACCGATGCCAAAGTAGTCGATGTTCTCCAAGTCAGGCAACAAGCCAGTATCGTCGATGACCATGATGAAAGACTGACGCTCAAGAATACGACAACTACCGCTTCCTCAACGAGCGGCTGACCCTGGAGCCACTGCGGAGGAGGCTGGTGGCGGTCGACGATGCGAATAGGCGATGCAGGCTGTTTAGCAGAGAGGGAAAAGCAAAGGCTGCACAAGGACCTGCGTTTAGTTGTTGCACAAACAGCGCCGTCCTCCTCTCCGTTCTGCTTTCTCTTATCCCTCTTCTCTTATGGCCTTTCTCCACCCCAGTGCGAGTCCCAAGCGTCAAGTAGCAAGCCGGCCGGCGGCCTTGCAAGGCGGCCACTAGATATCAGAAACCACGCTATCAGAAGTCAGACGAACTGAACCACTGCGCTGGGTTGCTACTTGCCGTACGCGACAAGGGTGTTGCGGCCGCCTATGTGCCAGTCTCTTTCACGCGCAGGAAAGACTCCTCATTTTAACATCCGCCTCACCAAGGGAGCGAGGAACCCAGCAGCTCTCCTGCATTCCTAGTCAAGACATTTTGTGATCCTCGAAGGACAGCAAAGATCGGCCGAGATGGAGGGGGGTGGGGAACCACAGGGTACCCGACAGACCGGCACACCCATCACTGGGCGGCAAGACTAACCAGCCATCGATACCTTGTGGCTTGCAGCGCGGAGAACCGGGTAGACACGAGAAGGGCGACGCAGGTTAGATTCCCAGTCGTCGTTGTACATTCTTATTTGTCGGATGGATGTCTTCTCAGGCTTCGTCTCTAAGCGACCACCTCGTACGATAGAGGGTTCCATTCGGCTGGAAATTGCGTCCGAGAGTACGGATAGCTGCCGCGGTGCCTCTGCACTAGTGTACCGACTACTGACGGGGGAATCCACTGCCTTCTTCCCACGCCTCTTTGCCA
Source organism: Colletotrichum eleusines (assembly GCA_016807845.1). Classification (NCBI taxonomy): domain Eukaryota; kingdom Fungi; phylum Ascomycota; class Sordariomycetes; order Glomerellales; family Glomerellaceae; genus Colletotrichum; species Colletotrichum eleusines. The sequence continues at coordinate 326,484 of JADEZO010000001.1, read as the reverse complement.
TCGGTCTGGTCTGGTTGGGTCAGTCTGGAGGACCATTGACGGGAATAACTGATCCTAGGCAGTCCCTCCTGAGGTCGCATGGGGTGCGTAATACTACTCGCAACACGGTCGGAGAAGCACAGTACAAGCAAGTATCATGTCCGAAACTCAATACAATTAGCGACGGGAATAACGAGCGACTAGCCGCCTGCGACCAAAAAAAAAGAAACAGGATTGCAAGGTTAGCGACGTGGGGTGACGAGAATGAGAAGATCGGAGTGCTGCCGTGCAGGCTATCAATTGCCAGACTGGGCACGACATGCATCTGTCGTAAATTACACAATCCTAGCTTTCTAAATGCTTTCTTTTTCTTCTTCCCCTCCACTTTTTGCCCGAGATATCGAAGCTCTAGTCTCCTAGTGGCTCAGCAATTGGCACATGGTGTTAGAACGGAACGCACACGGAATATTGAGAAGGTTTTATATGAATAATGAATATTAAGGTAGGAGCCCCCTTCTTTACTAGCTGCTCATCTTTTTCCCTTTTTCTTTCCCCTTGGCATCTCGATGTAGTCGGGGACGAGATAGTGGGGAGATGATCATTCATTCGTCCAGCGTCAAGGGGAGGTGGCCTCCAGCCCCTCCCCCCCCCCCATGTTCCCAGTCGTCCCGTCGCGCCCGCTCCTCCTTACCATTCTGTTGGGACCATTGACAGAATCTCCCTGTTTTCAGGCGGGTCCCGTGCGAACCACCGCGGACCATGTGGACCATAAATCCCTCCGGGTCCCCGGCCAGGAACAACTTTTGACGCAGTCCCGTCCGCGCAGTCGCGCGCACGATCGGGTAAAAGACATGGGCGAGGGGATCAATGGCCCACAAAGCGACACTCGTCCGGGCTCACGGGGGTCGGAGTACGGCGCCCAGAGCACCGCGACGCCGCCCGCCGGCGCCTCCAGCCCGGCCTCGACCTGGGCCTTAGAGACGCCAAGGCCTTACATGGTGTTGTAGTGGTAGTGTAGTGCATCAGCCTCCGTCTCCCCCAGTCGTAGAAGCACGCATAGTCGACCGTGGGCCCACAGCTCGGGGGCGATCCACCGTTGTCTGGGCTGTCGGCGCCGCCCGGAATCATGATCAGATTGCTGAGGAGCACTGAAGTCTGGGTCGGAGCATTGGAGGTAGCATTTTTCTCGGCTTGGCAGTAGTCTCCCCAACCCTTGGCAAAGGCAATAAGAATGAGAGTCCTCGGTTGATGGACTAGGGTCTTTGACGCCGAGGAGCAAAGGGGCGGGGGCCAGTGCGGTTCGGGCCAGCCCGAATGAATGCGGAGTCGCCTAAGGAGGAGTCCAATGCCTGCTCCGGCCCGATCCAAACCTTGGGAACTGGAGGGCTAGATATGTAGTAAAGTACACTAACCTTCGGGGATGGATGGATGCATGCTGAGCATGTTTGATAACATAGACATACTACTACATGGTGTGTTTCAATGAAGATATTATAGAGTGCTGAGTCATCGACAAGTCCCTGGAAAACCCCCACAACCGGTTTAGCTCCGCTTTCCATTGTGGGGTGGGGGGTACGGAAACATGAGCTGACATCCCTCCTCCCTCAAGGAACCCCCGCCATTGATTGCTGCCTGACTTCAAACCTCATCTCATCCGCACATTGATCGATTCACTCCATCCGAACTCGTCTCTCTCAGCGAATGAGACCTCGGCACACAGTGCTAACCGAATTACTCATCATCGCCAACTTTTGTTTCCGGCATCCTCGAGAAACCTTACGACGGCACCGAGTCGTCGTCGTCTTCATGGTCGATCAGCAAGCACGCCTCGTCAACGCAGCCCAACCATTTCTCCCGAACAAGCTTGCACAGCCACAACCACCATGTCGCGACGAACGAGATCAAACCTCAAGGCAGAACTGCGGAAACAAGAAAGGCCTTCGCCGTGTCCGTCCGTTTCTGAACCTTCAGCGCCAGGGACGTCCGCCGGGCCTACACCTCTTCTCCTCCCAGATGAGAGTTCCTGGCAAGACTGGCTGAGGACCTCTCACGGCGAGTCGTCTGGCGTATGGCTGCAAATCGCCAAGAAGAACGCAGACAAGCCGACCGTGACCTACGAGCAGGCTCTCGAGGCCGCCCTCTGCTTCGGCTGGATCGACGGCCAGCGAAAGGCCCTGGACGAGCAGCACTTCATCCAGAGGTTCACCCCGCGCAGGAAGAACAGCACCTGGTCGAAGCGCAACGTCGACAAGGTCGTGATGCTAACCCAGTCGCAGCGGATGGCCCCCGCGGGCCAGGCCGAGGTGAACGCCGCCAAGGCGGACGGCCGGTGGGACCGGGCCTACTCGTCGGCGAGCGTCATGGAGGTGCCCGTCGACTTTGAGGAGGCGCTCAAGGAGAACGACGAGGCCAGGAAGTTCTTCGACGCCCTGAACAAGACGCAGCGGTACGTCTTCCTGTGGCGCATCGAGACGACGAGGCGACAAGAGACTCGCAAAAGAAAGATTGACGAGTTTGTGGATCTCCTTGCGGAGCATAAGCTGTTACATTGAGAGAGAGAGAGAGAGAGAGAGAGATACCCGTTGCCTTTGATTAGTCATACATTAAAACCCATCGTCGCCAATGTATATGCAATAACACCGGCCCCTGGCTTAGGACTCATGCAAATTTACTTAAGACTTACCCGCAGCCCCGCGCTTGTACGAATCGGTTCAAGTACTCACGTACCTATTCGTTTTGGCCGGGATCCAGCGAATTCTTTGAGCCGAAGTTGAACCAACGACTCGGCCTTACTTGGCAACAACCCAACCCACCCCCCCCTTCTTGCACGGGTTATCATGAAAGCGATTGTAAGTCTGCCATGTTTTCGAGGAAGATGCATCGTTTGGAAGAAAGAGTGAGTGAAATTTTATTCCCAAGACAAAGACGTAATTTCCTACACCGAGGTTCGAACTCGGCACTCTCCGGATCTCATTGGAAGACTGGAAGCGGAGCATACTATCTATGTAGGACATTTCTTTTTCTTGCCATATAGGAGTTGTCGTTGTTAGTTGCGTTTGTGTTCGGTTGGTGGGCGTTGGAAGTCCATGTCTTGCTAGGAAATCGACCTCGTGCGCAACCCTTTCTGACTCTGGGATTTGGAGGTGCCCGTGACTGTCGTAGAGGAGCTCCGGCGATGGTGATGATGATGGCGACGACGTATGGGCGAAGGAGAAGACATTTGGACTAAGTAGTGAATCTATCTCCGTTAGCGAGAGAACCCTGGCAGTCATGAGGAGGAAGAAGACGATGGCGTACCACAAAGAGACGGAAGTTTGGACGGAAGTTTGGACGAAAGGGGAGATAAAAGGTTAGGCGAAAGCTTAAGCTGGTAGGTTCTGGTTCGCGCACCCCTGTGGTGTGCTGAAGAAGACGGAAGGTGCCAGACTACAGCAGGAACGGAGGTCACTACAAGTAGATTCCTCTTGAAGATTTCTAGATGCATGAAGGCATCGCAGACAAGACAGGCAGTAGGAAGACAGAGGTCATGCGAAGGATACTTACAAAAGTTATACCTGGACAGCTAGGAGGAACATTATAGTAGAACCGAAAGCAGGATGATACCCGGACCAGACTTGCTTGATTTCTTTGTAAAAGCAGGCAGAAAGGCAGCATATCCTGCTAACCAACTAGCCTGGCCCAACAGTCCCTTCCCAAAATCAAAAATTCAAATCACAACGTCCAAACGTCAAGATCGTATTGTAATCACCAATTGACCTCGTCCCAATTAATCTGATCGTTCTGAGCACGATCATCCTGATCCTTGTCATCATCGTCCCAACCATGATGCTGCTGATACTTGTGATCATTTTCCTGAACACACCCCTCCTGAACCTCCCTGCCGACGACAGTGTCTGCAGCTACAATGATGCTAGTTCCATCCTGAGCATCGCTTCGTAGGATTTCACCAGACACGGCAAGGGCTCGGTGGGCGGCACGCATCTGTTGATGGCTGTTGTCGACCTTGTCTCGTGAGGCGACAGTAGGAACGGCGCCGGATTTGATCTGGGCGCGAGTGCAGCGGGCTGTAGGAGACAGACGTACGGCCTCGACCTGGGGCGTAGGACCAGGTGTGATTGACGGGTTGGAGGAAGGCGTTGGCTTAGCCGATTGAGGGTTGAAAGTGGGCCGACAAGTGAACTCTTTGGGGCAGAATCTGGCATTATGGATGCCGTTACAACCGCGGTTGCGACACTTATCAGTAGACTCGCAGTCGGCTTCGAAATGGCCCGGTCCACCGCAACGACGGCACAGCATTGACCAACCCTTATTCCGGTATTGAGTGTCGGTGACAGCCTTCATGTCGAGACGTCGATTGAAGAAGCTGACGACATGATTGACTGGAGCGAAGCCGGTTCTGCCGTTCCTACCTCTCTTGGACCACTCATTGACGTTGAGGATGGTGATCATACCGCTACGGGCGCGAGTTGTGGCGACGCACATGCGGGGGGTGGCAGGAATGAATCCAAGCTTTTCGGTACGGACTGTGTCGAAGATAACGATGTCTGCCTCGGCGCTCATCGAGTCTTCAACTGTTTTGAACTTGACGTTGCGTCGTATAAAGTCGTCCACGATATACTTGTCCCATTCTCTGCGATACGATGCGAGCTGGGCGGAGTGGGGAGTGATAACCATCAGGTTACCTTGGTCTGCCACGCTAGTCGTGCATGGGAATCCGGTAAGGAACAAGTGGAAGGTGAGGTGGAAGACATAGTTACGGTTGGCTTCGTTCTCGTAACTGGGCTTGGTCGACAACTCTTGTCCTTCGCCGACGTTGACAATGACCGTCATTGCTAAGTGTCGCGGGAAGTCGGACTGCGTTGCCAACTATCTTGCGGAAGAGGTTGAAGAAGGGACCATGCTCGTAGAGGATGACCATGCGACCGTTGTAAACGTTCCACTTAGCCCACAGCGCGATTTGACCAATGTTGCGACGATTGATACGGATGTGGTGGGCGGTGGCAGCGGACTTCTCGGCGCGTCGAAGGAGGGGCACAGCGCGTTGGGGGCCGAAAGTCGAGCGCCATTTACTGTTTTCGGGGCCCTGGCCCTGATTGTTCAGACTCTTGGACATGGGACGGAATTGGCGTATGTCTCCCGTCATGATAACCATGTCGGTTTGGAAGGCGGTGACAGGGATCCAAACCTGTGCTTCTGGCATGCGTCCGGCCTCGTCGACGACGATAATGTTGCTCTTCCACAAGGGGAACTCTCCTGAGACCAACTTCGCAAAATTTCCCACCTGTTCCAGGGCAACTGGGGTGCCGACGAGGACGCGAGACGTGGCCATGGTGGCGGCGAGCAGACAATGGATAGATTCGGTAAGGACTTTGTTCTCTTTCTTGTCAAGGAAGGCCTTCTATCGAAGCGTCACAATGTCGGCGAAGGAGGGGTTCGCTTGAGCGATGCGAAGAAGGGCTTGCATGACGAGAGAGTCGGCTCGGGTCATGGTGTTGTCGCGACTGCGTTGCTTCGTTTGACTGGAGATAGCTCCAGCAATGTTGCGAGCAGCCATGGATAAGCCACGCGTGTTGGCTGGGGTGACTGCGTTCCCTGCGTTGCGTCCGGCGATTGCCTTGATCATTCGTTGAAGAGGGTAGACCCGCGAGACAGTAACCTTGCGAGGGAGGACTTGTCTGAGCTTGGTAGCGATGTCGTCACAAATCTCGTTGCTGTGTACTGTCCAAACGGCGCGAGTGTTACCCTGACGAGTGAGGACATGCTTAAGCAGCATGACGCTGAAGGTTGTTTTGCCGGAGCCTGGTCCGCCAGTGTATGCAAACAATCCAGCTGGGAGTTTACGCAAGGCTGCGTACAGAGGTGCATAAGGAGATGCGGTCTCAGATGGTACGAAGTCTGCGAGAAGCAGCACGTCGGTTGCGTCGACAATGTGCGTGGTCTGAAACATCTTCGTGTATTGCCACAGTTTGCTGAAGAAGGAACCGTCCGGGGCCTGGGCCGCTGTCGCCATAGCCATCATTTCCGCCCGAGTGGTAGACTCATTCGGGTTCACGCGGATGCGAATAGATGTTTAGTTGTCTTTCTGACTTGCTGCAGAAACGAGGGTGTGCCAGTTGCCGGCTATGTCGATGTGTGGAACCCGGTAGGCCATAGGGGGAAAATGGTATCCCTCTGGCCATCCGGACTCACGTGGCGTAGACACAACAAAGTAAGCAGCTCCACGGGGTGCATGTTTCGGGGCCTTAATTCGGACGCCGGGCCAGGTGGGTGGTTCGACCTCCTGCGACGGCAGCGAGAGGTCGATGTTGTTGTGCTCCATGTATACTACTAGCTCCTCCTCCCGGGTAGAGGATTCTCCGCGAATGGGGAAGAACAGAGGAAGGAGTCGCATCGCATCCCGAAGGCGGGCTTCTTCGTCGACGGAAACACCAGGGAGGACTGTGGCCAGTTGGTAGGCAAAGGAGACGTCACGGGTCTCGAATGCGAGATCCTGAGCGGCCTTGTCCTGGTTCATAGAAGCTTCATATTCCGCCTCAAGGTCAAGTCGCTGCGCTTTAGAAATAAGGCGGCGGATGGCCATGAGGGTTGGGAGGCGGGGTTCATGTTCGTTGACTGGGTGGATGCGAGGTTCAGGTACGGCGAGGTTTGGCGATATATCGACTGTTGGCCAAAGTCTGGAAGGCATGCCAGTTGATCCTGAGGAATGGATGGAATGACCACCAGATAGGATTGGATAGTGCCGTCGGCCTCGATACCGAAAGTGTGCCCGTTGTCTGCAGACCAAGCGGAAGTTACGTTCGGCAGAAAAAGCGCGTTGAACTCCAGGGAATCAAGCTCAGCAGCGTCACTGAGGTCGATGTCAAGTTCCTCGAATGAAGACATCTGCATCGCAAGGATGCGGGCGGTTTCCGACGCGAAGACGATCTGCGGGAGGTTAGGCAAGTGGGGTCGCGTGGTATTGAAGTTGAAGGTGTTCCAGCTCAATTGGCGAGGGTTCTTGTAGTCTTGGAAGAAGGCGTGGGCTTTGGTCCAAGCAAGAGACGGGTCGTCATGGATGCGGTCGAAATCAAGCTTGACAGGGAGCATGAAGTTATATATCAAGGCCTGGTTGGGAGCCATAGAGAAGCCGAGCTGAAGTTGGGGAGAAGTTCTCATCGCTTCGATGACGTTGTCTGCCCATTCCTGAATCCAGGTCCGGGTATCAGCCAAGTCTCTTGGCACAACTTCGCCAATCTTACGAAACCAGATGTCGTCAGGTCTGACGTGAAGCGCAAGACGCATCGAGTCGGCGAAGGAAACGGCCTCGTCTTGTCCGAAAAGGCGCGTACGTTGCTCTTTGGAGCTACCCTTGTGGTATTCGACGCGAGGCTGCTTGGTGCATGCTGTGATAGGGATGCACATGAGGTATGCCGTAGTTGTACTATCAAAGGATTCGAAGCTATGACGAATGCGGAGTTCCATGGGAAAGGTGTTCTTCTGCACGATAGAAATGTGCGTAATGGTGTGAGGTGAATGGAAAGCTCCGATAGAGGTGAGAGTCGAGCGAGAGTAACCGACAATCCTCTCCTTGGCGTCCATGATGCATGACATCTTGATGGATTCCAGTAGAGTAGGTCTGATGTGGCTCACGACGACTTGTTTGCCGTCGATGTCAACTGAAGCGCCAACTTGGCCGACTTGGACCGTAGGGAAGACCTCGTGACCTCTGTCACTGTCGGCTACGCGGTTCTCGAGCTTCGGATCGAGAAGCGCGGTGGCCTGATTGTCCATCGCGGCGAATGGCTTCGTCAGGAAGGGGGTGTTGATGTGGACGGATGTGACTGACGATTTTGACTAGAAGAAGTTTGGAGAAGATTGTGGGTGATAAAGAGTGAGTATGAGGCAAAGGGTAGAAGGTTAAAGGTGTGAGAAGAAAAGAAAGGGCACGGTTCGGTGGGCTGTGATATGCGTCGCGTTGTTTATAATTAAGGTGTTTATGTGTCAAACGGAAGGAGCGAGAAAGTTTTATTCTTTTTGTTTTTCAAGGGGTTTTTTTTTGTAAGTATAAGAGGAAGAGGAATAGGGAAGGTGCAAAAGAATTATCGAGGCCACCAAGGCCTACTTGGATCAAGTCTAAGCAATTGCCCTAGCCATGGTTGATCCCTCAAGACTACGGTAACAGACATTCCGACTTCAGACAACAAGCATGGGACCCCTCTCAGCTTTCGCTCGCCAAGATGAAATCCTACTACAACCAAAAGCAACAGTAGCCTCCAGTGCTCTCTCAAAGAGATACTGTCTACATCAAGTTCGCTAAGAAAGGCCAACAGGGGTATCATCGAGACGATTGCGCAACACGAGAGACGACGAGGCAGACTCTACTACAAGATCAGGTGGCTCGGATACCCAGGACCTTCATGGTACGAAGCATCAGTGATCAAATAATACGTTCCTCAACTCGGTCGTCAATACCATTCCTCCCTCAAACCAAACAAAAAACCCTGACGGTAGCGATGTGAGCTACACCCGGCACAAAACGCGCGTGTCCATGGGAGCGGACTTCACATTTTCATTCTACATCAACTAGAACATGTCCAATCCCCTTGGGTTTGCCGATTCGGAGCGGAGAAAGTACGAGCAGTACATCCGAAGAGGACTTCGTTTGGGACTTGCTCAATTAGTCGTGGCTGAGACAGAGGTGTTCAGGGCTGTGAGGATGTAATAAGGCAGGATCTTTTCCCATTCAGATTGGTCGAGCTGGGCGCCCATGAGTGACCGGAAGGCGTGGACCAGAGTTTGAACGCTTCTTTCGGCTTGACCGTTGGCCTGGGGGGGGGTAAGCGGCGGAGACTCGAATGTCAATGTTGGCTGCGCGGCATCGGGATGTCCATAGGGCTGAAGCAAGCTTTGGATCGACGTTGGAAATGGTAACGGCCCGCGGGTACCTAAATTGCGGGCGTGGTTTTGGTATTTTGCGGGTGTTTAGGTGTCTAACCTAATCGGGCAGGCACCTGGGCGGGAAGCTCAGGTTCTGTTGGCAGCACTTCGGCGAGTCGTCTGAGAGTGATGTTTATGGTAAGGGTTATTTATGCTGCTCTATGGCTAGGAACCATCTGTGGGAGAGGTATCCAATTGGCAATCAGAATCGGTGATTTCTCTATCCTTTCATTTAGACAAAAGGAAACGATTCACAGCACATTTGACTTTGAATCATTAGTAAAACAGAAGGCCAACTATCAAAAGTCGTCAGGCATGAAAACTCAGTAAGAAATCCTATGGCGTCCTCTCTTGGGCTTTCCGCCACTGTGTTGTGGTGTCATGTCGCATGAGAGCTGGTCCATCTCGTCTACCTCCCGACTCAAAGGCTCCGACAGACCTGCTGTACAGAACAAGACCTTCAAGATCCGCCCGTCGTTTCGAAATCTATTAACCAACCCTATGAGGCAACGAACGAGCTCGACCAACTCTTCATCAGTACTGTGGTGCATGTCATCCTCCAGCCTGTTCAAGCCTTCGACGACGATTAGGAGTAACGGAGAAGGAAAGTTCTCCACCAAACGAGCGAACAACCTCAACGCTACCATCCACGTTCTCAACGTTCCCTCGAGCATCGATATCTCTTCTTCAACGGATACTACATTATCCGGGCCTTGTGCGGTCGCGGTCAGAATAGCGATCTGCCTAATGAGGGAGTACAGAAGTCCGCATAACGCCACCGCTTCTTGTGTCCTGCCAACGGGCGGTTTCCCGGTCGAAGGGCGGCAGAAATGGGAAACGACGTGAACGCCGTGGTCGCGGGCGAGCGAAATGTACGCGCCAACCGATTGCTGCAGCAGGCTGAGACCCTCTGGACGATACCGCCCGTGGGCATAGAGCATCTGGGCTTCCATGGTCGTCGTAAAGGCGTTCAATCTCGTTACAAATGCCGTTTCTACTAGAGGGGAGAGCGCAAGGTTGGCTAGGGGATGAACATCGATCCAATCAAAGTATTGCTCGAGCTGCCGAGTAGAGACCTCTATGCTTACGACGCTCTGAAGGCCCGAATCAGCCTTGGACTCTGGTGGTGCTGATCCTTCGATCGCTAGGCGTTTGCCGCGCGGTTCTCATATCCCGGTTAGCGATTGAAACCTTGCGGCAGCAAACATCGGCACACTCACCTTCTACGCCAGGCAACATGAAGTCAGGCTCGGGACATTTTCGTATTGCTTGCGGTGCCTGTTGTTCCAGCAATTCCGTGATGGACTTTCCTGTGATTTCGGAGAGAACTCTTGCCTTGAAGTCGCCCATCATGCTCTTCATGATACCCTCTATTTCTTTTATAGACGACTGAAATTGGAGTTGCAGTCTCCTGTCGACCATGTCTGCGGTCGCCGTCTCGCGGACGGCCGACTCCCTTTGTCCGGCCTCGTACATGTCCAAGAGAGCCTTTACATTCTGGCTAGTCTCCTCGGCGATGAGCTTAGTAACTTTGACATTGGCCGACATGTAGTACTGTATCTGCTGAGACAATAACCGAGAGGTGGCGGTAACCTGGTCCAGGTCCTCTTGGAACAGGCGCTCCAGGTTCTCGTTGAAGCTCCATGCGAGCCGCTTTCTACTTTTGGCCGTGTACCACTTCATAAACTTGCCCAAGTAGGTGAAGACGTGGCGGTAGAGCCTCATGGTAAGCTGCTGAATCACTGGCGCCTCGTAAACGTGGCCTCGCTGGACCAAATTGACGGCATCGTTGATGGCTATGATGCCCAACGCGAACATCTCTGTGATTCTGATATGGTTTGCCGACGCCTGCTCTGTTTTAGCCTTTATCAACAGTCGTGTCTGGTACAATGCATGATAATACAAACCTTGACAACCATTGACACGGTCCCGGCAATGACAGAAACCCACTCAGACTCGGACGGAAGCATCTTGAGAGCCGTGGAATGGTTGTTGAGGCCATCGCACATTTTCCGGACACGATCCTTGACCCTTTCGATACCGCTATCAGTGTACTTCGCATCCCATTGCGCTTGTACTGTTGTTACGGCCTGCATCACATCATCCCAGCTCGTAGGTAGCGCTGCTTCGGAGGGATGATTTGGCACAAGAGCTTGAAAGCTCTCCATCACCTGACGGAGCTCTTTCTCGGCTAGATTAAACGCTGCAATCTCATTTGGCCTGAAACATAGTGAGTTCGGTGTTCGGCATAATGTTGTCATTTTCAAAAAGAAAAAGAATTGAAGAAGGAGAAAAGAAAAGGGCAACACGGTTGTTGTTCAGTGAACTTACTCACCTGGTAAATGAAAGCTGGGCCTCGATCCGCTGTATCTCCTCTCTCCTGGCCTTGTCGATGCGCTCTCTTTCGGCGATGAACTCTGATCGAGCTTGGGAGCATTCTTCAGTGTCAGAAGCCTCGTCGCGGCAGAGGTTGGCAATGTCCCAGGAATATCGCTCGACCAGAGCACCCGGTGTGGGATCAACAAAAGCCATTGGGAAGTGTGAGAATGATGCCCTCCGTATAATTCTGTCCGTAGAAGGGTGTCGTGCAAGTAGCCCGCTTGGGACATGAATAAGAAGGGCATAGACTTTCCCATTGACTGACATGCTAATCAGGCGATTTCGCCATTTATGCCACCAGGATGTGTTGCAGCCTGCTTCTACCCACCACAACTACGATCTCTGCTGCGTTATATTGAATGCATGCCACGCCGGATTAGGATAACCACGAGCTATTTTAGATAAAAAAAAGTTCTATTTGATTGGAAGGAGCGGATTCCAAAATCGATGCACCACTGTGGTGATACCCCAGATATATCAATGTATGCCTTAGCGCTTACGTCTAAGTCAAGGCTGCATACTCTTTGGGGTTATCGGCTCTCGATTGGTGCGATAACATTTTTAAAACGAGACGCAAAAGCGGCTACATTGTGTTGGTGATAAGCAAGACTTAGGATTAAACATATAATACGTGAAAGGATACCAGGCCCCTCTTCGCAGCTGTGATCCGAGGCCGGACATCGCCACAAACTTCAGCGAGGGACATCTTACTTCAATTAACGCGAGCTTCTATCTCTCCAGTATCTGTCGTTTTCCCTGGAATATCTGAGTTGAAGATATGGCATCAAACACCGAGACATTGGCCACCAACATGGCAATGGATTCAAGTGTGAGTCGGTGCGACGTAATAAACTCTGGAACCGACCCTAACGTTTTCGTCTTAGAAACCCCCTGAGAACGCCGCCGTGGGCGCCCCTATGTTGTACCTTTCTCCGAGCGAACAGCTGCCTCTTTGGAATAGCCACGGGCCAGAACTACTGAAGTTCAGGATCGAGTACGTGAGCGATAACAGTGACGGCAAGAAATCATTCGAGGGCAAGATAGAGGAGCAGGGAAAGCTTTCTCACGAAAGAGAGCCACCCGTGTTCGAGTACGTGGAGGTCCGCGTGACGGATGACTCTGTAAAAGCCGGCAACTCGGAAAACGAGTCCAGCGCGCAGCCTCACACGAAACACAGAGGTACCGCGTACATCCGGATCCTCTCACCAGCGGTTTGCGAGGCCTTGAGATGCGTCGTGGATTACTTTCCCAGCATAGACCTCTCAAAGCAAGTCATCGACGTCCCGGAACCATTCACCATCTTCGTCTTCTACGAGGCGCAGCTCACTGAATATCGCCAGCGACTTCAATCCCGGTCTGAAGATGCGTCTGCTTCTTGCCTCAACAGATTTGCGTACAAGCACATTGGTATTGTCCAGGAATTCGTGCGGCAAAAGACTTCAAGCTCTGTTGAAGCTGAAAGAAAGCGCCACGCCAGAGGATACGTAACTTTCGACATGCTCTGGCTACTCTACCGGCCTGGATGTGAAGTGTACTACGACTCTTACGATGTTGGAGAACATGACCCTTACATCATCGAAGACGTCCATTTTCGATTGATAAATGGGACTACAGACCTGTACAGCATCGGCCACTGGAATCTAGATGCCGACTCAGTCGAAATAGGACCTTCCGAGCGCGAAAACTGGATTGTGAAGCGTTTTGCGGGCGAAAAGCCAATTGTCTCTCTAGTATCGTATCCCTGCGAGTATATCAAGTTTACCGATGGCCTCGACCAGGGAGAGTTGCAAAGTATTAGAGATCATTTCACGGCGCGGGGGAAGAAATGGTACAAGATGAGACAAAAAGTCATGTGCCATAAGTTCGACGGTTACACAACAACCTATCCTAGGAGAAAGGTATGCTCTTCCATTTGCTGGCCGACAGTAACATAACTTTGATCGAAGAATTAGATAAACTGACTGTCACATAGTATAACAGCCTTGTCTCTGTTGATCCCATTCAATTTGATTGGAGTGCACCCAAAAAAAGATCAGTGGCGATGAGGGAGCACTTTCCGCTTGCTCCAGGACCGTTAAGGATATGCGCCTGCAGCCACTGCGAGAAGGAGATATACTCTCACGCTGTCAATCCTCGATTTACCGATTGGATTGGCATAAATTTCGTTACCGTCGAAGGTCTAACTGATACTCAGTACATGTTCTGTGACTATGAGGTAGAAACTTTCCTGTTCAAAACCAGGTCCTGGGGTAAGCTGGCCAAATGATGAGATAGCCAAGCTTTGCGGTGATGCCGAACCTGACTCTTGAACTAGAACTGCTTCACATCGATGGTTTCGAGCCAGCCACATTTGACGCGACTCTTTTCCAGCGTCTTGTCCTACAACCCGACACAAAGGAACTTATCAAAAACCTGACAGCGATGTACATTCGAGACAACTCTAAGCCAGCTCTCCAAGATGATGGGGGCTACACCAAAATCAGCACCGTTCATAAAAGGGCCCTGCAAACAAGGGGAGAGACGACATGGTCAGCTGATTTCATTGAAGGCAAGGGTGAGGGCCTGACATTCCTGCTCCACGGGAAGCCTGGAGTTGGGAAGACATATACTGCAGGTCAGTTGTGCTGAAATTCCGAACAGCTATCTGTAAAGTCCCCAGAAAAGAATTGAGAGCTTACCAAGATAGAATGCATTTCGCATCATACTCAACGCCCACTTCTGTCTCTGACTTGCTCCGATATCGGCGTAGAAGCGCAGACGGTTGAAAAAAACCTCAGAGATTGGTTCAAGCTGGCAGAGAGTTGGGGCGCCATCATGCTCATCGACGAGGCGGATATTTACATGGAGCGCAGAGAGATCCAGGACCTCGAGCGCAACCACCTGGTCGCAGGCTTCCTGAGGGCCCTGGAGTACTACAAAGGCATCTTGTTCCTCACCACCAACCGGGTTGGCACATTCGACGAGGCCTTCATTTCCCGCATCCACATCCAGATCTACTACCCGCCATTCCGAGAGGAGGAACGGCACAAGGTTTGGAATTCCTTCTTCGAAAAGCTGGAGGAAGACAGGGAAACCACCATGCGCATCATGCAGTCGACCAAGGACTACATCGAGTCCGAAGACCTCCGAAGTCTGGAGTGGAATGGCAGAGAGATCAGAAACGGCAAGTACAACCCGCAACCAACGTCGTCGTCCACACGTCGGAGCAACCAAGCTAACTCGAATTCTGGTCAGCTTTCCAAGTTGCCGTTGCACTGGCCGAAGCCCGAGCCGATCGAGACGGAAAGGGCCGGGTTTTGATCAAACCCGAACACATCAAAGCATCCGTGCAGATGTCCAAGGAGTTCAAGCAGTACGTCACAAAGATCCACAAGCAGGATCCTAGCAAAGTGGCTGCTGCCATGGGGAACCGATACGACGCATATGGCGCGGATTCGCCAGGGCAGGCGGGAAAGAGTGATAAGAAGTTCTGAGAGCTTAGAGTGGAAAGCGTGCCAATGTACAACTGCTGAGGGCACATGTATCCAGCCTGTTATTAGTTGGGTAGAGGGACTTTAACCGATAAGTTCTTTGAGGTCTGTAGGATTTTCTGTCTATAAAACAAGACGGCCTTTTCCTCCTTCTTTCGTGGAGGAGGTCAACCTGGCTGAAGTAAACAACGACAGCTTCTATCATACAAGCACATCGCCGCCTACCAAACAAACACCACTGGCATACATATTGTCATCTGCCGGGCAAGATGTTATACCGAGAGTTGGAACTAACAGCTCAATGCCTGGCAGAAACATTTTCACCGCTTAGGAGAGATATACGGTGCATTGGGTTAAGTGGGAAGCCGGAATAGCGTACCGTAAAGCATATAGTACACTGCTGATGTGGAACGGTCAAAGTGGGAGGCTTTGGCCTAAAGGGGAGAGAGTATGCTATACTCAAGCCGTTTGAAGTTGTCTAGATCCCCGTTTCTTTACCTCAAGGCGCTTCAACCATGACCATTTGACAAGATTTCTCAACTGGCATGTCTTAGTAAGTAGGATTTTCTCATTACTGCCAGCACAACAGATATTAAGTCGTGCCACTCGGGGACATTTCTCTTCATGTGTACATGTACACATGGCGCAGCGTCCTTGGCATACATGTCTTAGCGTCCAATAGTGTAAGCCACTCCGGCTCGCCCTTTATAAATATCCACCAAGAACGCCTTTCGAAGCGTCAGCAGAGCGACTCCATCCCCGTCTGTAATGGTTATGCCCATCACTCCCATGGGCTCATCAGGCAAAGCACAGGGTATCGCCTATCGTGCCCTGGACCACACTACGGACGAGTTCCGTCTCTTATACCTCGCACCTACTGCTGCCCAACACGAAACTCCTTCGCGCGATGATGGAGTGATTAGCGAGCTTCGGCATTTCCGTCTCGGTGGCTTCCCTCCGCCCTTCATTGCCCTCTCGTACTGCTGGGGCCAGAGCAACGCTCGGAGCCCGATCGTGATCGATGGCACAGCTCAGGAATGCGGCTCTAACGGCGAAGCCGCCCTCCGACACCTCCGCAGGACCGAGGGCGTCTTCGTCTGGATCGACCAGCTGTGCATCAACCAGAACGACAATGCCGAAAAGGGCCACCAGGTCCGCATGATGCGCCAGATATACGCGGCCGCGACCCGAGTCGCTGTCTGGATGGGCCCCCAGGCAGACGACAGCGACATATTTCTCTCCCATGCCCGCGCCATGAGTGCCTTGGTGAGGGAGGAGAAGTACACCGACGTGGTGCGGGCCCACGCCGACATCGCCTTCCTCCGGAGAGTCTCCCACGCGTTCCGCGCGTTCTGCGAGAGGGAGTACTGGACCCGGGTGTGGATTATACAGGAGTTCGCCGTCGCGGTCGAGGTTGACATGCTCTGCGGGCACGCGTCCATAGGGCACGCCGACCTGAGGGAGTTCCTCGTCTTCCTCAACACCATCTACGAAAAGTTCCCCAGGATCCAGGAGGAAGGCGGCCAGGAGGTGATGATTACGCTTGTGGAGATGCTGCGCGGCTTCAAGACCCCGGCCAACAGCTTCCTCGAGGGCGTCTTCACCCGGCGGCGCAGGTACCAGCTGCGGCATGGCGACCCGTCCGCGCATCCGGCGACACGCACCGCCGCCGCCGCCGGGGTGGAGAGCGCCATGACGAGCGGCAGCAGCAGCGAGAGCCTCTTCGCGGTGCTGGTGACGACACTGGTGATGGAGATAGACTACAACCAGCCGCAGTCGACGGACCCCCGGGACCGCGTCTTCGCCGTGATGCATTTTGCCGACGACGCCGGCGAGTTTGAAGGCCTCTCGGACTACAGCCTCAGCTGCGAGCAGGTGTACCGAAACGTCGGCCGGCGCATCCTCCTGCAGGGCAACATCGACGTCCTGTCGTACTGTCAGTTCCCGCGCGATACGCCTTTGGCGACGTGGGCGCCCGACTGGCGGATGGGGATCAAGAGGCCAAACAGCGGGAACCCGTGGCGCTCCAAGTTCGACGCCTCAAAGGCCTCGCTTCGGAACCAGGCCGTCGTCGCCCCGGACGGGGAGACGGTCCAGCTGCGGGGCGTTCTGGTCGACTCCGTGGCGGAGACGGGCAACGTCTGGGACCCCAGCTGGATCGAGGAGCTGGACTGCAAGGCCGCGTTGGTCTACCTCGACGACGTGGAGAACCTGTGCAGGAAGTCGCCCGCGATGGCCGAGAAGATCGAGGCCCAGGACTTCAAGGACGTCATACGCATCTGCATCGCGGACCACTACCACTACAAGGAGCCGGAGAGGCAGGCCGAGCTGCTGGAGGGCTTCGCCCAGGCGGCCGTCTGGATGAGCAGGGGCGCCGGGAAGTCCGCCGCCCGGGTGGCGGAGATGGGCATCCGCATGGACGACGCCGTCGGATGGCAGCAGCCGTGGTTCGTGTTCGCCCTGAAGAACCTCCACTCGCGGCGGCCGTTCCTCTCGGCGTCGGGGGGCTACGTCGGGTTGGCTCCGATGCATGCTCGGCCAGGAGACAGGATTGTCATTTTCCTCGGCGGGAAAACGCCGTACGTCATCCGGGAGACGGGCGAGGGCTTTCACGAGGTGGTGGGGGAGTCGTACGTGCACGGCATCATGTATGGCGAGTTCATGAGGGAGGACGTTGAGATCCGCGACTTCATGCTGCGATGAGCGAACGCCAGACAGTGCGTGAGCGGCATTTGTTCTTCTGTTCGTTCTGCTCTATTCTCTTGGGAGAGCCTGACCGCCATTGTCACATATCCTGCGGCAAGTGCCTGCGAAGAGATGAGCATTAAGGCATGCCCTCTCGTAAGTGCACATTTTCGAAGAACCCGGAGGGTGCCGGATGGTCCTTCCGCTCCGCGCCGTTCCGGTTGGCGGAACGCCCCACAATTGTTGTTCATGTCCACCGGACCTGCCTGCCGAGACGGGCAACCAAGACTTGTCCTGATCATGGCCATATATCATAATTAGCATCCAAACAATCAACAAAAGCGAATGAGGACAACCCCGGACGAGGCAAAAGAATATGTGACAAGAGTGGGATTCGAACCCACGCCAATTACTTGACTAGCACCTGAAGCTAGCGCCTTAGACCGCTCGGCCATCTTGCCTTGAATTATATCTGGCCGACAATAATGATAATCAATATACCTAAACTCGCGCCTCACATCATAGCAATAACGCAGGTGTTTGTCCTACAAACCTGGACTGACTGCTTTTAGTCGTGAAAAGCCTGCTTAAGAGACGCTGTGGTATGTTAGACTAGGATAAGACACTATGAGTCGCCGTCTGGTACAAACACACAACTTGTGATGAGGTGTGTCCTTCCGACTACGGACCCGTCTTGTGACGAGAAACTAAGTCAAAGTCTATGAGGATCGAACGAGACAGCACAGCTGCGCGAGGTAGCAGATCTATCCTTGCCATTGCACAAGCTGTCCAAATGCCCCGCTTACGCCGCCATCGCCCCCCCCCCCCCCGAATCACGGCTGACTTCGACCGTTGTTGCCGTCGGCCAGGTTCTCCGTGCTCCTCCCGGCCTTCACCTCCTCCCTCCAGATCGACCTCTCCGTCGGCGAGACACCCGGGCCCTGGTAGACGCTCCCGTAGATGCCCGTGGCCCAGCTGGCGCCGTCCTTGGCCTTCTGACTCTCGCTGTTCTTGAACTTGCGGCGGTACCATTTCCCGTACGCGAGGAGGTAGTACAGCCTGAAGCACAGCAGCGCGAACTTGTCGTGCTCCAGGTCCTCGGGGTAGTCGGCGCCCAGGTCGACGGCGGCGGCGATGCCCGACATGATGGCGACCTCGTGCGCGTTGACCAGGGTCCAGGAGGCGGCGAAGCGGGTGCGCCTCTTGGCCTGGAGGAACATCATCCAGGGCACGACGAAGACGTAGTGCGTCCACGAGTGGCAGAGCTGGTGCCACCAGTCGGCGCGGATGATCTTGTCCTTGTCGATCTCGTCATCGGTCCAGTGCTTGCGGTCGCGGCCCTTGTTCAGGTAGATGGTCTGGAAGACGTGCTGCTCGAACGGCACTTTTTGCGGGAACTGGCTCTGGTAGTTGGTGGTGTCGAAGCACATCTCGAGCTTGGAGAGGTCGCCGTCGTACATGCGGATATAGTACATGGGCCTGAAGCTGTCCTTGGCGAAGGCGAGACGGGAAGCGTGATCCGTGTCGCCGTTCCTGCCCAGCGCCTTGACGGCCTTGCCCTCGTCGTAAAAGTTCTCGTAGTACTTGTTCATGTAGTTGGAATCGTTGTGCGTGATGGTGATGTCGTCGGAGAACTTGGCCGAGCCGAGGACCCTGCGCTCGCGCCAGGACGACGTCTTGCCGAGGATCTTCTTGGCCGTGTCGGCGAGTACGCAGAGGACAATCTCGTCGTAGTGCTCTTCCGACTCGACGGCGTCCGGGTCCCCGCCGACGGGGTTGTGGCCGTCCTCGGCGGGGGTGCGGGGCTTGGTCTTGACGAAGACGCCGCGCTTGTTCCGGTGGACGACCTCGGTGAGCTCAGTGGACAGGCGGACGGTCACGCCGCGGGACTCGAGGTCCTTCTTCCAAGCGGTGTAGAAGTCGGTGAAGTTGGGGAAGACGACCATTGGCGGGAGGTTCGACACGACGCTGTTCTTGTCGGCGGGGTACCACATGCCGTAGGTCGGCGACGTGCAGAGGCGCTCCAGCATAATGGCCGGGACCTCGGGTGTCGCGTTGCCGGTGCCGAGGAACAGGGCGGTCATGGGGAGGCCGACGACGTTTGTGAATTCGTCGGAGAAGAGGAAGAGCTTGAAGACGACCTTGAGCGGCAGCAGGGCGAACATGACCTCGAACCACCTCATGAACTTGAGCATGAAGGCCAGGCGGCGGACCTCGGCCTGGTGCCTCGCGATGAAGTCGGTCGGGAAGACGTTGGTCCAGAACTTGTCGTCCTTGCCGAAGGAGACCTGCAGCTTGACGGGGTCCGCATGGTACCCCTGGCGGGCGAACATGGTTAGGGTGTGGTGGAAGATGTAGCTGCCGCCCTGGACGCCCTGGTTGAACCAGCTCGCGCCATGACGCTCCTTATCGAGGGGGATGGAGAAGGCCTGGCCTCCGCAGTAGTCGACCGAGTCGATGATGGTGACATCAAACTTGTCGGGGTGGTTGGACAGATGATAGGCCGTGGACATGCTGGTTAGTAGAGGTCAGCAAATACGCTAAAATAGAAGTAGAGTATGGCAACGCAAGCATGGCACGCACCCGGCTGCGCCGGCGCCGACGACGAGGACCCTCTTGCGCCCATCCTTGCCCGTGTTCCCGTTCCGCGACATGGTTTCTTCTGGCCTGTTCTGTTCGATATCACGGTCCGTGGGTTGTTGAGATGCCATCGACGGGAGAGAGGATGCAGGTCCAAGGTCACTATCGCGGAAAGCGAGATCGCAGACGCGCCGCCATCAAATACGACGCGGGCTTGTGCTGCTTCGCGTGTGTCTATGACGCTGTGACATAGAGTTTAATGAGGTCATTCCCCGCAACGCCATCTCTGTTCGTCGATTCACTTACGCCTACAAATTAGCGATCGTCTTGGGGAACCGATCCGCCCCCCCTACAGAGATCGGAACTAGCAGGGTGCTTAATTAACTGTTAGCGGGGGGGCAACAACACAACACACCACTCACTCAGGCCCTGTACACTTCCAAGCTGAAGGTGTGTGGGTTATGTATGAGTTGCTCATGTAGCCAAGCGATCAGCAGCATCCTGCGCTTATCCGTGTGATGACCCTGCGATTTAGCGTATGTCAAGCTTGATCATTGACACGCATCGAGGTTGACAACTGAGCCTTTCGGTTGGTGTGTGGCGCGGCTCACTAATTCGCCCAACTACAGTCGTTGGTTGGTTTTCTCTACTCCGCCATCCATTGGCATCATGGCCATTTCCCGTCACTCTCTTCACTTCTCGCAGACTATTCGGATAATGCAGAGTGGCTCGCTGGTCGGCGGTTTGGCATGCACCTCTAGCGGTATATTGCCGTGGTCGCAAATCGGGGCTTCAAGTGACCCTGCCCATGTCACACAACGCCGCCTTTTACCCAGGAGTCAGGACATATGTTTAGACCTCTAAGCTCGGCCCGAGATAGGTTCATCTCAACATGCTCAAGTCACTCAACCTACGCTGCTCTTCTTTTCCTGTCCCTTTGTCCAATAATGGGATCATCTTATGAGACTTTTACTTCATATAAAAGGACAGGGTATAAAAAGGTCGAATCGCTCAGTCACATGCGACCTTCCTTGGATTGTGACCAAGCTGCTTTATCTCCCGTCGTCTAGAGTTCGATATAAAAACCCATGGTCTCCATGCAGAGGTAGCGTGAGGATGTAAGCCGGTTCTCTCTACCCTTTTCAGGAAACCCTCTGCCGGCGATATAAGGCTAGCTGCGTAATGAGATTGAAAACATTTACTACATGAAGAATGTAGTGCTATACCCAATTCAAAATTGAAAAGGGGAAAGCGGATAGCCCTTCGACCGTGGGGGTATCAGAGGTCCTCAAAGTCGGGCGCCTTATCGCGAACCAGCCTCTCGGCGATGGCGTTGAGCCACGCGCCGAGCCTCACACCGGCCCGCCCAATGACCTCCTCCACCACCTCCCAGTTGTCATCGAAGTAGTCCTCGCTCAGGTCGTGCCCCTTGAGGAACGCCAGCCCGGGCCGCAGCACGTGGGAGCACACGAGCGCGTTAGACTCGCCCGCCCACGCGGCCGCGCAGGCCCCCGTGTCGAGGTCGACGCACTGCTGCGCGGGCGAGGCGTCGACGCCGGCCGCGGCCTGGCGGACGTGTAGGTCAGCCGCCCACGCGGCCGCGGCCTTCTTCTCGTCCGATGGGGTTAGGTGGGGCGGTAGACCGCGGATGCGGTGCGGCATCTGGGTGTCCCAGACCGAGTGCAGGCTCATTGGGCCAGTGCAGACGCCGTCGCGCGGCTGGCGGCGCCAGCAGACGGGGCGAATGTCGTTGCCGCCGCGGAGGAGGCCGGTAGCGTGCAGGGGCTGGTGGATGTCGCCGAGGAAGTGGATGACGAACATGGTAGCGTTCTTGCGGTTGATATGGGGGAGAGAGGTGTCGAGGATCTGGGAGGTCTGCGGCGGGGGACTTTGTCAGTCTCGAACGAGAGAGGGAGAGGGAGAGTTGGGTAGTTAGAACGGGTGGGACGCACGTAGTTCTGGATGGCTGAGATGACGCAGCCGCTG
This sequence comes from Colletotrichum eleusines, assembly GCA_016807845.1. Classification (NCBI taxonomy): domain Eukaryota; kingdom Fungi; phylum Ascomycota; class Sordariomycetes; order Glomerellales; family Glomerellaceae; genus Colletotrichum; species Colletotrichum eleusines. The sequence goes on along the minus strand of JADEZO010000001.1, from coordinate 304,489 downwards.
GACGGACAGTCTTGCGGATACTTCATGCCGCAGAGGCGTGGAGGGTCATCGCGGGGATCTGAAGCTGGTGAGCCGTGGTGTCGAGGTGAGAGAGAGAGAGGGACTATGGGATGACGGCAGGCACGACGTACTGACGTAGTGATACTTGCTCGCCCAGCCCATGTGGCCCCGGAGGGTGTCGGCCCAGGTGGCGGCGTCGGAGATGTCGTAGTTGCGGTCATTGGCGAGGAGGTCGCCGAAGACGGCGGCGGCGTCGTCCGTCAGGTATTTCTCGGCCAGGTAGCCGACGGTGCGGTGGCCGACGTTGCCCCAGGAGAGGGCCGGCTGGACGGCGGCCGCCAACAAGGCGAGTGATGGGCGCATCGTGAGTGCAGTGCAGTGCAGTGCAGTGCCGTGTCCTGCCGTGCCGTTTCGTGTCGTGTCGTCGCCTTGCTGTGTGTGTGTGTGTGTGTTTGTGAAGAGAAGGAAACCAAGGTCACTGTGATGGCTCGCAACACGTTGAGTCGAGTCAGAGACGCGGTGGTACTCTTATGGAATAACTTGGGATACCGCGCCTCGCCTTCAGCTAGCCGCCCGCTGAGACACACTACCTAGGTAGGCAAAGCCCGTTGCATCGCGCTATCGAGCTGTCGGCTCCCCAACCTAAATGTGGCTGCCGTCTGATGCGGCACGTCACAGACGCCAGCCAGCCAGCCAGTCCTCGGACACTTCCGCAGCTGGGTTGTGTCGTCTGGGGAGGGGCCGTGATTGGAGGATAGAACGAGTGACAGACGGACAGTGCTGAGACGGCCGGTTTCTGAGACAATTCGGTTGCGAGAGCTCCCAAGTCCCAGGGCAAGCTCGGCGCAGCAGAATGGCCATTTGGATTAACACTCCTGGATCAGGGAGGAGCTGAGCGAGACCCCTCCTAACGTCCTCTGTCGGGAAGGGAGGCAGGTAAATCACATGCGAGCGAGTGAGGTTCGGCCGCAGTTGACGACAGCACGGGAGAGACAACACAGTTCCTGTCAGCGAGCTCGCTGTCGAGGCTAGCTAGCGAGGTAGCTAGGGTGGGGGGGTTTGAGTCGGACCAAGCTCCCAAGATGCCACTAGGCAGTAACTACTATAACGATAAGTAATAACTATGATAGTATTATATATTACCCAGGCGGGTCGTTCGAAACCAACATCATCCATATCCGGATAGATAGATGTGTGCAGGGTCGACATTGATTGACATCGTGCACTACATAGTATGCAACGTGCCAGTCGCTTCTTCTATAGTGGGGGGCGGCGGCCAATGGAACCTATGTATACTGCGAAGAGTACAGAACAGGTAGAGAAGGTCAAGTTGCACAAGACCTACGTTGTACTGCATCGTAAATTAGCGTACTTTGTAAAGATGTAATCAGGGTGTGGAAAGTTACTAGAAGACGGAATCTAAGAATGGCATCTCTTACATGGATAAACCATAGGTGTGCTCTGTACTGAGCGGGCCTTCTTCTACCACAGTCACCTACTATACTACGCAGGACGATGGTCGTCGAGTCAAGCAGGCGGGGCAAGTCCCCGTACACGCAGTTTATAAGAAACTCCATTAATGCAACCCGATGCCGGGCTGTCATGAAACCTTTCGATGGCTCGACTCATGAGACCGGAGACGTCGTATTGGAAAGGAATACCTAACAGTGATAGCAGATATCATCTTGCACCTGGGTACCTAGGTACCTAACGAAGCTAGCTACCCGCGATAAGATAAAAGACGGGCGCTAGCTACAACCATCGAGCGAGCCACTGGGTAGTACAGGTACATACTAACTACTACCTAGGTAAGACTAGCAAGCCTCCTACTATATCCCTGGACCCCTGGGTGAGTAGGTAGGTACCACAATCAGTGTTGTTCCCGCACCCCGCTGTAGCGATTAAACTCGAACCCGATAACAAAACACACTCATCAGTCATCGCGCCGATATCGCCAACGGGCCATGACAGTGACAACGGCGAGCCCCTTAACCCACCGGCCACTTTTTGCAAAACGGGCATCGGAGGACGACAGTTCTTCGACAGAAAACAGTGTCAAATCCCGCGAATCCCGTCTCCTGCGCTACTAACGACCCTTGCCGGAAGACACCCCGCCCGAGACGAACAAAGTATCCCTATCAAGAGTGGCCGTCCATCCAGCGAGCGAAGCCTATCTAGTAGTGATAATAAAAAGTAAAAAAAAAAAAAAAAAAAAAAAAGAAGAAGGAGAAGAAGAACAAGAAGAAGAAAGTGCGACCATGCCCGAGGACCAGTTCAGACCGGCGCTGATCGTCGTCGACTTCCAGGAGGATTTCTGTCCACCGGTGAGTGCATGTTCTCTAGGCCGCCCCGTCCCTGCCCGGCCTTCGTCGGTCGCATCCCGCAGCCTCGTCGCGTTGGTAGGGAGAGGAGGAGGAGGAGGGGGTTTTTGGCGAGTTCCGTCCATGGCTGACGTTGACTCGAGCACGGCTCGCTCGCCGTGGCCAACGGCCGCGACATCCATCCCGTCGTCAACTCCCTGCTGCACCTGCCGTTCGTGACCAAGATCGCCACCAAGGACTGGCACCCGATCGATCACATCTCGTTCGCCTCCAACCACGAGGGCAAGGAGCCGTTCGTCGACGACATCGACATCGTCAACCCGCGCAACGCCGCCGAGACCTTCCGCTCGCGGCTGTGGCCGGCGCACTGCGTGCAGGGGACCCCCGGCGCCGCCCTGGTGCCCGAGCTGGACGTCTCGGCCTTGGACGCCGTCATCGAGAAGGGCCAGAACAGGGACGTCGAGATGTATAGCGCCTTCTACGACCCCTTCCAGTCGCCGCGCGTGTCGGACAGCGGGCTCGCGTCGACGCTCAGGGCCAAGGGCGTCACGGACGTCTACGTGGTGGGCTTGGCCGGCGACTACTGCGTCAACTGCACGGCGGCGGATGCGAACAAGGAAGGGTTCCGGACCTTTGTCGTCGAGGAGGGCACCAGGCCAGTGGATGCCGAGCAATGGATCAAGTGCAAGGGCGCCTTGGAGGCCAGTGGGGTCAAGATTGTCAGCATGGAGGATCCGGAGGTCCGGAGGGTTGGGACCGCTGGACGGGGATGAGGGGCCGAAACAGAGTCTTTCTCCCCTTCCCTTATCCGTCTTTTCGTCCCGACTCAAGAGAGAGCCTCCGAGGATGGGAGCTGGAGGAGCGTGTTTCACTTCCCCTCTCTGCACAGGGTGATGAGATGAGGTTGGTATACCGCGTGTTTCACAGCATTACGATTTCGCAGTAGTGTACTGCGGTCCTATCTGACTACCGACCTAGCTAGGTAACGTACAGATAGGTAGGTAGTCTACCTAGATGGTGAAGTAAAGTACCTGTACTCCTCTCATGACCACGTACCTTGGTTGGTATGCGGAAAGACACCTACCTACCTACACATCAACCGCGGGTATCGCAGTGTCTTGCTTACCCCTCGGGCAGCCCACCATAGATGGCATGTTAAAGGGTCCCCGAGTCACATACCACAGCAAACAGACCCTTCTTCGTGGGGTTCTTCGCACTCACCGAGTCAACAGCAACCAGTGTGAGCCCCCCCCCTTCCCTCCTGCGCCGCAGACGTGTTCAGTTGTCCTTGGGTGGCCGTGCCGGTGGGTTGCGAGAGGAGAGGAATCGGTGAAGTGGCTCAGCGGCGATGGGTCCAAGGGACCATGCAGCTGGCTCATGCGGGCGCAGGAGAGTGAGCTATCCGAGGTTGGCAGTCCACAAATAGTTTAAAGGTACTTTGTACAGGTATTTACACCTTACTTACCTAGGTAGGTAGACGTGTATCCGGTTGCGCAGAAAGAAGGTTGTGGGTAGCCTTTTTCTTTCTCTTTAAACCCTGGGAGATCGCCAGGGGCTCGCTGCACAGAAGCGGGATTGGTGGGCACTGACTGACTGGCAATGAAGGTCGCCGGAGTGAGCGGGCAAGGTAGGTACCTACCTAGACACAGTCCGTGAAAAAGGGAAGTGGACTCGGAGCGGAGAAACAACAACACACGGGCAACGGCGAACGGGCTTGGCCGAAGGCTATCGATGTCGAGCAACATCTGGGGGAGAGGCGATGACTCGAGGGCATACCCTAGGACCTAGGTACCTGCCTGGGTACTATTTCGTGTACCTACCAGATTGACAGACAGCCAGACACATTGACCATGCGAACCGAAATGACATGAACGCATGAGCGGTCCGCGGACTTGGGTCTCTTGCCTGGCCTGGCCTTATCGAACCTTGCCCCCCCCCGAGTTTGGCTGATGGATGGAGGGAAGGAACCCCACCCTTCTTCTTCTTCTTCTTCTTCAGTGAAAGAAGGAACGGACTACCTAGGTGCCTACCTGGGGACCCGCCGCAATTCCCTGTGATGGCCTTCTGTTCCATTCCAGATGCAATCCTCTCGCTGCACCTTCCGATTGCATGGCTTTGATTTTGAAAAAAAAAAAAAAAAAAGGGTAAAAACACTAATGTTGTCAGTAAGGACTGCCTTAAGCCGAGTCCGCCAGCCGTCAATCACCGCTGGCCACCTGTGGGCTCCTGTCTGCTGAGCTGCCCATCATTACCAGCTTACGGAAGCTGCGGAGAAAGAAGGGACGCAATGCAACGAGCCTCTTTTCTAGGTACCGTGCCTTTTTCACCGCGGGCCGCGGGCGCCCTTGGCCTAGGTGTACAGTACATACACTAGTTCCTATCCTCGTCAGAGTGTCATGCTTACGTACCCCACTAGAATAGATGACGCAGACATCAAGGGGAAAGTCTTGTGTCCTGTGCGCCGTCATCCTTATCAGGAGAAGGCAGGGCAACCACGTCTTGGATAACACACACACACAAACGGAATCCCACTCATACCCGTACATCCATCAGCAGGCCGACTTTGACATTGGCAACCTCGAGAAGCATCATGTGTGCATCTTGATGTAAGCCCGATCCTGTCAGAACATCCCTCATGGCGGACAGATATTGACAGTTGAGGTGCACATGCATTACTACAGATAGAGGCATAAGACGGGACGCGCCATCTGTGCGGCAATGCAGGTGCAGAAGGAAGGGCGGCTTACATACCATACCTGTACCTACCTAGGTGCCTTAGTTAGTACTATTACATGGTAGCTCAGCTGGCCTTGTGTGGCGTATGGCGCCCCCAGTGACACATGCCATGCCACTGGAACCAGCGTCAAATGGGGTGGGTCGTCATTGGATCTAGCGTCCGCCTAGCCCTTCCCAACACTGGAAAATGTGCTTGCTTGAGCGGAGTGGTTCAGCTGCGACGGGTGCCCCCAACGTCTGTCTCACCCTAGCCTGGATATCAGGAACAGTGACGCGATTTGCAGTGCACCTATCACCTATCAGTGCCTAGGTAGGTAGGCACCTAACGACCTTCAATAGTACCTACACCTACCCGTACCTCCCGTCGGCGACCCACATTCTAACCAGACAGACGTGACCCAGCGCGGACCATCGTCGCCAAACTTACCTTAGCTGGGCAAGTCCATGCACGTCCAATTCGGTCCATTCATCTCATCTATGCTTCTTCTTGTTCTTCTTCTTCTTTATCCTTTTCTTTCTTTTCTTTTACCCCTTCGGCATCCGGGGATGCTGGGCATGGCCCACCATGTATGTTACCGATAACTAGCAAGCGTCGTCTCATCACCGCGCCGGGACGCGCCAATCCATTTCCCGCCCGACCAGCCGCCCTGATTGTCATTATCGCAATTTCTTCCCTGTCGGTTGTGGATCTGCCAGCTACCTACTCCGTACTCCATACCTAGCTAGGTACGTACACGGCGCAGTAGCTACCAAGTACTCCACTCCGTACCTACCTATATGTGGGGTCATGTACCGGTCTGCATACTAAGGCGTGTGCTGTGCGAGAGTCGGTACTTGGACCCTCACCTGTTTTCCTATCAACAACCTGGTACAGAGTACTCCCTCCTCTCTGACCTGTCACTGCTCTCGTACAGGGACCACCTTGGATACCTACCTACCTACGTATCGCAGTGGTTGGTGGTGATGGTAGTGGTGGTGTTCCATCGACCAGCATTCGAGGCTCTCTCTCGACCAGCACTCGCTCGCTTCTATTATTGTTTTAATTTTCGTCCTTACCCACTGCTGGATGAATGAATGAATGAATGAACGAATACCTACCTATCCGTACTTCTCTGCTGTTAGTATGTTCTTTACCGAATCCTTGTCTTGTTCCTTACCCCCCCCCCACCCCCAAACCGAGAGGAAACTTGCTTGTGCCTGAGGTCCTCAATCAAGCATGCTCTTCCGCCCCGTCCATCCCAACCCAGCTGCTGGGGGGGTCTCCATACCTACCTACCTAATAGTAGGTGGTATTATCCATACTACATAGTACCTATTCCGTACTCTGTACCGATCTAAAATAGTACCTACTTACCTGGCTGCCCGTTGTATCGCGAGGTTCATAATTTGATTGCTCCGCTCTCTTTCTCTCTCTCCCCTTCGCACTCCCTCTTCTTCTCCCTCCTTTTCCTTCTCTCTGACAGTCTTCTCCCTTCCCCTGCTAGGCCGCCTCTTCAACAGGAACTGGCAACCAATCCCATCTCCCACTTCCCATCGAGCACTTCAACGGCTCCTTGCGACTTCGGCCCTCCGCGACTACCACACCACCACTCTCGATCTCCGATACTGTGTCGCAATCTTTTTTTTTTTTAATCTCCCAATATTGACCCACCCCTTTCCCAAAACTTCACCCCCGTGCGTGAAGCTTGGAGGTCGACACATACTTGTGTGAGTTTGGAACACTATACCTAGACGTCGACGGCGTCTGCTTCTCAACCGGTGCGGCCCTCCTCCAATTGGCAGCCAGGCGATCGAGCGCATCCCTCACACATGATCCGCGTTGCCAAAATTCCTCAACCCAAATTCCTGCCCGCGTTTCCTCCCCTCCCCTCCCCCCCAAGGCCAGCCACCCCTCGAACGTTTACTCGCGCACTCAACTCCCTCGAGGACCGACATGACGAACCGTCTACCCGCATCAATTGCTGACTTCTGAACTCGCAGTTTTTGTCCCGCTCCCTTCTCCGCTGTTCTACCCCAATGCCTTCCTAATACACACATCTTGATACACCGCAACTTTTTGCCATGATATCCTCAACACTTCTGCCCCGCCGCTTTCGCGGTGAGCAGCCCGCTGCGCCCCCCACAGCTCCCTCCTGGGCGAACAAGAAGATCACGCCCGCCCTCAAGTTCCTCTCCAAACTCGCCTGCTCTCACCCCATCCACACCGTCGTCATCGTCGCCGTCTTGGCTAGTACCTCGTATGTTGGTCTGCTGCAGGAGAGCTTGTTCGATGCCACCATTAGCGTCCGTACCGCCGATTGGTCCTCCCTCCTCGAGGGCAGCCGGACACTCCACGCCGGCCCCGAGACGTCCTGGAAATGGCAAAACGTCGAGCCCGAAGCCTCCCTCTCGGGCGACGTCGACCACCAGGCCCTCCTGACCCTCGTCTTCCCCGAGTCCCAATCTCCCGAGTCCGCCAACACCGCCCCGCGCACCCACGCTGTCCCGATTCCCCAGAACCTGTCCATCACCTCGCTGCCCTCGACCTCCAACTCCCTGACCAGCTACTCCCAGGACAGCGCCCTCGCTTTCTCCGTCCCCTACTCCCAAGCCGCCGAGTTCCTCTCTGTCGCCCAGGAGATTCCTGATGCCACCAGCGGCGAGATCGAGACCAAGCATGGAAAGGAGAAGAAGATGTGGATCATGAAGGCCGCCAAGGTCCACACCCGCAACAGCTTCGTCCAGTGGGCTCGCAATGGCTGGACCGAGTTCCTCGACCTCCTCAAGAACGCCGAGGCTCTCGACATCTTCATCATGGTCCTCGGCTACCTGTCCATGCACCTGACCTTTGTCTCCCTGTTCCTCTCTATGCGCCGCATGGGTTCCAACTTCTGGCTCTTCACCAACGTTCTCTTCTCCTCCGTCTTCGCCTTCCTCTTTGGCTTGTTCGTCACCACCAAGCTCGGTGTGCCAATTACCATGGTCTTGCTCTCCGAGGGTCTGCCCTTCTTGGTCGTCACCATCGGCTTCGAGAAGAACATCGTCTTGACCCGCGCCGTCCTTTCTCACGCCATTGAGCACCGCAGGCCGCAGGCCGCCAAGGACGACAAGAAGTCCAACAAGTCGGACGTTTCCTCCCCCAACGTTATCCAGTACGCCGTCCAGGCCGCCATCAAGGAGAAGGGCTACGAAATCCTCAAGGACTACGCCATTGAGATTGGCATTCTCGTCCTCGGCGCTGCCTCGGGTGTCCAGGGCGGGCTGCAGCAGTTCTGCTTCCTCGCCGCCTGGATTCTCTTCTTCGACTGCGTCCTCCTGTTTTCCTTCTATACTGCCATTTTGAGCATCAAGCTCGAGATCAACCGCATCAAGCGCCACGTCCAGATGCGCCGGGCTCTCGAGGATGACGGTGTCAGCCACCGCGTCGCCGAGCACGTGGCTAAGAGCAACGATTGGCCCGAGTTCAACGGCAAGGCCCCCAAGGAGGCTTCCCTCTTCGGCAAGCAGATGAAGAGCAGCAACGTACCCAAGTTCAAGGTGATCATGGTTGGCGGTTTTGTCCTGATCAACGCCATCAACATTTGCACCATTCCTTTCCGCAACTCCAGCTCCCTCCCCAGCCTGGCTTCCCTGACTGGCGGTCTCAGCGCCGTCGTGACGGCCCCTCCTGTTGACCCCTTCAAGGTCGCCTCGAACGGCCTGGACGCCATCCTCGAGTCCGCCAAGGCCGGCGAGCGCCCGACCGTTGTCACTGTCCTCACCCCCATCAAGTACGAGTTGGAATACCCCTCCATCCACTACGCCCTTCCTTCTCCTGCCAGCAAGTCCGGCCACAAGCTCGACGACGAGTATGATCACTTCGACAACTACGGCGTTGGCGGCCGCATGGTTGGCAGCATCCTGAAGAGCCTAGAGGATCCCGTTCTCTCCAAGTGGATCATCGTTGCTTTGGCCATGAGTGTCGCCCTGAACGGCTACCTTTTCAACGCCGCGCGATGGGGCATCAAGGACCCCAACGTTCCCGACCAGCAGATCGACCCCAAGGAGCTGGCCCGTGCCGAGAAGTTTAACGATACCGACTCGGCCACCCTGCCCCTTGGCGAGTACATCCCTCCCACTCCGAAGCCCGCGACGCCGGCCAGCACCGACGACGAGTCGGACTTGGCCACGACCCAGACCAAGTCCTCCTCCGAGCCGTCGAGCCCGGTAGAGATGCGCACCGTTGCCCAGCTGGAGAAAATGATCGCCGAGAAGCGCGTCCACGAGATGACGGACTCGGAGGTGGTCACCATGTCCCTCCGCGGCAAGATTCCCGGTTACTCTCTCGAGCGCGCGCTCAAGGACTTCACTCGTGCTGTCAAGATCCGCCGTTCCATCATCTCCCGCACCAACGCCACCTCCGACCTCACCAACAGCCTCGAGCGGTCCAAGCTCCCGTATCAGAACTACAACTGGGAGCGCGTTTTCGGCGCCTGCTGCGAGAACGTCATTGGTTACCTGCCCCTTCCCGTCGGTGTCGCCGGTCCTCTTGTCATCGATGGACAGAGCTATTTTCTCCCCATGGCTACTACCGAGGGCGTCTTGGTTGCCAGCGCCAGTCGTGGCTGCAAGGCCATCAACTCGGGCGGCGGTGCTGTCACGGTTCTCACTGGCGACGGGATGACTCGTGGACCTTGCGTCGGCTTCGAGACCCTCGAGCGCGCTGGTGCTGCCAAGATCTGGCTCGACTCGGAGGCTGGCCAGGCCGTCATGAAGAAGGCCTTCAACTCCACCAGCAACTTCGCTCGTCTCCAGTCCATGAAGACTGCCCTCGCTGGCACCAACCTGTACATCCGCTTCAAGACGACCACCGGTGACGCCATGGGCATGAACATGATCTCCAAGGGCGTTGAGCACGCTCTCTCCGTTATGGCGTCTGAGGGCTTCGAGGACATGAGCATCGTTTCGGTCTCTGGCAACTACTGCACGGATAAGAAGGCCGCTGCCATCAACTGGATCGACGGACGTGGAAAGAGCGTTGTTGCTGAGGCCATCATCCCCGCCGATGTCGTCAAGAGCGTGCTCAAGAGCGACGTCGACACCCTCGTCCAGCTCAACGTCGACAAAAACTTGATAGGGTCCGCCATGGCTGGTTCGGTCGGTGGATTCAACGCTCACGCCGCCAACATTGTTGCCGCCATCTTCCTGGCCACAGGTCAAGACCCCGCGCAGGTGGTGGAGAGTGCCAACTGTATCACAATCATGAAGAAGTGAGTCTACGCTTCCCGCTTATTTTGACATTTGTGTGAATACCTACTGACCTTTTGTCCAGCCTCCGCGGCTCTCTTCAAATCTCCGTTTCCATGCCGTCTCTCGAAGTCGGCACCCTCGGCGGCGGCACCATCCTCGAGCCCCAAAGCGCCATGCTTGACATGCTCGGTGTCCGCGGCCCCCACCCCACGACTCCCGGCGAGAACTCGCGCCGCCTTGCTCGTATCATCGCCGCCGGTGTCTTGGCTGGCGAACTGTCGCTGTGCAGTGCGTTGGCAGCCGGTCACCTGGTTAGGGCTCACATGCAACACAACCGTTCTGCGCCGCCTACGCGGAGCAACACTCCGGCTCCGGCCAGCGGTAGCATGACACCCGTCGGTCTGGCCATGACCAGCGCCGTCGAGAAAGCGGCCGGTAAGAGTGCGGCAGCGGTTGAGCGGGCGCGTCGTTGAGTCGGACGAGCTGCTGTATATAGGCAAGACATGATACGAAAAACATAGATACGGAGTTTTGGGGATAGAGCAAATAATACATGGCGATCAACATGCAGAATTTTTGCATACGCTGGCTGCACCACGCTTCATGTAGCAGGAGGAGGAGGAGGAAAATCATGCCCCCTCGTGAGAGAGGATGCGCTGGCCACGCCGGCTTTATATATAGCAGCAAATACATTAAAAAGCATCTTTTGCCTTGGTCCGTCTGGCCTGGTCTTTTCCTACTGCTACTGCAGTGCATTGTGATAAACTGGCTGCCTAGGTAGTGGTTTGCAAGCTGACTTGACTGCATAGGTCGTAATCGACAAGCTGGTTTCAAAAGATTTACCCGTTGTTGCTGCGGTTGCTCGCCACAGATGATGCCTCCAGATGATGGCCATGTGGCTGAAGTTCTTCCATCAGCACCTCCGCAGAGGCTTATGCCTCGTCCGTACGAACACGGCTCTGGGCTTCACGAGCACTGCGATACGACGAGACTCGCCACAAGCCTGACTGGCCGAGCCGAACGGAGAGAAGTGCCGTCGAAACCGTCGTCCACCCGCGGAGGCTACCGCCCGCTAACCTGACAACGCTTTCCATGTCCGACCAACAGGTCGATCTGGAGGAGGGGAAAGCTGGTGGGACGGCAGAGTGAGGATTTTAAATGCAGGCTTCGGTTGGTTACTAGGCCTAACCGCACCAAAGCACATTACGTGATGAACTGTCCGACCCATGAGAACAGACGAGCTTCGCTTCGTCAACAGTACAGGCACATGGTGTCGAGAGACGGGGGTCTTGACTTGTGGTTCTCGGGGTTCGCCGCCGGTGTTCCTGAAGCCTATCATCCGGGCATCCGTCGGATAACTCCTCACGGACCCTCATCGATAATATGACTAGTTGTTCAGGGTACATGGGAAGACAGGTAGGACGGAAATGTGACGTTTAATTGTTTCGCTATAGGTACGTTTAATCTATTCAAATCTTAGTCGGCCGCCTTGTCAATCTGACCCAGAAGTCTCTGGCGACGAAGAAGATGGCGCTGAGCGTTTTGATGGGTCTTTCCGGGTTCATGACGGTGAAGTCGTATCTTCTCAGGAGCTGTTTTTGTGTTCAAAGTTTTTCCCATTATTAGCTTGGATCATCCCGCAGCAACCAGGCCAAGAACTACTCACCTCGACGAAGACCTTGTTGAGCTCCATCATGGCGATGGGCTTCCCGAGGCACGAGTACTTGCCGTGGCCGAAATGGGTGTCGACGGCGGCGTTCATCCTTCTCAGCTCGTCCTCGTCGGCGCCGAGCCAGCGCTCCGGGCGGAAGACGTCGGCGTCGGGGCCCCAGACCGAGCGCGAACGCCCGACGCCGAAGAAGTTTTGTCCCACCTGCGTGCCGCCGGGGACGAAGTAGCCGCTGAGCACGTCGCCGCCCTCGGGCGCCTGCTTGAAGCCCAGGCCCGTGACCGGGGGGTAGAAGCGCAGGCCCTCGCGGATGACGGCCTGGAGGTACGGGAGCCTCAGGGCCTCGGCGTTGGTGATGGGGGCGCTGACGGCGCCGACGGCGACGGCGTCGTCGATCTCCTGCTGGAGCCGGCGGTACGCGACGGGGTTGTTGATCAGGCTGAGCAGCGTCATGCGCATGGCTTGCGCTGCCGAGTTCGTTCCGGCAATCCTGGACGACGAGAACGAATGAGAGGGGGGGCCGGCTGGCTGGCTTGGAGAGCTACTGGGTTTCGGCTTGAGACTTACATGTGGATGTACACGAGCTGGATGAGCTCATCCCGGCCCAGACCCTGGTCAATGAAGGCTTGCATCATGTCCTTTTGCGGCTTCGCCCCTGGTTGAAGCCTCATTTCGGCGTAGTTCTTGGCAAAGCTGTCCGTCGTGTCAGTTGTCCACTACGGCTTTTTCTTTTCATCACTCCAGGTGGGTTGTGCACTGCTCGAGGGCCGCGCTGGAAGAAGCACCACTCACCCCATCAGGCGGCCGAAGCCGACCTGGTCGCCTTCGTTGGGCAGCATGAGGCGAAAAGGCCACCGGTGGACGAGCCGGCCCAGCCAGGGGAGCACCGAGACGACGTTCATGACGGGGAGAGACGACTCGTTGATCTCGATGTACCGGAACAGGTCCCGGTCCTCTGCGAGGAACCCGAAGGCGACGCCGAAGGAGACGTCGCCGATGGCGTCGAGGGCGAAGAACTGCGTCTTCTCGGCGAGGTCGAGCGGCCGGAAATCGGAGTCAGTGGAGACGTAGTGCTGGTCTATGAGCCGGATAAAGTTCATCAGCTGGCGGTCGATGCCCGTCTCGAAGCCGAAGCCCTCGTTCCCTTTGGCGGTGTACTGATGATTTCGGTCGCTTGGTCAGCCATTTTACCAAGGACTCGGGAGCTGCGCCCCCGCGCGGAACACGACGGGTGTGTGTGTGTGTGTGTGTGTGTGTAATGGAACGACTTACGGCCGCGGCCATCCGCGCCCTCATGGCTTTGTGTTCGCCTTCGTCCCGCATCGAGACGACGTTGTCGACGCCCGGGGTGATGCGGCCGGAGTCGTAAAAGTCGCCCTTGGTATACGGCGACCGGACGGCCGACATCCTGCGCAGCGAATCCGGGTCTGTGCAAAGCAGTTCATTCGGACCTATTCGTGCGAGGGGCCCTGATCGACAGTCAGCGTCCTTCTCCGTGCCTCTCTCTATCCCTCCCCGCTGTCCTGCGGGCGTTGAGCAGGACCAACAGGATCACACGATCCGGGTTCACGAATGCGCGCTATCCGAGTAGGAGAATAGATGACAGGCTGTGCGGGATACACCGAGGTCGACTTACCATACTTCCTGGCAACGTCGTTCAAATGCTCGTGGTATGTCCCTCCGACGGCCTTCTTCAGCTGCCACAAGACTGAGACAGAGGCGACAAAGGGGCCGGGGATTTTTCGCAACCGGTACCACGACCGGAACTCCCACACCAGGAACGAGGCCACGGCGGCCAGGCCGACCAGCTTGAGCAGCAGCAACAGGGTCGATGCATTCGGGCAAGCAGCAGGTTCGCGTTCGCCGATGTCCTCGGTGAAGAAGTGCACACCCGCCATACCTCTTTCGAATCCTTCGTCGCTCCCCCTTGTGTTGTCGAACCCTGTTGTCTCCTCGTCCTCGTCCAGTCCCGTCCCGTTTCAGCAGTCTCTGACAGCTTGGTCAAGAGTCACCCGTTGGTCCCCGACTGCGCCGTTGCTTGGGACACGGCAGTGGAGGGCTGCACGACGGTTCGGCGGCACGAGGGACGCAGGGATATTCGGCAAGTGTTAGCTAATCTTCAAAGGTGCATGTCTGGGCTCGTTTGTCATTCCGTTCGCTCGCTTTCGTGGTGTCAATCGCTTCTCCCCCTTTCGGTCCACGGATTGTCCCCCACGTTTAATACTGTATCAGTCCGATTCCAGCCGCCAAATCCAAATGATCATTGGTCTTTTTTCTATTGTCGAAGCTTGTTCCCCTTCTTTATTTTCGCATATATCGTTCCGTTGCGAGCCCTCCACCCCCCCTGTTGGGTTGTTGGTTGGTATCAGTTTCTCTGTCCGATTCTGGAACTATTTCTTTTCGCGGACCCGACGGTTTGGTAACGAGTGGGTAAGAAAGAGGCACAGTGCAGCAGCGAGACTCGGTTGGAGCACTATGTGTTCCCGGGACCGGGGCGTCGGTGTCGGGGGATGCAAGACAACAACAACAACAACAACAACAATACCAACCAAGCGTGGGTCTGTGGACTTGGTATGACTGTGAGGATGTCGGGCAGTAAGCGTCGAGTGTGGAGGGACCGAAGGATGAGAATACGGGGGGACCAGCAACACTTTATCGACGAATGCGACATTAAAGTTTCGACAAGTGCCCATGACCCAGACGCTGAAGAACCGAACGTGGCACCCTTGGGGAGACTAGGAGAAATAAGGAGAGGCCCTCGGAGGGTAAGCAGGCCGGCGACAAGCCTGGATTGAGCTGAATCCCCCCCCCTCTCTTCCACTAGGACGCTATGCTACGCTAGGTCAAGCAGGCGAAGGATACCTAGGTAGGCAGATAGGATCATCATCCGGCTGGATGCACAGGATGACTGACGGACGGCGACGGCACCTCTCGGGCTTTCCTCGTCTCGACTCGAGTTTGTACCTAGGCCGATTGGGTGGCTTCTCTGGGCGGGCCAGCCAGCAGATGATGGACGGAGCTGAACGAAGACATGTCAGGATTAGCGCAGTCAAGATCAAGAGGCTTGAGCATGGGACGAGAGGGGGGGATGGCTAGGCCCGCCGGTATAAGGTAGTGTGAGACTAGCTAATCGCCGCAGCATCGACGAACACATACCTACGTAGCATTGCACCCCCGATCCTCTCTCTCAAGTCCGGGCCTCCGTCGCCCAGTGTCTTTGTCCTCGTTGCCATGTGGCGCCTTTGTCGCTTTGTCTCTGCCGAACCGAACGCCTCTGATCAGCGGAAAAGCCCAAGTAAGCCAGTCCAGTCCAGAATGACCTCCGGGCCGTCGAATGGCTGCTGGCGACAGATGTCGTACCACCTCCCCGGTCACTCGATCTCACCCCATTCCATTCGACGCCTCCCTCATACTACGTACGTAAACTATTTTTTGGGTCCCGGCTCATCACTGTCCTTCTACTACTAGTTGCTCACCTACGGCGGCGCCCTACTGACTGTTCATGTTACTGTGGTTCCCCCAGCCAGTTCGTCCCGACCCTAGCCAGCTAGACTAGACCTGTTACATGCCAGGTTGCATGCATCAAAGACTGCGCTAGAACGACGCCTGTCCATGCGGTCATGACCCAAAGCAAACCCCTGCCGACTTGGGTGACATTCTTGGGCAACGGCCGCTTAACCTGGTGCATATTACGCTACTACTCTACATCCCCGTCAGATCCTCACATAAGTATGTAACGTCGCCCTATCTATGAGACTGATTCCCTTGAATATTCCATCAGATGGCTCATTTCTGGCTCACCCGATCAGTATTCATAAGTCGCTGAAATACCCGCCATCACCTGAACGGGGAGGGGAGAGAGTAGTAGGTGTGAACATGAGACCAAGGCCAGTCAACCGGTAAAAACTGAGCGTTGTTTATTGTAACCAGTGCCCGCCCACTCTATCACTCCGCATCTCGAGCTGCAGTCAGCGTCCAACTGTTTTCGGTAATTCGACTAGACCCTAATAGCGAAAAACAGATACGAATGAGATTGCTACACTCAGCGCCAGAGTACATGACATGCTGTAAGAACCAAAGCCACACGAACCATAAAAAGGAAAACTAAAAGAAAAAAAGGAAAAAAAAAAAAACCAGGGAAACTTCTCCCAGGAATATTCACTTGTTTGTAGTCGGCATCCTGAATCGCGGCGAAACCCACACCGGCCAACCTCATGCACGCACGGCTTGCTTACCTGCTTGCTGCTTCAAGGAACAAAAAAGACTTTTCGCACACAGCAAAAGGATGGACGATCAGGGAATCGAACCCTGGACCTACCGCATGCTAAGCGGTCATTATACCACTAAACCAATCGCCCAAGTGGAAATGATCTAGCCCGGACTTGAACCGGAGACCTTCAGTGTGGCAGACGAGAGAGGTGAGGCTCTCGAGCTGTTAGACTGACGTGATAACCAACTACACCACCAGACCATGTTGCTTGATGATTTAGCCAGAGAAAATAGGCAACTTGAAGGCCCGGCAGTGGGTGGGTGCTCAACGTCTGATGATGTGTGGAGAGCATCGTGAAGCGAGGGTGGGGTTGGAGCAGAATTCTCTCTCGTCAGTATTATTAGCCTTGTGGGACACGCAGGGTCTAAGCCTGACGCGTGCCTCGTCGACTCGGTTGATCGAGCCTCTCACGATGTTGACCGTACAGCCCCTCAGCCACCCCAGACAGCCTCGATGATGACAAAGAGTGAGAGAGGGTTTGCCTTGACGAGCTGCATTTGTACCTCTCATCTGCTTCTTTGAACGGCTGCCTCCAACCATCAGGGGCATCAGGAGGACTTTCTTTGGAGCCATCATTCTCAGATTGGTCGAGGCACCCATTCGCGCAATGGATTTGGGCAGTGCCGCTGCTGTCACCGCATGCTTTTCGAAATCGTTCTCCTTCCTGGCATATTAGCCAATAAACAGAACCTTCTCACTCGGTCAAAGGGCCGGGCGAAGAACCCCTCCTGGAGAAATCTTGCCAGATTCTGCGCCGGGCCAGTCGTGGAGAATCCGCCTGAGCATGTCCCGAAGAAGATGTGCAGTTAGAAGGCGGCGCAACTCTTGAGCTCTTCCGGGGTATTCCTGTTGAAAGACGATTGGCATTTGGGCAAGCCCTGCACTGTGAGGTTGGACAAGTTGTCCGCCAGCGCAAAGCTGTCCTGCAACACCGTTAGGGTAGGGCGCTGAGCCATCTAGCGGCACAGCGGACCGCAACTCAAAGTGGATGGTGACGTCGGGCATGCACCGATTTGTTTTAGAATTGACGTTACTGTCGTAATCCGGCTGCCAGGCCGTTGCGGCGTGATCAATGGATAGCTCACGTCATGGACGTGACTGAGGATGCTCCAACTCGGTCCCGCAACAAGACGCGAGAGATGGCCCAGCAACTTCTGACGGAGGAGAAACGCCTCCAAAGTGAGGCCATCGTAAACACAAGAAAGAACCGAAAGGGGTGATGAAAGCAGAAGCGGATAGTTCCTATGAGGATCTGAAACAACACCATGTGCAACGGGAGCTTAACGATGGTTGGACGGCACCTGTTTTAACGCAAACAAAGTTCTCGGCGGAGCTTAAACCCTGTCGAATATTGCAAGATGTGCATGTGATTGACCGTCAGCAAAGGCCTGCCTCGCTGATATAATCTCACCGCGAACTGTCGACGTCATCCAATGCCCCTTCAAAGTCGGTAGGAAATAGCACGTCCACTTGGCTCTGGCCTCCCAGGTCACTTCTTGTATAATGCTGAGCGGGTGGAAGGAGGTCTTCGTTCTTCTAGGGTTTCTATTTGAAAAGCTCCATCAGGAGCCGAGTGGTGTATCCCAGATTCTACTAGCGCAGGGATGTGGGTCACGGTGAATGTATTACAAGTTTACAATTTGATCGTCTAGTCATGCTGTCCCTGTCAGCGTTCGCTATTCAAAGACCGCCAAACGCTGTTTGGGTTTGATCTTCCCAGCTTGTCTAATAATGTGCCTCTGAAGTGTTTGCCAAATATTTACTCGTCGTCCTCCTCGTCGTCCTCCTCGTCCGCCGCCTCGGTAGCGGCGGTATCACGCTTGGCCACATCTTCTTCCTCATCGTCCTCCTCATCAGCTGCCTCAGTAGCAGCAGTGTCGCGCTTGGCCACATCTTCTTCCTCGTCGTCCTCCTCATCAGCTGCCTCAGTAGCAGCAGTGTCGCGCTTGGCCACATCTTCTTCCTCGTCGTCCTCCTCATCGGCTGCCTCAGTAGCGGCAGTGTCACGCTTGAATATCTCCTCCTCTTCATCGTCCTGCGTGAGCTGAAGCTCACGGTTCAGGAGGGCCTTGGCCGCCTCGGCATCCGCCGGGCTCTCCTCAGCGAGAGCGGCAATGGCAGCATTGAGCTCGTCCTTGCGCGCGACGAGGCTGTTTAGGGGCGCGGCCATGGCCACGGCGACCAGGGTAGTGAACGCAACGGTGAAACGCATGTTGGCGGTAGCGACTTGGGTTGAATATAAATGATTAAACTGAGGAGCACAGCTCTAGAATGGAAGAATAGGATTTTCCAGGTAGCCTGCCTGATCTACAAAGAGTTTGGGTATTGCAAAGGACGATGTTGAGCAGGAGCAAGTGAATCGAGAAAGGGCAGGCTTGGGTATTTTAACTCCCGCGACCAAACAAGGGGGGGGGGGGCAGACGGTCCGGTATATTCAACGGCCTTCGGCGAGATCGAAGGGTCTGTCCAGACGCACTGACGCCGCAAAGCCTAACGGATAAGAAATCGAATGGCACGCCGGTGACGCCTCTTGGCAACGCAAGCTCTATTCTTGTCACAACACGCGGCCTCTGCCTCGCTTGCACAAACGATTCTGGGCAAGAGGACGGTCGCTCAGGAGAAGGGAGGGGCCGTCTGATTCCGGGAGCATCGTGGAGTTGTTTCAGGTGCTGGGCGAATCGCATGCCTTGCTCGTCGCGGGAGGCCTTGCAACCAGGTTTTAGGCTTTGATCGGCAACCGAGCCAAGTTCGTTCGAGGTGAGCAGGACTGGCCAGTAGGATGGTGTCCCCCCCATACAGAGCATACGTGGGTCAGGGTGGGACAAAACATCAGGTGAAGCGATGCCGGTCAGGAATCGGAGGTGCCGTGCAAAGAGGCTCATGTCCAGTACAGATCTTCATGCAGTGAGTGTGCGCTGCTGCGGGGGTGGCAGAGCTTGGTCTTTTCCTTATTCGCACGACTCAGGACCGTTGCAGCAGGCCTGGAGGCTTCGAGTGTTCGGGCCATTGAAGACAGAATCCAGCTCGTCACTTGGAGTCGGTTTCGTTTTACTGCTGGCACTGCAAAGCAGTGGTCATTCTCCTCTAGACCTACGAGTGTCCTATCGGAATGGAAACTGTTGCAGGCGAGCTGCGCAGGCGACTACCGGCAGTCGTCTCCCGAGAACGGGTCCGTATGGTTCGGAGATCCGGGGGTGCTGCTTGCATTTGGCCGATCACCAAGGTCCCTTGCAAGAAACAGGGGGAGCTGCCGGTAACTTCCTGATACGTCTCAATACGGGGGGTTTCTGGCGAGATCCCGCCCTCCAGTTTCGATTTGCGTCTAGGATTTCTCCGAGCTTGTTGCGCAAAATGATTCCTCACGTGGCCAGGATTGGGTTGCGTGGCCGCGAGTCGTCGCGTCTCTTGTTTTAGGCTTTAACGAACGTCTTGCGTATTTTGCAGGTGAAGGCTGTCACGAAAGATGGCTCAACGCTCAGACACAATGTCACAATCACGGTGCAAGTGCCACATGGGCAGAGTTGGCAACGAAAGCCGGTGACGCAACAACAACGGCGGCGACGCCGTGAGTATGATGAACGTGATCAGGTAAGCATGTACAGGATAAAGATAATTCTTGCCAAGCCCATTTCAATTACAGCCACGCCGACCGCTGACGTTTGAAGTCGGCTGCCATGTTCTTCTCGACGGGTTGTGTGCCCATCGCAGTCGTCGTCGTCGTCGTCGTCGTCGTCGTCGTCGTCATCACATATCCTTTGACTTAGCTGGCAAGCGATACTCCATGCCCACGGTCACGCTCCCGAACCAGAGCGCCAGCTTGTCCACAATAAGGTTCTTCCGCCCGTACCAAGGCCCCTGGTTTGTGACGATCGGCATCCGACCGTGCGCCCGTTTGAAGTAGTTGGATGTGGCATCGACGCAAGGTAAACTGGGCGAGTTTCTCTTCTCCTCCTCCGACAAGACGGGGGTGGCGGATATGGCGCCAGTCTTCTCCATCTCCTTGATGACACGGATGAACAGCCGCGACACGCTGTCGGCGCCGGGAGTCCAGGTTTGCGTGACGTAGCCAATGATGGCTGCCGCATTGGGCACTCCGTCGAGCATGCACCCGCGCCAGCAGTACTTCTCGCCGACCTTGACCGGAACGCCATCGACTGTCACGTCGGTGCCGCCGAAGAGCTGGACGTGCAGGCCTGTCGCGGTGACGATGATGTCGGCAGGGAGGTGACGTCCGGATTTTGTGAGAATGCCATCCTTGGTAACAGTCTCGATGTGATCCGTCACAATCTCTGTGTTGGGCTGATGGAGAGCCTTGAAGACATCACCGTCAGGGCACATGTTGAGGCGTTGCTCAAAGGGGTTGTACTTGGGCTTGAAGTGAATGTCGACGGGGTAATCCTTGGGCAGCCGGCGTTGGGCATCGGATCGGAGAAACTTCTTAGCCATGCCGGGGAAGCCCAGGACGATCTGGATGAAGACCGTCTCCAGCAGAAGGTCCTTCAACAGTATGAACCAGTGGGCCAAGAATAACGGGAGAAACTTCTTGGCTGTCTTGTCCACCGCAGACTCGGGCGACATGGCAAAGACGTAGGATGGGCTGCGCTGGAGAATCGTGGTGCGTCCGGCGGTTTTGGCCATGTTGGGGAATAGCGTCATGGTCGTGGCGCCGGACCCGATGAGGATGACGCGTTTTCCAGCATAGTCGAGGTCTTCGGGCCACCATTGGGGGTGGATTGTCTGGCCCTCGAATTTCTCGATGCCGGGAATGTGCGTGTCAAGCGCCTTGTCGTACGAGTAGTAGCCGGAGCACACGAAGAGGTATTTGGCCTTGAACTCCTTGTTCCCTTGGGGCGTTGTGCACTCGAGTGTCCATCTTGCCTCGTCGCTGTCCCAGCTGGCGGCCGAGACCTTGTGTTGGAACCGGATATGCTGGTCGAGGTGATGGGCATTGACCGCGTCTTGAATGTAGGCGGCAATGGGCCCGCCTTCGATGATCTTCTTGTCGTGGGGCCAGGGATGCCACCCGAAGCCAAAGTTTGTCATGTTGGAGTCGGAGCGGAATCCGGGATATTTCCAGTAGGACCACGTCCCGCCGACGACGTCACGCGCCTCCAGCACGGCAAAGGTGCTGCCTGGCAGCTCGGTTCGCACGCGATATGCGGCATTGATACCGGAGATGCCCGCCCCTAGGACGAGAACGTCGAGCTCTTCCGCCATGGCAATTGTCGTTGTTGATGTTCGGGTTGATGGTGATGATGATCATAGTATGCCGACGATGCAGCGATGGGGTGGCTGTGCCGGGAACCACAATTTAATCATGTTCCTGAAGCTGTGTAACAAAGGGATTTTTCTCAGAAGCGAATAGCGTGCCGAGGTCCTGTTGAGGACGTGCACCCGTCAATCAGATGGGTACAGAGTAATAAGTTGAGGAACCTTCAGCCTTTTGCCCCATACATACATACATTACATACTAGTTAGCCTATGTACCACGCGCACCGTACATACGATATACTGTACATACGGGTACATAGTACGACTACAGGGGGATGCATGTCTTAGACTTTCCTTGGTCCCTCAATCCAGCCCTCTCACTGGCTGGCATCTTTGCCCCTTCGTCAACAATGCGAGTGCGAACGACAGCATCCATCTGTTTGTCAAATGATGCCTCGGTTCCTGTTCAGACCGAAACAGTACCTTCTGTGCGCCTATTCACACAATCGCGCATTCGTAACCCGTCCGTGTCCCTGTGTGCCGCATATTCGTACTTGTAGTTTGCTGCCCCCGTAAAACGCTTCCCGCTCACTGCTTAGTTCGCACTCGCTCGGCATGGCGGTGAACAAATAGCCACGTGTCACCGCCAACTGCTGCATATTGACCGTGTCGCAGGCAATTTTTCGTCAGTAACTTTCAGCCGCATATGAAGAATACCTGAAAGACCTATGTGCGTTGGTGCGATATGCGTATGCGAGCTTGACTGGCGAGCTGAGTATTGCTGTCGTTTTTCCGGAACGCATGCGTTGGATTTTTTTTTTCTTTTTCATTTTTTCCCCCCCCCTCTTGTGATGTGTAAAATCCTGGAGTTTGTCGAAATTCTTCAAACATGCTTTGCATACCGCATAGAGCAACGTTATGGAAATCCGTGATTAACATGAAGGAGATTGGCTGGCTCATTGACAATGCAACCACGAAGGCCTAGGATTCGGTTCATGGTTTGGATTCAAGAAAGCCCTGATGACAATCTTAACCTCATGCGCCAATTTACCACGCGATCCCCCGCCTGTGACTTGAACTTGTGGAACAGTTGTAGTCTTCTCGTTCAACTACAGGCCGAAAGCTAGATTCGATGAAAGAGAGTGAGAAAGAAATAAAAACAAGAGAGAGAGAGGGAGAGAGAGGGAGAGAATGAAAACAGAAGAAACACATTCTATGTAGTTGCGGCTTGATTGTAAAGCAAGTCATGAACATGGTCTTGACGGTCAACCCGGATAGAGACTCATGTACACGTAGCAGACATGGTATAACGTATTATGACAACAATTATAAAACACCCAAGATTCTGATTTCTATAACCGCCCAAGAAGAATCGAGGGACCCGATGCAGTATACTCCGTCAGTTTTCATATTTCCGGCAGTCGGGTTATGCTTATGCGAGTGGCAACCCTGGTAATCATTGAAAAACGATCATTTGAGCAGAATAATATCGATTATGGTGACTGTTGTTGCATGTATGCTTGAGAAAAATCATAAGACCAATACGGATTGCCTCTTCCTGGTGAAACAAGGCTGTGGGAGTTGAAAACGAAGACGCAACCGACCATTGTTCACTGAGGAGACCTCTACTGCGTCATCCTGGGCTTATGAACTGACCACCTAGGCCAAGTCTCTAGAGAGCTCACGGACGACAGTTGTGCCAAAACCCCAACTAGTCTCAAGCATATCGCGAACATGCATGGCACACGATGGGCACCTGACAGAACTTCGCAACGCGTGCCCAGAGGTGTAGTTGCATTCGATATTTCTTCGGTACTATCGGAATCAGCTGATGAGTAGAATCATCACAAAATCTGGTCACAGAATAAGAAGACACGGTCCACGTTCGGCCCCCTTTGGGTTATCCGGAAACTCCATCAACAACCAGGCCCGTCAGGATCACACATTTCGACGAGTTCAAGACTCAAACACACCAAGGCCGCCTGTCCTTGATGCCTAACGCCGAGAGCATCATCTCATATCGTCCCCCCTTCTTTATCCACACCCGCGTCATTCAAGCCACGGCGTTAGGTCTTAGTTTCGCCGCCTGCCAGGCGAGCGAGCGGGGTACGCATCTTGGCCCGACGGCGAAGGGGGTTGGAGTTCATACCGAAACTCTTTTGCGGGTGTCTTCGTTGTCAGTAGCGTCAAATCGGATCGGAACCCGATGGCCCGTAGTCCGCGCAATACCTAGGTAGCAGCGAAGAGACCTGCCGCCGTGAAGATTAAGCCAAACGGGCAAATATATCCCACTTGCGTGCTCAATTTAACGTTTACCTGACAGGATCCGACATTGAAATGCGGGGAAGTCATCGAATCACGTACGCCAATACGTGTGGATTCGACCCCGGCCCGGTGTGTTCGGGGATGGCTCGGGAACCGTCTTGTCAAATCGCACATCGGCGGCGTATCGGTCGAGGAGAGCGGCCTCAACAGTTACGGTATATAGCATCAGTATAAAAGTGTTGGACCTTGCTTTATATAGATGTTGGTTTGAACCATCAAGGTCCTCAAGTCACTGTCCGCCTGTACGCTCCAACTTTGAACTGTTCAATCTACCATATCCAAATCCACCATGGCTCCAACTTTCCTCCACCCGCTAATCGACAACGGCATCGCCAAGGGAGACCCCAACTTCTCGGGCGGCAAACTACGCTGCCGTTGCAAGAGCAGGCCAGTGGAGGTCTCGCTCGCAGGCAATGTTGCCCACAACCACGCTTGCGGATGCTCGAAGTGCTGGAAGCCCGCCGGCGCCCTCTTCTCCGTCGTCGGCGTCATCCCCAGGGAGCAGGTCACGGTGACGGCCAACGGGGACAAGCTCCACGTAGTCGACACCTCGGCGGTCATTCTCCGCAACGCCTGCAGGGAGTGCGGGGTTCACATGTACGGCCGCATCGAGAAGCCTCACCCCTTCAAGGGTTTGGACTTCGTCCACGTCGAGTTGTCGGATGAAAGGGGATGGCAGGAGCCTCAGTTTGCGGCCTTCGTGTCGTCCATAATCGAACAAGGGTTCCGTCCCGAGGGAATCGACGAAGTGCGGCGCAAGTTCAAATCGGTCGGGCTGGAGACATACGACACCTTGTCGCCCACGTTGGTGGATCTCATTTCCACATGGACAGCACAGCAGAATGGCCGACTGCCTGCTAAGCTGTAAAGGTGCATGACGAGATTCAAGCAAGAGAAAAACCCGTGTCTCCGGCCAAATAGTGCAACATGCAATTTAGAGTAGCTACAGATTCCAGATTGGAAGAAGACCTGGTTGGAATAGCCAATCTAGTTCTGACGGAAATCAACATAAAAAAGGGGAGGCCTGCCCATTTATAACACTCCTGTCGGACTTGGGACCTATCGATGATGCCATGCAGTGTTGCCTTAATCAAGTATACTTCCGAATACGTCCATTGTATCCATTCACATTGCTCGATATGTTTGACAGCTATTGCAGGCTACTCGCCTCTTCATTTATCAAAACTTGCCATCGCGTCATGCTTTGGACCAAGTACGAGAGCCAAGGTGACGTGAGACAATGCGCTCATCAGTCTTTTCATCAGAAAAGATACATCCAGATAGATGTACAGGAGCGGTGATTATTGGTGGACACAAGTCACCAACACCCAACTCTTACCGGGATTTGGCAAGAGTGGCCCAGGTACCTATTATCTGTTTTGGTTAACTGCATTTCAGGATTTCCCCAATTGGTATGTCATGTGAGGTTTTGCAGCTTACTGTTCAATGTTCTTACACAAAGTAGTGACTGAAGCCTCTTTATATCATCAAGTCTGGCACCCCAACAGTGAGTTGAGGACAGCAGCAGCAGGCTCAAGCATTCTGGTGACACTTTTGCGACCTTGCGGAACGCTCTGTAAAAGGAACATCATCGGGTCATACTTCGTGTGTATAGACACTCTTACAGCATCATATCTTGGCACGGAGCATCTATCCTACCTGACATGAGGACAAGATCACAGTTTGAGATGGCACCGTCCACGCAACCAATGTCAACGGGACGTAAAAGACAAGTTCCAGCTTCGGGCGGAGTTTAGACCCATGAATAAGATCGGGACCTCAAGGAAACCCACAGATCAAAGTCAGCTGTGGCTCGCCCAGACATTGCTGCACCAAAAACCATGCCCATTCATAGGTCCAGGGTCTGGATGGCAGTGCTTGAACTTGTGAGGGCAAACCCACGATGATCTTCATCAATGTGAAGACTTAGTGACGCAGGTGAAGAAGACTGGACTCCTTTTTGTATAATATGTGTTTCATTATGTGCATTGAATGCGCACTTATCTAGCTAAAGAGGTTGGCAACTGGGTCTGCAAGACCATCGGCCGGGGAATCATCTGACGCTGGAAATCATTACAACCAACTAGGGTTACACCCGCGAGTGTGGGAGGGTGAGCCGCAAGGCATGATGGTATTGGCACAGGATTAAACCTTCTCAGAAACCTGAGCGGCATTGGCGTCTCCTTGAGCAGCAGCGGTGGGCTGGTTGGAGCCGATGAACTTGGTCTTCTTGAGAGAGTTGAGCTCGTCCTCCTCGGCGTCGAGGTGCTTGAAGCAGAACCAGAAAACAAGACCAGCGACGAAGGCAATGACGGCAACGGCGCTGTAGTTCCAGACCAGGAGAGGGTCCTCGGAGAGGGGGGTGAAGGCCTGGCCGATGGCGGCTGAGACGGCACTCATGAACAAGTTGACGGACATGACGAGGGACTTCATGTTCTCGGGGGCCTTGGAGAAGGCGTACTCCAACGAGGTGACGTTGGTGAAGATCTCGGCAAGACCGATGAAGACGTAGGGGAGACACTGAGCCCAGACGTTGATCGGGGCAGGACCCTCGTCGCAGATGGTGGCTTGGTTGCCGCAAGGAGACATCTGGTAGATGTAGTGCTGCATGACGGCGGCGGCAATCATGGAGGCGGTGGCGAAGAAGAAACCGGTGGTCATACGCTTGATGGGGGTGAAGTTGAAGCCGATCTTGCGGAAACCGGGGTAGACGAAGTGGTCCAGAAGGGGAATCATGATGACGATGGACAGAGGGTTCAGGTTCTGGATGACGTCGTTGGGGGCACCGTTGAGAACCATGGAGCCAGCCTGGGAGGTCAGGTTGTTGGTCATCTGGTTGTAGGCGAGGAAGAAGATGGGCAGGAAAAGGAAGACCTTGCAGGCCATCAGACCACGGCGGACTTCGTCAACCCATGCGTCGTCGTAGGTCAACCAACCGGGGCGCTCCGCGACGGGGACGTTGCTGGGCTTGGCGTTGTCCCAGTTCAGCTTGGTAACGCCGCCGGAGCGCTTGGCAGCGAAGTTGGACATTTGGAAGAACTTTTCGAGGACGGAGCCGGTGGGGGGAGTGAGGTGGTACGTCTTCCTGTTCAGGAAGAGGACGACAGGGCACAACAGGAAGAGGATGGTGGGCAGGAGCCAGGCCAGCCAGAAGCTGTGGTACTTCTCGACGAAGACCATGGAAATCTGGCCAGTGAGGGAACCGCAGTTGATGGCGAAGTAGAACCACAGGAAGATGCGGGTGTTGGTGACGGCAGGGTCGACGATGACACGCTCGCCCTTGCGGACCTCGACGCGCATGCGGGTGTCCTTGTTCTGCTCGGCGAGCAGGGGAGAGATGTTGGCCTTGAAGAGACCGGTACCGCAGCACAGGGTGAAGAGACCGATGAAGAAGGGGGCGAAGGCGACCTTGCCCTGGGCGAGAACACTGGGGGCGGCGGAGATGACGAGAATGACGTGGGCGATGGTTGAGACCGCGATGGCGATGTGAATGACCTTGTAGCGACCAAGCTTAGAGTCGGCCAACCAACCACTGCGCGCAAACAACAAGTCAGTTCACATGGTTCAGAATGGGGTTCGACCAAGGGTAGAAACGTACCCGAAGAGGGGGACGAGGTAGGCCCAGAACTGGTTCACCAGGGAGACACCCTGGGAGGCTTTCTGGCCCATGCCCAGAGCACCGGCGGGAATGTCGGCGCCGTAGGTAGCACCAGTCTTGGAGCCGGGCGGAAGGGGACGCATGACGAAGTTGGTGTAGAGGACGGAGGAGCCGTAGTAGGAGAAACGCTCGCAAAGCTCGGCGAAGGCGATGGTGTAGATACCCCAGTGAATCGGGCCCGAGACACGGCGCAGGGTGTTGAGCTCCTCCTCGGTAGGCTTGTCCGCGTACTCGTCGTCCGACTTGGAGTCGTAGTACTGGTCGTCCTGGGGAGGGGCGGCAGCAGCGGTGACATCGAAAGAGCCGCGCGTCTCCTTCTCAGTGCCCTGGACGGTGGCCGCGGGAACGTGGGCCTTGGCCAGGACATCGTCCTGGAGACCTCCGGCGTTGCTCATGGTGAGAGCGGGAATGGGAGACACGAGTTAACGAGTCTTTTTTGACAGCGATTTGACAAATGGGTCGAACGAGGACCTGAGCTGTTGGGCCGTTGGGTGGAAAGGGCTGCTGATCGCTAGGGAGAAGGGGGAAGGGGAGGACTTCAGACGAGAGAGCATGTCGAGGCAGATGCTTTATATTTCCCAGCAGCAGCGATAGCGACGGGCTCATCACAACTGCATCCGGCAGCTGGCCGGTATCCGCAGATACGCAGATGGACATGGGTAGGGTACTCTAGCGCATGGAAGTGGGGGAGAAGGTCAAGAGAGGGAGGGGGGGGGGTGTGTGTGTGTGTGTGGTGTGGCATGGATATGGATATGGACTCGTGTCAAGCACACACGGACTGGAAAAGGCAGCATGGGATGGCTTGGGATGGGGCCAATCGATCAATGGGGCAGGGGAGAAGGGGGGGCAGGTTCGCTCCGACCATGACAACAGGGTTATTCAGTGTTTCTTAGTGCCATGCTCGTGCATATGGGCGCGCGGGGGGGCGACGCCGGGAGTGGAAGTTGATCTTGCGTTGGCAGCAATAACCATCGCCACGGGACGGGAGGTGGAGAGGACTGATAGGTCTTTGCGCTCACGCTACCTCTGAGCTGGGTAGCGACGCAGAGTGGAAAGCAATGCCTCACTCGACATGATACATAGCAGATGGTGCCTGGTTCAGGTACTTGCTATCCGTATGCAAAGTAGTACTGTTAGTGACGACGCGGTCGAGGTCGGGCGGACGCGGTGTAGGCGCAGGGGGGGGGGGGGAGGCAACATCGAAGCAGAGAACCGGAGGCGGGCGGTGCAGGGTGCAGGGAAAGTCAAAAGGGGATCTATCTCGACCTACATACCTAGCATGGCAACGCACGATCCAACAGGCGAAAGCAAGCTGGACCGGGACAGAAGCCACTTGTGGATGATGGTCAGCTCCATTCAGGGAGACATGATGGGACCCCCCGACATGATGGACCGCGACGGACTCCAGGACGAATGTCCCGATTAGGCAGGTCGATGGATCGGGAGAGGGGGGGGGGAACACGGTCAGTAAGTATTACCACGTAGATAGATAGATAGGCGGGCGGGCGTTATTACATGCCATGTACGGATACTGCAATCAGTGTGAGTGAGCGAGTGAGTGAGTCAGTGTCTGGACTTGGTAACGGATTACGGACGGGCGAGACGGACACACAGCAGCACACACTCACTCTGCTTTGACGGATTTATGATTTGCAACTCGCTGCCGAGGATTCCGGCCGAATAGCTAAAAACCAACACTCGGCCAGCAACTCAGTACCTACTGGCCATGGCGGAAAATCGGCCTGCGGTGGTCAGTGAGAGCTTAGGTATACTGCCAAGGGACCTCGGCGATAGCGTTGATCGAACTTGGCACCAACGCCACTGCGCTCGCTCCAGCGCCGCCATTGGAGCGTCTGCCGGACCTGACTGCTGTAGCTGTGATGGTGTGACAGTACAACAGAAAGATGGCTACCCGTATTAGCGTCCCCCCCTTCGGTTCGCGGGAGAGTAGGTAGTGTACATGTCAGCCTGCCCAGCTCCCTAGCGTCCCTGCTGCAACCTGCTTCTGGCGCGGCTTCGAGAACAACGTTGTGTTGTGTTCTGCGCGATAGGGGGAAGAGGAAAGGATCCAAGTGGGTTGGCTAGCTGGGAGGCTGACTGGCTAACTGATGATAACCGAACCGAGACTGTGACCCCCCCCCCCCCAAAGGGCCCAAGCCGTTGATTCGCGGATACGCCACATACCATGGGAAGGATTGCCGTTGATTAGGTAGCTTGCCTCACTGAACGCGAATGGCCATTTCCGACAGGCATGTCGCCCTCCTGCCCCTACCGAACCAGACCGATCCATTACAGGTTGGCGGATGATGCGACGGCCCCAAACTCGACATCATCGCTGTGTGGTGATACGCTCCGCCAAGGTCCGGCAACAGCGCGGGAGGAGGAAGGTGATGTTTTTTGAGACGGCGGCCCCGGACAGAAGATGGATGGGTGTCTGCGGCCTTGGCGTGAAGGTTGAGTCTCGAATAGTAAGGTCGAGCTTTCAATCAGAGCCGAGGGTTGCCGCATCCTTGCATCACGATGTCGTCCGCCGTTGGACTGTTCCCGCGAAAAGTAGGCATTTTGGGGGGCACTTTGGTATCCGCATGCTCTTCCATACCACACTCCCTGCTAGCTCGATACCGACGCAGTTCTTCGCTCTTCTTCCCTGGCTCTCT
The DNA here is from genome assembly GCA_016807845.1 of Colletotrichum eleusines. Taxonomy (NCBI): domain Eukaryota; kingdom Fungi; phylum Ascomycota; class Sordariomycetes; order Glomerellales; family Glomerellaceae; genus Colletotrichum; species Colletotrichum eleusines. The sequence goes on along the minus strand of JADEZO010000001.1, from coordinate 274,434 downwards.
TCCTCAGGTTGCCATCGTGTCCAACTACGAGTAGCTGCACTTCAGCACCTCAAGCCCTCGTGCTCAGGTTAGAGCTAGCCATGTATGTATCCATCTACGTACGTATCCGCAGACGCATAGCAAGAGTAGCATTACCGCATGCCTGGCCACCGGCGTACCTAAGTCCTTTGCCGTATCTTCACGAAACACCTCCCCGGCGACCCTCCTTATTGATAAGAGCCGTTGGCTGTGGCCCATACTACTAAGCTTAATGTTGCGCCGCGCATGTATGCCCTTCCCCTGCTTGGTTGGCCGCAAGGAGAGGACCATCCCGAGTTAGGATATAGACCCCGGGGGATTTTTGTCTGCAGTTCTTGGAACGTCCCCATCCCAAGGATCTTTTGGGTCGGCCTTTTACGGTAAGGCCAATCGGGTGAGGCGTTCGTATCTGACCCCCATCTCCATTGAATACCGCCGAAATTGTGCAGGCTCAAGGGGGTCGAGGGGAGTGTGGGAGTCCCCGGTCCAAGGCGGGTGCTAGTTCAGCACAGAGTATAGTTAGTGGGTGCATGCACGCGCTTTCAGCGTTTTTCTCTGAGTCAAGGGTTGCCGGATTCTTGGGCAACGTCCGTCCCTCCAGACTCCAGAGAGATAGATAGTGGCATTGCCCGCAACACTACCTACACTAAATAAAGTACGGAGTTTCAAGGGACTGCGATGGAGAGAGGTGGGATTCCGTCTAGCGCCAGACGGCGACGGAATACCTACCTAGCACCAGGTACAGACAATGAAAGGATACACGGTTTCCTGGCTTCATGTGCTAATGGGATCGTCTCTGCAAAAGTACCCCCGGACCTAGGTATGTCTCGTTTCCGCCGAGGGCCAATGCTCTAGGTTGCCATCATGTTCCAAGCTTTAGCTTATTGCTTGTGTTCTTGGCCATGCACTTCGCAGTAGCGCTGCCGAGGCATCTCTACGGATTTTCGCCTCGCCCCCCCCCCCGCGCGACTAAAGCCCGCATGCTGCTGTCGCAATGTCGCGTGCCAACAACCCGTCCAACTGTGCGTTGCGAGGACACAGACCAGGCAGGCGTTCGATTTGACGGGGAAATCAGTCCCACATGAGGTCTGCCCGCCCCCCCCCCCTTCCAATACGATATGCGTTGACAGATTGTCGAATGTGTGCAGTGGCGGCGGGCGGCGCTGAACACACCACTCACAGCTTTGTGTGTGAGTGTGTGTGTGTGTGTGTGTGTGTGTGTGTGTGTGTATCGGGATGTCGCAGTTAATCGTCATGACATTGCCCGAGGGGCGGCCGTTGGATGTGCGAGTCTCGATTGGGGCATAAGCGAGAAGGAATGGAAAGCATGTCTCACCGGCTTATCTACAAGTAAAGGTAGTGTAGGCGGGAGAGAAGATGGGAAGTAACTTACGAGAACCATTCCGTGCCGTGGTCTGACTTTATCTTGGCTGTCAGTGATGATCCCCAGAGAGGCATGTGTGTCGCGCCGCGTCTTTTGCCTGGGGGTTGGCGCTTCTGGTGAGCGAGCCTGGTCGCAAATTCACTCTCTGTTCCCCTGTTTCATACGGCGGACTGCATGCGTTCTGCGAGTTGATATTACCCAGTCCTGCTCGTTGTCTGATGAACCCTTGAATATTCACTGATCGATCTGCTCGCCCCCGTCCGTGGATCGGGAAAGGGGGGAAGTTTTACAAATCCATCGAACTCTTGAGCTACACATCACGCTAACCCCTAGCTAACTAGCACACCACATGAACTCAGAGGGTGCGTGAGAGGGCCATCCGTCGGGGACGAACGCCTGCACAGTGATAGAGCCGGCGCCGACGGACGGGACGGGTGTGATGATGCGAAGGCAAGTTCCCCTGCTGGGCATACCGAGGGTGGCCCCCGGGGGGGGAACTTGGGCAAGCCATCTTGCCCTGTATTAAACGACGGCCTCTTCAAGCGGCGGCATGGCCTCGACGTCTGTTTCTGTCACCTCGCAGCTTGCCCAGCTTCTGCCCAGCTTCTGCCCAGCCCGGCCCCGTCATTGCCAGGGGTTTTTTTTTTCCCTCTGCCCAGAGCGACAAGTTTTTCGACTTGCATGCACGGCGAGAAAGGGAGACAGAGGCTTGCCGTGGCAAAGCTTGAAAGTGCTCGCAAGCTTTCTCCCTCCCTCTAGGCAAAGCCCACTGGCCCCGAGTCAAGGCGACGCCGCGACGGGATGAGCGCTGGCGCAGCGGCCTCCAAGAGTACACAGCAGCGCCGAGAACTGGGCCGAGATACGGAGAGAATAATAGTGGGAAAGCTTGTCAGTCATGGACAAACACCACGTTACATCTGTGAGCGGCGGATAAGAAACATTATCGGCTTGCTGGGTATTCATTCCTCATTCAAGCCTAGGGCCAATCCTATGGCACCCTCTACAAAGTGTACGGTAGGTAGGTAGGTAGGTAGGTAGGGAGGCAATCCAGGTCACACGCGCCAATCAAGTGTTGACTAATGATTCATGTTCGATGTTCGAAAGGACCAATCGTACACCAAGACGCCAGGCCCAAGAGGGCATGTCGTGTCCGTAACACTGTGGGAACGAACAGCCTAACATGAAAAGCGCCCTCAGGGGATCTACACTATTTGTCTGCTGCGCGACGAACCACCTCAAACCGCCCAACGAGAGAGACCGGCAAAGAAGACCATCCTTTTAGTGGTAGGACTGGGAACATCTTGGCAACTGCGCATCGAGCCAATGGTTCCCTCCGTTTCCTTGGCTGGGAACTTTTGATCTGTTCACGCTGGTCCCAATGACGGGGGGCAAAGGGTAGAAGGAGATGAGAGAGGGAAATAATCAACAGTGTTTTCCTCCGCAAGCAATCCACCGTGGTGGCCTCAGATGACCTCAGATGCGCGCGACAAAAGACCAGATACCCACCCCCAAGGACTTACTGACTTGACTGACGGTGACTGTCCGCTTTTCGCCGTCTGCCGTGCGAAGATGCCAAAAGAATCTACCAAGTAGCAAATAGTATCTCCCGGATGGGGGCGCAGGGGCGATGGCGTCATTCGCAATGGTTCCGCAAGAAACACGTCCCAATCCGCACTTGAGCGGGAGCGGTCAAGTCAGGGCCGGCCAGGCATCGTTATGTTGGTAAAACGTCAACTCCACTCACTTCCGGGCAATCTCCATCGCCACCCCAGAGTCCGAACGGGCTTCATGGGTTGTCCATGACTAGTCTAACCAGTGAGATGGGGAACCCACAGCAGGCCGCCACAATCAGTCCCAGTGTCCCGGGGATCTGGACCTCTAGAGCAGCAGGGGGCCGACCGGGATGACAAAGAGTATGTAAGCGTAGAAGATACAGTAGATAGATAGATAAGAGCGCGGTCTTAAAAGTCAATGACTTACTTGTCTTGATTAGATAATTCTACACATGGCCCGCCGTGTCGACCCGGCCCTTGATGCCAGCACCCACCGACGTACCACTTTTTTCGTAAGCCAGGACGTGTTGATGCCGCAAGACTGTTAACAACAGAGGAGGAGGAGGAGGGGGGGGGGGGGGACCAGTGCCGGTGGGAAAATGCGACACTGACGGCCAGAGGACTGCGTCTCTCACCGAGGTCCGGGAACCCGGAACCGGCTCCGTTCCCCCCTCATCCAGTTCCCCTCATTCCGCCGCCTAGGGTTTCGTTCGCAGCACCATCTCAAGCTGATCGATTGGATACGCTTCATCAAGCCTGCCGAGCCGGCCCTTGGGCTCCCCCGCGTTGAGCTACCGTTTCCATCGTCAAACCCAAGTTGTGAACTCAATGCACCTTATACTCCGTGCGCTCGCCGTTGACCACGACTACAGCAAAGTCTAACTCAAAGCCCTCGCAACTTCGACCTCGAAGCTGCCCCAGGCGTGCATGAGACCGTTTCGCTTGTCTGCGAATCCGACCAAGTTATCTAGCAAAACCACTACGCTAGTCAGCTCCGAACTTTTTGCCCGCCGGGGATCCTTCCGCTCCATTCTGCCGCCCATCTGCAGCCCCCGTAAGGCGCCCCTTCCAGGCCTGCACTCTCAGCAACCATGGTCCAAGTCACGCAGCTCAAGATCGCCGTTCTGGATGATTACCAGGGTATCTCGGAACCCCAGTTCAACAAGCTGGACAAGTCGCTCTTCCATGTCACCTTCTTCAAGGACACCATGCTGCCCTACAATCACCCCGGGACCCCTGGACACGTCAGGGATGCCTTGGTCTCGAGGCTAGAGCCTTTCGATGTAATCTGTAATCACACCCCTTCTCATAATATCTGATGTCGATGTGTATCCAATCACCGCTTCGGCACACCGTCCTCTGTACCTGCTGCATATGTAGCGTGTAGACTAACATGCAGCACAAGGTACCATGAGAGAACGCACGCCTTTCCCCAGGGATCTCATCGCGAGGCTGCCCAATCTCAAACTCCTCCTCACAACTGGCCTGCGTAACAAAGGCCTCGACCTCCCGGCCTTTGCGGAGCGCGGCATCCCCGTTGCCGGCACTGCGGAAAAGTCCACCGGGAAACAGGCCGGCACAAACAGCACGACCGAGCACTGCGTCACGCTCATCCTCTCTCTGGCACGCAACATCGCCCACGATGACCTGGCCGTCAAGTCGGGCCTGTGGCAGACAGAGGCCGCCACCGGCCTGACGGCCAAGACGCTCGGCGTCGTGGGTCTGGGGCGCCTCGGCGTCTCGACGGCCAAGATCATGCACATGGCGTTCGGCATGAAGATCATCGCCTGGAGCTCGAACCTGACGCAGGAGGCTGCCGACGACAAGGCAAGGGCCGAGGGCTTGCCCGTCGAAGGGCCTGACGGGGACAAGACCTTCAAGGTCGTCAGCCGCGACCAGCTTTTCAGCACTGCGGACGTCGTCAGCGTTCACGTCGTGCTCTCCGACCGCTCCCGGGGGCTCATCGGCGCCGACGACTTTTCCAGGATGAAAAAGTCTGCGTTCTTCGTCAACACGTCCCGTGGGCCGATCGTGGTCGAGAGGGACCTGCTGGACGTGCTGAAGAGAGGTGGCATTCGGGGCTGTGCCGTGGATGTCTTCGACCTCGAGCCGTTGCCTCTGGACAGCGAGTGGCGCACGGTGAAGTGGGCACAGGACGGACGCAGCAGGGTGCTGCTAACGCCTCACATGGGGTACGTTGAGGAGAATACTCTGAGTGCGTGGTATGAGCAGCAAGTGGACAACATCAAAAGATGGCAGTTGGGAGATGTCCTCGTCAATGTGCTGGCGTAGGCAGCGTCAACAAGTAGGTCTCCAACCGGATCCTGTTGTTGCTCATGAGACTTGAGAACTACGTGCAGATACTGTCATGGATATAACAGAAACCTAGTCCTGTGTAGGTTGTCGAATGGAATAGGTGATCGGGTGCTAGTATGAGTTATCGACATATAGGAAGAACCGATGAGGAGCGCCAATCCGTGGCCAAGTTCTGATCGGAACACGCTTATCTAATGATTGGAGCTCAGAATAACAGTGCTCCAGACCGCTTAGTCCTGGCCATCCCGCCATATCACACAAGTATTATGACGAGTATTACCGCCTTCTTGCAATTGTGCGAGTTTTCGACCGAACAAAACACGAATGTTGATTGGGAGCAATATTTCTGTGAGACTCTCACTTTCCATCGCGTGGCCCTTCCGTTCCCGTTCGAGAGGAAACGCATTGCCAGTCATGAGTCAGTATACCCAAGCGCATCGAGAGATCTTTCTGGGGCCGTCCAGGAGGACGAGCTCGGAACTCCGACCCGATTTGGGTGACGTAAACTCTGCGCTCTGGTCGCAAGATACACCGGGTGCGGCAAGCGCCTGGCCAACATCGGGTGTGAAGCTTAATCCCCGGCACAAACAGCGCCGTAAAAAGCCTGGATTCGGGCCCCCGGATGCTAGGTTACAAGCAGCTGGGACCTCGTACCGGCAGCCGGGGTTTACTTGGTGGAGCAGTGGGTGAACTTCAGATGAATCTTGAGACCGAAATGGGCGGTAACACAAACCTCCGCACCACTTTACAGGGCCAACAGACTTCCAATCTAGTGCCGAGTGCAGGGCGACTATCAACGGCACGACCAGGACTATACATGGGCATGTTGCTGGCACAAGTTGCAAGGAATGCGGTGCTTTGGACCTTGAAACGTTTTACTATCCTTATTCTGTCTGGGCTATGCTTGTGGGAGGTAAATGTGCTGGTAACACTGAGCGCAGAATGCCGTCATCAGGGAAACATCTGCTGACAAAATCCTTCATCTTGATCATCTGTTCTTGATCCCTTGGTCAGCGACGCTCTACCGGCTGCCTATTGTTGATGTCATCTTTCAGCTGAAGGGGCTCCCGGATTTTGAAGGGTCGGCTTTCAGCATACGCATCATCAATGTCAAGAATCGCCGTTCGTCGATCCAATGTATCAGATGGTCGAGAAGGATCGTAATGCGGTTCTCTTTTCTTCTCTATGTTTAGGTCGCAAGCCCGATGCGGATTGGAAGTGAGCCGGATGGCAGCAGAAATCAGAATAGTTTCGCAATCGTATCACTCCGATTGGCCGTGAGTTCGGGTCACTGCTGACGACGCTAAACGAAGGGTTTTCTGACGTGAACAGATGTGAGCCTCATAAATAAAGTTTCATGTTTCGTCTGGCTGCAAAGCTGGTGACTTAATGGCCGGGTCCAACACGTTGTATGCATAAAGCATCCACAGATCGGATCTTAAAGCACGTGGGCCCGTTGAGCCTTGGTAGTCTGTGCCATTCTGGAGCCGATATGACCACCTTCTAATGCCACCGTTACGGCAAGGCAGATTTCTCTCGACTGGAACCCCGGTCTGCTGCACGGTGGAATTCAAACATGGGCCAGGTTTGTCGCCAGGGCCCTGGACCACACCGGCATGGTCGTCACGATGGCCAGAGGCCATGTATCATCGCCAGTTAAACTGACAAATGTCGATATTGATTGTTCCACAAAGTTCATCAATAAAACAAAGGGACACGCGGACGTATAGCCGCCCTGCCAGCACAGAATGGGGCTTGCTTGCTTTGGCCAGCAAGCCCTATGTACGCATCGAGTCTCTGGTCCGGACCACGAGTCCCGATTAGGGTCTCTTGCCCAGTTTGGAAGCCCGCGATGTTTCGGAGTTAAGTTGGGATGGCAATACTAACGTCACCGAGCTTGTGACGACATCTCCTGGTGTTGAACCGAGCTTCAAGCTCTTCTTATTCGTATTGTGTCTAGGTTAAACACATCTTTATATAATGCAGTCGGGGTTTCAATCCATTTGAATTCACTCCCCACGACAAGCACACACTCTTCTCTGCTACCAACCTCCCAGCAAGCACATTTTCCATCAAGGCGACTCTTGTTTAAGCGAGTACTCTACCGAGCAAACTGATACATTCATAAATACACATCAGCGAAGGAAACGAGCATGAAACCGACTACTTTCTTGTCCACTCTGGCGGGCCTGGGCATCTGCGTACATGGCCTCCCGGTTTCCACCACCAGTGAAGACCCTGGTCCGAACCCGTGAGTAACGGCATTATGAATTCGCACTCAGCTTCAACTAACGCTGCCAAGGGCCGTGTATCTGCACAAGAGAAGTGACCATGTGCAACGAGCAGAGCTCGAGCAATCCGCCTTTTCGGACACTGCCGTCGACGCAAACGGCGCTGTCGCCGAGCAGTCTGAAGGCGACCAAAACCCCGCTGCCAGCGGTGACGTTGAAGCAGACACCTTATTGAAGAAGAAGAAGGGCAAGAAAGACAAAGACAAGAAAGAACCCCCCAAATATAAGCCTATGCCTGCACCGGCTCCGATGCCCATGCCCATGCCGGTGCCGGTGCCCGCTCCCGTACCAGTACCCGCTCCCGTGCCGGTACCCGCTCCCGCCCCCGTACCGGTACCTGCTCCCGTACCAGTACCCGCTCCCGTACCAGTACCCGCTCCCGTACCAGTACCCGCTCCCGTGCCGGTACCCGCTCCCGTGCCGGTACCCGCTCCTGTGCCGGTACCTGCTCCCGCTCCTGTACCGGTCCCTGCTCCCGTACCGGTGCCTGCTCCTGTACCGGTGCCCGCTCCGCAGCCTGCGCCGATATACGAGCCTGTACCGAAGCCTGCGCCTCCACCTGTTATAATTGCGGACAATGGCTGGCCTAAGTTTGTACCACGGGTGGTTCCGGCCAAGGGCTCTGTCGCTATGGTCTTCAAAGCATAGTCCAGCCATGTTTGTTTTGCACAAGAGCGCCATCAGCTTAGTTCATTTGGGTGTCTTTTTTGTCCAAGCCTCTCGTTGTCTCAAAGCATTGCCGCGGCGTTATATTTGTGGTAGTACAGCATTTTGCATACCTGTCTTTGGCAACACCATGCAACCGAGTTTTGGAACTTTTCAATATTGGCTCTTGTACTTTCATTTCTCGCATGGTGTCTGCAGCTGGTTCGATGGCCGGTGAGATAGTTTGGTCTCCAACCGTTTGTAGGAGAGTTGCAGTTGTATCGCATTGCGCAGGTTGTCGGCATACTCAGAGCTTCTCCATGTTTAGATGATGAATTATGGACTTGCCTCTGCTTCAGTAATATTACTAAGCCAAGTTTTGATCTTTAAATTATTCTTTTCATGATCAGGTGTAGACTAGCCTGAATCCAAGCATATGTGCCGTTTTCCAAGACATCTTGTCGCTGGTGCTTAAGTGTGTGAGATTAGTGGAGGTTGCCAAGTGATCCTCTGGACAATGAATTTAATTTTTTTTCTTCCCTTCTTTTCTGTTAAAATATAATCGTTCCGGTCTTGCATAACCGCTCTAGCTCAGATCACCCGTATAATCCGATACGCAGCATATCTGGCATGGGCTACACGTCAATCTCTCAATATGGTACGAGATATATGATACTAACGCAGATAAACTGACTAATCAGAATTCAATTCAACTATGACTGCAGGCGCGAATGATGTTGACAGCGGTGTGGCGGGTTGGGCATCAGCCACAACTGGCGATGACGGTACTGATGAATCTGCCATCAAAAAGCCATGAGAGTTGGTCGCTAGTCTATATTACTTGACCCAACATTGCGCTCTTTTTATGTGCAGTCGCAATGCCATAGATTGTTAGGTCGGTGGTGCAATGGAATCTTGGACATCATAGCCCAGCAATGATATTTTGGGGCTCGTCCATTTACAAACTTCTTGGCGGGAACCCATACATATCTTCCATAGAGCTTCCATATAAATTAGTAGGAATTGGGATGTTAGTGAGGGAATATTGATACGGAATCATAGATTGTATGGGATTTAGTCGTCAGTTGGCAAGAGGTGACAACTACGTGTCTTTGCCCTACATAGGTATATTGACGTACTCGATGGGGTCTCGGTCAGAGTATCTAGGCAACCCTTATATGTTGTGTGTTCTCCCTTGTTGTACTCAGGCGAACAAAGGTCCAGGCTTCACTCCTGTACGTAGACTGATGTGTGTTTACGGGCTGTTGCGCGGTTATGAATACGGGCCAGTAAAAAAACAGAAAAAAGAAATCCACTGATGCGGAAGGCGCGAGCAACTCTCTCGGGCAGCTTCCCTCCTTCCGCCAGATTCATTACCTCTGCGCTGTCTTGCTTTTGACAAAAGCTTTTTTCTTCCGCCCACCTTTTTCTCTTTTGGCGGCTCTTCTTCCTTTTCACAACCCTTGTTCCTCAGTCTGCACTTGAGTCTGGTCAAGTTTCACCAGGTCTCTTGCTTCGTCCGGCTGCGCAGACAAAAAAAAGGATACGACAACAATCGCCTAAAGAAGATGGCTTCCTTGGCATTCCTTGCTCCTGACCCTGACGACCCAGGCACTGGTGATTACAGTGGCCTTCCCCTTGACAAACTCCCGAGAGAGCTCATTATTGAGATCGCAAAGATGGTGGAGGATGACCCGAATGCCAGCCTCCGCCCTCTGTCGCTCACCAACAGAACCTTGCGAGACCTTAGCATTCCTACTCTCTTTCGGACCATGCAGCTTACCACAACCGAAGACAACCTTCTCCAACACATTAAGGATATCGAAGACAAAGATGAAATCCTGGAATGTGTGCAGTAAGTCATTCAGACACAGTCGCTGAAAGTGCGTTTGGAGTATACTGCTGACCTGGCACAGTGCCCTGGGCATCTACAGTGAGGGTTCTTCGAACCATCGCACACCCTCTCAGTCCGTCCACCTTGGCTACGGCTGGAACTGCAAGCCAGGAACTCCATTCAACCTTGCCTCTTTGCTCCGCGGCATGCCCCGCTTGCAGGATCTACGCTTAGACTTTCGCTTCAAGGCCAACACCAGCCTGATTGGGCCCTGGCGAAGAAGTCTCGAAAAGATGCGCGTAGGCTACCATACCGTCACGGCGCTCACCTTCCCGGCCAAAACGGACCTCAAATTCATTCCCGAGATCTTCCCCAATCTGCGGGCCCTCAGTCTGGAGCTCCACAAGTCTCTCCCCGAGACTCCAGACCTGGTATACATCTCGCAGCATGTCCAGCTTGAGTATCTGGAGCTTTGGAGGGCGCGTTGGAAGCATTCCGATTTTATCATGATTCCGGACCTCTTCCCCAATGTCAAGCACCTGACAATCGGCGGCGCGATAGAGTTCAGAAGTCGCGGCGGAGGCCAGAGTGCAGTCTCGGTAAGTCTTTCTCGTTTCATATCGGCTTGCTTTGAATTGCAGCTGCTTACGAGTCTGTGACACAGTGCTTCATCCCCACGCTTCAACAGATGCCCAATCTCAGAGTCCTTGCCATCTCGAATGAGAGCTTCTCCAGGCGCCTGACCAGCAATGTCAAGGGCTTTGACAGGAGCTGCAAGATTCGCGATAAGCTGGAGAGCGCAGTTGGTTGGACTGACCAAAGGGGCCAGAGGTTGGAAGATGCTTACAAGCTCTTTCTGTCTCATCGGAACCTCGAGGTGGTCTACATCATGGACCAGTACTACTACGCTCACTGCTTTGTGCCTATCAAAAACAAGACTGGCCGTGTGATTGATACCCAAGTGGCTGCCACTGAACAGAAGCCGGCCTGGCCGGTTGTTTGAGGAGCATTCAGGAAAACACAGGCACGGTATCTACACATCTATGAAGAGCACAAGTGCCAGTCGTTTGAGGGTTGGACAAGACAGAGATGATATACATCTCCCTAGGTATGAAGAGCGCAAAGGGGTCATATGGAATAGGCAGGGCCACCGAAGCGCTTGGGTCTCAGGTCGAAGGAATAACTACCTAAATGGCTAGCAAACACAAAAGTCCTAGAACTCACCACTAGATTTGCATTTACAAGAACTTTCTGGTCATGGAGGAGTGAGTGAGTGCCTGCGGTGAAAGCAACCCAGCGAGGCTAGTCTACATGGTTGATAACGTGAAGTCTGGAAAAGACTTGTCCCGCAGCCTTAGCTTTGTCTTTGCTTTCTTTCAACCGGGCATGTTAGATTCCAGTCATACTTTACCTATCTACCTAGGTATACCTGTCTAGGTAGATATAGTGGAATCCAGAATTTGAATGCCTCAGGTGAGTTTGGCTCATTGCTGTCATTCTTTTCTTTCCTCTTCTTGTCGTGGAAGAAATTGGCAGGCGAGGCCGCTCCTTCCCTCCTCTCTTCTTTCCTTACTTCTTTGTGCCTGCCTCCACGCTCTTTTGAATTTTCTCACCTCACGTTTATAGATCTCCCAATCCCCACCTCGAAATATCTCCCTCCTGGGTTTATCCACCTGCAGAGAGCTCTTCATCCTGCTTCGTCTGCTACGCCAGTTTCTCATCACCAACTACCCTTGACTCCTTTACCACCAGCAGCGCGATGGACATTGCCAAGCCGGACCTTCTCGCGCCTGGCCACAAGCCCGTCTCTTCCACCGCGAAAACCTACCCGGTCACACTTCCGCGAGAGCTGGTCATTGAAATCATCAAGGCTTGCCACGAGATCAGCAATTTCAGAGGCAAAATTCACATGGAAACAGACAGTAGAATCGTTTTTTTTTTCGGCTCTCCTGCGTCAGCAAGTGCCTGCGGATCCTGAGCATTCCGTTCGTCTTCCAAAGCTTGAAACTTGGTATCAAGGAAGACGACCTTGATGCTCATCTACAAGCCATCGTGAGCAATGAGGCTATTCTTGAAACCGCTCGGTAAGTCCTTGTGCCGCGAATTCCTCATAGCCCGCTGTATAACCACAAGTGCTAAACCGACTGAAGATGCCTGCACCTGAATACCTATGTCCCTGAGGGTTCCCAGACTTCCTTGGACGCTAGTCGTTCCGACCGCTCCCGTAGAGCAGGTACTCGTGCGCTTCTAGTCGAATTTCTCAGCAAGATGAACTTGGAGGAGCTTCGAATCCAATTTGGCGAAGGAAAGAATTGCATGGCGAAGTTGTTCCGCGAGGAGTTTGCTGGGCAGCCTATGGCTCTGCCGTCCGTCACGGTTTTAGCCTACCCCAACGGGATGATGATCAAGTACATTCCAGCCATCTTTCCCAACCTCCGCGTCTTGAGCCTGATGATTACTTATTTGCCGAAGAGGACGGCTGGCTTGGAAGCCATTGCTAGGGAGCTGCACCGCCTCGAAAGCCTCGAGATAAAGAAGAAACGGTGGGGTCTTACTGCGCTCAAGGACGTTGCTGGGCTCTTCCCATCTATCCCTTGTCTCCTGATCGATGGCGACCTGGAATTAGACAGGTTTTCGGAATCGGTAATCATGTTCCCATCATAAACCCCACCCCCCTTTCTTCCCGGTCCGTTTGGACCCCTTGGCTCTCAGCTTGAGCTCATACAGGCGGTCGTCTTAGGGCCCAGGAAAATATAATCGTAACAAAGGGGTCGCGCTAACAACGCGTCGCAGTGGCTTGTTCCCATCTTCAAGAAGATGGCCAATTTGAAGGACCTTTCTTTCCTGGGGTGGATGGAGTACTCCTTTAACGGGACTTTATTCGACGGAAAAACCCTCGCGCTGAACTTCTTCAGGGCTTGTCCCCAGCTGGAAAAACTGCTTCTCAATGAATATGATGAGCTGACGATTTACCGCCCCGTCAAGCAAGGAAATAAGGTCGTCCGAGTGTCGATGAAAGCAGGGAGCTGGCCGGTTATCTCGAAGCATGGCTGAAGCCCGCAGGTTGATTTGCGATTTGTAGAGTCACGAGAAAGGGACTATTGCGGTCAAGGTCTCATAAGATGAGCGGGTTCATGAATCGGGTTTACAGGGCCGAACCCGGAATATTCAAGCTGGATGGGCTTGAGCAACAATACTCTTATTATGGATTGATACAATCAGCTTTCGCAAAGATTCTAGGGGCCCGTCTCATGAACGTAGAGGGCTGGGTTGGTTAGATATGCATCTATGAATACACACATCGTTGGCCGACAAAGTTCACTACGGCTAGCCCTACATCTTGCTCGGCATCCTCATGCCGCCATCCAACCGCAGGACGGTCCCGTTGAGCATGACGTTTTCGATGGCGTGCCTCACGAGGGCGGCGAACTCGTCGGGCTTGCCGGCGCGGACGGGGAACTCCATGGAGCGCTCGAGGCTGGCGCGGACCTTGTCGGACATGACAGCCGTCATGCGGGACTCGAACAGGCTCGGGGCGACGGTGACGACGCGGACACCGAAGCGGGCGAGGTCGCGGGTCATGGGCAGCGTCATGGCGGCGACGGCGCCCTTGCTGGCGGCGTAGGCGACCTGGCCCCTCTGGCCGTCGAAGGCGGCGGAGGAGGCGACCATGACGACGACGCCGCGCTCGCCGTCGGGCGGGGAGGGGTCGTTCCTGGCCATGAGGGCGAGGGCCTGGCGGGTGAGGTCGATGGTGCCGCGGAGGTTGACGTTGAGCACAAAGTCCCAGTGGTCGAGGCTGAAGGGGTTGCCTTCACGGTCCAGGATCTGCAAGGGTTGTCAGGCTCGGGACGGGGCAGGGCGCCGCACGGGGGGAGGGTGAAGGGGAGGCGGAGGGGCATACGGCAGAAGGGTTTCCGACGCCGGCGGCGGGGATGACACCGCCGAGGGGCTTGCCGGTCTGCTTCACCCAGGCGGCGGTGCCCTGGACGGCGGCCTCGATGCTCTTGGTGTCGAGGACGTCGCAGACGAAGAACTTGGCCGAGGAGCCCAGTTTGGAGACAATCTCATTGCCGCTGCCCTCGTTCATGTCGAGAATGGCGGCGTTTCCGCCATTCCTGCATATCTCTTCGACGCAGGCTTGCCCCAAGCCTGATGCGCTGTGATTGATGGGACGAAGAGTCAGTGTCAATGGGATTTGCATGTGATCAGGCAGGGACGGACAAAGATGCAATGAGGGGCGGGCGGCTTGGTGGGGGGGGGGAGGGAGAAGGTATTGCTTACCCGCCGGAAATGATAAATGTGCGACCCTGAATCTTCATTGTGATGAGGCTTGTTCCTTTTTGAAAAGTGTGTCCTGACTGGCATCTGTTCTGACTGACACGCGTGTCGATAGATGCCAGTTCGGGTCGGGGTCGGGGGTGAATTTACAGATAGCGGGTTGGCTCCACTGAAGCTTCGGTAGTCCGGTCATGCATGCGTGCATGCCATTGGGAGCCTCGGCAGCAACGGTCTCGGTCCGTCAAGGTGAGGGAAGCTTGGGCCTCCCCGTTCGGCGAGGCGTCTGGCGGCCACGAGCGTCGAGCGGAAGAAGATAAGGCGGGTTTTGTACGAATACGTATCCGTGCAAAGCATAATCATGCCTTGTCAGCAGGCCAAGGTACGGATCCCCCAGTGGCACCTAAGTGTCTAGGTAGGCATCCGTAAGGTAGGTAGGTATATGTACGAATACGGACACCTTTTCCTATGGGTTATACACGTCATGATACCTTCCAAGGTACGTATTGAGATAGATACGTACAGATACCTCCCTGTAAATAGTATATTGCACTTTTGATGTGTTGGTGGTCACAGGTGTAGGTACCTACAGGTGCCCACAAGTAGTGGACCCAGGTACGTACCGAAAACGTGGCGCTCAGACCTCCCGGGAAAGGGTATCTACTTATCCACTGCGCAGCGCCAGGTGCGAAAAGGTAGGTCCATCCCATGTGGAAAGGGAAGTTACCTAGGCAGTGTAGGTTTCCCAGGTGCTCGGTCTGCCGTCATTGTGTGTTGTCTGTCGCACACCCCAAGCAAAGTCCCAAGGCCCCAGATCCCAGATCCAAGAACACCACCACCATCTCCCGCCAAACCGCGCGCACCACGTCAACCTCCCTTACTCCAACTCGAAGCGTACGCTTTTTTTTTTCTTCGTCTTTGCTTTTTTCCTTCCTAATAGATCTTGCTCGTCGCGACCTCAACGTCGCCTGCCGGTTGTTTCCGACTGTTTCTGCTTATAAACCAAACCGTACGACCTATCCCCTTGCCGTCCTTATCGCTGCCGCGTGCCGTTGCCCGACTTTTCCGATCACACACCGCACCGCATCGCCGCACCACCAGCAGCGGTAAACATTCCATACAGCCACGATGACGAGACCCCGTCGCTCCAGCGCTGCGAGCGAGGAGAGCAGCGGACCCGCCGGCGAGCAGGTCAGGAACCCCCTAAACATCGATCCCGCGACGAGGAACACATTGCTGATGGCCTGCGCAGGAGCTGGGTAGCATGTACGACTACCTGGCCAAGATAATCTTGCTGGGACCGAGCGGCACGGGAAAGTGAGTTGCATCCACGTTCCGTACCAGAGCAGACGATCGACCCCTCATTGTGCACGCTACGTCAGAACACGCAACTAACGGCTGCCTTGCTAAACAGGTCCTGTTTGCTTCACCGCTTCGTCAAGAACGAGTGGAGAGTCTTATCGTCCCAAACCATCGGCGTCGAGTTCGCGAGCAAGATCATCAAGGTCGGCACCGGTTCCCGGCGGAAACGCATCAAGCTACAGGTACGACCGCGGTCTGGTTCCCTCCCTACTACCAGCAACAAGAGGAAACCGCCATAGGTACTGATATTTTTGTTCGCTGCGCAGCTCTGGGACACGGCCGGCACCGAAAGATTCCGCTCCGTTTCTCGATCCTACTACCGCGGCGCCGCCGGCGCCATCCTCGTTTACGACGTCACAAATCACAGCAGCTTCCGCGGACTGCAACCCTTCCTCAACGACGCCCGCGCCTTGGCATCCCCCAACTTGTCTTGTCTCCTCGTAGGAAACAAGCTCGACCTTGCATCCGAGCCCCTCATCGACACGAGCCTACCCCCGCCAACGCCGAGCAGTGTCGGTTCCATGTCATACTTTGCGAATGGTTCGGCAGGATCGGGAGGCACCGTGATGCCGTCCCTCGGCACGCAACAGAAGGCCAGCGAGGCGCCAGAGGGCCGAGAGGTCAGCAACGCGGACGCAAACAGATGGGCAGGCACAGTCGGCATCCCCGTAGTGATGGAGGCGAGCGCCTTCAATGGCGAGAATGTGGACGAGATCTTTGCGAGGCTTGCGAGGATGATCCTCACCAAGATCGAGCTGGGCGACATTGACCCGGACGACCCGATGAGCGGCATTCAGTACGGCGACGGGTACAGCGGGGGGTGGAACGCGGGCGCCAGCGACGTGGCAAGCATCAAGAGCTCCATGACGGGCGCGACACTCGACGAGGCCGGTAGCGTCCGCAGACGAAAGGGCAGGCGAAACACGCGCAGCGGCGCCAACTGGGGTCTGCGTGATTGGGAAGAGGTCTTTACGTTGACAAACCGACGCAGAGGCAACAACTGCTGTTGAAACTGCCAGAGGCAGGGAACGACAAGAAGACTCGAAAACAGTCTTTTTCTTTTTTTTTCTTTTTCTTTTCTTCCCACCCCCCCTTCGATAGAGTGAAGATCTGCGGGCTCGAGACAAAGGATGCTGTTGTTGGGGAATGGAGTTTTTGCAAGGAGTTATTCATGGGATTGCCCATTGCTAGGCCGGGACATAAAGCTCGCGGGACCGGGATGCTGTTTGGGTTTGGTTTACCTGACGACGGAGGAGGCATATTCGCTCCACACACAAGTCGAAAGAAGCAGGGGAGCTGGCGTTCGGGATAGATACCTCGTTCCCCCCACATCGGGGGACCGGTCGTACACATACACACATTCTTACAGCCACATATGTTAATGACAGAAGCTTGATTGTATCAAGACTTTAACACCTGGGGCGGGTTCGGGCAAGTTGGGATGCTGGCAAGCAACACATGTGACGATTCGTCGAGCAGAGTTGGATGGGCTAAACATGGGCACACGGGTCAATACAACGTCGCATGTTGAGAGACGGAGCTACGCCTTCCAGAATGTTTGGCCAAGGTGATATCGGCACTCTTTTTCCCACTGGCCCAGCCGAAATCCCACGGCGCTTTTCGTCGGCGGAAGTGGATCCGTTCCAGCGGATTTCCGTTCGGGGACGTGATAGGAAATGGAAAAAGAATAAAAAAAAAACGATGAAATGAGAAATGACATGTCAAGAAACTAGGTAGTCTAAGCAAGATGTCCAAAAGATCACGATGCTACCATGTGGAACACTTCCCCCCCCCGCCCTCGGGCATCGGTTTGTCGTCATGAGGCTATGTTCCCCCTTGGGGGAGGTGGAAGCATGGCCGGAGAATAAATGGATGAATGCAGCGTTCTGCGCCCTCCAGTCGAGTTGCCAAAAGAGGAAAACGGAGAGCCTCCCTCCGCGATGGGGACCCCACCGAGGTGACGGCGGGGAGGGGGTGCGTGCGATGCATTCACCAAGGCTGATTTGGGGGATTGATATTTTTGGGGTAATGCTGGTGGTTCTCCGCTCCCCGCCCCTACATACATGCCCGAAGGGAACAGACAGTTTGAGTGACTGGGACGACGAGTTAGTGATACTTGGATGATACATGCCTGTACTTGAATAATATATACGGGACTGTACCAAGGGGCGGCGGACCGTTGGCTTTATAATAGACCCGGTCGACTACCTAGGCTGAGAAGAGAGACAGGGCCGCGACCTCGTCTTGGTACATAATATATAAGCCTTGCTTGGATTTTTTGTGCATGTTGGAGAAAAGAGGCGCCTATTGATCCCAGTGGGTGTACCTTCGGCCAGGGAGAGGGAACGGTGTGGGGGGGGGGGGGGGACTTGACACTGCTAGTAGGGAGTATTGTGTGCGTTTGAGTGTGGTGAGAGAGAGACAAGGGAACTGACTGGCCCGGGGTCATCAGATTGGTTGTCGAGGGAATGGAGATGCATCTCGGCGGACGTTGCCCCGTCGTTCAGACTGGGCCAAGTTGGAGGAGCTGTCTCCTCATGCCTGGAATCGCCATGCTGTTCCTGCGGCAGGGATCCTTTGGAACCAAACCTCCTGTGGAGTCTTTGTATCTTCTCCCTATCGAGGTGAGGACTTGCCTCAGGACAGGTAGATGGATGATCGCAAGAGGTGAAGCCAGGTGATGGCGGGCGGGGGAGCAAAGCAAAGCTCCCGAAGCCAGGCATGAGTAATCTGATCCATCCATGAATGAGAAGAGCAGTAAGTAAAGTGGCATATGAGTGAGTGAGCGAGCGGGTGAGTATATGAAGGACGACACATCCTGTCTTGTGGCCCTTCCACCCCTACCCACCGGGTGCGCTTCTTTACCTCACCTTGAATGAGACATTCTCTTGGCTTCAGCTTATATTGCACGCAGACATAGCCAGCTTTTTTTTTTCTTTTTTTTCCCGTTTTTCTTCTTTCCTTTTTTCAAAAAGTAAATCAATAAACAAATCCCCGTGTCTTGTATGTTTCTTCATACCAAACCCAGCACCAAGCACCCCGCGTCACTTTCCCCCGTACAATCTAAATCTACCCCGCCATCTGCCGCGGGGCACCGACGCTCGGCGCTCTCTTCCCCGCCGGGGCCTCATTGTGATTACCTAGGTAGGCATCAAACCAGCGTGTGCGTATGTTATTCACCCATGCTGCTTGCTTCCCTTCAACACCGATGAGTCTTGGACGCCGCAACTCGGCCAATCCAATTGGCAACACCGTCATATCCCACTTCAAGCGCCTGCCGCGCAATGCGTCTTCTTCCAGACCTTACCCGCAGCTCTGCCGCTGCTAACACTCGTCCTAGCCGCCGCCGCCACCACCACCACCACCAGCCACAAACAATGGCGTCCCGGACCGTCATCCCCATCGACACGAACTGGCAGTTCAAGCAGGCCGACAAGGACGACAGCGAGCTTCGCGCCGTCAGCCAGTTCCCCACAAACGTCCACCTCGACCTCATCCGCCACAACCTCATCCCCGACCCCTTCATCGGCAAGAACGAGCTCGACGTCCAATGGGTCGGTGAGAGGCAATGGCTGTATCGGACCACCTTCGCTGCCCACGACGTCCCCGAGGGCGTCAAGGCGGTGCTGGCCTTCGAGGGCCTCGACACCTTTGCGACTGTCGTGCTCAATGGCGAGACCATCCTTGAGACGGACAACATGTTCACCCCAGAGCGCGTCGACGTCACATCCGTCCTGAGTAAGCATGGAGACAACGAGCTCGTCATCACCTTCGACAGTGCTTACCTGCGCGGCTGGAACCTGGTCGAGAAGTACCCCGACCACAAGTGGGGATGCTGGAACGGCGACAACTCGAGACTGGCTGTCCGCAAAGCCCAATACCACTGGGTGCGCTCTCTCTCCCCAGTCTCTGATGCTGATGATGATCTTGCTGGCTGACGTTTCTTATTATTATTTTTCCAGGGTTGGGACTGGGGCCCGACCCTTCTGACCTGCGGACCCTGGAGGCCCATCAACCTCGAGATTTACGAGTCCCGCATCTCCGACCTCTACTTTGACACCACGCTCGACGATTCCCTCAAGAGCGCCAAGGTGGTCGCTCATGCCTCCATCGAGGGTAACGCCACCAAGGTCCGTTTTGACGTCTCCCTCGACGGCAAGCCCCTCGCCTCCGAGAGTGTCGAAGCCAAGGCGGACGTCGGCACCTCGGCCATCTTCCAGATCCAAGACCCTGCTCTGTGGTATCCCGTCCGCTACGGCAAGCAGCCCCTGTACACCGTCACGGCCACCCTCCTCGGCGGCAGTGAAGAGATCGACACGCTTTCCAAGAAGATTGGTATTCGCAAGGTCGAGCTGGTGCAGCGCCCCCTCAAGGAGCAGCCGGGCACATCCTTCTTCTTCCAGGTCAACAACGTCCCCATCTTCTGCGGCGGCAGCGACTGGATCCCGGCCGACAACTTCATCCCCCGCATCAGTAGGGAGAGATACTACGACTGGATCCGTCTGCTGGCCGACGGCAACCAGTTCATGGTCCGCGTCTGGGGCGGCGGTATCTACGAGGAGCAGGCCTTCTACGACGCCTGCGACGAGTTGGGCATCCTCGTCTGGCAGGACTTCATGTTCGGCTGCGGCAACTACCCCGCCTGGTCGGACCTCCTGCGGTCCATCGATCGGGAGGCGAGAGAGAACGTCAAGATGCTGCGACATCACCCGTCCATCGTCATCTGGGCCGGGAACAACGAGGACTACCAGTACGCCGAGAGCGAGAACCTGACGTACGACCTCGCCAACAAGGACGCCGAGAGTTGGCTCAAGACCGACTTCCCCGCGCGGTACATTTACGAAAAGGTCCTCGCCGACGCGTGCAAGGACCTCATACCCGACACCTTTTACCACTTTGGCAGCCCCTGGAGCGGCCAAGACACGAGGGACCCGACCGTCGGCGACCTGCACCAGTGGAACGTCTGGCACGGCACCCAGGAAAAGTACCAAAACTTTGACAAGCTCGTCGGCCGCTTCGTCTCCGAGTTCGGCATGGAGGCCTTCCCCTCGGTCAAGACCATCGACGCATACCTGCCCAAGGGCAAGGACGACCCGGACCGCTACCCGCAGTCCTCGACCGTCGACTTCCACAACAAGGCCGACGGCCACGAGCGCCGCATCGCCCTGTACCTCGTCGAGAACTTCCGCTACGCCCCGGACCCGCTGGAGCACTTTGTGTACTGCACGCAGCTCATGCAGGCCGAATGCCTCGCCTCCGCCTACCGCTTGTGGAAACGCCAGTGGAAGGGCCCCGGGAGGGAGTACTGCGGCGGCGCGCTCGTGTGGCAGATCAACGACTGCTGGCCCGTGACGTCCTGGGCCATCTGCGACTATTACCTCCGCCCCAAGCACGCCTACTACACGGTCAAGCGCGAGATGGCGCCCATCTCGATCGGCATCACGCGGACGGAGCACAAGCACCCGCGCGACAAGTACACACGCGTCGACATCGACACCGAGACGCGCATCGAGATCTGGGGGTCCAACCTGCAGCTCGAGGACCTGACGGTCGACCTGGTCGTCAAGGCGTGGGACGTCGAGACGGGAGAGGAGACATACAGCGAGACGGTCGACAGGGACTTTGTCCTGCCGGAGAACAGGTCCACCGAGATGGCGGCGTTCGAGGTGCCGGTGAGGCGGGCGGGCGACGAGTGCCGGACGGTGGTGGCGGCGTATCTTGTGCGGGACGGGAAGCAGATCGCGAGGTACGTCAACTGGCCCGAGCCCCTCAAGTACCTGCACCTGCAGAAGCCCAAGAGCCTGAAGGCGGAGCTGGCCGAGGGCGGCGGCGTGGTCGAGGTCAGCGCCGAGGTGCCCGTCAAGGGCGTCGCGCTGGAGGTGGAGAGCGACGATGTGGTCTTTGGCGACAACCTGCTCGACATCGTCCCAGGGGACGTCGTCAGGGTTGAGGTCAGGGGGGCGAGCAAGGAGACCAAGATCGAGACGAGGTACCTCGGCATGCTGAACTAACGGTCAGCTTGGTATTGAAGTTGAAAAGGAGGAACGCATGTCGAGGTAAGAGATGTCGCCATGTTGAAAAGTAATGGAAATAATGACACAATGCATGTCTTCCTCCAGAAGTGCTGTTGACTATGTAGCCTGTGCTCATCAGAAACAGTACGAGACAACAGCGATATCGGTTCACTCTGCTGATATCACGGTACCTTTATCACAGTCTGGTTTCCAGAACAAGTTTCGATTTCATTAAATTCATCCTCGTTGATTTTCAGGAAAGAAAAAGAAAAAACATGAGTAGGTATCATTCAAGCCTCGGAAACCCAAAAAAAAAACACAACCTCCCTCACCCCCCCCCCCCCAATTCGTTCATAGTTCTTGCGTCGTCCTAAGGGGTACACCACCACCCCCACCCCCCAAGCAAGAAAGCAAGCCGTTCTGAATGAAGGTTTTCATCATACTTATTACGCGTTTGTGAGAATAAAGAAACGAAAAAAAAAAAAAAAAAAAAGGCCTCATTTCACGGCAACGCATCGCAACGCAACGCAGCGCAGCGCAACGAATCCCTTTCGTCGGGCCTTCGTCGACCCGCCCGGTCGCACGGCCGCGCCTCACCGGAGCTCTTGCGGGGGGTAGCCGTGCGTCTGCCCCTGAACCGGCGCCGGCGAGGTGCTCGGCGAGGGCGCGTACGGCTGGGCGGGGGAATGCTGCTGCTGCTGCTGCTGTTGCTGGTACTGCCGGTACTGCTGGTACTCCTGCGGCGGCTGCTGGACGTAGGTCGGGGCCGGCGAGGTCGTCTGCTGGGGGTACTGCTGCTGCTGCTGACCGGGCATCTCTTGATATTGCTGAGGGGGCTGCTGCTGTTGACCGGGCATCTCTTGATATTGCTGAGGGGGCTGTTGCTGGTACTGCTGAGGAGGATAGAACTGCTGCTGCTGCTGCTGCTGCTGGACCTGACCGCTCTGGGGATGCTGGTACGTCGCCTGCTGGGTGACGAAGGGCTGCTTGTGCTCCATCTGGACCTCCCCCTCGCTGGCGGCGGCCTGGGCGGCGGGGATGTTGAGCTTGCGCCAGCGGACGAGCTGGACAACGGTCCAGATGAAGGTGACGAGGAAGAGGATGAACTGCAGGGCCGAGAGGCCGGCGATGGCGGACAGCATGGCGAGGGCGCCCTTGCCCATGACGATGTAGCGCTTGAAGACGGTGCAGCGGCCCGAGTTGACGGCGGAGCCGTCCGAGGAGCACGAGGCCGTGACGGGGACGACGAATGTAGAGCGGCGGGCGGCGCAGGCGCCCATGGTGGCGAGCCAGAGGACGACGAGGAAGAAGTCGAGGGCGAGGACGGCGTAGGTGTGGTGGAGGCCGCGGGCGGCGGTGAGCTTCTCGGTCAGGACGGCGTAGAGGACGATGATCCAGGTGAAGAGGGGCTTTTTTCCCCCGGAGGGGCTGTGTCAGTGACGAAAAAGCTCCAAAAGGGCTCTGGTGATTCTGAGTAGGGGAAAAAAGGGTTGGTGGTTCTCTAGGGGGGAGGAAGAGAGGGGGGGGGGGGGAGTGTTGCTGTGGACAAGGGGATGAACGAAAAGGGTGTCAGCCGCTGGATTTCAGAAACATACAATGGCGACGGCGAGGCCGAGCTCGTCCATGTAGACCCAGTGGATTATGGCGCCCGAGAGGCCAAGGATGATGAGGGCGAGGAGGAACTGGACGGCGCGGATGGCGACCATCCAGGCCGGTGTCGCGATCATGGGAGGCGGCGTGCTGCTGGAGGAGGCATGAGGCGCGTACTGCTGCTGCTGGTGAGGCTGGGCCTGGACGACTTGCGGCTGTGCCTGCATCTGAGGCCCCGGCTGCTGCTGCTGCTGCTGCGTGTTGTTCATGATGTCTACGTCTGGACGGGAAAACGGGAGGGGGAGGAAAGCCGGTGTAGTTGGATAGCAGCGCTCGAGATGGGGTCGAGGCGGGGAGGGAAAACGAGCGTCCAAGTGAGACGACGACGTCCTATGCGTTCGCGACGGGTGCGCGGCGTGTAGGGAAGAGGGTATCACAAGCCATCAAACCGAGAGCGCCGTGGGTGGAGGAGCGAGGAAGGCCGGCATACTTATGGTCTGAGACCTTGACAGAATGTGGGACGGACGAGTCAAGGGAGGGAACGGGGGAAGATTGGACAAGGCGACATCGTCACCTCCAGAGTTATGCCTCCTCTCCTGAGCTGTCTCTGGCCAGGGGGCGGGAAAGGGGGGGAGGGGGGCGCAAGGCAGACAGTTTGATTCCGTTCCATGCCGCTCCGCCTCCATTTCCTGATCGTTTGCGAGCTATGCTCTCCCCCATGTGCCCAACAAGGAGGAGGGGGGTGGGGACGTCGGCGGCGCGCCTCAGAAGATGTATTGTTTTGCTTGCTTGCTGCTGCTGCTGCTGCTGCTACTTCGTGACACGCGCCAGCCTCACGACGGCCGTCCCTTTTTCTTCTTTGCACGAGGCTCCCGAGCGCCATCGCGTGGTTTGCATCCGTTAGGGTGGGCTTTTCCTTTATTTATTTTTTATTTTTTTATTATTATTTTTTTATTAGTCCTCGAGGCTCGCTGCCCGAGGGGTATAAGTGACGGACGAGCGAGCGAAGAAAACGCCCAACTGTCACGGTCCAAGCCTGAAGCGGCCGTGAGTCAGATTCCGGGGCAGGGATGTAAATTGCGAAGCAGGTTCAGCTCGTCTGCAAGATTGGCATGGTCATCTCTCTCTCCGCGTCCGGGGAGGCCTTGGAGGTGCGGGCCAGCTTGGGGAAAAGGGCATACTCTGCGTGCGTGGACGCGCGCGCATAGCAGAGAGGCATGTAAAAAAACAAATAAAAAAATAAAAATAAAAAAAACAGTCACGGTATTGGGCCCTTCATGTCGTGACTGGGCGTCCTGCGTTGCATGTGCGCTGAGTCGCATGTCTGAGGACTGGGCTGCCCAATCCGAAGCCCCGGACAGAGAGAGAGGCCAGGCGAGGAGAATTAAGATTCCGCGCTGACCGGGGCCAGAGGGCGGAACGGGCGAGGTGCGGGTCCCGGAGGCGTCCGGGCTAGGCCGGTTCGGGACCCTTGTGGGGGTCGCGCGAGTTCGCTAGTGCGGCTTCGTGGCTTCGTGGCGTCCTCAGCTGAACAGGAATATGTGGAGTTTTTGTTCGCGCAGGGCAGTCCAGTGTCCGTGACTGTTCCTCGTTTAGGTGTTATTGATGTTGTGGCCGTATCTGATGGACATGGTAATGGTCGGTCCCTTACCAAGTAGATAAGAGGAAGGGATGAAGTTGTTGAGTCGCGGAGATAGGAAGAGACTCCTGCTCTGGCGGTGAGTCATGCTCACGATGAGGGTAGATGGCTAACATACAAACACACCTACACACCTACACACCCACACACACGGGGGGGGGGGGCTAATATCGACGACCTCATGGCTTGGCAAAGAGGTCTGCCTGCCGGCCGGTGATCATTGCCTTGTGCTGCGTTTCAGGAGCCGACGCTAGCTCTGAACGGGCGTGAATGTCGGATTATTGCTGCGAAAGCCACACGGCGACGATGCTAGACTAACCCAGGGTCGAAATATGCGTGACTTGGGTCTGATAAAACGGTGACGAACCGCCCATCTCGGTGCGTCCGCTTCCCCCCGGTGGTCGGAGCCAGCAAAGGTAAAGGAAGGCCAAGAAGACAAGCAGACCTATTGATTGGAATAATTATTTGGATCGTATTGTCGATCGTAAGTAAACCCACATATATACATGCCATCCTCATGTCATCAAAAACCATACATGCTGCATTGCGTCATGTGAAAAGACAACCGCGGAACCCGCCCAGACGCCCACTTTTTCCATCACCACCCCGCTTCGCCAGTCATCGCTGTACCTTTTCTGTCTCTCTCTCTCTCTCTCTCTCCTCGTCTCTTGACCCGACATCGGGACGGGGAGGCCGGTCTTCTAGCAGCATCCGCCCTGGTTGCCGCCCTCGGCCGCCTTGGCGGGGTCGACGTCGGTGCTGAAGCCGGCGTCGACCTTCTCGTTGGGCCCGGCGATGAGGATCTTGATGACCTGGCCCTCCTTGACCTTCTTGAAGGCCTCCTCGGCCTGCTTGAATTCGACGACGCCGGTGACGAGCTTCTTGACGTTGACGCTGCCGTTGGCGACGAGGTCGATGGCGAGCTTGTAGTCGCCCGGGCCGTAGCGGAAGCTGCCGCGGGCGGTGACCTCCTTCAGGCACATGGCCATGATGGGGAAGTTGATGTCGGCCTTGCCCATGCCGCCCTGGACGTAGGTGCCGCCCATGCGGACGACGTGCAGGCTCGTCTGGATGGAGGGCTCGGCGCCGCTGGCGTCGATGACGACGTCGGCGCCGGCGCCGGCGCCGAGGTCGCACTGCTCGATGATGGCCCTGGCGTTCTCCTCGGCCGGGACGCGCTGGGAGAGGTAGGTGTGGGTGGAGGCCAGGCCGCGGGCGAAGTCGAGCTTGGACTGGACAATGTCGACGCTGACGACCTTTGTGGCGCCAAAGGAGCGGGCGACGGCGGCGCAGAGGAGGCCGACGGGGCCGGCGCCCATGACGACGACGGAGGCGCCCGGGCGGACGCGGGCCTGCTTGGTGATGTGCACGGCGACGGCCAGGGGCTCGATCAGGGCGCCCTCCTGCAGGGAGACGTTGTCGGGCAGCTTGTAGCAGAAGTCGGAGGGGGCGACCCAGAAGCCGGCCAGGGTGCCGTCGTAGGGCGGGGTGGCGGCGAAGCGCATCTCGTGACAGAGGTTGTAGGTGCCGGCCAGGCAGTCGGCGCAGCGGCGGCACGGGTAGCCGGGCTCGAGGGCGATGCGGTCGCCGACCTTGAGCGTCTTGACGCTGTCGCCGACCTGGACGACGGTGCCGGCCGACTCGTGGCCTAGGACCATGGGGTCCTTGACGACGAAGTGGCCGATGGCGCCGTGCTCCCAGTAGTGCACGTCGGAGCCGCAGATGCCCGTGTAGTTGACGGCGACGAGGACATCGTGGGGGTCGGAGAGCTTGGGGACGGGCCGCTCGGCGAACTCGACGTCGTGGGGCTTGTTGAGGATGAAGGAGAGGTTCTGCGACTCGTCAGCGCCGTATTACCGGGAAAGGGGACCCTCCCAAACGCCCGGGATGGGGGGAAGCCCCCTTTGGTCGAGGAGGTTGAAGCTCACGCTTTTGCCTTCGATGCCAGCCATGATGGATGGGTTGTTAGGTTGTGCGGTCGGCTTTCGTTTCACCAAGAGAGTAAGACAGAGAGGGGGAGCAAAAGGTCGGTCGTAATAGAAGCTACAACCTGAACAGAATGTCTATGGGTATCTTTGGGGATATACAGAGAACAACAGAGAAGAAGAGACAGGTAGGATGGTGAGAGAGAGGAAAGCGGACAAGCTCGGTGTATCGTGGGTCGGCGCGCAATGGGGTTGGTTAAATAGCTATGACCGCGGCCCAGTCCCGCAGCACGGGGTGACGGATCACGATTGGGCGGGGTTGAGAGAAAGAGAGGAGACGTGGACGCGATTAGAATGGGGAAAATGACGGAGCTTTGGCTTGGGAGAAACACAAGACGTATGTCTCTCTATCTCTCCAACTCTTCTCTCTCTCTCTCTCTCTCACACACACACACACACACTCTCTCTCTCTCTGTGTGTGTGTGTGTGTGTGTCTGGCCGTCAGAAGCCGCAAGGTGGGATGGGATAGCTAGCTTGGCTGTTGCCCCTCATTGCGGCGCCTCTAGGATCTTTCTTCTGGCTGAATCTGGAGCTAGAGAGAAGGGCTCCACGCTGGTGATTATCCCCATGACATTACCCGCGCCCATGCGCCATCTCCCTGCCATGGCGGTCGAGACTCCCGCCTGGGTCGTGGCTCCAGTTATCAATATGGAGGGGAGAGAGCTGTGAGGTATGGGTGCGCGGGGTGGGGGGGTTAAAAGAAGGGGATTATTAGGGGGACGGTTGCTGGGGAGCTTTGTACGGTGTACACTAACTAGGTACAGGTGGTAAGTAGTAATACCTACTAGGTTTCCCACGCTTTTTTGGGGGGGGGTTGATCCATGTCCTTGTGGGGGGTTAGACCGTCTCTCTCTCTCTCTCTCTCTCTCCCTCTCTTCCTCGCCTTGGACGGACTTGTTAGGGGCCGCCGGAGTTGTGAACAAGAACAATTGCCAGCCAAAAAGCAGTCAACAATGTTGTTGAGCATTTTTCCCCCCACAAAGGGTTGGACCGACACGGCATCCCGCAAGTGAAACGAGCCGTCCGCGGTGTCTGTCATAGGTGCGCAACGGCACCCACCCGAGC
Organism: Colletotrichum eleusines; assembly: GCA_016807845.1. Lineage (NCBI taxonomy): Eukaryota > Fungi > Ascomycota > Sordariomycetes > Glomerellales > Glomerellaceae > Colletotrichum > Colletotrichum eleusines. The sequence goes on along the minus strand of JADEZO010000001.1, from coordinate 246,460 downwards.
CGACTCTACTACATAGTACTAGCGGCCCTGTCCTGGCCTCCTGGCACATTTATCCAGCACTTTACCCGCTCCAGTAGGAACTCGTCAATGGGATCCGGTAGCCGGGTTCTGGTGGGGGTTATGCTGGTCACACTCCTCCGACCTGTTCGTGCTGCTGCGACTTACCGCTCCTTTTTCTTCCTCACCTTTTTTTTTTTCCTTTTCGAAAAACGGGTTCTCTATCTGCGTGATCAGAGGCGCTCGTCATGTGCTCTTGAAAACTTTTTTTGCTACCGTAGTATCTCTTGTGTTCCCTACCTATGTCCCGTTATTTCTTCTACATTCCACCCTTTTTCTCTTGAGGCGCTCTACCGGGCGAGCATTCTCTCTCCCAATGTCATGCCTCCAGCTTCATTCGTGGGTTCTCGGACATGCCTGTATCATGTATGCATCTTCCTGGCTTTCTTGTACGGCTTGTGCAGGAGAGCTCTTGTCCGCGATTGAAGCTCGGTAACTCGCGTCCAGCATCGGCTGAAGGCTCGGTGAAAGATTCTCTCCAGAACAGATCGTCCTCCCAGGGTTTTCAGATGCTGCCATCCATCCTTCAGCTAACCCACGGCCCTCTCTGCTGCATGCGTTCACAGCATGGCTAGATCCTGCCAAGCAAAGTATTACTGTCGATGCTCGGTCTTGAGCTCCAGATCTAGCTGTCTTACCACTCATATACCGTCTCAGTCTGCCGATCCGCGGGGGAAAAAATTCTCAATTTCTCGTTTCCGACTTGACTCTTGCAACATAGCTCCTATCGTCTCGGATCATGACCCCAGAACTTATATATCCAGGCGCTGTGGGGTTTTTGTCGAGCCCGCCGATGGCAAGGAATGAAGACGAAAACATGTCGCTGGATTAATTTTCTCTTCCGTTGCTTACTGCGTACAGGGGAGGGGGCTTGTACCTTATGGGCCCTTGCATTGGGCCATTGTGTCGCTGGAACTTGTTGTTGACCGTTGCGATTGATCCTTAATTACAGCTCTGTGATGTGCACCGGAGCGCTGCATAGGTAGGTACTTGAATGTGCTTACCTGATGTCGCCGAGGTCATCGCTGTGCCGCCGCTCTATTAGTGGTGTGGCATTTGACCCCCCCCCCCGCGTACATATCTTCTACCCACAAAAGAAGGAACAAACCACCGACTATTCACTCCTGCATGATCAATGGAGGTCTAAAGGGCTGCAGTGGTTGAAAAAAAAAATCCTTACGTTTGTTCAATCTTGTTTGCTGAAATCACTAAAAAAATCTGTGCCAAAAATCGCAAGTACCCGCCTGCGCTCCCCGCTTTTCCTAGACAATAACCGATTAATAAACACAACTCCAAAGCATATCGACCAAAACCTGACTTTCCTTCACCTAGAATCGGAGCGTATTCGTCTCAGTGGGCGGCGCTCCGACTTTGCAGATGTCCTCGTAGCCACAGACTACCCGTCTTCTCCGTGAGGTTCCCGCCAAGCCTGTACGGTTTTGGTTGGGCATTCATACATTCCTTCCCCCAACATACAATGGTCCTCGTCAAGCCTTCCGAGCTGGTCTTCCCCTGCTTTCGTACTGACCATAACCTGATGAGCGAATGACTGCTGTCCTCCCGGGCTTACTCTTCGTCGTTGTGATAGCTGTGGTGGTCGTGGCCGTAGTCGTTGTATGCTTTGGCCAACTTGGAGTCTTTGGATGCCACGGAGCGGTAGGAATCCAGAGAGTTGTGACAGTCTACCCCACAGTTGTTGTTGTCGAGCTTAACAAGGTTGTCCCTGTATTTTTCGTCATCAGCCGCTGTGTTGTGCTCCCCTCGGGATGCTCTTGAGCTAACATGATTGTATCCACCATAGCCGCCGTGGCCACCACCGTAGGCACCATAGCCGCCGTGGCCACCACCGTGGCCCCAGCCGCCGTGGCCGCCGCCGTAGTCGTCCGCGTCGTGGTCACCACCGTAGCCGCCACCGCCCCAGCCGCCGTGGCCACCACCGTAGGCACCATAGCCGCCGTGGCCCCAGCCGCCGTGGCCGCCGCCCCAGCCGCCGTGGCCGCCGCCATAGCCGCCGCCGCCGTAGTGGTTAAAGCCTCTCGTCTCGATGTTATGGTAAGCTGGGTCGACAGGGCTGTTCTCAGGAAGTTCATGCCTTGCTTGGACATGCTCTCTGATTCGCCCCTGACTCTCGCCATTCGAGCCGTCCATCTCGACGACGGGTGCCTCACGTTTGCGTTTCATGACAGGTGCTGTGGGATTCATGTCCTGATAGAACTCACCCCTGAAGCCCACGTTGGGCCCCAAGTTCTCGGCCCCGGCTGTGCTGTACTCTGGGGGGGAACCGCGAGCCGGAGCATCATCGAGCTTTGGCAACACCCCAACGGGGCGCACGGGTACTCCAGTCACCCCGGCTACCAAGATGATTGCAGCGAGAAAGCGCATTTTGGTAAGGCTCAGTAATGGAATGATGAAAGAAAATGGGTAAGAGGTGTTTGACCCTGTGCGAGGGAGGATGGATATGTGGCAGAGAGTGATATTGTCGTACGAATGAGCTGGTCAGATGATGCTAAAGACTTGTTTGATGACAACTACAACATGTCCGATCCGAGGGGGAAGTGTCTCGACCTTTATACCTTTTTCCAGTGGACGCCGGCTCGTTGGCTGCGATACAATCCTCGCTCGCAAAACATCTAGCCATAGCGCGCGAGGCTATCTCGTGCTCATGCCGAGAACATCGCGATTCCCGAGCTCCTCTTTCAACAGCTTCTTCCGATGTTCAAACATAGTCATCCAGAGAGGCTGGCGTAATCGTCTACTCAACCAATGAGGTGCGTCGAAGCAAGTTCTGATTTCAGCCAAACCTAAGGGATCAATTCCAACTCTTCAATGGTGATATCTCAGCAAAAGATATTTGCGACCCCGAGTCAAATACAAAAGTGCGAGATATTGGGCAGCAGGCTTGCTGAGATTGGAATTGGACAGAGATGACCAGGTGCACCCATGAACCTGTCTGATCATTGACAAAAGATAAACATGGAATATACGCAAGCGCCATGTGGAGACTAAATCCACTAAAATGCGGCACAGACAGACTATCCACACAGGCTTACTCGGTACTCGTTTGTAAAGTGAGGTACCATTTCCCCTCTTCATGATTAGTGAGGCTATTTAGACTATGTGATCTCGCTATTTAGCCTCATCCAACTGCTCGCTGCAAGAGCACCCATATAAAAAAGTTAAAGGTTTTTACCCTATAGAAGTGCATTAACACTTGCCCCGTCTAGGCTGATGAACATTACTAAGTGCATTCTCTAGAAACTAAAATAGCTTAAGAAGGAAAGAAAAAAAAAGAAAAGAAAAAGGCAATTGGGATATAGAAGAGAAATAAGACGAAAAGGTATACAGGGTCAGGCTGTGTTAGAGTTGGAGTTAGATGGGTTGGCAGGAAAAGCCATCAGAGCGCGAGATCGCCTCGGAGAGCGGCCGCACGTAATCAAAGGTTCCAAAGACGGTATCCGAACTATATTGCCAATCGTTTTATACACCCTCGTCCGCGAACGAACAGACGGATGGCGTTCACTGGATGGCCTCTCGACCTTTAAGTTCTCGGCTTCAACGTGTTGGCGGCCAACCAAGCCCTGTCAAGCAATCTTCAGTGGGACTGGCACTCCAATTGGTTGTTACACGGGATGCAAATGCGAGATGAAAGTAAAATATAAAAGGATGGGATAGGTGCTTTAAAAATAGCAATCGCATCCGGTCACTGAGCTTTATCAAGTCCTACACCGTTTGTCGATAGCGGTCTGTCCAATTTTCAAGTTCCCATGCATCGTTGCGGGGATCCGGGATAATGCAATTCAGATCAATCATATCGACAGCCCAAGCTTCTTAGGTGTGTGTGTGGGTTTGCAGCCTCCATCTCCAAGGGTGAGTGTTGGTCTGTTCCCATCCAAGTAACATATCCATTGCAGAGAAATATGACCCAAGGCGCTTGGGAGTACAAGGCAACAAGATGGGAGAGGCTCCCTACCGAACAACCCACGTGAAGTGAATGTTTGTGCAACACGATTTCAGTAAAATAACAGCTAGCAATTAAACATGTTGTCCGTACCATCACGTCACCCATTTTTTCCATGGCTAGTCAACCTTTTGTTCGGGCCAGCCCTGTCATTGGTCCCAAGTAGACAATGTCAAAGTTTTGGAGCTTGGTATAATTAGTACCTATAAGCCTTCCATGCCTCGCCCCGCCGCCCGAACTATCGACGCCGAGGGGCTGGCAGCAGCAAGTAATAAGCATTCAATAGATAAGTTATAATATCGACATATGATAGGTGCGACTCCTATATCCTAGGTAGACATTAAGCATTCTGCTACCTGGTCATATAAGGCAGGCAGTTCATGCTGAACCCTTTTTCCTGCATCGTTGTTGGCCTTAGCAAAGACGAAGGTTTGAGAAAACCAGAGTGAGGCTACAGGTGGCTAGGAGGTGCCTAGTTAAGTGCGGAAAGCCATAGCTTCAATTAGCTCCACGGGTAAGGCAGAGAGCTAGCAGGGTTAGGGGAGTGCGGGCGTTTGTGTGTGCATGTGTGTATGTGTGTGTGTGTTGCTAGGACAGCGGCAGTAACCTAGGTTCAGTCACTCGGGTGGCTAGGTTTTGGTCGCTTGAGGCGAGCTTTGACAGGCGTTATGAGCCAACAAGCTCGTAAGTGTACTCGCTGACACCAAACAGCCATCCTGGAACTGTACACATATCTCAGTGTGCGTATTGCAGTAACGACAGAAAGCAGGGAGGCAGTGGTCTATTCTGCCTCGATCGCTCTTAATATGGATGAAGCCCTACATATCATGTTGCCGAGGCAAAAACTGATGGCTGCAAGAGAGGTGTACATACAGAGCGGGATAGTCAGATGATTCAAGAGAAGCATGTGCCAAACCCAAGGCCAGGTGTAATGAACGACATTATCTTACATCAATGTGTGACGCAAGCTGTAGAGTTACTGCGCGTCTGTTTTGCGGAAAGATGCACTTGCCCCGATGGTGGCTGGACTCAAGGCCCTTTTCTCTTTTGACAACACCATGGGTAAGGGCATAATCATACAGAAGAATAGCCCATCATTGGAATCAACCCCAATTCTTGTAACAGCCAAAGACTTCTTCCGTGGCGTACTCTCCAAAAGGTGGAAGTTGACAGAGCATGGGCAACACTCTGTACAACACAAACGCCTAGATAGCATGACTATGCCTTCAACTTGCACTTCCGCCCCCGGCTGCTAACAGAATACCTGACCAGCTGAAATTACCGTTCACACCCTCTCTCACGACCATAGATTCCCTGACGTCCTGCCGCCTCGACGGCTCGACGTCTAAACTGCTGTATTCCCTTTCGGAGAACGAGCGCCCGCAGTAATATGGGGCGTAAAGGGGAAGTCAATGCTCTCTGCTCGTGTATAATGCGAATCGGCAGTTGGAACTTTGAGCTAAAATATTATATGAAGCTGGTGGGTGCTTCAAGGGTAATAATACCCAACGACGGTCGGAGCTAGCTACCGACCATACATGTACCTTATCATCTCCATGAAGGTTACTTGGCAAACGCACGCCAAGATGGCACGGCGGGCATGCCGTGCCGTGCTGGGAGTCGGGATTCTTGATGAACGCTTGCGCTAGACCAGCTTTCATACCAGGTCTTGGCGCGAGCAGTCTGGCGACAGTGTCTGGCATGCCTTGTAACTTGATTAGCAACTCAAAGGCGGGTGGGTGTTCATGAATCGACGTCCCAAACTTATTGCTGTTACGATTCTCCAAAGAAACATACATGTAGGCAGGCACCAAACTATTGGTTCTCTCCACAACATCCATACGCCCTTGTTTGCAACTGAACCCAAACAAAGTGCCTTTTTTTCCCCCTTCATTTTGCAGTCTCCTGCGTCCTAACTACTAACAATATTGTGTTGAGTCTTGTCTCCCGCAATGAGTACTCCGTGCACATTTCCCCAAAGCTCTATACCCCCATGAACTGCACCGGCCTGATAACCGACATAATCGACGAGACTGCTCGAGGGCTGATGCCTTTATGCAGGCCATTAAATCTTGACTTGGAGCCGAACAGTACAAGATTACACGGCTGCCACTTCTCGAAAGTCGGGCTAGTGTGAAACAGTAAGCGAGAGTCAACGTCCATCGTGATACCCCAAGGTTCGCAGATTCGGCAGTCTGCCTAGAATTGCTGATAGAAGTTCTATGGTGGAAGCGATCAACATTGGGGGTTGGGTAGTTGCGTTGCACATCCTCCATCCGGTCTCCTCGTAGATATGAAGGGAATTCGCAGTATAGGATGGGAACTTTTGCATCTAGCAGGGGCAGAAAGATGTTTTCCGGGTTTCTTGATTCTGAGTTACAATGACGTAATCGAGTTCGTGCTGGATACTGCTGTTGCATATAATATCTTGTAGAATCTGTGGAAAGGACTGGAAACTAGCGTTAAGAGGGAAAGTGACAGTATGTTATACATCAAGGTCACGATGCGTGTGCTGAGACTGACTTCAACCTCCCAAGAGATTCTTACTCGGCCCCTCTGTCCATTCATCACTGGGAATGAAATAGCGTGACCATTCGAATAGGGTCTGAACCCTGTCCTTCGATAACCTGCCTATTCGACGTTCATCCCATTGGAAAGAATTGGTTTCCGGAATCCCAATGCGTCTATACCATTTTTACCCGTGACATCATTCATGTACCCTTTTAGTGCTTGAACTCCAGATCCCCCGTCGTAAACCGTTCAAATTTGACTCTCGCTGCATCGACGCCTTGGTCGACAAGAAACTGTGAAATCTCGGTCATGAAGATCTCCGGACCGCAGATGTAGTACTCGGCGCCACCGTGGCCGATATACAGTTCTGCGGGGTCAATCCGGGTGAGGTCCATGCGAAGGCCAAAGTCGCTGAACGAGGAAATCGAGTCGTCATCCTCGACGTCGGCGACCTGGGAGCGGAAGAATATGGTGCTGAAACTGAGGCGTTTGGATGCGATCCTGCGGACATGATCCTCGAACGGCGCCGCGCGGGCCGAGCAGTGGACCCAAGAGATGGGGCGGACGGCCTGGCGGTCGACGATGGTGTTGCAGATGGACATGAGAGGAGTGACGCCAACGCCGGCGGAGATGAGGACGACGGGCTGCGTGCTGGCGGCGTTGGTGTCGAAGAAAAAGTCGCCGGTGGGGTGCGTCAGCTCGACGAGGTCGCCGGGCTTCTTGTCGTTGATGAGGTAGTTTGAAAAGACGCCCGGGTTGAGGTTGACGACGCCGCTACCTTTGCCGACCTTGACGCCTTGATCTCGTTTAACGGTGATGCGATAGTAGTCGGGCCGGGGCGCGTCACTCAGCGAGTACTGCCGTGATTGCAAGTGACCCAGTGCTGGGATGTTTGCGCGGATCGAGATGTACTGACCGGGATAGAAGTCTGGGAGTTGCTTGCCGTCTACGGGAACCATATAAAAGGAGAAAATGTCGTCCGTCTCGGCAACCTTGCGGTAGATGCGGAACTCGCGCCACCCTGTCCACTTGTCTTGGTTGAATTCACGGTACATCTGGGCCTCGCGGCCGATGAGCATCTTGGCCAGGAGCCAGTAGGCCTTTGTCCATGCCTCACGGATCTCTGGCGTCATGGTTGGGCCGAGAACCTGGCCGAAGGCCTGGATGAGGTACTTGCCGACAATATCGTAATGTTCCGGCTGGATTCCGAGGGAGCAGTGTTTATTGCACATGCGCTCGAGTTTAGGGATGAGCTCGCTGATGTGATTGAGGTTGGATGCGAAGGTGAGGATGACACTCGTCAAGGCACGGGGCTGACGGCCGTTGGCCTGATTGACTTTGTTAAAATAATCGTGAAGTTCCGGATGCGCGCGGAGCATATTGGCATAGAATACGGAGGTGATGGTCTCGCCATGCTGGCGGAGAGCAGGGATCGTGCCTTTGACGAGCTGTGATTGCTTGTATGTCAAGGCCATGATTGTGATGATAAGACGAGGCCTTTCTTTGGCCTTTTGGTGGACAAGTTTAGAACTCTCGGCTGATAGTGAATGGTTTTGGCGCCGATGGCAAAACCACGCCTTCTGGTTTGTTGCTGTGTCCGGGTTTCAACGTGGGGCCTAACTGGAGACTGGTAGGTCGGGTGATGGAAGCAGTTGAATAATTAGTTCATCGAGATTTGGACCGGAGAATCTGGAAACACATGAAGAGGGCCTTTTGACTCTTGAGGGCCGGGCTCGGCCCCACGCGAAAGATACAGTCCCGCCAGATACGGTACAAGTTGAATTTGTCCGCGTCCACGCCGATGGACAGACCACAGTCTGACCGTATCCTCCCCCCCCCCTCCTCGTTGTGCAATGTCGCCGTGGGGACTAAAGTGCTCAGGGGCCGCATGCTTAGGTTCAGGCGCAGGCCGTCTCAACGATCAAATATCGTATGATGTTTATACCGTAGTGCAAAAGCAAGCTGGTTCGCCCTCCGAAAACAACATACCCTCATGGGTCATCCGTGCATGGGTCCATGGCTATAAGACCCACAATGAGAAATGACGGGCATACTATGCTAGGCAACGGTTAGCTCGAGGAAGAGCACCGGAGGCAATCGGGCCTCCGCGATGAATCGAACCGCGCTGTAGGATTCAGCCCTGTTCAACTTGATTGTAAATTACAAGGTCAGCCTGATCTCTGTCCACATATTACCGAGCATACCCGGACCGGCTCAACGGCGACAAGTGGATGCATAGAGATCGGCCGGGACATTTACTGGACCCTGGGACTGAATTCCAAGGCTGCCAGCGGAGTAGCCCGCGTGGGCTGCTGAGCAAGCCGAAAGTTATCCGGGATGCTTCTGCAAGTATGCCAAAGGGGCAGAGTAGCATTGGATATGCGCATTAGGTACTCTCACAACGGACTCAGCTGCTTGGGAAGGCTTGTGGCTGTAGTGCTTCAGCGCTGGCCTGCGGCGAAAAGTCGAGGAGGTCGGGCGTTCCGTGAGTAATGCTACTGCCGAGTGCTGCATTAACAGGTGGTCACATTAAACTCTACCTATGTACAGTATGTCAAGTTTGGGCAAACGTGGAAGATTCCGATGAGGGGAGCCAGATGCTGAGTCCCTGAGTCTGACAGAACAAACGTCAGTACATAACATAAAACGTGATGCTCGGTGGGGAAAAGGATTTGCCACAGCAGGGAATTGCCGAATCGCGGCTACAAACTCGTATGATGGTGAGTTTACGACTGCGAGATGAGATGCCCAGCTTAAGGCCCATGGGAACCGCCCAATTACATCATACACGAATGGAGAGTTGCGCCTTACGCCCACGCTACCACGAGCTTTGGAAAGTGAGCGCGTAGAAGGTAAATCCATGCACAATTTCCGTACCCCGGTTCGTTTAGGAAAACATCCATATCTCTGGTTCTTTTCCCCTTACTTTCAAATTTCTACCCGCTCGGTGGGGGGAGAGTTGCTTTCTCACCGGATCTTATGGGGGCCAATCACGCTCAGTCTAAGAAAGGATGATACCTATTACTACCGACTGCATGGCAAATAGGAGGAACACTTCCTCTCGGCAAAGAGGTGCAAACAAATGGTGATGAATTTATCTTGCTGCTCACTGGCCAATCCGGGCAAGGTGCGCCCAAAAGGTTTGCACCATATTAATTACGTGCCACGTACGTCGTAGTTCGTTTCGCTCGCAGGGATCCGTTCGCAAATACATGTAGCAACTTGGCAATCGCTGACTCTGAGTTTACCTAAAGTGTAGCTATTGATCCACGACTTCGCTACTGACATTTCGTCACGCTACGAAGTTCACGCCCATCCCTGTTCACCTTCGCCTTTCTGAACAATGGGGTTGGAACGAGACGCCGTCGCCCGTTGACCACGTTGTTGGACAGGGTTCCTTGGGCCAGCAACGTGCTGTAGCCCCCATCAATCATCGTAAGCAAACCCCGCATAGCCTCTCAAAGTTAAGGCTTGCAACTGCTTTGGGCCGCCAAGCCCACCAGACGTTCTCTGTGATCAAGATCAGTACTCGACGGACCAGCACACCATTGGCGAAACCCTTCACCATTATCGGAGACTTTCAAAAGCCCCTTGTAATCTTCGAAGGTTCCCTCTGCTCTCATTATCTAGTCCTGGTACCAGAATAACCGTACTGGCTGGCAACATCCTCTCCATGCCACCAACACCGACAAGCTAGTTGAATCTAGAAGCACCCCGGCTAGAGCCTTTCTCCCCAAAGACAGAAAAACTGCTGACTTTTCCTCGTCTAAGCCTAGCGAGCGGGCCGATAGCCCCAAAGCCTGGCCTCCTTGCTCAATGGGCCGAGGCATACCTACTGAGAGAGTCGTAAAGTGATGTGTCATTTTTTGGCATGTTTCCCCTTTTTGCAACCCTAGGAACTCATGGGAGCTATTTATTGTCTCCCGTATATCATTTGTCGCTACCACAGCTGACCATACCCCTAAAGCGAGGCTCTTCCATACTGTTTACTATTCAATTGTTTTTCACCAAGGTCTTTGCTCCAACATGTGTGATGCTTCGCCTACTACTCATCCCGACGCACAAGTATTCGTAACCTTGATTTGGCGAGAGCAAACATTGTCGCATAATTCATCCGTCCCCACCAGCATGTCCGTCTTTGTTACCTTTTCTTTTCTTCTTCTTCTTCTTCTTCTTCTCGTAATTCTCCACGTTGAGACAAGCGATGTCTGCCCAGTTAATACCGGTTAATAGCCGAGAAACAAACAACCAGCCAGTGGTCGTGCTGGGTCGCTAGAAATAGCCCATGCTTCGGAACCACGCGGCCTGACCAAGGATGGCCGCATTACCCCCTCCTCCATTTCACCGCCGCTGGGCTGTATACCGCCAGAGTACGGATAGGCACCGCTAAACCTAGCAATTTGAACTAGTAGTAATGCCGGGCGAGCAAAGTCTGGTGCATCTACGCAGTCGGTAGCGCCGAAATCTCGTTCGATTCTGCAACAATCAACTTCTTACACGTGCTCGCTAGGAGTCATTGGCCCCGGAGCTTGTCCATATGGCATGTCGTCCACATATCCCTGATAACCCCCCGTCGGTTTACCGACCCCCTCCTTCTGAGGAGTCAGATATGAGTGATTTTAGCTAATTGTAATTGGTCGCGGTCTGGTCGCATTTTCCATCACAGACCTTTCGTTGGCCGCATAGGAAATGATATCGTAGATTCACAGGGCAGGCGTCAGGACATCCGATTATGAGCTTCTACCATAGGGCGGATGTGGACCGGATTGATACCTCCACGCTGTTAACAACTGGCTCTTCAAACTAACAGGCAAGCAACACTCTGTTATCTCTGCTCAAATCTTCCGAAACTCTTGTCCCTTTCCTCTATGTCCTTTATTATACAAGAGTGTACGCAACCTTGCAGTGAAAAAATAGGCGCCTTTAACAATGACGATGTTCCAACGCCTGCATCTAGATTTCGTCACAATGGTTTGGACCCTGTATCATTGGGTTTCCAAGAAGAACCATCAGAACGCGGATTACGAATGAGTTTCGGCTTCCTAATAGCCCATAAGTGACTGTCAACATGAGTCCTTGCATAGGGTCAAAGACTCAAAGTTTCCACAGCACAGGTTTGTGAAGCCCGAAACTATGGCAAGTCGGTCAAAACGCGTGGCTCAGCGAGCATCAAAAACGCTGATGGACTGGTTCGTCTGAAAAGATCGTCAAAAACTATCAATATTTGTGACTCGCTGTGCACACAGCATAACCTTGGGTCGAAGAATTGATGCAGCCTATAAGTGGTACTCAATACAAGAAAGCGAACGTGTGAGATAATCCTCACGAGCAATGCGATACACCAGTTGAGGAGAAGAATTATCTAAGCAATACGGTGGAATCACCGAGGCTAGACTCTTTGCAAACTCGATAGCAGACGTGCGCTCAGAACCATATGGAGCTGTATGAGACAACGGTCGTGAGAACAAGCCCTTACAAAATTGATTATACACGTGGTTGTCATGTTCATTAGTAGCTTTCCCGCACTGGCTGGTTAGACTCTCAAAACTTGTGCCTAGGCAGTCTATCAGCTCCAAGTGCCTGGGTCTTTCAGGTTTATGATTATGGCTAATTCCCCGTCTTCTCTCAATGACGTCGGTGATGTGGTAGCACTATGCAGTAGCGTGACGGATAACGTGCAAGTTGTGCGATGACGCGAGTCAAGTGAAACAGGTGTCTAAGCGGCCAAAAGTCACTTTAATGAGTGGGTTGGATTGTGAAGTCGAAGTAAAGTTATCAACTGAGATAACGATGTGAAACTCGCTAATACGGCACACCGTACATCGGCTCTGCATGTTGAGTGTCCCCGGTCTTCCTATCCGGCGTTGTAAGAAGCAAAGGCGAGGCAACAGATTAGCCATCTATCAGACCCCGCCGCACCCGGTTTACCGCGGCCCGGGTCTTTATTAGTCAGTCCCGAGATCGGCTCCGAGTCGGGGCTGATAACGACGACCCCGCGTCCTTAGGCGTGTAGCTACCTTTATGTCGGAATGGGTTGAAACTTTGGCTGATTGTCTCGGTTTCATTATCGCTCCAAGATTGTGTCCGCTGAAAAGCTGGGTGCAGGTGAATATTGACAATCGTCTCACTCACCGACAAGGCAATCTGATCGTCGTATATCCCACTTCATTATCGAGCCTCGTCCTATTTCCGCTAGAGGCACCTAGATCATTGCAACAACGCCGCAATGTCTGACGATCCGGTCCCAGTACCAAAAGCTCTCAAGCCATACTGGCGGAAGGATTTGCACACTCTCGATAGCCATCAAAGCTGTGAAACCTTGCCCGCAGAACAAGACATTGTCATCATCGGCGCCGGATACGCGGGCGCTGCCTTAGCCTACTACCTGCTTGACGAGGTGGAGGAGTCCTCGCGTCCTAGCGTCACCATCCTCGAAGCCAGGGAGGCATGCTCCGGAGCAACGGCTCGTAACGGTAACTGTCCCGCATCGACTAAACCGGCTTGCGCTGACAATGAGAAGGTGGCCATGTTAGACCCGATCTCTTTGCTGGCCTGCCCAGTCGTATCAAGAAATTCGGCCAAGAGGCAGCGGATGAGGTGGCTCTGTTCGAGTTGGCCAATTTCCATGCGGTGAGGGATTTGGTTCGAGAAAAGAACATTGATTGCGACTTCAGAGTCACCACCTCGATGGCGGTGGTTAGAGACGAAAACCTTGCGAGGGAGATGAAGGAAATCCTTGATGGACTTTTGCAACGGGGATCGCCGACCGCGAAGCTGGTTCACTATGTCGACGGAAAGGCCGCTGAAACATTTTCAGGCGTCAAAGGGGCAACGGCTGCCTTTTCCTTTGAAGCAGGTTCGATTTGGTACTGTCTCAACCGAATCATGGACGACGTATCACAGTAGAACAGAGGCTGACTTCTCTCAGGCCATACAAGCTGGTTCTCTTCCTTCTGTCGCAAGCTGTCAACAAGGGGGCCCAGCTGCACACTCACACGCCCGTTACCAAGGTCTCAGAGACCCAAGAGAATGGCTTCTGGAACGTCACCACGCCCAGAGGTACGATAAGAGCAAAGAATGTTCTCTACGCGTCCAACGGCTACACCTCGACGATACTCCCAGAGTACAAGAACCGCATCATCCCAGTCCGCGGCATCTGCAGTCATATCGCCGTTCCCGATGGCACTGCGCATCCACATCTCCCAATGACCTTCTCGCTGCGGCATGGACCGGGTCTCTTTGATTACCAGGTCACGCGGCCTGATGGCAGCATTGTTGCTGGCGGTGCCAGGGTCAAGGTCATCCCGCATGTAGAGGAGTGGTACAATGTCTGGGACGACTCCAAGCTGATTGAACCTGCGGCTCATTACTTTGATGACTACATGCAAAGAAATTTTCGTGGGTGGGAGAATAGCGGTGCCAAGGTGGACAGCATCTGGACAGGAATCATGGGGGTAAGTTGCTCGACACGCTGGTGCTCCGCGTAATGTGTTGGGACGGGTCCGAGGCATATTAGCTAACTCGACGGGAATAGTACACCAACGACCTCTTACCCCATGCCGGCCCTGTGCCATCGAAACCTGGGCAGTATATATGTGCGGGGTTCAACGGACACGGCATGTCCTTCATCCTGTTGACGGCCAGAGGTGTGGCGAAGATGGTGCGGGAAAACGTGCCGCTCTCGCAGTCCGGTATTCCGCGGCACTTTGAGACAAGCGAGCGCAGGCTTCAGCAAGACAAGAACGAGCTCCTTGCCTAACCGGCAGACTTGGTTCCGACATGATCCCAAGTTGCGTAGATAGAGAACCGACTATACTGCGTGACGTACGTATGTAGTTAATACCTCTATTCTTATCCCACTTAAAAACTCATGTAGTAGTAGGGGCGTTTGGTCGTAAAAAGTAGTCTCGCGCCAACGCTACAATACCAATTTCGACTACCTCAGGTACTTTTGTGAGAAGAATCGGGGCAGAGCTGTCGAAATTCAGCGCAGTCGGTAGATGCCAAATGCCCATTTTCTGGTTGAAGCCGGCTCTGACTCTGTTGGTCCGACGGCGGAACGCAGCATTTGACGATGGTGATACACGCAAGGCCGATATAAATCGATCAAGTGGCTACTCTACGGGCCGGAGGAAGTGCTTCCATGATGGAACCTGTTCATGGCTATTGAAATGTCATGTGAGGGATCTGGTAATAGTCTCGACAAGTGTGCACCATTTCAGTGCCAATTTTTTAATGATACCGGAAGACAGTAATCGATTGGGATGGCTTTTCATCTATTATTCGTAAATCGTCATACTACATGTCAGGCGTTATGTACTGCCGTTCCTTGGTTACATCGGCCATCCATGCTGCTATTAGGCCAGGCCTTTTGATTTTGTTCAATATTATCATTCTTTTGGATCACTAGTGGTCGAGGTTAGCTTCGGCCCGGCACCATGTTATCGGAACGTTCAACTTACAATGTCGATCCATCTGGCCATCCACTTGTTGACGGCGGCCTTGGCCTCGTCGACGAGACCGAGCTCAAGAAGCAGCTGGACAGAGCCACGGATGCCGGAATCAAGAGCCGATGCGATCCAAGCGTGTGTGTAGGAAGTGTGCTCTCCGATGAAGATCATCTAGTTTTGACCATTAGCAATGTGGCACCGAATACCAGGTACCAGCAGGGAGATACTCACGTTGTCGTACGTCTTGAAGTATTCGGGGATGTACAGTTGGTGCTGACCAGCGACCGGGCTCGCCCAGCTGCCACTCTCGAGAGGGTCGAGGACCCAGCAGCGGCGGTTGTACTTGCCGGTGTAGAGATCCCTGGCGTTCTCGCCGTGAATCTCGACCATGGCATCGAGGACATACTGCACGTGCTCCTCCTCCGAGACGGAGGCCCAGCGGTGGCCCCAGTCGCCGGAAATATAAGAAGCCAGCATCGTGGCCGGGCCGGTGCCGTTGATGTTGTACGAGGGGTAGCAGATCGAGCCGATGGCAGGGATGTCAGAGGTCGTGCTGCAACCGCCAATGATGGGGTTTTCATAGTGCTCCCAGAAGCGCTCCGAGAACTCGAGGGCAACCTTGCAGGCGCTGGTGTAGGGGAGCTCCGTGATGGCGTTGCTCATGGTCAGGGGCAGCGAGGGGAGGCGCCACTTGCGGACGATGGAGAAGGGGACGGCCACAAGGGCATAGTCGTACGAGGCGCTCTCGAAAGTCTGGTTCTTGAACGACTCGCGCCATTGAAGGTTTACGCGGGAGTTCTCCGAGTCGAACTGGATGCGCTCGATCTTGCGGTTCATGGTCGTGATGCTGTCGACGTGGGGATGGAAGGCCGAGGGGAGACGGCTGAGACCACCATCAATGGTCTTCCAGGACGCAGCCTGGAAGTACAAGCCCTCGTAGAGGGAGTCCCAGAACGAGCTAGCGCTGTAACTGCCGAGAGCGTCGGTCGAGTTGAGGGAGCCCTTCAGGTAGTTTACCATAAAGGCAAACTCGGACCAGACATCTCCTCCGAGGCCCTTGAGACCCGAGTCAAGGAACTCGCGGTGAGCCTTGAACATGTTTGTGGCCATGAGGACGGAGAAGTCGCTGCCGGGGAGGTACTTGTCAAGCTCCTTGGAGAGGACGTTGGTGGACTCATCGTTGGCAGTGCCAATGGCGAGAGAGGAGTTGGCGGCGATCTGGGCAAGGGTCGGCGGCAGACCGTTGGCCAGCTTGATGCCGTTCTTGTAGGAGAGACCGTTCTTGTTGCTCTGGATCCATGGAATAAAGTCGACGCTCAGGTTCTTGTCGTGTTTGTTGAGCTCGTTCATCTCAGCCGCGAGCTGGAAGACGAGCTGATGATCGGTGATGTTGTAGGTCGTGTTGGTCTTCGGGTCAACGTAATGCTCAGGGAAGCGCATCGGACCCATCTCCTGATAGGAGTAGTCGAAGGGACCCCCACTGAGGTACTCGGTATGGACACGGCCGCCGAGACGCTGACCAGCCTCGATGATGCTGATGTTGGTCATGCCGGCCTGGGAGAGGACGAGGTAACTCATCAGACCAGACATGCCGGCACCGAGAATGGCAACGTGCTTGGACTTGGCAGCATCGACATCGACCACGGCAGGCTCCTTGTCCTTGAGCAGGTTGACGCCTTCGAACCAGGGACCAAGAGTGTCAATGCCGGTGTCGTTGTTCATGTGGATGGCTGCATGTTCTGCTTTAGTATAACAAACAGTGCCCGAGGACGGCGAGTCGACCTACATCGCTTCTGGACACGACGCTTCCAGTTGTGCTGGAGCGTCTGAGGCTCACTTCGACCCAACAGCTTGCCGGAAGCACCCCACGCAGAGATGCATTGCTCTGACGAAGCATCCTCTGGGAGAACCCAGACGAGACGCTGGGAGTCGCGCACCTCAGTCTTGGAAATGGTGTGATGGGCGTCATCTAGTGAGACACCCCGGCAGGGCCCGTAAGTGAAGGTGACGGTCTCGTTGATAGGTTTCTCGAGACCGATGTGGACGTTGGAGACACGCGATGAGACTGCGCTTCGTGTCTCGAGCTTCATGGGAAGGCCAGAAGCAGCCGCAAGGGCGCTTCCTGCAACGAAGGAGAGGATCCAGCGGGCCATTGTAAAGGAAGAGGATCAGACAGAGGATACCCGGGTGAGCTTGGCGTGAGGATAAATCTCTAGAATCCTCCTTTTGCTACTTATAGACCGGCTCCCCTCCTTTTATAGGAAGAAGGGCGAGACTTTGCCGAAGGTAACCACCCTGCTAAAGATATGATGTGGAAACGATGCCGATACCGATGTCCAAACCCAGGCAGGCTCGGCCGATGGCCGTTGCATATCCAATCCCAGCAGTGCCTAATCCTCGAACATCACAATATTGGTCACCGAGTGGCGGCCGCTTCGCGATGCCGGCCCGCTCGTACTTGCAACGCGGCGGATACAACGTCAAGGGTAGCTCATGTAAGCAAGTCTGACCTCCATTAGGGGCTTTACAGTGCTTTTTCTTTTTGATACCATGCCGGATGAAGCAGGTGGGAGGAGTCAGACAGAGCTCTCTCCGTGGCTCACCATGTGGTTGTCATGCATACTGACGTCGCTAAGGTACAGACGTTGCCGGTCCTAAGACCCGGATCATTGGGCAACGATCCTTATCAGTGGATAGGGCGCAGTGCAGGCGCCGAGATATGAAGAGAGAAGGAAAAATGGCGGTGGCTTCGACCCCGTTTGGCGGGGCGTGATAGGAGCCGACCCCGTTCACTTGGCCTCCGGATGCCGCGGCGGAGAAGGCATTCGATGGCCTGTCTGTGGGGCACTGGGCTGGGAAGACCGGGAACCTGTAAAGTTGCAAGCTTTCCATCCGCGGTATCTTGTCTGTTTGCGCCCTTGCTGAAGACATGGGATCTGGAAAAGGATGGGGTGGGTGGGCCGGGATGAGATGAGAGTTCTCCGGCTTCCGCCGGGTAACCAAGAGAGAGGCTGCAGTTATCAGAACGTGTTAGATACCTGGTGTATCTTTTGACACGTTGCATGGGATGGTACAGAATCTATGCTGGCCGTCAGAAAAGATGTTTCCTCGGTATGATTTGGCCATGAATGCGGCATGCCCAGGCGCGATCATTGATGTCTGTATGATGGAACCGAGGACATCTTATTCGAGGGGACGGAAGCCAAGACGTAGACTTGCAGTGCTTGGCATGTTGTTTCTTACTTCCTACTAGTCGGCAGTATTGGCAGAAGTGAGATACACTCGCTACAGGTACTTTGTGCAGATGGGAGAGAGAGAGACTAAACACAACTCCTGAGGCATGGGATCCCGAACCCGTCGGCCGCGGCCAGGTCCAGCCCGCTCGCTCCGGTCACGGCCCAGCTGCGAGGATCGTGAATTCAGTTACTCTTCACGAGCTGTGGGTTCGAGGTGGGAATTTTCCAGAAATTTGCCCGCCGGCGTTGCTTCTTCGTGAATGGAACGTAACTCTGCACCCGAAAAGGCTTGAACCGAGTTGAGATAAGGACAAATACCGCAACCAAGCTCGAGCAGGATTATCTAGGCGGGCGAGAGGGGCCGAAGTCCACTAATTGGTGCGAGATAACCGATTCGAAAGACCAGGGAAGAGATAAGAGATTTGCTTTGCTAACTAGTGTCGGCGTGTGTGGGAGGGGGTTTGGGCGGGTCGGTGTTGGTGGTATTGGTGGTGGTGGGTGAGAGAAAATATACAACAGGAAAAATCAAAGGTGTTGACTTGTAGTTAGGATATTTGAGCAGCAGACAGTCGACTGGTAACAATTTGAGTCTATCGAAGGTTCAGCAGTTGATTCTCTCTTTAAACGGAGTAAAGTAACAATGGCACAAGGGTTAGAGCCGCAGAAAGTGTCCTTCGGCATGATGGCATCATTGGCAGCCAATTGGCGCCCCAGAGTGACTAAGGACCCTGATCGGGAATCTCCACAGCTGGGTACCTACACTAATATCAGTAGAAGGGGAGGGATAGCGCCTGGCTCGCTTCCGCTTCCGCTTCCGCTCCGTTCCGTTCTGCGGCTCTGCTGCTTGTTTCCCCTCTCTGACCTGTCACGATCTGTGCATTCATCAGAACCAGATTCCGGGGTAGCGGTAACTACTGAAGTCTTGCGGCCGCAACTGTACGCCCGCAGGAGCATAGCTACACACGTTGTGCCCAGCCGTGTTCTTCAGCTTCCAGTGCTAGGAACTGCTGCTCCTCACTGAGCGGGCTACTGAGCCGAACTGCATCACAAAAGGGTTCCTGGATAGCTTTCGATGGCTGAAGCCGCAGGATCGACCGAACCCCCGCCGTGGTGGGCGGCCTTTCCCGCACCCAAGGCCAAGGCGCCCGAGATCGAGGCTGACGAGGTCATGGGGTTGCTTGAGGCTCAAGATGCGGCAGGAAGAGACGCTTCCCGCGATTTTCTGCTCGTTGACGTGCGCCGCAACGACTTTGAGGGTGGCACCATCGCAACGTCCATCAACTTCCCTGCCCAGTCCCTCTATCAGACGAGACCAATCATTCATCAGCTGTGCAAGCAAGCCGGTGTCAGGCGTGTTATATTTTACTGCGGTGAGTTTTCCGCCGTCTGTCTGTCCGTTTAGCCTGTCTGGAAACCCCCCCCCCCTCTTTCGGCGCCCTTCCTCCCTTGCTGAAGCCGTCCAGGGAGCAGTAATGGTCGTGGTCCACGGTCTGCGAATTGGCTACAGGACTACTTTGACGAAGTAGGCGAGGCTGGTATCCAAGCCGTCATCCTCAAAGGCGGCATCAAGGGATGGGTGCGCAAGTACGGCGGCCGCAAGATGGACTGGTACGACGAGAGATCGTGGGTCGATGTCGCAAAATAGGCGACCCCCAACATCCACCCGACGTGGTTCCATAGCTGCGGCATGTTGTTCCGTCCGAATGTGACATCTTTTCTGCTGGTATCTAGGATATTTCATCTCTGTCCCGTCTTGAACCAAAAAGAAGAAAATTGGAAAAAAAGCATCGTTCTTTTTTTGCCGTAATAACGCCATGTAAACCCTGGGATACGATTTTGCAGAACTCGACCTCCTGGCTAAGATTCTTCGTTTACCGCTGGTGGTTGCGGTCGTCACCGCCGATTCTTTCGAGCGCCTCGAGCATAACGACTGAGTTGCCGCGGATGACCTACCTTACGTTAGCTTCTGGACAGCACGCTTGTGAGGGAAGTTTGGGTATACATACAACCATGCCTAACCGAACCTTCTCGCCACCCTCCTTCTCTTCAACCGCCTCGTCCAAAACAATGTTCAGGAAGACCTGCGGCACAGGTTAGCAAGGTTCGATTCCTCCCAAGAGCTCTGCATCAACAACACATACATCGTAGCCGCGGAGAACGCCGATGACCTTGCGGCTGCCGTTAAGTTGGACAAACAGTCTCTTATCGAGATACTGTGGAAGAATTGGTTAGCAATATGTCGCTCGAAATGGAGGCACAAGGGGCACGATGCCGGATGGGATTTGCAGGCCATCCGTTTTCTTTTTTGGCAGTACATCAAACAAGTCCGGAGACTCTGGTATGTCCGTCAGGAATCGGGGCTTCCGTACCTTCTTCAGCTCAGGCTGTGCGGGCGCCATCTTTCCTGTACGAGGGTGTGTATGCGACTTGAGTGAAGTGACGATTCGGTGGGTGGTGGCTGGTTCGATGATGATGTCGCGTTCAATGGGCTTTGCGACGCGACAGAGCTCTATTCTACCTGTCTGCAGCCTGGCCGAGGGGGATCTGTATTTTGGGTGGAGTCACGTGGAGATAAGGTCCTTATCGCATCGCATCGAACCAAGGTGCGCGCATCCGCCTTGTGAATTTCGGATCTGCCTGACATCAACGGGCGTAGTAGAGTCAGTTCAATGCCTACCATCTGCCCAAGATGAGCGCGTTTACACCAAAAAGAAAAGCAAAAGTCATCAAGGTTCTTGACGACGACGAAGATGATACCGGAAAGGCCTCGCCGACTGGCCAAGAGCCCGTGAAGGATGGTGAGTCTACTGTTCCGCTCCAAAGACCATGCGCTGATTTCGTCGTTCGCAAGGCTAACGGGATGCCAGACGCTGCTGCACCGGTAGTAGTCAAGTTTACAAGAAAGCCCATTCGACAATCGGGTCTGCGTAAGAGCATCAACTTTAACGAGCCCGACGATTCGAACGGCGGCGTCGCGGTCGGCGATTCTGCGAAACCGAAAGCTGTCCCCACGCAGGATGACGACGAGGACGATGGCCCGGTGGTGATTCGGCCAGCGGTCAGCCGGTCGAGTTCGTTGAAGCAGAAGAAGCGCAAATCCACCTCCAGGCTGTCGTTTGGCGGCAGAGAAGGTGACGGCGACGATGTGCCGAAGACGGAGTACACGACGCCGAAGAAGTCAACGCTGGGCTACCAGGCGTTGGAGAACAGCGCCCTGAAGAACAGACTGCCCATGCGCGCATTCCGCGATGAGGACGAGGACCGCCCGAGGTACAGCAAGGAATACCTCAGTGAGCTACAGAACTCGACACCAAACACGCCGCAGAGCTTGACCTCTCTGCGCATGCAGGACGAGGACGGCATGGACCTGGACGACTCCGAGCTTGAGGGAGCGTTGATCGTCAACGAGGACGAATTCGCGTCCCGGCCGCACCAGACGAGCATCCTCACCGAGGCCGAGATTCAGGAGAGGAAACAACGCCGGGCAAGGCTCGCGCATGAACAACAAGACGACGACTTCATATCCTTTGACGATGACGATGCCGGCGGCACTTCCCTGCGTAAAAAGAAGAACGACACGCGCCTCGTGCGCGAGGACGAAGATCTCGGCGAAGGATTCGACGACTTTGTCGAGGACGGGGGCCTGTCGCTGGGCAAAAAGGCCGAGAGGGAGGAGAAAATGCGTCGGAGGCGCGAGATGGCCGAGCAGATCCAGATGGCCGAGGGCGGATCGGACGAAGAGTCCGACGCCTCGGAGGCGGAGCGGCGTGCGGCTTTCGAGGCGGCGCAGACGAGGTCCGGGATGGATGGTCTGCAGAAGCCCGAGCGCAACCCCGCGGAGCATCTGCTGCAGGTTCCGCCCAAGATCACGCCGCTCCCGAGTCTCACCGATTGCCTGTCGAGGCTGCAGACGACGATGCGGGCCATGGAGTTGGATCTGGCGGAAAAGAAGAAGCGCGTCGAGGCGCTGAGACAGGAGAAGGACGGCATCATGACGAGGAAGGACGAGGTGCAGCAGCTCCTTAACGAGGCCGGGCAAAAGTACACCGCCGCACTCGGGACCGGAGCGTCGGCTGAATCAACCACCCAGTCACCCGCCCGGCAGATCACGAACGCCGGAGCGAGCGAGCTGAGGGCTGAAAGGGGCCTGGAGAGTCTGGGCACCACGCCGAATGAGCGTCCTGACGTGGGGGAACTGGGCTAGAGGCAACAGCCCAAAAAAAAAAAACATGATCCACACAAATCGATACCCTAGAGATTCACTCCGAATCATGTCATCATAGCTTCAATTTCTTTTTTTCGATTGTCTAAGAAATGCCCTCTCCGTATCAAAGAGAGAAATGTCCTGCCAATGCCAACGCCACATGAGAATACACTTATGGTACAGACTACCACTTGCCAATTATAAGCACAGTCACTCTTGCCTTGCACCACGGCAAGGCCCGCCCTGTTTGTGGAACATCAACGACGGTCCTATTTCGTCTTGGAAACTCCGGCACCAATGACGCCCGGAAGCTTCTCCTCGCCGACGCTAAAGAGCAGACCGATGGCTGCAGTAAGGATACCAACCAAGGCGATACCGAAACCGACGAAGAGCCAGAAAGGAACGCTAACGTCAACCTTCTGGCAGGCCCTGCCGCCCCAGTGCGTGCGGCTGCCAGACTTGCTCTCGGTGCTGAGACACTTACAGGCGAAGCATGTGCCCTGGTCGTTGCCGTTGGGCGTGGCGTACTTGTTGAGGCACTGTCCGTGTCCCGAGCATTTGTTGGTGGCCTTTTCACAGGCATCCTGGGAATCGTAGCAAGATCTAATGGTACCTCTCTGAATTTGTCCGGGGAATGGAGCAGTGCTCTGAACGGGGCTAGTAGGCGCGGGCTTCTGTTGGCCGTCCGATTCGGTCATGACCTCCTCGACTTTGCGGCGACGAAGCTCATCAGAGTTGGAGGACCAGTGGCGGACCTGCGAGTTGCGAGACGACTCAGGCATGGCGATGATAACGGTCTCCATCTCGCCGTTGGCAGCGAGCTGCTTCAGGAGAGAGGCGCTCTCGGAGAGGGAGGAAAGGATAGACGGGTCCTAGGAAAGAGTCAACGTCAGTTACCCAAAAGACATGGGACGCGGTCGACGGGATGAGTGTTTACCTTGTTTACATCGTATCTGACAACGGATGACTTGCCACTCCAGCATTGCTCCGCAAAGGGGTTGATGGCCTTATCGAAAGCACAGTGCTTGGAGGTGACGCCAACCGAGGGGAAGTCGTTGGCCAGCAGTAGGTCGTTGGCCGTAGTCGAGGGGACATCTCCAACCCTGAAGCTAGGTCCAGAGCCAGCCAGTGACTTTTGGAGCGACTTGGCATCGTTAGAAGTGATGCCTTCCAGCATCACGACGAGCTGGGACGGGTTTGTAGAGGCGGCATTGCCGAACAGGCCCTTGGGGGCCTTGCCAAACTCGTTCATGTAGTTGACGGCCTTCTCGTTCGAGATAGACTCGGGGAGGTCCCAGGATGCGTGCTGGCCCTCGGGGGATAGACGCTGCAGTAGGATGAGACGGGCAATCTGTCGTGGTAATGACGGGATGTCGGGATTTGAAGACTGCTTGGATTGCAATAGATATACGTCAGCGGGCTGGTCGGAGGAGAGCGCAGTCGCGACACCGGCCAGGGCTGTCGCAAGCCCCAAGGAGAGCTTCATTGTAGCTTTTGTCCTGGATGGAGCTCGGAGATGGGATTCGGGAAGATGGCGATACGGAGGGGTGGGTGAAGCGGTTTGTTTGATGGTGCTGCTGCTCTTTCTCTCACTCTTTCCAAGCTGCGGCGTCGAGGAAGTCGAGCTCACGCTGCTGCGGCGGAGTAGTGCTGCTAGTGCTGCACGTTTCCACTTCTTTGGGCGGGATCCACTCGTACCCCCCGTGTCTCGTGCTCGGAGCTCGGTTGACGTGTTCTTCCGACGGGTGTCTGTCTGTTTGGCCGTCTGGCTGTTTGTACCTACCAACCCACCTTGGTGAGGTGGGGATGTACCGTCATTTTGTTCTTTGATACACACTGTACGAGGCCTCCTGTAGTAGGTAATTAATTGCGCCTCATCCTGCTATAGATACGATGTAGATACCTAAATTTCCGCCTAGGTAATCCACCTACTGACGGCGGCACATTAGCCGGCCTAGCTGACACTGTACGCCGACTCGCCTCTAATAACAGAACCTCGAACGGCCGCCCGCTGAGAGAAGGGACCAGCGCACAAGCAGTGAAGTCGCGCATTCATTCAATCGCCGCCGGGACCAACTTAGCCAGGGTCCTCGTGAATCCCCATTCAAGCCACACCCAAACCTACCTTTCCTACCAGAAGTCGCAGCAAAGTCGCCGACATTCAGCGCAGCCTTGTGTACTTAGCTGGTACATCTCTTTCTTGACTATTCCTTTTAGCCCGAACCCTCGACGGTGCATGTTTACCTCTTTGACGCCGTCTTTCTTGCTCCCGCTGGCGTTGAGAACGACCTCGGCTCATTTCCAACCATCATCGCCACGCACATTCCGAGTTTGACATCCCACCATCGGACCCTTGCACTTGTACCGATCAGCTCTTTCCTCTACCTCCACTCGGCCGCCGAAGCTCGGCGAGCCTGCTCTCAGCAACGATGTGGCGGTTCTTACGATCTCGCATGGGGGCAGCACGCGCGAACACTCTGGCTGCTCGGGCAATCGCGGCAAAAGTTCCCGGCCGGCAAACCGTTATTGTACAGAGGGTCAAGATATCCAAGCCCATATTTAGACCGAAGTGCGTAGGCAAGGCATTCCGCAGGCTTGAGCTTGGTTGCTAACTTTGGGAAGAACATTCCTCCTCGGCGCAGGCATTTCGCTTGTCTGCTACCATGTGTACTGGTCGACCGTACTGAATCCCTTTTTCCAACATGTAGACCGAGAATACGAGAGCCTCTCGATGGCAGAGAAGAAGGCGCTGGATGAAGAATTGGATGAGGAGGTGGAACCGTGGTTTATCCCGTTTCCTTTCACAACCGAAGCCATCATCCAGCCACCGTACAGAGGCAGTGACCGGGAGTGGCAGCAGTATATACAGATCAGCAAGGATAGAAAGACCCAGCAGCAGATACGCAGTAAGTAGTATCTCCTCCAGCGCCGTTTCTCGTCGAGTTTGCTAACAAAGTCCCTCCTTTCAGGTGAGCTGTCCCAAACCGTGAAGGGCGCCGTCGAAAGCCACCCACTACTCACGGCCAGAGGCGGTACCCGGGTGCAGGTTAGGAGATATTGGCTGGACATTGATTTCCCTGCCAGGCCACCCCCGGTCTTCTATTCTTCCGGGTAGGCCGTCTTCACTCCTCCGTTATTACATGGAATACACTAACATGACTTTACAGACTGCTGGTGCAAGGTGATGGGCTCTACTGGTCCCGGCAAGAGGTCGACTCATATACCGCCAACCGATTGGAGAAGATCATTTGGCCACACGCTATGGCTTCTGCAGCATGGGCATTTACATCCAAGTTTGTTAAACTGCACGTTACGGGCATATCCCGGGCACTGGGCTTCGAATCCAGCAAGCCCATCCAGCCTTTCCCGCCAATACCAGGCGGCAACGTGCAACAGAAAACCGAAGGGCCTCTGCCGTCTGCCAACAGACAGACTCCGGACGGCACACCGGCAGAGAACGCCTCTCACGACGTCAGCGACACAGCGGGTCCCCGACAGACGGACGACTCTGAGAGCGGCGGCACGACCAACTTTGTCAGGGAGACGGCCATTTCCCAGGCCGATGGTATGAAGCATATCACGGCAGGGCCAGTAAGGGAGTTTTGGAAGAAACTGTCGCAAACGTGGGCTCCGCCGAGGCAGCACCCTCCGCGTGGATGCGTCCTCGTCTCTGGGTTCGTTGAATGCGATATGCCCAGAGCTAATGTGGTGATTGACGTCGTGGGTTTCTGGAATCCCAAGACGAAGACGTTCGATTCTAGCTTGACCTTCATGTCCCTCAGAAGGTTTCAGCCAAAGCGTCAGGCTCCTTTACGAGCGTAATGGGGTCTCTACGAGACAGGGGTGGGATAGCGATGAGTGTATATCATTTGCATAAGGGCGGCGTTCGGGGTAGCGGCGGAGTATCTACTCTACTTGTGCCCCTTGGGTTTCTGCGGCATTGTTTGGCGAATAGATTTCGCCAACAAGATGTGCATTGGTTTGGGAGTTTAGCGTGAGCCCCCGAGGTCGCCGCCAAACGAAGCGTTCTATACACTGCTAGATTGAGCGTTTGCTTTGTTGGATATCAAGATACCTTAGATGATGAGCCCAGAAGTCGATCTGAGGCGGAGCAGCTAGACAAAACGGGAGAGTTCAAATTCCCTCTCTCTCTCAATTGCTTTTTTCAGGAACAACTGCCATGGCCTGACCTCAATGCGGCCCGCCGCTTGCTCAGTCTTGTTGACGTCAGGAAGATCGTGCCTAGTGTATGTAGTTAGTCATTCCCCCGGATAGGTAAGTAGGTAGACGGATGGTTGTCAAGCGAGGCCAAACGATGTCTCTCGTATCCTACCTATTGACTCAGGCCGAAGCCATCACTCTACCCCACGACAAAACGGTCTTGGCACTCCTGGCACGAATACATCAATACGCGGTTTTCGGTTTTCCTAGAACAAAAGCACTGCGAAATGCAACGTTCTTCCTGCATCACGACCAACCACCTCCAGCGCCGTCTGCTCCAGGATATCGCCGGATTGCAGCAGGAGCTTTATCTCCACGTCCGCCTGCACACCAGAAACGACGACCTACGTCGAGTACGTCTCGTCCCTCAGTTAGAGGGCTGGATTCCCATGCACACCACCGTCGACTTCGTCGACCGCTACCCTTTGGTCCCTCCAAAGATCAAGATGGATATGGCCGTCAAGCATCCCAACGTGTACGGCACCTACATCTGCGCATCTATACTCAATACCTCCGAAGGCTACACACCGGCCTACACCCTCAAGGGTATTGCAATCCAGATGCCGAGCTTCTCCAACAGCGATTCGGTCGAGCAGGGCCACGGCCAGCACCACGTGAACCTCGACTCGTATCGAAGTGGAAGCCTAGAGCTCCAGTAAACCTTCTCCTGTTCCTATTGCGGCTTTGACGGTACCACCACCATTGGGCATACTGGCTGCCTCCATGAACGGGATTGCTGTCCGGCTGCACCAGGTTGAGACACACACGTCTCCCCGTAAACCATGGCACGATGGTCATGATAACTTAAGAGCAGCAGCTTACAGGGGCACATTGCGACATGCGTCCAAGAAAGCGATATAATCATATTTCCATCTTTACCACTTGTCATACTGCCTGGAAATGGCGGATTTACAGCTCGTCGCGGGTACCAACAACAAGATTCGGGGATTTGTGGCTTGTGAGAACTTCAGGGCGTCCTGCCCACCTCTTCGTCTGCGTGCTCATCAGTGACCTTGAAATCACGGAAGAACCGAGAAAGACAACCATCACGGAAGGGATCACCGTAACTTAGTTTGGATGCTGGAAAGAGCGGGCGCTAACATGCCGGAGCTGAGCTACCTTGAGCCAGATCGCGTCTCGGATTACCGCCTGAAGAAGAGTTTCGAGACTGACCGTACCTCTTACCAACTGCTGATGTTCTCCGAGCTCTTCCGTTGGATCGCCAGGCCTTCCAGCAATAAGGCGGTCGTGCAGCTTCGGGACGAGCTCTTCCATCGTCACGGCGCGCCCAGTTGTCCTCGGATGTCCGCCACCTACATGGTATTAATAACTTGCAGCATTTATTCTCTGGGATGGGTATCGCAAAACCTATCGACCTCAGAGAACCTCACAATCTTCCTGCGTGAGTGCGTGCGGAAGAGTATGAACATGGAGTACTCGGTCTGGGGATTGCCGACCACCATCGCGCTGGGCTTGCGGCGTCGGGTGGACCTGGAAGTCACGCTTGGGTGCCATATGTCGAAAGGGGCCTGTCCGGCGGAAGTAATTCCGCCGAGGCTGCTTTTTCTTCTTGACAGGAGACTTCCGTGATGATGAGATGCCGGACGAGATGCCGGATGAGACAGGAGGGATGAGTACTCCATAGAAATGGGTCGGATTTGCAGCAGGACGAATATAAGAAATTTGTGGATGATAAGGATGCTTAGTGCGTGGTTATGCTAGATGCCAGCCATGGTCACAGTCTGTAGTAGTTTTAGTTTTCCAATTGCAGAGAGTCCCATAATCAACCCTGCACTTTAGAGCATGTTGTGCTTTCGAAAAGAGGTGTCTCCATCTTAGCCCACACAAGCCACTCCCTGCCAACAGCTTGCACTCGTATCTGATCCTATAAAGCATGACAGTAGAATATGTTATGCTTTATAAGGAGTAAAAGACGTAATTATTTATTCAACCAGCTGGCTTTCCACCCCAGAAACGTGCCTTGGGCCCGCGAGAACAGCCAACGTTACGAGGATGCCGGGCTCGGTGAGCATTGATGCCTTCGGTGAGCGAGAAGACGCTTTGACCACGCATTCCTATTGGTTCTCCTTATGTAAGCCACCTCCTTCCTCCTTCTCCCCCCTCAACGTCCGTCACCCACGCCTCTTCATCTTCTGCTCTGCTCTTGATCTATTTGGTCACATGTCAAGTCCCCCGGATGAGAATGGCCCTGGCTCGTCCAGTGCTTCTTCGTCCTCAAGCAAACAGTTGAGCTGCTTACCCGGGTCTACAAGTGCCCGCAGCCGGCATGATGCCCGACTTACAACGTCTGCCTACCTGAACTCCCTGTTCAGGGTTTGCCCTCACTGGCGGCCTCCCCCATACCCTTCTCCCTTTCTCTCCGCTCGTACGGACACGGAACGGAACCGAAGACATCACGGTCACGGCCATACACTCCGGCTTCAAGGCATAGGCGCATCAGTTGCGCAAACCCGATACAGTGTGTTTGTCTCGACGCAGTTTCACGACTCTGGCCCGTCTCCATCCCTGACCTCTCAATCTGTTCGATGGTCTCTACCATAACACCCAACGCCAGCCAGCATTCAGAGCCCATTTCATCCTTCAAAGTAAACAGACGCACCGCGAGGGATCCAATTAGTTACGCCACGCAACACTAGGGAAAAATCATTGTCTTCATAACCGAACATCCATGGAGCCACCTCCGCATCGCAACCCAACCTCTTGGGCATGCGTCAACGCCTCCCAACGATCGACATGTAAGCCATGGCTTCTTCCACTGTACCGAATGAATGTCAGCAACCATGATCGCGCCAGGCAGATGCGCTGTGGAAAGACATGGCGGGGACAGGAAGGAGGGGACGGCACGGCACTGACTTTGAGACAGGACCCTGTCACGGCCGGCAAGATACCACGCCTCGTTGATCCGGTCCTCGTCGGGCTCGTCGCCTAGGCAGGGGAAGAATTGGATGTCTGTAGACAGCGGCGCGATGTCAGGGGTGCGAGGCCTGGTAATGAGGGGGGCCAGCGGTGCTGACGGCTGCTCGTTGTAGGCCAAAACGTCCTCGCAGTCGTCAGCGTGGCCCTCGTCGTCGGGGAAGAGGATGAAGTCATCGTAAGGCACATGCTTGTACCACGACCCATCCTCGTGCCGGTCAGATTGGCTCCTGCTGTTGGACAGCGCGTGGCGGTCTCCATGGCCGGTCTTTTGGCTACTCCACGATCCGATTGCCAAAAGAGTGCTGCGGTCCGCGCTGCGTCTGTTTCTCCGCGACTCAGGTCTGAAGTTTTGATGATGCGTTTGAGACCGTTGTCTTGTCTGTGGCGAGGGGGATATGCTGGACCGCTGTTCCTCGGACATGTGTTGAGCCACGATTTTGCACGAGTGGTCAGTTGAGCAGAATGCCCGCATCGACTCCTGGCCTTGGGAAGCTGCTGAGAGGCGACCAGTTGCCCGTTGAGGGTTTCGTTCAGGCTTGGGGCCGTGAGAAAGAGTGGTCTCTTGCGGTGGTGGCATCCGTGGGTGATACTGGTATCCTGGACTCACTGGTGACCTAGATCGTAACGATGGGGTCCATCCCGCGTGAAAATCAAGGGTTAAAGGTACGGACGCCATAATTGTGCCCTTGGCAAGACTGGTGCGGGATGTCGAAGAGGTGATTGATGAAGCCGGCGTTGGTTGATGAAGTTTCCGAGTAAGTAAGGCGAGGGTTGATGAGATGAACGAGTAGGGAGGAAGATGACCTCTATCCTAAGCTCGAGGGGGCAGTGCAGCGGTGGTGAATGGCTGGAGAAGAGTGTGGTGAGGTCTGGTGGACTGCAGCAGCCTGTACGTGATGGAAAGTGATGTCAAAAGGGGGTTTTGGGTGCTGGGAAAGAGTTCGCTGATGAGATTGAGATAACCAGAGAGGAGGATGAGAGGTTGTAGGAAGGAGGGTGGTGGGATACTCGAGGGTTTTATATGTGAGTGCCCGTCCCTGAGTGCTCTCTCTTCCTCCTGACCAATCAGCGACCGGAATTCCTCTCACCCCCCGTCGAGTGCCAACGACCCCGACACGGCACCCAGACCTGTACTAGTCCAGTCTTCCTCCTGCTTCCTTCCAGACTTGTTTCCGTCGCCATGGTCATGTTGTCGTCTCATGGAGCCGATGCAATGGCTCACCGGGTCGTGAGAAGCCGTCAAGAGGTTGCTGGATGTCGTTGGAGTCTTCTGGGCATCGTCAGACAGTGCTGGTCGTAAGTTTCGAGTCCTATCTCTCCTTTGTCTTCCCTCGTACCTGTATCGCTACTGGCATCATTTTTCCATCCTCCAAAGTCTTTTGAGTTGTGTTTGAACCACGTCCTGCCTTCTCTTTGCTCCTCTTGCCTATCGGTCTGGGTGTGGGCGAGCCTCTTGGCCATGCAATGGAGCCTCTGTCTGAGACAGGATACCTTGAAAGGATTTCCATCGTTCTTTTGTGTGCATTTGAGCTTTTCGAGACAGCTCGTAGTGATTTCAAGAAGGTGATATTCAGGTTTGACTTCCTCGTCGCCCCTGCTTGGTGCCGTAGTCCGGCGCTGGCCCAGCTGAGGCAAAGGTCATGTTACTTTCCACTGGGCCAAGACAACCTGCTTCCTCTCAGGTTTTGCAGCGTGGCTCTCATGCGCATCAGATTCGATTCACTTGTTATCTAAAAAAATAACTCCGGAAAGTACAGTTCATCGTCACCATCCCAGTGAAAGTCTGGTTGTCGGCCGAACTCTGAGACCCAAGCCTGGAGATGGCTTAAATTCCAGAAGAACAAGCCAGAGAATCGGCAGTGGTCATCTCCATGTCTTGGTAAGCCCGGTGGGAGGCTGATTGATATGCCCAATACCAGGCTTTTTCTGGTCCCTTATCGTCATCTCCGGCCACCGAGGACTGCCGTACATGGTCCTCGTACTCGTCCTTTGTGTATTTTGAAAGGGGTTTCTGGAGAGGGCGTTCTAGACTGCGCAAGTCGGCAGATTCACCGACATTGGCAGTAAACCAGAAGTTGGTCTCGTACAAGCGGTTGTGGCTGACGCAGAGCGGCTGCTGCGGTAGATCTAAGAGGCAAGTGTAGCCGGTGATTTGGATGCTTTTTTAGAGGAACCTGCCTCCAAAGCACAGTAGCCACGCTCGAGTCTGATACATGTAGCAGTCACTGCACTCCAGGTGGGGAGGCAGGATCCCAGGCAACCAAGGGAAGTTTCTTGGAGATAGACACGTGCGCTTCGTTCGGTGGGCTGCAGTGGTGCGCCTGGAGGGCTTCGAGCTTCCAGAATAAATCCACAAGAGCGTTCAACGCTATCAAGAAGTCAGCATTCACGGCCATAGGATGAAGCAGAACAGAGCTTTACGAGGGTCGATGACAGCCGCCATGAGAAAATCTCTGATGGCGACCAATTGTTCGATTTCCCGACAAACAGTCAAAGAAGTGTGCTATTTGGAAGTTTAGAAGATCCAGATCGGAAGATATGTTGAGTATACGAGAGCTGTGTTTCTGCCATAGTTGAAGTCAGGTAGATGGGACGGAATCGCAATTCATATTTCGTCCGGTATGAGTCGTGTCATTTTGTCGTCCAAGACTCAATCTTGACCCGAATGAACAGCAACAGACAAGGGATGTTGCCAGTTGGTTGGTCTTGACCCAAGGGCTCTCTTCGCCTTGATCGGTGTAGGTAGGTGTTCACCGTTTGTGAGAGCTGCCAAGGCAGCCTGCTTTGGGGCTCAGGCGTTCGCTTCCGGAAAATAAATGGCGCGAAAAAAGTCAGTGACGAAGTGCAACATCAGGTCAATTCTTGATTCAATGCTGGACTTGGACTGCATGCAGTGCGACTTTTAGTTCTCGGTCCCAATGGCAAGGGCGGCCGACTTTAAGTAGCAAACATTGCTCAGCCGACTACAGCCTCAAGCACTGAACAAAAGGACGTTCATTTCGACAACTTGATGAGGGGATAAGTGCTGTTGTTTCCAAGAGATGAGGGTTAGTCTCTGAGCCAAGTACACCGACGTGTTGTCGCCGCGAGATGACTGGCTTAATACAGCCAGCCGCCCGATGGTGATTATTTGGCGGGAGCGTACAGTGCAGATATGCAACATGTTGGCGAAGATAGAATCTAAAGTACTGTGTGGACCTTGCTCACCGAGAAAGCCAATTAAAGCTCCTTAAGAAGCCGCTAGACCATATACGGCTAGCGCCCAATTGCTCCCAAGTCTCGGTGCTTGCAGTGAACTGAATTGGCAAGCTCGCGTCAGTCAAATCCCTTCCCCAGCCCAGCTCAGCCCAGCCCAGCCACGGTACCTCTTCGCGAACGTCACCCTCTCCGCCCTATCCCACTTCGCGCCATCGAGTCTCAACTGTCGCACCCTTACCACGGAAGCAAGTTGAGCCTCGTGTTCAATCAGCCTCATCCGATAAGCCGTCGTCGCGATGGGCAAGAAGAAGCGCGGTCACCCCGATGTCGAGGACGTCCTCGCCCGGCCGTGGTGCTACTACTGTATGTCTACACTTACTTGACTTGCTTTGCTGCTTTGATCTGGAATGCGCGTGCTGACTTTGGTACAGGCGAGCGTGATTTTGAGGATCTGAAGCTTCTTATTTCCCATCAGAAGGCCAAGCACTTCAAGTGCGACCGATGCGGTCGCCGACTCAACACGGCTGGAGGTCAGTAGTCCTCGATACGCTTTCCTAGTCGTGCCATCGCAAGCTAACGTTCGCTGCTTAGGTCTCTCCGTCCACTTGAACCAGGTCCATAAAGAAACTCTCGCCCAGGTTGAGAATGCGCTACCGAACCGACAGGGGCTCGACGTCGAGATCTTTGGTATGGAGGGTATTCCCCAGGACATCTTGGATCAGCACAGGAATCGCATCATCCAGAATTTCTACCAGGCCCAAGAGGACCGCCGTATTGCCACTGGTAATCCTCTGCCGGGCCAGGCAAAGCAGCCCAGGAAGAAACTCAAGATTGAGACTCCCGAGGAGTTGAAGGCCCGCCTTGCCGAGCACCGCGCACGGCTCGCCGCCGGTCACACTCCAGGCACCAGCGGCAGCCCGGCCAACGGCGCCCCCGCAAGCGCAAGCCCGGGTCCATTCGTAAGTTATGCCCTGTATCAGGTTGCAGGCGCGCTCAATGCTAACAGATCGACGCAGAACAATTCCCCGTATCCCCCACCGCAAGCG
Organism: Colletotrichum eleusines; assembly: GCA_016807845.1. Lineage (NCBI taxonomy): Eukaryota > Fungi > Ascomycota > Sordariomycetes > Glomerellales > Glomerellaceae > Colletotrichum > Colletotrichum eleusines. The sequence goes on along the minus strand of JADEZO010000001.1, from coordinate 212,642 downwards.
CCGTACGGAGCTTCTCCCGACCAGAGCTTTCCGCCTGGTGCTACGTCCGGCGCCCCTGCATTCCCGCAGCCAGGCTACCCACAAGGCAACTATGCCGGTTTCTCTCCGTCATCTCTTCCTGCAAGACCGACAAGCGGCCTGCAAGCGATGCCGGGCCTCCCTCAGCGGCCTCCTCAGCATGGCGGGCAGTTCTGGAACGGCTCGGGCGCCCCGCCACCTGGGTACCCTGGCGCATCAACTGTCGATGAGTTGGTCTCTGGCGCGGCCCAGCACGGAGACGAAATCGATGAGCTTATCCGCCGGGCTGAATCCGGCATCAAGGGGCACAAGAAGCCCGAGGATGAGGCTGCAGAGGAAGCCGCTGGCGAAAAGAAGTCGAAGAAGGACAAGAACGGCAGGATGTTCTACGCAGACACGGAGGTCAGCCCAGAAGAGCGCATGGCACAATTACCGAGATACGCCTACGTGCCGCCTGCATCTTAGCCAATGTTTGGCCGCCTAGTTGGATGTCGACACGAGGCGTCGCCACTCGAACGTCCTCAATCAACGGCGCATGCCGCAACCACAACGCTTCCAACAAAATTGACGCGATTTTCCATACTCGGGGCGAGGACAACGGTATCCTACCGGAGCGGAGTTTAAATGGCGCAGCAGGACTTGGGATGTATATAATTGTAAGGAACGCACGAAATAAAAAAAACTCCGTCACTGTACTCATCGTAGGCCGTGGCGCTGAACAACATGACAGGTTCTGCGCTCCTCAACAACCATCTGCTCCTGTTTTTTTTTTCCCCGTTGACTTGAGAGTTGCAGGGGTCTGCAAGCTCTTTCTTTGCTAGCTGTCTGCCACATTCATGTGGGCTGGACGATCAGCAACGTGTTCGAATCTGAACTCGACCGAAAGACTTGTTGGTCCGACGGCATCTTATAATGCATTAGTTAATGCTTTGCCCAAATAGCTCTTATCCGCGTCTCTCCAACGACTCATCTCTGATATCCAGGGGATATTCATCGCACATACAAGCTCAGCCGCATGTCTAGTCGACACTACAAGGTCACTATTCATTGTGTTAGGACCATCGACATACTTGGCCGGTCTTCTGCGATGCCGAATACAAGATCAGCACTCCAACATTCTGAGCCCCTCCCCTACCAACATGAGCTAGGATAGACTCAAGTTGACCCGAAAACTTGCCAGAGCCCAACACAATTGCATCGAACACGAACGTGCTGCATCGAAATGAGTAGAGCTGCGAAGCTTAGCGTGGCCTTCGACTTCATACATGTCTGGTACCAGTCGATCAAAAGCTGTAACCCATACTCACTGCTGTTGGCTGACCCGGTCGCCGGTTCTGTCTAGATGATGGCCTCATCTATGCCGCCCTGGGGCGCCCGGGTAATTTGAGAACCAGACGAACATGGCCTGGGCGGCCTCGGTGATGGGGAGGGAGAGGGTATACTCGTTTTTGCCATCAGGCAAATATAACGTGGGGATACACGCATCGCGGCTAAATGCGACCTCTCCACTTCCAATGCCACTAGCGGCGTTTTCCCCGCAGTTCTTGCGCTCTGAACATCCAGATCGACGAAGCTTTGGTTCTCCAAAAGGAACGCGTTTGGGGTAGCTATCGCACCGCTCCGCTCCCCCCCTATTTAGTGTGTTTTCTTGGTAAACAAAGCAACAACCATGTTTTGTTCATGCATCGAAGTTAACACAACACCTCGACTCTACCGACTCTGGAGAGGCAACTTGGTGACCTAACTACAGCACAGCATAAAACCAAGCTTGATGCCACTCATGATCGAAGCTTCTTCTTCGGTAGCCGGCTCGTAGCTCGAGCTAGGGTGGCTCACCAATGCGGGGGGTACCAGACTTGGAAGCCACCACTCACTTCAAAGATATATCTGTGTTAGTGCGCTGGGTTGCGTGCGGGGACTCTCGACTCCATCATCTTGCAGCTTGAGGTTTACCTAGTCGGCAAAGCCAACCGAGCGAACGATGGGTTGTTCCTGCTGGCAGGGGTCCGAAAAGGCTGGTTCGCCGTCTCCGGCCTATCATGAGAGAAGCAGAAGTAGCCCCTTTACCCGTCGACGAGGGGCGATGATCCCCGTCTTGGCCGGTGACATGCATTCTCAGGCGTCCCTGCATGTGCTTTCTGTGCCATTATTGGTGGTGAAATGATCAATGGGCTCTTGGTGTCATTTCTCTGGGCTCCCGCCTCTCCATGCACGGGAAGCGTCATCCTGGCTTGGTTCACCGACCATTCTTGGGACCACTTTGTCGGGTATTCTGGTTTGTAGCTATATAACGGGTACAGTTCGTGCCCCCATTGACGATCCATGCTGTCCCTCTGTTCGTCACCTCGCCCTTTGCCTCTCGCATTCTTACTTGAGGGATCTGCCTAGAGCCTATTCAAGCCCGCAGTCATGGCCTTCGTCAACTTGAGGTCCATCGCACTGATGGCGCTGTCGGGTCTGACGCCCCTGATCTCAGCGCTTGGACAGAAACAGGTCATCTCCTTCGAGAGCGGCTCGAACAACTACCAGATCGCCGGAGGAGAAATTGGAGCCGGCCAGATCCTGGTGTCCAGTGATGACTACTGGGGTGTAATTCGAGCTGCCGGTGACTTGGCGCTTGACTTTGGTCGTGTCACCGGCACGACATACACGCTCAGCAATGGCGTGAATGGCTCAGAGCCCGCCTCCTACACCTTTGCCCCGGTGGACGTCAGCAATAACACTGTTGTAAGTACCAACCTTGATGTGTCAGAGTTTGATCTGCCGTGCAGAGGCGGGGACCGCTTTTCTTGAGAGATTGCGGAGAGGGCAGCGGTCTTGGTGTAAACGAAGCCCCAATGCTGACCGTTGCAGTACCGCGTCAAAGACGAACAGTCCTTCACCGGCCCCAACTACACCGACCCGAAGCCAGGCAGTACAGTCGTCATCGCCGGTACCATCGGCCATTCAAAGTTTATTGACGACCTCATCGCGGCCCAGAAGCTCAACACGAGTGAAATCGACGGGCAATGGGAATCGTTCGTGAGCCAATTGGTTGAAGACCCCGTCCCGGGATGCTCCCGCGCCCTCGTCATCGCCGGCAGCGACCCCCGAGGCACCATCTACGGCATCTACGACATCAGCGAACAGATTGGTGTCAGTCCCTGGTACTTCTGGGCTGACGTGCCCCCCAAGAAGGCCACCGAGATCTATGTCTTGCCCGAAGGCAAAGTCCAAGGATCTCCTTCGGTCAAGTATCGCGGGTTCTTCCTCAATGATGAGCAGCCGGGCCTGTCCGGCTGGGTCTCGTGAGTTCCACGGCTCCCTCGCCAAGAGGGAAATGCTGATGCGTTGGCAGATCACAATGGAGCGACACCTGGAACGGCGCCGCAGGATACAACCACCACTTCTACAGCCTTGTCGGCGAGCTTCTACTCCGTCTTCGTGCCAACTATCTCTGGCCGACGGTCTGGGGCAGCATGGTTTACGTCGATGACCCGTTCAACCAGCCCCTCCTCGACGCGTACGAAGTCGTTCTGGGCGGTTCCCACACAGAGCCCATGATGCGCGCCCAGAACGAGTTCGGGACGTTCTACAAGGGCCAGTGGGCGTACAACCTAAACAACAAGTCCATTGACGAGTACTTCCGGTACGGCGTGCAGCGTGCCAAGCCATACAGCCGTAACAGCCTGTGGACGATGGCCATGCGTGGCACGGGCGATACGGCTATCGAAGGCAACCTGGGCATCGAGGCCATCGTTGAGATGCTGGAGGTGCTCGTGGAAAATCAGCAAAGGATCATTGCCGAAGGCCTCGGGATCGAGTCCGCCGCCGAAGTCCCGTCCTTGTGGTGTCTCTACAAGGAGGTGCAGTCATACCAGGAGAGGGGCCTCCACGTCCCCGAAGACATCACTCTCCTCTGGGCCGACGACAACTGGGGCAACGTCCGAAGGCTGCCGCTGGTGAACGAGACGAGCCGTAGCGGTGGCGCTGGGGTGTACTACCACTTTGACTACGTTGGCGGCCCGCGCGACTACAAATGGATCAACACGATCCAGCTAGAGAAGACGGCGGAGCAAATGTCTCTTGCTTACGCGCGAGACGCCCGCAGGATCTGGATCGTCAACGTCGGCGATCTCAAGCCCCTCGAGATACCGATCAGCCACTTCTTCGACCTCGCGTACGACACGGAGAAATGGGGCGTCGACGGCACCGGAGACTGGCTCGGCGCCTGGGCGACCAGGGAGTTCGGCGACAGTCACTCGTCCGAGATCACGGACATCCTGACAAAGTACGGCATGTATGCCGCCCGCAGAAAGTTCGAGCTGGTCCAGCCCCAGACCTACTCCGTCATCAACTACAACGAGGCAGACGCGGTCTTGGAACAGTGGGCCGCCCTGCACAGCCAAGCTCAGGCGGTGTACGACGCCCTCGACGAGGAGTACCGCGCCGCCTTTTTCGAGATGGTCCTGCACCCCATCACCGGCGGCGAGATCCTGCACAAGATCCAGATCAACGGAGCGAAGAACCAGCTGTACGCTGGGCAGAAGCGCAACTTGGCCAACGACGTCATCGACGAGTCCAGGGGCCTGCTCGACGCCGATGCCGAGCTGACCAACAGATGGAACGAGCTGCTCGGCGGGAAATGGGTACACATGCTGGACCGTAAGTAGGCTGCGGCTTTCCGGCGAGGGCACGACGCTAACCCCGAGGCAGAAACCCACCTCGGATACGACGACTACTGGCAACAGCCGATGCGCAACACCCTCCCTGATATGCGCTACGTCCAGACGCAGTTCCCCTCGTTGGGCGGGCAGATCGGTGTCGGCGTCGAGGCCTCCAACGCCAGCGTCCAGGGAGACGACAAGTGGCACACCAACTCGGGCAACGACCTGACGGTGCCGCCTCTGGACCCTTACGGGGCCCTCACGCGCTACTTTGAGGTCTTCACTCGCGGCAACAAGGAGTGCCCCTGGGAGGCCAGCCCGTCGCAGCCGTGGGTGAAGCTGTCGCAGTACAAGGGAAAGGTCGGGGGCGGGAACGGCACGGACAGTCGCGTTTTCATCTCGATCGACTGGGAGAATGCGCCGGCGGCTCCCAACGCGACGATGGTGCCCATCAACGTGACGGCGGGGTGCGTGGGCAAGGAGAAGTATGCTGGGTCGGGGCAGAAGGTGATTGTGCCGGTTGTCAACCGCAAGGTGCCGTCCAACTTCACAGAGGGCTTCGTCGAGTCGGACGGCCATGTGTCGATCGAAGGTCCGCATTACCAGAAGATCATCGAGCTGAGCGGCTTCTCGAACAGCAGCAAGAAGCTCAAATACCACGTGCTCAAGAACTACGGGCGCACCCTGGGCGGAGTCACGCTGTACCCGCCCGAGTCGGAGAAGGTCAAGCTCGGGGAGGGGCCGGCGCTGGAGTACAACATGTATCTCTTCAGCAACAGCAGCAGGGCGACGGTCACGCTGTACATCTCGCCGTCGGGCAACTACCTGGGCGACGGCAACCCGCTCGAGTACGGCATCTCCCTGTACCCGACGGGCGGCGGGCAGCCGGCGCCCAAGACGGTGCAGCCGGTGGGCAGGACGCAGGGCCAGAACATGCCCGCGGGATGGGACGGGGCGGTGGCGGACGCCGTCTGGGGGCTCAGCGGCAACTATACGACGACGACGTTCAGTGTGGCCCAGGAGGGCGCGTACACGCTGCGTGTCTGGGCGCTTCTCCCCAACATCATCGTGCAGAAGATCGTGGTCGACCTCGGCGGCGTGAGGAAGTCGTACCTCGGACCGCCTGAAAGCTTCCTGCTGGGGCGTGACGAGCTGGGTGCCGCAGAACGAACAGCGTTTACCGACACGCCTGGTGTTCTCGGGGGCAAATCAGAATAGGTGGAGAGAGAGAGAGAGAGAGAGTGTGTGTGTAGGTTGTTGACGTCGAGGACGAGTTGATTTCCTAGGTGAACAACATGGCTGGTGTGATGTTGGGAGGAAGTGATTGGCTGGAGGAAGAAACATTCATTAACTACCTTAGCTACCTACCTACCTAATTAATGTAAATTGGCCCAGTTAAATAAGCCCAGTGTAATGTAGTCAGTCCTTGACTGCCTATACCCAATGGACTTTTGTGACGTGTTTTCCAGGGCCGCCTTTGTTTGGGTGAGACGCAGAGACAGACAGCAGAGAGACAGACAGACATTCTTCTTTGTTCACCGAGGGCGGGCCAGCCTTTCATTGTTTGTGGCTGGAACCCATGCACCAGCCTCAATCCACTCGGGACTCATTTCAGGGCCCAGCGAATGTGTGGCTGACGAGAGAAACCGTCATTTCTCATTCGCGTGTCTTGCGGCTGGATGGAGACGCTAGAAAGGAATTAGGCTTAGCGTCTCCATACCTACCTCGCTTAAGTGGCTCCCGGTCGCCTGGAGCAACGACGCCAGAAAACAACAAACGTCAGTCAGTCACGAAACTCGAATCGCTCTGTCTGCGCAGCCGAATGGAAACGGGGGTCCCTCTTCAAGACATTCACACACGTCCTCCGTCCGCATCTCTCCTAATCTCTTATCCATCTATCTATCTGCAGCTTCCCATCCAACCTCGACCGCCAAAGGTAGCAAGCAGCAGCAGCAGCAGCAGCACCCAGACGAAAAGCTGCCCGTTCTTTCCTCATTCTCTCACTAACCACCCACCCTCTACTCAGCAGCCTCGCTCCTCTGCTCGCCGACCAACCATACCATATTCCTTTGGTTGATTGATACTCTTATTTTTCTGTCTTTTTTCTTTTCTTTTCCTTCCCCTCTTCCTCCCTGCACATGCTTGGTCCGCGCTGCAAAGCGGCTTTGTTTATTTCTTGACTTCACCACCACCGTTGGCTGCTGCGCGACACACATCACACGCACATCACGCCCGTCCTCACACTTGGACTCGGAGCTCGACCTGTTTACACTCTTGGATCGCGCAAGCGGTTCGAGTCCGAGCCATAATTCCAACATACCCGACACGAGGCGGACCTTCTGTATCGCTTTCACAACCAACAGCAAACATGGTCGTCGACCCCAATGCTGCCTCCATCACGGTCGCAGGTTCGTCACACACCCTCCTGCACTTGCTATGCTCTGGACGCAATCACTGACGTGTCTTCCCCCACAGTTCGAGTCCGACCCTTCACGATCCGAGAAGCTGCCCAGCTGTACGTTCAATTCACAGACGAAATGCGACTATACTATGCGAACAGCTTATTGACCATATCCAGAACTCGCAACGATGAGGGCACCGTCTTCCTTGGCGACGGCTCTCTCGCCGCCGCACCACCAAAGCTCCAGAGGGGCGGTATCAGGCCCGTTATCAAGGTCGTCGACGACAGATGCCTGTGAGTGCCTTGCTTCATCTCCCGCCGACTGTTGACTTCTCACACTGACATCACACTCTTGCAGAGTCTTCGATCCTCCCGAGGACAACCCTGTTCACAGGTTTGGGCGCTCCGTCGTCCCCAACGGAAAGAAGGTCAAGGATCAGACCTTCATGTTCGACAGAATTTTCGATGAAAACGCAACACAAAACGACGTCTACGAGGGCACTACAAAGCAGCTTCTCGATAGCGTCCTTGACGGCTACAATGCTACTGTCTTCGCCTACGGCGCCACCGGTTGCGGCAAGACCCACACCATCACCGGCACATCACAACACCCAGGAATCATCTTCATGACGATGCAGGAACTCTTCGAAAAGATCAGTGAGCGAAGCCAGGAAAAGACAACCGAGATCACGCTCTCCTACCTCGAGATCTACAACGAGACCATCCGCGATCTCTTGATTCCCGGAGGCAGCAAGCAGGGGTTGATGCTCCGTGAGGATTCGAACCAGGCCGTCTCTGTCGCAGGCCTGACAAGCCACCACCCCAAGAACGTGCAGGAGGTCATGGACATGATCGTCCAGGGTAACGCGTGGCGTACAGTCTCGCCGACCGAGGCCAATGCGACCTCGTCTCGCTCCCACGCCGTTCTCCAGATCAACGTCGCCCAAAAGGACCGCAACGCCGACGTCAACGAGCCGCACACCATGGCCACGCTCAGCATCATCGACCTTGCCGGTAGCGAGCGTGCCAGCGCCACCAAGAACCGCGGCGAGCGCCTGCTCGAAGGTGCAAACATCAACAAGTCCCTCTTGGCCCTGGGAAGCTGCATCAACGCCTTGTGCGATCCGCGCAAGACCAACCACGTACCATATCGCAACAGCAAACTCACTCGACTCCTCAAGTTCTCCCTGGGCGGCAACTGCAAGACGGTCATGATTGTGTGCGTCAGCCCTTCGAGCGTCCACTTTGACGAGACGCAAAACACGCTCCGATACGCCAACCGAGCCAAGAACATCCAGACCAAGGTCACCCGCAACGTCTTCAACGTCAACAGACACGTAAAAGACTTCTTGGTCAAGATTGACGAGCAGATCGCCCTCATCAACGAGCTCAAGGCACAGCAAAAGGATGCCGAGAAGGTCTTCTACGCCAAGTTCCGTAAGCAGCTGGAAAAGCGCGACTCCATCGCCCGTGAAGGCGTCCAGCGTATCCGGGCGGCCTACGACAACTCTGCAAACGACAGGCGGGACAGGATCAACAACATGAAGAAGTTGCGGGCTTTCGAAAGACGCATCGGCCTGCTTTCGGCCTGGATCGCCTCCTTCGATACGGTCTGCGATCAGCGAGGAGACGAAGACTCCATGCCTGCGCCCCTCATGGCCATCCGCAAGACGGCTCAAGGCGTCCTGGTCGAGCTGGAGCACAGTCGTCATCACATTCACCAGAAGCTGGAGAACACCAACTGGGAGCGAGCCATCGACACGGCCCTTCATCACAGCATTAAGCAGTTGCCGGGGGGTGAGGCTGACGCAGCCGAGATTGACACTCTGACGCGCGAGGCGGAGCTGCTCAAGGCCAACTTTGGCAGAGATGCCAGCCGGGAGGTCCTGGAAATGGACAAGGTGGGCGACGCGGCCATGGTGCAAGTTCTCCTGACGGCGCAGTTCGACATGTTGGCGTCGCTCGAAGACACGTTGGCGATGAACGAAGAGGATGCCGTTTCACACGCGAAGCGTATCATCAACCGCTTGCTGGAAGCCGGTTTCACGGCAGCTTCCCATGTCGTCAAGCCCGACGGAGCCATGATTCCCGTGGAGAAGTTTTCCCCCAGCAAGCGTGGCACCCCGAAGCGCAAGAAGGCGGTCCTCAACAACGTCAACAACACATCTCCTGTCCGGCCGCCAGCTTTTGTTCCGCCTCCCGATAATGCGCCCCAGCCCCATGTGTCGCCCTTGAAGGTGTCGCCGCGGCGTAAGAAGGGCGGCGCGCCGCGGAGTCCTCGCAAGGGAGTCTCGTTTACGCCGGTGAAGAGGAAGTCGGAAGCGAAACGGGCTGTCCGGTGGAGGGATGACGAAACCGAGCAGGGAACGCTCGCAGATTTCGAAAAGACGCCCAAAAAGTACGAGTCGACGCCGGAACACAACTCTCCTGACAAGACGAGTCTGAAGATGCCAGCCCTGCCCTCGTACCTGAGAACAGCGTCGCCCAACTCCGAGACAAGCCCGACGCTGGAACTGAGCGAATCCTCATCGATCCCGCCGGCCAAGCCTAACAGGTTCCAGGCCGGGTTTCTGTCCAAGGGGCGGGTGTCGTCGATCGGGTCCGGGTCTCCGACCATGCCGGTGCCGACAATGTCGTTGCCATTGGGGTCGTCTCCATCGTCGGACCACGGGGAGCGGGTGTCTCCCTTGCGGGCTCTCGACGTGCACCGGTCGTCCAACCTGTCGCCGCCGGCGTTCCGCTCTAGAATCGCGAGAGCCAGCCCGCCGCCGAGGACGTCGCTCTCGGGCAGCTTGTCGGCCGACGAGAACAACCCGCCATCGTCGCACAATGCATCCGGGTCCGAGTCGGAGTCGCCCAGCATTGATCCTAGGAAGCTTCGATCTGCGATGAACTCGATGAAGAAGATCCGAGGCGAACACCGTCGGGTTTCATCGGTAGGAGGGTTGGCAGGTAACAGCGGCCGGCGCATCTCTTCGGTCAGCTCGATGGGCACCAACCACCGGGCATCGTTGAGCTTCTCGGGGCCGTTGGCCAGCACGTCGAACGGCATCTCCAGACAGCGGCGAGCCAGTGCGGAGCGACGACTGTCCCCGCCCATAAGCTGCTCCCCTCCCGATGTTAGGAACGACCGGGCGTTCACGGCGGGGCAGGCGAGGAGGATGCACCTGGGAGGCAGTTTGAGGGCGGAGGGAGGAAGCCCTGAAGCGCCTCCGAGCAGGATGGCCAGCGCCGACTTCAAGAACAGACGCATCACGATTGGCAGCCTGACGGCTACTGGCAAGATTGAGAAGTCACACGCACCCAGACCCAGCGTGGCAGCGTGGCGTTGATGATGTTGTTTCTGGTTTCTTCCAACATGGTCACCTGGTTTTTTTTGGGGGTTTTTTTTCCGCGTAGAGATGGGGCGGGCTGTTGAGTCAGACATTGTTTTCATTAATGGCAGGAGGAGAGGCAAGAGGGCGTTGGGCAATCTCCAGATGTTAGCCCTCAAATTCTTTTGGTTGCTGTTTTCCATCGTCTGGCGGGCCCGGTCGAGGGTCCTTGGCATGGTTGTTGTATGGATAGGTCGCGACCGGAGTATATTCACAATTCAACTGATGACAAAGCCCGGTGCGGCAAAGAACAAACCATGTTTGACAGTGACATGCGAAGACGACTAATTGCAGAAGAAGAAGAAGAAGCCCTTGGACTGGCGCTCTGCAACACGAGGTTGTCCGACTTGGCTCAAGGTAGCGGGAGAGGAGCAAGACGCCTGCCTGCGTTGCGTCCATGACTCGGACTGGGGGGCAGGAGGGAGCAAAGGCGGTGATGGTGATGGTCTCGGAATTGAGGAAAAGTACGGGAGTTGAGGTTTCTTTCGCATAACAAGACGGACTAGCCATCGCATGGTGCTCTTGGCAGATGATTGGGAGAGTGAGTGAGCGAGCGAACCATTGGACGTCGGTCGCTCGGATCACGGAGAAGCCAAGGTCATCGGCGGAATAGGGCGGCGCCGGCTGGTCGGCCCATAAGCCATAGGCCACACAGGTCACACCACACCGACCTGGAGCTCTCTCTCTCTCTCTCTCTCTCTCTCTCTCGCTCCGGAACCCGAAAAGATTGGCGGGGTCTTCTTCCTCGGACTGGAAGAGCACGAGCCGCAAGGATATTCACCGTGTCACCCTCGCACCTCCACTTCGTTTCTCCGAGCACAGGACGACGAGGTGGCAATCAAATTATATCCAAGTCCGCCCCAAAGGTACGGAAAGCAGTTTTTGTCTCTTTCCCCAAAGAGGACGTGAAGCCGCTGCCCACGGCAGGGAAGATGCCGGGCGGGAGTGAGGCTGTGAGCTGGGGGAGGGCTTTGGGGCAAACGGCGCAATCTTAATCCAGTCATGCTTATTGGCAAGTTGCACCATCATCCTCTTTTTTTTACGAATGCTACCTACGTATCAATCAACCGTGAATGGCCCGGCAAGATAGCGAGCGTAGAGTGGCGACCCATACACACGCATGTGGGGACGAACGGAACCACAGGACAGGCAGGACAGGCAGGACGGGGTACAAACAAACAAAACATTGCCTCGGCCCATGATGGGTGACGGCCCACGGGCCTGAACAGAAGAGCTTAATTCTCTTATCCGAGCGAGGCCGCCGCCGCCGCCTGAGTCGGGATCGCTTTCGAACCGCACGCCAGCGCACCTCCTCCGGGCTAATAGTGTGCGCGCTTCTCAAAACAGACAGCCAGATGCTACCAGAGCAGGGTTCGGGTTCGTAACCGGCCGGAGCGCGTCGGGTTCTGCAAGGGCGCTCTATCGCCAAGAAAGATGGCAGCGGGCGACATCGTCGCTTTGTCTTCCTTCCCGTCTTGGCTACGATCTCGTACCTTGGCGGCGCCCCTCCCGGACTTGGGCACTTTTGCGCATCGCTGGGGCGAGAGAAGATGGAAGGTAGATACTACCTGTACGATGTATGTAGGCAGGTAGGTGGTGATAGGACCCCGGGCCGGCCAAGGGTTATCGACTACTACCTATCGAGTGTCGCCATCGGCCGCTTTCGGTCGCATGCGTGGGCGTCGCGGGGTGGAGACTTGGCGATAAAGCTTGTTTCCATATGCCGAGGCAGCCAACCGTCCAGAACCATCAACCACCAACCACCAAGAGACACCCCCGACCCTATCGAGGCCAGCCGAACAGCCTCCTCACGGGTCCCATTGATGGGACTGGACAGTGGGACTTGACTGGGGCGGTCGGGCAAGGGTCGTCCCAGTCGGTTTCTCGGAAACCCAATCAACCTTTTGATTTAGCTCGCGGTTCTCTCCTCTCTCCCGGAGCCATGTCCCGAGTAGGTAGGTGGCTTTTCAACGACGACTCGCCGACTCGACGACGACGACCCCCCCCCTCCTCTTGGAGTCGGATACCTCCTGTTGGACGTCTCGATTGGTTGGCGAAGCCATCTGCCGCGGTTCCTCCCCACCGCGGGACCCCCCCCCCCCCTTCCTCCTCACTACACTATTATCAGCTTTCTCCTTTATTTGGTCGTCAGTCGTCATTCCATCCCAGTCATTCTGTCCCAATGTTTCCGCCTCCAGCGATTGGAGAGTCGCACTTACCTCGCGTCTGTCTGAGTCGTCCGACCCCTTTCGACCTGCTCTTTTCCATCTAGTTCAACCACTGTGGAGGGAAGACCCGCGTGCTCGTGACAAGCTTTGGCCAAAAGTTCCCACCCTTCCTTCACCTTTACTCCCCCCCCCCCCCGGCCGGTAATGGGACTGGCTGTCTGGCTGATCGATCCTATGGGGCAGCGATGGGACCTCCGTCCCGACCTCGGTTCAGCGAGATGCTCAACTCCCCTATCGAGCCTAGTCGGCCGTTGTTGGTTGCCGTGAGCTGTTGATTTCTCGTAGCCCCCCTTTCTCTTCACCTTCATTTCACTGTTATTGCTGCCGCCCTCCTTCTGCGCCAATGTCCGCCCAGAGACGCTCCCCCATCCCATACTCATCAAACCTGGCCCCCCTGTACATGTATCCTCTGCCATCACCATGCATTGAGCTGTGGTTCATCTCCGCGCCATATCGAGTTGCGACAGGCCGCTGGGGGGGAGCCTACGACGCGATGTTCTCTCTTGGAAGGTGGTATCTCGCCCCGGTTATCTAGTGCCGGACACCATCCTAGCCCAACCGAATGCCCTTTGGGCTTCTTGCTGTCAGTCACCGCTGCCATGTCCGAAGGATGGTCATGTTGGCGTCTCTGGCGGCCCTGCTGCAACTCGCAAACGTCTATTCCAGACCGATTCCTATTCCACGTCCTGATACTCGTGAAGTCAACCCGCATGCCTAATCCTGCTCCTAGTCGCACATTCAAGTACAGATCAACCCTATGGGACAGCTGCTTTCTACCACTTTTGAAGAGTCTACGAGATCGGCGAAGCGAGAAAGAGGGTGTTAGTGTGGGGGGTTCGGGAGGCGGGGCCAAGTCGATGAGTGATGGTGTGGGATGTCCCGGCAGGGTACCACCGCGCTTGCTATATCGAAGCTTGTCGTGTTGACAAGGGCTCAAGGTAACGAATCCATGGATCTATCGAACCATAGGTCCTCCCGTCGCCTGGAAGGAAATCTCCATCTAGGACTAGACGACAGCGACGACGACGACGACGATATAAACCGTCCCGTCTCTCCCCTTTGATGGTCCTATCTCATCCTCATCCTCATCCTCATCCTCCTCCTCCTCCTCCTCCTTCTCATCTTCATCTTTCTCATCATCACCATCATCCTCATCCTCGTCTGTGCCTTTCCGTCACAATGACTGGCTCATCCCTCGTTTCGGCCTTCGCGGCCGGCCTCGCCCTGGTCTCTACCGCCGCCGCCCTCCCCGCCGGTGCCCAGCAGGAGAGGGGCTTCACCGTCGAGCAGGTCCGCAACCCCCGCTACGTCCGCTCCGGCCCCCTCGCCCTCGCCAAGGCCTACCGCAAGTACAAGGCCCCTCTCCCCGAGGACCTTGCCACCGTCGTCGCCAACATCACCACCGCCAGCCTCGTCCAGCGCGCCACCGGCAGCGTCGCCGCCAACCCCCAGGACGAGGACATCGAGTACCTCAGCCCCGTCCAGATCGGCACCCCGCCCCAGACCCTCAACCTCGACTTCGACACCGGCTCCTCCGACCTCTGGGTCTTCTCCACCCTGACCCCGTCCCGCCAGCGCAACGGCCAGACCGTCTACGACCCGAGCAAGTCCAGCACCGCCTCCCGCCTCTCCGGCGCCAGCTGGTCCATCTCCTACGGCGACGGCTCCAGCTCCAGCGGTGTCGTCTACAAGGACACCGTCAGCGTCGGCGGCCTGTCCGTCACCGCCCAGGCCGTCGAGGCCGCCTCCACCGTCTCCGACTCCTTCAGCCAGGAGAGCGACCTGGACGGCCTGCTCGGCCTTGCTTTCAGCAGCATCAACACCGTAGAGCCCACCCAGCAGACCACCTTCTTCGACACGGCCAAGTCCAAGCTGACCTCGCCCCTCTTCACCGCTGATCTGAAGCACGGCCAGCGTAAGTACCTTTCCCACCACCCTCGTCCTCGTTCTTCATCCCGTCCCGTTCATCGACCACCCTCACCCACCCCCCCCACTTAGACCCGTTGTGTTGGGGGGCCGGCCCCGAGTTGGACATTTCGCACTAACAGAAAAAAACTTAGCCGGCAAGTACAACTTTGGCTACATCGACAACGCGGCCTACACCGGCTCCATCACCTACACCTCGGTCAACAGCAACCAGGGCTTCTGGCAGTTCACCTCGTCCGGCTACCAGGTCGGCTCCAACGGCTTCGTCAGCGGCTCCGTCAGCGGCATCGCCGACACCGGCACCACCCTCCTCCTCCTCCCCAACTCCATCGTCACCGCCTACTACAGCAAGATCAGCGGCGCCAAGTACGACTCCTCCCAGGGCGGCTACGTCTTCCCCTGCTCGGCCAACGTCCCGTCCTTCACCTTCGGCGTCGGCAGCGCCCGCATCACCATCCCCGGCTCGTACATGAACTACGCGCCCGTCACCACCAAGTCCTGCTTCGGCGGCCTGCAGAGCAACTCCGGCATCGGCTTCTCCATCTTCGGCGACGTCGCCCTCAAGGCCGCCTTCGTCGTCTTCAACGGCGGCACCAAGCAGCTCGGCTGGGCTGCCAAGACCCTCTCGTAGGTTGCTTACCGGACGGTGATGTGGGAGAGGGTCCAAGGGACGCAGATAGGTGGGAAGTTAATGGCCGCTCATGGCCGCTCATCAAGTCATATGACGCTTTCTTTTGTATATATATATATATATATTCTCCTTAGGATCTATTTAAGACATCGCTCGTAATCTACAAACTCTTCTTACAAATATATCGCGCTTCACGTTTGATTTTAAACTGCCAAGACACGTTAACCATCTCTCAGTTTCGCGATATGGAGGTGAAGAATATCCCAATCGAGCAGCTCCGCGCTGGCATGGTAACAAATATCTCGTTGCCATCAAACAAACAGAGTTCGGCGAATCGCCCTCAGGGGGTATAGACCTCTAGCCGCGTAGTTCTCGCCTGCAACACCCACCTCAACTCCTACCTTGCATTTTGTCGTTTTAAAAGAAGTCATTGCCACCTCTACCGTTATTCTCGTCTCATTCTCAACTCGACTTTCATCTCAGTATCTTGAATAACAGACCTATATATGCAAAGGAAAAAAAGAAAAAAAAGTAACTTCAACTGTCTTGGTGTGCGAACCTTTTCACTGTATCTGGTCCATTTAGACGTTTTTTCGTCTGCATGGTTCTCTTACCTTTTCCGGCATGCGATGTAAACTGATTTGCCATCATCGCACCGCCGGGAGGGAAACGAACCAAGAACTACAACACTTACAAGTGGAACAGCTTTCGCTCACGCGGCACGCCTCGAGAGTAATTCATCACCAATGCCCATTACCGCTCGCATTCATCCAGTTGACGGCACCCGAATCTTCCAAGCCCTGCCGAGTCCGGCGGGCAATTCGCTGTGCCGGCCGATGTGCCACAGGCCAAGGACGCCAAGGAGGCTAGGAAGAAGGAAAGGGGGGGGGGGGGGGACAGGGAAGACGAGAAGGTCAGAACATTCGGGCTGGTTATACCGACGTGCAGGCAGTAGCTGACGGAATGGGTATGCTGGCATATCTCATCAGTGGTCCAGTCGATGCATGGGAAAGGGGCTTGGTGTGAAGAGGAAGAAGGGCGGGGAGAGGGCGAAGAGCCACAAACACACAGGGGTGGGCAAGAATTGTTTCTTTCTAGAATGAAGGGCGATGTTGTTACGATGACGATGATTGCGATGGGATAACTATAGACCGTATGTTGGCTAGATAGGAGGCTTCAAAGACATGGCTGCCACATACTGGATTCTAACCTCTATGGAGATTGATTGATTGGTCGACTCGATTCACTCAACCCCCCCCCCCCAACGAGGTTTAAGAAGTGAAAAACCTGGACTTGACATACGACGCAGTGCATTCTCGCGTCTCTCCATGATATAGCCCTGAACCAGGGGCCATCAGTGAGAGGTCGACAAGACGAACTTTATGTTTCGGTAATTAACAAACTTAGAGCTCGACGGAGTAGAATGCCACAACTACAGCAACATGACATGGCCGAATCACGAATAGCTCCCCCATCCAAGTCCGGGGGCTGAAAGGCCAAAACGACAGATTACACGTCGTCTTTACAGGCCTATTCCTCTGGCAGCTCAAGTCGGCAAGTGAATTGCGTGTCCATCTCTCACCTATTGGAGAAGTCATGGCCGGCGATTTGCCACTCGATACTTCAAGCCGTCCTTCTACGCTTCGATACGCGCTGTCCTTAGTAATAGATGGGACAGGCCCAAGGCGATGGCCATGGGGCCGAGCAGACGATGCAGCTCGTTGGGTGACATCCCGGCTCGTCAAGATGGACAGGTCAGAATAACTAAAAAAATCGAGGCTTGGCTTGGCTAAGTCTTTCTTGGTGAAAGGCACAGTAGGCGGCGGCGAAGAACCGCACCCCAGTTTGATCAACGAGGCGACCACCAACGCCAGAGAGGGAGAGAGAGAGAGAGAGAGAGAGCCCCACTATTATGCCTTCCTTCCTTGATCGAATAGCGTCCTGCGAGGTTCCGAGGTTGGGATGTAAGATCAGGAGGCAAACGTGATGGGTGTGTGCATCCGGGGCCCATGCTGCCGGTGACCGACGATGCAACACGGACGCGACTAGGCGGTCAACGACGCCGTTAACCAAGGCAGCGTTGCAGGGCGTGACGGGTTGGGCAGGGCCCAAGGGTTCGGGTCCGGAAGCAGCTGGAGTGTGCAGGATTACGAAAAGGGGGTGGGATGTAGCATCGCATGATGTTTGATCGCGGTCGAACCGGTGCTTCGTTAGCACCCTTGTGCCCCGGCGATACTTGCAAGACGCTCTCGCGCGCGTCAACTGATGAGCGTACATATTCATCAGTGCTTCCATATGTTATATATGTTTCCCTTATATCTGCTATCTACTGCAGTGATAACTAAAAAGAAGATATCTGAAAAGGGTAAAGGGTAGAGTCCTCAACCCTGCCCTCTTCCAATATCTAATAGGTAGCAGTAGTACTTAAGGTATAACAAGACTCTTAACCTGCCTTTAGT
Source organism: Colletotrichum eleusines (assembly GCA_016807845.1). NCBI lineage: Eukaryota > Fungi > Ascomycota > Sordariomycetes > Glomerellales > Glomerellaceae > Colletotrichum > Colletotrichum eleusines. The sequence continues at coordinate 194,959 of JADEZO010000001.1, read as the reverse complement.
GCCTATACAACCTTTCAACCCACTAGATTGACTTAATTACTGTATATCGTCGCTTAACGATAGGCGTAGGCTTCTTGCCTATCTTCTTACGTGACAGCGGTGTAACTGGTGTAATATTTAGGTGGATATCGCCCAGCGGCTGGCGGTCGGGCATCGTGAATATCGTGGTGGGTTGGTTGGTGGGTTGGTTGATGGCTTGGCGAAGTTAACCGTAGTGGATGGGCTGGCTGGCTGGCAAGCAAGTGGGCAAGTGGGCAAGTCGGTAAGTGGGTGGGTAAGTGGGTGAATGGATAGGTTGACCGCTTTCCATAATAGGACTAGTGTGTGGTTCGTGCGGATCTCGAATTTGAGGAGTGTGTACGGAGTACAGAGTACGGTAGTGCCATCCGTTTTTCCAGGTCAGAGACGCGGTCGAGTTTTCCGTCAAATGAACGAGCTTCGGGGCCCGATGCCAAGCCCATTGGCGTATCGTCAACAAGTCGAGGGGGGGGGATTGATGATTGATGGAGACGTCTGTTGGAGGGAGTCGGGGGACCCCGTCTTACATACCGGTAGCTAGGTATGCGCCCCAGTCGTCAAAGTCGGTGGCAACGAGTTCGTTCACCTGATTCATACTTGGCCAGGTACTGGAAGTCAGTCCAGTGATGATCCAAGTATGCTTCAAGGATTTGGTACTTTGAGTGTTGGTTAAAGGAGGACTCGGATAGACAGAGACCATGGGCATGTAAAGGACCAAAGCCTCATCATCTTCGTGTACCTTACTGTACCTGGTAGAAGAGCAACAAAGTTAGCGTTAATCCAGCCACGCCGGCGGCCTTCATGTCTCTTGGTTGGTTGGTTGTTAATGTTGGACTGTTCATCCGTTTTTTGGTTTGGTCTCCACGGGGGCCCTCCCATCCTCTCATTTTACAGCCATGCACACCCCCGCGATCCCTAATAATTATTTCTCCATCCCGGCCAATCCCATCTTGTCCTTTCACCCGCCTGCGCCTCTTCTCCGCATAATCCACTGGATAAGATGGGATAAGGGGGGAAAGCATGGACTGACCCAGGTGATGGGGGGGAGGGAATGCTTGGAGCAGGTGTCTGATAAGTCTGACCCAAAGGCCAATTAATTGTATTCAACTGACGGCACCTACACGTGTAATACCGTATACGTATGTACCTCTGCTGTCTGTATATCACTCATATCACGTACCTTTTTGCCTCGTCTCCAAAAGTTCTCTCTGGAGACCCAAATGCAACTTGGGGAAGAGGCTAGACTCATTTCAGCGCACTAAACCCGCCCTCCCTGTCTTCAACCGGCTCCCAGACCACACAACCCCCCATGCTCATGCTACTTTGCCGTTTTGCCTCATCAACTCTCTCTGGAGGCGCGTTTTTCCTCTGTCAGCAGCCTAAACTCTCTCTCTCTCTCTCTCTGACCGAGTGACAAAAGATGCATGTAATCAGAGAATCATACCCCACTTCCCGGACAACCGATTTGTCCAGCTGGCTGGTCAACCCTTTATATTTGCTCCACTCGTCGTATGTTACCTGGGGGGCATCTGGGGATGAAGAACGTGTTTCTCTCCGGCGCCTTGGAGAGTCGCCTCCGTTGCTGTACATGTTGCTACCAACGGTCGGTCTGTCGTTGTTACAACTTACACGGCACTATAGAGTACATAGTGGTTTGAATCTCCCGGGTCCATCAGACGTTACAGGCAGACCATACCACATCTGGCCTCATTCACCCAGCTCAGTCTCGTCTCTTGGCTCTCCGCTGGCAATTTTTTGCCTTTGAACGGTGTAATACACCACCGACATCCACGGCCACAACCGAAATCTGCAATCACCAAGACAGCCGCGAAGTGGTTGAGCCCGCTTCAGTTTCCAACAAGCCTGTCGAGCTCGGCGCGGCTAAGCTCCATTACACACCCTGGGCTCACAACCGACCACCCCTTCTGCACCTTGCTGAGGTGTCATCCGGCTACCTTAGTCTGGCCAGTCCAGCCATGCCATGGATGCTTGTCGTACTGGGTCACTGCATGCCTTCCAGCCGCCTTGACATCCACTACCACCACCACCCACCTATCCACCCACACACTTGTCAAAGCCTCCAATGAGAGAGCCTTGTTCAATAGCTGATCGCAAAACCGAATACCTAAACACCCCCATCCACCAAAGGCCAGCCAAAAAGTCGTTCCTCTGCCGCCCCTGTCGGACCATCGCCGTCATCTTTCCCGCCCCCTCTGAATGGTGGAAAATCCAGTGGAAAATTCGCCGTCCGTCTTGGTACTCGCGCTGAGGCTCGATTTCCCTGGGGGGGGGTCCAACAGACAGATGAGCGGATGGCCGGGACAAGGGCCAGACAAGAGGACTGGAGCCGAAAAGCTTCCCGGACGGAGAAGTATGCACAGCCGCCAAACTCCCCCGCATGCGCTCCTCACGCACCCACGAATCCCCGGCATACTTCCCTACGGCGTGCCATCTTCCCAACTTTGGGTGGCGGCGAGCTGATGGCAACCCTAGCCGTGAGGAGGGAAGGGGGGGGGCTCCCGGCTCCTACACCTGGAGGGGGAAAGAGGAGCCTCTCTAGCCGGCGAGGAAAAGGAAAACACCAATCTGGGTTCCCGATATATCAGGGCGGCCATCTCGCGCTCCCTTATCGAGCCTTTTCTTCTCCTCGTCTCCCCGTCCTCACATCTCGAGCCTACAAGCACCCCTTCAAAATCTCGATCTGATTCGTTTCGGCTCGAGACTCGACCACAGAAACGGGTGCTGAGTGTCGCATTGGCCAAACCCTCTCTCTCTCTCTCTCTCTCTCTCTCTCTCCTCACTTTGCAATAGCACCACCGACCCGCCAACGCCTGGCCTGCTGCCGAGAAACAACCGCCCAACATGTCGGTCATGCAAAGGGTCCTGAAAAAGATTGTCCACAATGACGCCATGGAGTCGGACCCATCCGAGATCTACGGCTGGAGAGTCTTCGCCCTCGCCGGCTCCGCCTGCTTCGGCGCCATGTCCTTCGGCTGGGACAGTTCCGTCATCGGTGGTGTCGTCGTGATGGAGCCTTTCAAGAGGTAAGCCCGTTATCCCGCATGAGCCCGCACGTAGCCTTTAGGACCCCGGTGGATTGACTCTTCTTTTCTTCTCCCCCCCCCCCCCCATCGCAGGGACTATGGCCTGCTAGATGCCGACAAGGTCGAGACCGCCAACCTGGTTGGTAACATCGTCTCTACCCTCCAGGCGGGTTGCTTCGTCGGTGCCCTCATCGCCTCCCCCCTGACCGATAAGTATGGCCGCAAGTGGTGCCTCATCGGCATCGCCGCTGTCATCCTCCTCGGTGTCATCCTCCAAGCTGTCTCGTCCGGAAGAATCGCCGCCATCTTCGTCGGTCGCTTCATCGCCGGTCTCGGCGTCGGCGCCGCCTCCAGCATCAACCCGCTCTACGTCTCCGAGAACGCGCCCCGTGCCATCCGCGGTCTCTTGACCGGCCTCTATCAGCTCTTCATCGTGACGGGCGGCATGATCGCCTTCTGGATCAACTACGCCTCCGACCTCCACTTCTCCGGCAAGATGAAGTACGTCTTCCCCCTCGCCATCCAGGGCCTCCCCAGTCTTCTGCTCCTCGTCTGCATGCTCTTCTGCAACGAGTCGCCCAGGTGGGTGGCCCGCCAGGACAAGTGGGAGGAGTCCAAGAGGATCCTCGCCACCCTTCGCAACCTGCCCGAGACCCACCCCTACCTCGAGGATGAGTTCCAGGAGATTGTCGACCAGATCCACAACGAGAGACAGCTGATGGGCGACGCCACCTTCATGAAGATGCAGAAGGAGATGTGGACCGTCAAGGGCAACCGCAACCGCGCCCTCATCTCCATCTTCCTCATGATCTGCCAGCAGATGACGGGCACGAACGCCATCAACACCTACGCCCCGATGATCTTCCAGAACCTCGGCATCAACGGCCGCTCCACGGGTCTCTTCAGCACCGGCATCTACGGCATCGTCAAGGTGCTCGCTTGCATCTGCTTCCTGCTCTTCATGGCCGACTCTCTCGGCCGCCGCCGCTCGCTTCTCTGGACCTCCATCGCGCAGGGCTGCTGCATGTTCTACATTGGGCTCTACGTCCGCATCTCCCCGCCCGAGGAGAACCAGCCGGTCCCCGGTGCCGGATACATGGCCTTGGTCTGCATCTTCTTGTTCGCCGCCTTCTTCCAGTTCGGCTGGGGCCCGGCTTGCTGGATTTACGCGTCCGAGATCCCGACCGCCCGCCTTCGTTCGCTCAACGTCTCCCTCGCCGCCGCCACCCAGTGGCTCTTCAACCTCATCGTCGCCCGTACCGTCCCCAATATGTTGGCCACCGTCGGTGCCCATGGTTACGGGTAAGTCGCCTGCCCATCGCGCGGAGAAACTCTCGGTGAATCGACGTGCTAACCCGTCCACAGAACCTACCTCATCTTCGGAAGCTTCTGTTTGTCCATGTTCGTCTTCGTCTGGTTCTTCGTCCCCGAGACCAAGGGTGTCTCTCTCGAGCACATGGACGCTCTTTTCGGCGCCACAGAGTACGATTCGGACAAGAGGCTGGCCGCAGACAACGCCAGCGACACCAAAGCGCCTGTCGAGGTTCAGGTCGAGTCCACCAACGCCGCCCATGCCCACGTCCGCAAGGAGGGCGCTTGAAGGGGCCAGCGGGGTTCACGAGAGGGTTTGTTTACACGACTATACATAATTGTCTATGCCTCAAAGTTGCAAGCGGTTGTGCGATTAGATGAAATTTAGAGCGAGGACGAGCTGCTTTGCTCAGTAAGAAGATGCGGCCTGATGCGGCTTGCATGGAGTTGGTGGCTTTTGATACCTACCCTTTGGGCCTCGTGCCAATGCACAGGTCATGACGCCGTTACAACTCAATATTGAACCTGCATTTGCATCCATCTTTACAACGGCATGGCCTCCTGTTGAAACACCGAAAATCATAATGGCATTAGAAACCAATGTGCTTGGAGAAGACATCAAGAAGATGGAGCGAGACCACAGCAACTAAATAAGGGTCAAAAGGTGAAAATCAAAAGAACGTGCCTAGCAACGCTCACATTGCATTGCGCGGCCAGGTATATTATTTCAAGTCTCATGCCCAAAGTATGCCTGCTCCGAAAACGCCGGAACCTTGATCGTTGCATGGCTTGTCCCAAGAAAATCAGACTGCCTCCACAAGTCGACCCATCGACTTCCACCACCCAGGTTAAGAACCTTTTTTTTTCCCCTTGTTCCCGAGCCACATCATAAATAAGCCGTGTGTGGTTGAAAAACACCATTTGAACGCCTGACATTGCTCTATGACAGAGCATTGAGTGATGAAAACAAGGAAAAAAATAACAACCGGAGGGGTATGGGCAAGGCTGACAAAAAGATACAGTTACTGGCCGCCAGACACGGCTCCAGAGTCGAAAATGATGAGCGGCCACTGGCCGAGGGGGGCTGATGCTGCCGTCATGTCGGCCACAGTCGTCATATCCGTCACTGCGCCAGGATCCCGTGATGCGCCGCCCAAGGTCAGCAGGGCATTGGCACTGTATCTGTCCTGACTGTCGGCCATGGCTGCTGTCCAGTCATGCCAAGTGTTCCCTTGTGATGCAGACTGTCTCCAAAGAAGCTCAGCCGCCGCCGCCGCAGAGCTTGCAGGGTCCGCAACGTGCTGGGTGGCTTGAGATGCGAATGCGATCAAGGGGTTGTTGCTCTGGGCCGTGTTGGCGTCCGCCGCGCCCGTTCCTTGTCCCGTAGGCGTGTATTGGTAGCCATTGTTTGCTTCGAAGCCAGTCGTCGACGGCACGTTGCCGTTGTTGGATGGTTGTTCAGCGTAGGCCAAGGAAGGGTAGGGAGTCGTTCCGTTTTGGACCACAGAATCCGAGTAGAAGGCCTTGGCAGCCGTCTCGGCGGCACTGGCAGCAAGCGCTTGCGTTGTCGGGGGCTGTGATGCGAGCTGGAAAGGTGATGACTCTACTGGGTCGGGCTTGATCGCAGGAGGGATCGACGGATCCTTCTGTTTTTGGTCTTGCTCGATCCAAGTGATGGTCCTCTCAATGATGGCGTTGATTTCGTTACTGATTCGAGAACCAGTCCCTGAACATAGGCGTTTAGCACCATGACTATTCCGCGGTCGTTCGTGTTGCTTACCTAGCAGCGATACCGTCGCGTTGATGATCTCCATCCAGTCCCTCATCTCCTCGCGAATGACGGCGATCTGACTGGGCGTTGTCTCGAACCTCCGCTCCCAGTGGGCAACCAAGGTGGTGAAGATGGCAGCACCATACACGGCCATTTGGTACCATGTCGTGTCCAGGGACTTTAACTTGAGCAGACTTTTGACGACACTCAACATGTGTGCGGCGGTTTCTTCGCAAATCCGGGCGTTCTCGAGAAGCATCTTCCGGTCGCTAGTCATGGCCACAGACGGGTGACGCAGGCAGAGACGGAATTCCAGGGCGTACGTCTGCACAAACAAAGCGTACATGCGGCCTTCGTGTTCCGTCTGGCCAGGGTTGTTGAGCTGCAGAGATTCGGGCAGGGTGTCCTTCCAGAGCTGCAGCCGTTCCTCGAGGGAGTTGACCACGTCAACGTAGTTCTTCGGATCGCGCCTCACGCTGTATATGTTGGAGTACATCTCCATGAAGAGAGGCAGAATCTTGAATCCAGCCAGCCCCACGTGGTACGTGCAGGGTGCCGTGACGGACGGGTCTACACCGTCCGGCGTGAGGGCCTCGTCGGGGATTGGTTCTGGGAAATCGACGTCGTACTCCTCGACAGTGATAGGCATTGGTCTCCCGAGGCGCCCGTTCAAACTGACATAGACGAGGAGGATGGTCCACCATGTGCGTTTCCGGATCTCGTTTTCCAAGTTTGTCGTCTCACCCGGTGCCTTCATAGCACGGTGCATGTTCAAGTCGATGGCGCGGTGGAAGGCAAAATTAACCATCATGGAGCCGCATCCTGGCTTGGGGAAGCTGCGTGTATGTGCGCAAATCAATGCCATGGCCTGGACGGCCGCTACGGATTGTGAGGAGGCCAAGTCGAACATCTTGCTCAAGGACCAATGGTAGTGCTTGTTGGATAGCTCGTTGAGTTGAGAACGCGTATCTTGCTGTTCCCAATTTCGCACACCGTATTGGAAGTAGATTGTCGCGAAGACCATATGGACCATGACCTGATCAGGAATGCTCGGCTCGAAGCCGGGCTCATCGTACATGCGAGTCAACTAGAGCAAATGTAAGGGCTAGTCAATACACCGGCGGGGTGTCTGGTGAACTCACAATATTCATGAAGGTGGGCTTGTGGAGGACGGGGAGAAAGGGCCATATCATAAGGAAGTACCATTCCGAGTAGGTGAAGGCGTCGCTTCTGGAAGGGAGCTCGATGTTGACGGGAGGATTGATGTTCATGCATGACTGGAGGAAAGACTGCAAGGATTTGTTGTACATGGGCTGCGAGATTTTGGTATCGGGCAAAGGCTCGTCCATGTCGGGAACGTCGAATGATGTAACGTCGAATGTTGTTCCAAGGATGGAGAGCTGGGTACCCTTGATGGAGCTGAGAGGCGCGGTATCGGCGGAGCCAACGCCCAGGTGGTTGTGAATGGGACGGGACTCGAGGGTCGCGCGTGGGAACGAGCGCGTGCCGACCGGCTTGTAGGTGTTATTCTTGACCCAGACGGAGCCGATTTTGGACCAAGCATCCTTCTCGGTAGGGTCTTGGATGGGGTTGCCCATGTGATCGTACGTGACGCCAGGAGGCGGGTAATTTGTGCCGTAGGGAGACCAGTTGTAGGGCTTGACCTCGATGCCATTGTTCTCGAGAAGCTTTTCGAGTTCGCGGATATGGGCCATCATGTCCGTCTTCTCCCTCTCGAGCTCCTGAAGGTAGCCTCTTCGTTCGGTTCGGCCGGTGACGCGATCGGTGACGAAGCATTCGAGGTTCTGGTTGATGCAGTGGGAGCACCCTTCAGGGAGGGCATCACATCGTATCTTCCTGACCTATTCAGCAGGGCGGTCAGTCAGCATGACAGCAATTCAAGGCAGAGAAGCGCTCTCGACATGGACGCACCTTGCATCTGTCGCAGGCCTGTCCGGTCCTCGTGTAGGACGACAGGCGAGTCTTGACGACGGAGGAGAAATCCTCCTGGCCACCTTTCTCGAGACGCGGCAGCTTCACTTTGGCGCCGGGTGCAAGGGCGGAGTCGCCATCGGAAGTGGCAGCAGGATCGCCAGCTTCCGCCAGTCGCTTCGGTGGGCGGACCGGCATGGTCTCTCTTCTTCCTCCTCTCTCTCTCTCTCTCTCTCTCCCCGCTCTCTTTTCCCCGGTCAATGAGTGATGATGTCGAGAATTGATATGGGTCACAATGGACAGGAGAGGGGTTAGAGCAAAACCACCCTAAGGGAAAAAATAAAAAAGAAGTGCGGGCGTAGGACAGCAGTGGACGGTCTGTCGCAACAGGGTTTGCCGTTGACGTGGTTGGTTTACATATGGATGTCGTCGCGTTTTGAGGAGAGACGGGGGAGCTTTGCGCTGCCGGGTCCCTGTCGCTTTTGGTGGTAGCCTGGTAAGGTGTGATGGCAGGATGGGTAGATTGCGTCTGCCGCTCGGATTACGACGAAAATTTAGGCTGACAAGGGTGGGGAGGGTGGCGCAAGGGTCGATGGATAATGGACAAGGGAAGAGGAAATGCAAAGGAGCCGATACAGTCTACAGAGCTGAGGGCAGGACACACGACAGGACACTCGCAGATCGTAGGTAGGGAAGGGAAGGGAAGGCTATAGAGCTGGTAAAGGTGCTTAAGGTGCGTGAATGCTGGCTCTGCTGGGAGGGATGAATTAATGTCCTCCAAAATCAACAGTGAAAACCGAATGGGGAACCCGGTTGATCGCAAGCGCAGCCCAGTAGGCTATCAGGCTACCTACCTAGGTACCTACCTAGGTACCATATACTATGTAGTTAGTGGTGTAAGTGGGTTTCCAGCCTGTCGGGATGCGGGAGAGTGGGTTGGGTTCCAGGTCCAGGTTCAGGTCCAGTTCCAGCGCCTACCTTGCTGAACTGAACCCTTTTCTTGTCCCCCATGCCCCCCTTTTCTTCCTTTCTTTTTCTTCTTTCTGCGTCTTAGTGTAAATGCTTAGGTATGGCGTGTATAGTCAGCAGAGCAGTAGGTGCCCGAAGAGGTGGTCTAGAAGCTCGTAGGAAATGAAACCTTGTTCAATCAGAGACACGTCAATTCCCCATCCGATGTGAGATGCGTCCCGGAATGCCAGAAAACATGGGAAAGTGTGAGAGGGAGGTTCTGAACACGTCCAATCAATCTTGCAGCGGGCGTTGACGATCGTCGTGTGTGGGTAGGTGTCTGTCTCATGAGCCGGCTGCTTGGGCTTTGGATGCCATGTTCTCGAAGCCAAGCCGGATTGGAAGCTGAAGGAAGACAGACAGACAGACAGACACCCCATCTCACGGCATACCAAGTCGGGCATGGTACTAGATCAGATTGCGTTAGAGGGCCCCCTCGAGATCGAGGCGTCTAAGTTCCAACAAGTCATCGGTGGCGCCGCGTCCGACAATAGACGGGGAATGAAGAAAGAAGAATAAGGCATGTGGCATTCGGCCGATAAGGCTACTGGCACAGGACTCTGTCTTACAAAAGGGGCGTTGATTAGCTGGCTAGCCTGCCGCGGCCGAGTCCTCTACCCACGTTACCTTTGTCCTCTTGTCGAGAGCAAGGATGGCGGGAGCATTGACAAACCGCGCTTGCAGCCAGTCGCAATGAAACTACAACTAATGCGGTATTCAACTGGCAGGCAGGCAGGTTGGTAGCACGGTAGGTAGGTAAAAACTCTCTTACCCATACTTGATTGCTTGCGGGATCCGACGACAGAGACTTTGGTCTACCCCGGAGCATGGTCGGCAAGTCAACCAAGTACCGGCAGACAGACAGAGACAGACAGACTTACCCGTCTCCCTTCGAAAGGGAAACGATATCATGCAATGTCTGCTCAGTTCAGAGAGAGAGAGAGAGAGAGAGAGAGAATATGAGAAACACGGATTTACATGACGCATGAGGCTGCCGCGTCACGCCAGAACTGACAGTTGGGACGAGCCGCCTGGCGGGAGAGGCGGATGCGTCTGATGGCCCAACTTACAACGTGCGGACCCGGCAGTTACGTGTGATACAGCCTACCTATAAGTACCTAGGTATGTACCTACCTACCTAGGTATGGTTGGTTTTCCGACGAGACGGGTCCGACATCCGGCTACGTCTAAATGGATTCAAGACTTTACTGACCATCCATCCTCCTCTGCTCTGCATCAAGTGTTTTCTGCAGCCTTCAGTCTGCCCCTCGCATGTGCTCAATTATGAGCGTATGTAATCTGACTGACCGCCAGACTCTTTCCATTTATATGCCATAGACGCCTGGGGCCAACCAAATAAGTGTAAACCTAAGAATGCGTATCCGTAAGAAAGAACTTTTTAGCTTCCCGCAAATCTACCCACGTACCATGTATATGTACGTATAACAGGCGTGCTTGCTACCCTCCCGCCGTATGCGTTACAGCCTAGACTTTGGGTAGAGGTACCTAGGTACAGGTAGGTAGTGTGGTAGTGGGATTACTACCTACAGCATTGAAGCCGTGCGGTAATTGGTGGGGCCATTCGCTGCATCTGACGTGGTCGTGATCAGGGAACCCCGCCATGCCCCTCCAAGTCCATCACCAATAACAAACTAATAGTTGTATCACACACTGCCTACCTAGGTACCTATGTAGGTAGCAGACTTTGGACGGTGCACGCTTGCCAAATTCAATTCTTTCCAAAGTTTACCCCGCGATAATACTTTTGTCTCGCTACAGCTAACCCGCCACTCATTCACTCTCTCACTCACCCACTCACTGACTTACTCTACCTACCTACCTACCTACACTACAATACATACAGCGAGCGATACACCTCCCCTCAAGCCCAGCGAACAAAGCAACCGCCTCCTCTTTGTTTGCCACCACCGCTCGCATTCTGGTCCCGACCCTTCTGTCAACATGTCCTCCGTGATCGAGACGATACCCATCGATCACGTGCCCGCGGATATCGCTGTCCACGTCGCCTTCTTCAAGGACGTCCAGAACGCCGCCTTCCTGCACCAGCAGCTCCTCGACCGCAACCCAGACTTTGAATATGCTTTGATCGACGCCTCTGTCGCCGTTTCACGTACTCACATCCTTGCCGCCGCCTTCAAGGCCGTTACCGCAAAGGTCGACGGTAGCCTCAAGACTCCCAACGTCCACTCGGAGCTTGTTGCTTCCCTCAGCTCTGCCAACAACGTATGTCATGTGATGCATCCACCCCTGCTGCGGCTCCTTTCTCATGGCTAACTCGATCCGATCTGCATGCAGATCGCCGAGGCTTACCGCCGCTTCGGCATCAGTCCCTCCAGCAAGGATGTCATCGCCATCAAAATCAGCTCCCCCGCCGCCGTCCCCTCCGCCGAAGAAGTAGAGCAGCACCTCACGGAGAACTTCCAAGGCACCCCAGTACCCTTCACGGACGAATCCATTACAGCCTCCACAGACTGGGCCAAGGTCCGCAAATATTACAAGCTGAACGGTCTCGCCTGGCTCGACGCCATCAAGGATGAAAAGGAACGCACCGAGCAGCTGGAAACACTTGTGTTGGGAGCCATGGCATTGCGCACCGCCTAAGACGCACAACGGCTCTGGCGAATACAATCGCGACCGGAGGACGCGGCCCTACGTGGTAGCAGCATAGCGTAAGCCAAACATGCCTCATCATTGCTGCTCTGCGTGACGGCCTAAAAGTCTAATGACGCTCCAATTTAGGTCCCAACCAACTCCTTGCAACCCAAGTATGCTCGAATCCCTGCAAATCTGTCAAGACGCATCTTCCCTACATAGATACCCCAATAGCAACTTTGGCTCTCCTCACCAACTCGCTCCACATGGCATCACGTCCACTCTGTGTGCGTTGAACCGTGTCACGGTTTTCATGCGCTCTTCTCAACAGATACTTCATACACTCGCCCGTCGACCCCCAGACGAGATACTTGTATGTATGTCTCAACCGCCTGAGCCTTTGCCGGCCTCTGCGGCGAGGCCCCTGAACCCCTCGCAGAGACGAGTTCACAGCTGAGCCCATCAGCCATGCCTTGGAGTTGCGCGAAAACAACTCGGGTCTTGGCTTCGCCGGCATCCAAGATGTCGCGAGCCCCCCGTAACTGACTCCGCGTTGTGCGATGCCTGGACCCAGTTGATGGGAGGCAGCTCAATTTCTCCACGCAAACCGTCACCCCATTGCTTTTTCAAAAGACTTTCTGCAACGTCGTCATAGCAGGCGTCCGTTTCTGCTTTGGTGTCGTCGATGAGGTGTCTCAGGCCGGAACTGTGCCGTCCTCGAGGGAAGCTTGTTCAGCGTCGAACGGCAGGCGGATGCTGCGCTGGGCGGCGAAGGAGCAAATCAAGTCAATGGCGTCTGCCATGGCTGCAGAGGGGGGCAGACGCTCTGCGAGTGAATACAATGCTTGACGACCTGCACCCGCGAGCCAACACCGATATTATAAGTTACCGCACACGGTGTTTTCTAGAAAGCTCTTCTATCTGGGCGGTTTTTGCTTTTCAGTTTTGCCAGGGTGTGCTCAATTGAGGGCGACAAAGTCCCTGGGCTGCGCCAATCTGACCGTCTCCACTGTTCCCCGATCTCACGGAATGACCTCGTTACTGACGCACTCTTCGGCCTTCTCGCCCCCTCTACACGCCGCCAAGTCCCGGGTCCGGGCCGACGTCAGGACGACCTCCTCGGCGAACCCCAGGATGACGTCCGTGAAGCCAATGACCTTGCGGTCGTCGATTGTGCGCCCGACCTCGGCCGGGGTCTCGCCCGCGCAGAACTAGGCGTAAGAAGTGCTCTTCAAAACGAGCTGCAGCAGCGGGTTCCTGTCTGGGGTGGAGGAACGGCGACGAGGAGATGGTTGCGGTGAGCAAGGAGCGGATGACCATGTGGAGCGGGAGGATCGCGAGAGACGAGGGTGGGCGCATGACGGGCGGCAATGGGGATGCTAGTGACGAGACCGCCTTGGAAGGTTCGAGTGCGGAAGATGCGGGCGGCGACGGTGTTGCGACCAGCGACTGATCATTGGAGGATGACCTCTTAGTGGACGAGTGGATTGCCCTTCCTCTCGTCATTGCGGGAGGGTGGCTCTGAGTGGGCTGTCTTGGTGGTAGTAATGCATACAACGACAACAAGACGGCGCTCGGTAGCCTAACAGGAACAACTGGCTGGTACTGACGAGGGGGAGTGACGAGAAGCTGCTCTGCACATGCTGCTGAAGCATGCCCTGCGTGACGGGCCAACCATCTGGACGGCTTCAGACACAACTCACGCTGCGGGGAGCTTGGACCAAAGAGGAGGATGAGCGATGGCGATGAGTACAGCAGTTCAGTGCCTAGGTAGGTTGGTATGGCTAAGCTATCTACGCATCGGCACTGCAGAGAGAAATCCTTCGGGAGGGGAGGAGGGGTATTGTTATGCTTGACAATCTAAGCCGTCTTCTTCTATCTTGCCGGCCTCTGCAGGAGGTATCTCAGCCCACCGACGATTCCGGGCCGCCTCAAGAGGCCATGCATGTCCTTACCCAAGATCAAGGGTCAATGTGCGATGCATGATGTATTGATCTGGGCGGACAAATAGCTAGCGAGAGCTCCAGTGCCTTCGATCAAGCCCCCCTGTTATCTCTCCCACAGTCCCGTCACGTAGGCGCATTATGCCATTAAGAACTGCCGATTGTAGTCGTGTGCGGATCGATTGGATGGAGCATTCGATGCTGGCATTCCGCAGTGCTAGTTGCCGAATAAGCCCGTCCGGGCGGTGGCCATGAGATCGGGGTACACAATAGGCATGCATAGCTCCGATGCGACGAGACTAGGTACCCCGTCACTGATGCATTCCTGGCGTCACGACAAGCGGAGACGCGTCGGTCATTCAGCTGCCAGTTCGTCGGCTGACGTTGAATGGGCCGCAGACGAAATTTCGCGACATTCGTCTCTCGACCCTGTCGGCCGCAGGGCCAGCTGGACCATCTTGAACCAACGGCGACGTCCAGGCGGTTGGGCGCCATTATCGTGGCATAGCTGCAGGCATGAAAATTGGCCCTTCCCCGGCCTCTTGCCTTTCCATCGTGACCAGTAACCAGGGGTGCGCGCCCTGTGCCGCATGTCTTTCGGGAAAGAGATATACATCCTGTGAGAAAACTGGTCTAGCTTGCCTGCGGCTGATGAAGCTTTGTCGCTCGGCTAGATCCAAAGGTTCCACGGATGAAATCGACGTATCCGATGGACCGGCCACGGGCAAGACCGACAACATCTTGCATCCCGCCGTATACTAGTCCAAAGAGTAGGCCGTACCTTGCTGTGCGAGCCGCGGTGGGGAGGGAGAAGCGGTCTAAAGTCGACGGCTGTTAGAAATCATCTCCCCGTGTGAGTGCACGAGACGAAAGCTGTCGCGACTTACTCCAGAGACTAAAGCTGCCGGCCACCGTTAAACTGGCCAGGACGGTGCTGAGGAGGTCGGTCTTGCCCCGGTACCGGTCGACGGTGCTTTCGAGACCGAAAGCCATCAGGGTCCAGAAGCTGAGCCTGCTTCCCATGCGGAGACCCTCGCGGAGACCGCCGTGCATGGCGTGGTAGTTTTTGCTCTTATGGTAGAGGTACCAGCCCGTCGTGTTAGTCGGCATCTTGTGCGCGTGCTCGGCGCGGAAACGCAGCTGCGCAGTCCGGCCGCCGTGGGCCAGGCCCAGAGTTGCTCCGATGCCGAAGCCCACCATGCCGGCAAGAGGAATACGAGCCGGCGTCGGTATCGACAATCGAGACTCGGACGGCGGTTGGTTGAAGCTGAGGTTCTCGGCCATGGTCATTTCGGGGCGTTCTGCCATCGTGCTGGGCGAGCTTTGCCGGCGGTGTCAGAATCGAGCGGCGGTTGTCTTTGGGTGGGCAGGTTCCCCCGAAAAAAGGGGCAAGGTCGTCAGATGAATGGATGCTCGAGGGTCGGTACGGCAAGGTCCGGTGCGTGTTTGTTTCCTCGGTGACGGAGTCGTTGCGTTTGGATTACTCGGCCATTTGCCCATAGATAGGTGGGTAAGTAAGTATAATGCGAAGAAAGAAACCAGCCGGTTTGGAGCTTGGACGCAGCGCTCTTTCGGGGTCTCCTACCCCGGCAGCCCAGCTACCTATGGCTGGACACGCAGTCAGGTGACTTCGCATAGGTGAAATCGCGGAGAGCGCCCCGCTCTCGAGGCCCACGCGGGGCTGCCAGGCTGATCCGCGCCGCTGCCCGCACGCATTCTTCTTCGGTCTCGACGATCTTTCCACTTGCAATACTGGGTTTTCGGCTTGTAATGCCCATAAACTGACCCCGAACCCCAGCGCAGTACAACTAAACGTGTACACCTTCTTCGAGTACTATCAGCAGCGAGAACAGGCCCCGAGAAACAAACAAAAATGGTATGAGCATTCAGGGCTCTTTGGCCCTCGAGCTTGCCAAACAAACGAAGCTGACTTCCTTGCAGCAGATCGATGACGCCTTCTTCTCGGTGCGGTTCAAATATGGCGCCCACACCATCCTGATGTTCGTCGATGGACAGCAGAAGTTTTCCGAGATTACCACCTCGCTGCTGGAAGTGCTCCGCGACAGATTCCCCGATGGCCTCACAATCAGTCACACTTCTTCCAAGACGACAGCACTCCCGGAGGGCGATGTACAGCTAGCCTATGCACTGCCTGTGAACCCGACGGATCTCACACAAGGATGGAAGAACATCAAAGCCGAAGACGATGACACCCCGCTGGTCAAAGGATTGAAAGACAATTGCGCCGTGGCCTTTTCTTTCGATGCGGATGCGCGCGAGTTTCTTGTCGACGTGCCGAGTCTAGATGAAGAAATGGAGGACGAGGAGGGCATGGGTTCGGACGCATGATTATTGAGGAGACTACTGCATTGATGCATGGCGTTATGGCGAAAGAAATCACGACACTATAAGGTCTGCCTCGGACGAGCATACGGAGGCTGCCGCATGATGGATGACGATTGGCTACGGAAGAAGGCATCTGGCCCGATGCGAATGTTGGCATGCCGGGCAGATGATTAAAATGCATGTGAGGACACAGTCTTCTTAGCAACGGTAACGAGGGGCAACTGCACAAGTAGCTTGCCTCGTCGTCAATAGTAAATACTCGGGTCATCTTACGAACAGTTCTCAATCAGCGAATCCCACCCGGTACACTATGTTTTATTTTTATTTTTCTTCTTCTTCGTTAATCTACCTTTTCAGATGAAAAAAGTAAAAAGTAAAAAAAGAGTCTGATTCTGACTACAACAACTGAAATGCTGGATGACGGATTCGTCCAATCTCGACAAACCGCCAAATAGGTAGTCGAGGACAGTGTCTAGGACAGATGACGTCGACGGTCTGGACCGAACCATACCCGGAAACAGGCGCTTCCACCACCCCCACCGCACCCCGGCTACAGTGCTAATGGTGTGTGAGATATACTGTACACCCTTACTGTTGCCATGCAGGTAGACCCCTATTTTTCCGCACCTTGTTTCGATGCCGCCCCAGAGCGAAATTGCGACGACCAAGTGCCCACGAGGCGGCTGTTTTCTGTCAACAATACAATACCTACTTAGCTACCATTTTGGCATTCAACCCTCATATAGCGAGGCTCGACACATCCACAGACAGCTGCAGAGTCGCCCGACTTCTGCCCATGCTGCCTTCTACATGTCCCACGTGGCCCTCCTCCGCCATGGCCTCCGCCTCTTGCTGCCCCTGGCGGTGATTTCGACCGTTTACCTCTATCTTTACCCCGTCTTTCTTGGATGTGCTTTTCCCGTGCCCCCAAGTGGCCGTGCATCACCCGCTGATAGTCCGAGCGAAGTCGAAGCCGCAGACACCAAACTCGCTGCCTTTCTCGAAGCAGCGCGACACCACGTCTCTCTTCCGATTCCCCTCCGCTCGACCGACGCCCGTCCCGCGCCTTTTCGTCTTCTCGCGCTCGGCGACCCCCAGCTCGAAGGCGACACGTCCATCCGAAAACATAACGGCCCCGTCTTCCCTCACGCGAGAAGTCTTTGGTCACATGTGACCTTCCGGTCCAGCCACTCGCTGCGCCAGCGCATCCGTCACTCTCTGCACGACGTGATAGACGTGTTTCTGGACGATATCTTTGTCGAGCTCGAGTCGATCCGCAAGCGTATAGACCTGTTCGGCAACGACTTTTACCTCGGACATATTTTCCGGACGGTGCACTGGTGGACTCGCCCTACCCACGTCACCGTGCTCGGTGACCTGTTGGGCAGCCAATGGATTGGCATAGAAGAGTTCCGGCGGCGCGGCCGTCGGTACTGGGACCGTGTCGTGTCAGGCACCGAGAGAGTGCCAGACGAAGCGGCAGCGTATCCGTCCATGGAGTATGATCTCACAGACTATTTGTCGACGTCTGGCGAACCTTCTCCCGAGTGGTCGCGCCGCGTCATCAACGTCGCCGGCAACCACGACATTGGCTACGCTGGCGACATCAACCAGGACCGCTTCGGACGTTTCGAGCGTGTTTTTGGCAAGGCAAACTACGAGCTGCGCTTCGAGCTTCCCGTTCCGGACCCGAAGCTCAACGCCACCGTTCTGGACGACGAGAAGAACCCCGAGTCTGATCGTCTCCCGCCCGAGATTCGCGTCGTTGTACTGAACGACATGAACTTGGATACCCCCGCCAAGGACACGTCGTTGCAGGATGCGACTTATGCCTTCATCAACTCCGTCATCGAGACCTCGGCGGCCGTCGAATACAACGGCCATTTCACCGTTGTGCTGACCCATATCCCGTTGTACAAGCCCGAGGGTATCTGCGTGGACGCCCCATTTTTCGACTTCCACGGCGAACACGACGGTGGCGGGGTGAAGGAGCAGAACCTGCTCTCGGCCGATGCTAGCAAGGGCTTCTTGGAGGGCATTTTTGGCATGAGCGGTAACACGGAGGCGCCTGGCAACGGCAACGGTCGCCCCGGCGTAATCCTCAACGGTCACGACCACGAGGGCTGTGACACGTTCCACTACATTAATCAGACGGACGTAGACGAGAATGGCAACCGCGCGTGGCGGGTCGAACCATGGACCAAGGCGAAAGGCCGAGGGGCCGTCGGTGCCGCTGGTGTGCCAGGCCTGAGGGAGATCACGGTTAGAAGCATGATGGGCGACTTTGGCGGCAACGCCGGTCTGCTCAGCGCCTGGTTCGATGAGTCCACGTGGAGTTGGAAGTTTGAGTACGCAACGTGCGCTCTGGGCACCCAGCACCTGTGGTGGCTCGTTCACATTGTGGATCTCGTCACCATCGTCGCCTCGGTTGCCTACGTTGTCTTGTCTGTGCTGGAAGCAAGCAAGCAGGGGCAGATCGCTGTTGTGCCAACGGGTGTAGAGGAGGAGAAGAAGATGTTGATCCAGAATGGGGAGGCCAAGTCATCATAACCATGTTGCTCAAATACCCGGCAGGGAAACGCCTTGTCTCAGTTCTAGCATAAATTTCATTTTGTAGCATTATTCGCGATAACCTCCAAACAAGCCCCCAAATGCCGGTTTCCGCGAGCACTTCATTCCGTTCTGTCGCCATGACAACAGCCGTCAACTCGATAACCGTATGGCCGCCTACAAAGCGCAAGGCACTCCCGTCGCTTAGAGCACCTTGTGTTCCTCCAGGTCCAAGCATAGACTTGAACCGTCATGGCTTTCCTGCTTTTTTCTCAAGCACCACAACCGTGTTCCAGGATCTCGCCGTCTCGAGGCAACACAACTGCTGCCACACTAGGCAGCCCCGTGGCAAACACTCAGCACAGCCTGGCACGCCGCCACGGCGAGAGAAGAGTTCATGACACGTCGTACTCTCTAACGACTGCCAGTGAAAATGGGTAACACTGTCTGTCGCCCAGAACCTTCAGATTGCGCGGCGTGCCTGAGGGACTGCGGTTGTCTCACATCCAACGCGCGCCGCGAGTCCCACCAGCCATGGTTAAGTGAACAGACTAGTTCTATCTTCTTTGTGTCGATTGAGTGTAATAGTGTAATATCAGATCATATCAACCGGACATTCTGGTCCAATATTCAAGGCGCCATACATGCGGATGACCGCGCCCCCCTCATTTGGCACCCAAGGGGGGCTCGATGGTGGCAGAGAACATCCAGTCGTCATGCGCTCGTGCATGTTCGTACGGCCTCCCTTGATGCACATCGGTCCTCCTGTATACCGGGGACGAGAGATGGACGGCGCGATCACGGGTTTCCTATAAGTGTCGTGCTAGTCCTGACCTGCCATATGTTTCGGTCATACCTGTACGACCCCCATCCGCGCGTTCCTGGACAGGAACCGAGAAGGCCCATAAAACGACGGTGAGGCCACTCGTGGACCTCTCACGGCTTTCGCGCTTCTACAACCCCTTTTGAGTTTGGACCATTGTGACCCGAGGAGTACGGGTAACCGTCACCGTCTCATCCAGGGCGACTGTCATCACAAGGTCTCGGAGCTGGTTTGGCCACGCGGTCACCGCCCATAGAAGCAAACATTGAGGCAGATGATCAATCAAGTCGTACTGTTGAGCATGAACGGGCGTGAGGAGGAAGAAAGGACGACCGCCTGGGTTGACAGCCCAGCATTGAGCCGACTATATAATCAGCAGAGAGGACCGACGACGATGTACGCATAAGAAAGACCACTCGCAGCAGTTCAAAACTTAAGGACATTATCACGGTCTCAGGATACCATTGCCGTCAAATCCTCTCTCACCTCGCTCCACCTCAAACCCCTTCTACTCAAAAAACCTCGTGTCTTCAGAGGCGACGCCCGTACCCGCCCCTCAACAATGCGCTTCACTCAGCTCACGCTCTTCGCTTTCCTCGCCGCACACGGCCTCTCTGCGCCGGCCACCCGATACTTAGGGGCTGAGTTTCTCGCCGAGAAGGCCGGCTCCCTCGTCGCCGCGGAGAGGGCGACGACGCCCTTCAACCCGGCCTGGCACTACTGCCAGACCAAGTGCAATTGCGCCAAAAGATTTGACAAGAGTACCCAGCCAGACAAGTAGGTAAAAAAAAAAAAAAACCCCCAGACAGGGATACTTGCCTTTGTCCCGCCAGCCCTGAGCGGATCCACGGCCCCAAGCTTGACTGACACCGGGGGACCAGCTTCTTCCAGTGCATCACGGATCCCAACTGCGAACAGTGCGCGAGGAGCGGCATGAGCCCTTCCCAAGCACAAGAACTCCTGCGCCGGAAATAGGCCAAGGGGGGCGTTTGATGATGGGCTTTCTGCGCAAACTTGGACATTGATGAGTGACGGCAGAACTTTGACGAACCAGTTGGCTAGAAGTCCACCCTCACTAGGACCCGGTGTCATCGTGAGTTGGCGGACGCTAGATTGGAAGAAACGTTGTTATGGGAAATAGAGGATGCGATCAGTGGCTGGTTAACGAGTTGATATAAGTAGATGGTATTTCACAAAACCGAGGAGAGAAAAACCAAAAAGAGAAAAAAGCGTATACCTGGCACTAAATGTTCAAAGTTCAAGAGGCTCACGAGTACAACAATACATTACTAGAAGAACTCATATCTTTGGAGATGAAACTGTCAGGGTCGGACCGTATGCTCTCCCCCATATGGTCGTTCTAAGGTAGAAGGTAGTATACAAAGTTTCGTACATGCGCAGACCCACGCGTCATCAAGTCTATATGCAAGTTGAGGCATCTCCTAGCCGTCCAAGCCCGCCTTGGTAATACAAATACAGATAGTTTTTGGTAGTAAAGAGGAGTGAGCGGTCGATGTTGGTATACTGCACTGCACGGTTGGTGCTCATTAGCCTGGGGTAAGCGAAAGGTGAAGAGTCACCCCCCCCTTTTTTTTTACTGCTTCTTGTTGGGGTCGTCGCCCTTGACGAACCATCCGCCAAAGGAGCCCATCATGTTCTGCATGGCCTCCTGCTGGGCCTTCTCCTGCATTGCGGCCTCCTCCTTGAGCCACTTCTCACCGTTTTCACGGATCTCTTTCTCGAGCAGCTCGTAGTTGCGCTGACCACGCTCGCGCGCAATGTCCTGGAGCATCTTGCCCTGGGCGAGAGCCTCATGGGGGCTCTGCTCGCCGTCAGGCGAGACCATCAGGCTCATGTTGGAGGGCTTCAGGCCGAGCATGCCGCCGAGCAGGCTCATGCCCGAAGGTGCCTTCTTCTTCTTGGCCTCGACCTGCTTATTGAACTCGGCTCGCGCGATAGCCTCGCGGCGGGCGAACTCGGTAGGAATGTGCTTGCCCTCAAAGGACTTGAGAACCTTGCGGACGTCGCCATACTGCATCGTGTGGATGTACTCGAGGAAGGGGATGAGGCTGACGAGCTCCTTGTCCTTGGTGTCGCCCGTCCACTTGGGCAGCACAATGGCGTTCTCGGGCTGGTTCTGGACGTGTTTTTCGCTGGTGTCAAGGATGATAACCTTGGACAGATCGCGGTTCAGATATGAGAGGTCCTTGGTGCGAATTAGCATGGTCGGCTTATGCGACTTGGGTGGGGTGGGTTACGAACCTTGACAACCTCTCCGTCCTTGTACTTGGTCGCTTCGCGGTAGAGGGGCCACATGATGAAGCGGAAGGGGTCGAGCTTCCTGACGAGGGGTTCGCCGATGGCGAACGGCACGCTGGTGAAGAGAACCAGCTCGTAGTACTGGCTGAGGTAGCGCAGGAAGTAGTCAACACCCGGGCGCTTGGCTACTCTCCAGCCGTGCTCACGGGACCATTCGCTGTGAACGAGCATGTCCTCCAAGCTGATGCACAGGGTGTAGGGACGCTCGAAAGATGGGTCAGGGTCGGGGAGAAGCTTCTCAAAGGCAGGTTCTTGGTAGTAGTTCATGAAGTCACCGGTACGAGCAGTGACTCTGTTCCACCAGGCGGCGAAGCCCCAACCATTGGGGGCCGTCTCGGCGTGCCTGGCCTCTTCTTCCTTGTCGTCCCAGTTACGTCCGAGGTAGAGCATACCGGCGGCGCTGAAGCCGATGAAGGCGAGGAACATACGGCTTGCAAGCTGCTGACGCTTTCTGTCGGTCGACGAAACGTATGCGGAATCCGGGAGCTCTCCACGGCCACGTCCACCACCCTGAGCGACGGCCTCCTCTTCAGCGATGGCAGCAAGAGCCGCTTTGCTCGTCGCGCCAGACATCTCGTAAGCCAAGGTGGAGGGAATACCCTGGGTGAGGTCAGGCAGAGGGCCGGTAGGTCCTGGCTGTTCGGGAGCTTCGGTGGCATCGGCGGCATCTGACTTAACGCCGGCTTCGGGTGTCTTGGTCGAGGAAGTTTTGGATGAGGCTTCGGCAGCCTCCTCGTAGGCTGCTTGGTAGTCGGCGCTGGACGAGGCTGGGGTCTCGCCCGGCGTTGAGTCGGCAGGCTTCTGGGAATCAGTAGGGTTTCCCGAAGAGGGGCCCTTAGGCTTATTGTCCTGTGCGAAGCCTCTGCTCCATGATGAAGCTCGGAATTGGGGTCTCGCAGCAGCTGGTGTTGCGACGGAGCGGTAGAAGTGCGCCGCAGTCGGCTGCAGACGCGCGATCCGAGCTGCCCTCGACAGCATGGCGTTTCGAAGGCCAAAGTGGTTTTCTAGTTGTACAATGGACCCTGTGCCAGGTGGTACTTTTCGATTCCGGGTGGAAATGACAAGGGGCAATGAGATGTGCCAGCTAACAATAATCGGCCGATGCTGGCGGAACACTCACTCACTTAGCAAGGTCGAGGTGGAGTGGACTTGATGATATTCCTGACGAAGGCACTAGAAATTTTCGTAGGGAAAAGCACCACTTCACATTTTTGGACAGGGAATAGACTGCCAGGCTTTGGGGGGGGGGAGGTAATAGTGTGGTGCACGGTTACGTACGACAGGAATACTAACCTACATAGCTGCCCAGGTACCTAGGTACAGCATCGTATATAGGGAGGGTACCTACTAAGATAGGTAGGTAGGTACCTTATCTCGACAGCTTCTGGCGGCGACACGCCGTACCGCCACTGAAAGCCCGCCCGCCCCACTCTGACCGACACATTAGGCTCTAATTGGGTCCGGGAACAATGAGCATCGTTTGCCCGTTTACTGCCGAGTATCTTCCGGTTATCTAGCACCCTCTACTCCTCTACTCCGTACACTACCTCTACTCGACAGGACACTACCTAGGTACCTACCTAGGTAGATATACAGTATATTGGATATAACTACCTCTATTACCGGGCTGCAACGCGTAGTCGGAGACTCCGTCAGTGGACTCATTGAGAGTCGAATCCTGTGTACCCAGCCTAGTCTGTCCAATGAGGTCATGCATGGGAGGTACTTGGTGCAGATAATCTTGGGAAAGCAGGCTTAGTCACTCAACCACGCACAGCATCTCCGGGCACCGGTTCACGTGCGAACCTTGTCTGCTCGGCGGGCATCTGCACTGTACAGTCTACCTCCCTAGGTACATACCGCGATGTATCTGGCAGTGACTATTGTACATGGCATGACATGCCATAAGTTGTGTTACCGTCTGTTCTGCTCCGTTCTGCTCCCCTCCTCCATCATTAAACTGCACCCAGCCCCCAATACCTCCGCCTGCAACTGGCCCTGCAACACTTCTTCCTCCGTCTCGATCCTAACAAACAGGATTTCCCAATCGACAAATTCCCTCCAATACCTACTACCGGACCGACCCTACGACGTCCTCAGTTAGCTCACACCATTCAATCACAGTCACACTCCACAAACGCGCAAACACACACACACACATCGTCAACATGGCTGCTGCGCGTGGTGGATTCTAGAGGGTGGTCCCCAAAGTTCGCTGCATCGATCACAATGGGACCACCCTCTGTGATTCTCTGTGCCCTTCAAGACCATCTGCCGACCTGCTTCACCTAGATAACACATCTCACCAGAAAGCTTTTGAAATCTCTGCACATAGCCCTTGCGACAAAGTACCCCGCCACCCCGCCACTGCCGCATTCTCGCCGATCCAAGTACCACGAGTACCACGAACACCCCGAGTACCTCCAGCAACACCACATCAGAACAAATCTAAAGAAACCTTGGGATCCAGAAGTTCTTCAAGAAGAAAAGCCACTCACTGCTGCCACTATGGTTCGTCGTGGCAAGATCTCGCGTGCCGCCGGGCCGTCACTCGATCCGACACCCATCACATCCACCCTCACAACCCCCCTGAGTTCCGCCTACCCGTCAACCTATGCTTCAGAAGCCGAACTAGATGCCTTGGGCGACAGCATTGGCTCCCTCACCTTGAGCGAGAGAAGAGCAGCCAGGAAGAGAGCGAAGCCCTTTGCCTTCATGGCACTGCCCTCAGAATTGCGCCTCAAGGTCTACGATTACTATTTTGAGGGTGGCGGCGGAGTCGTCGATCTCGACCCAGACAATTACAAGAACTTCCACAAAAAGCTTGGAATTCAGCGAACGTGCCGCACCATCTACCGCGAAGTATCGCACTACTTCTACAGTAGCCGCTCCTTCCGCATCTTTCCCACCCACCCGGGCAAATACTTCAAAACCAAGAAACCCCTTCTGGCTCGCCTGAAGCCGAGCTCACGATCGCTCATCACGTCGCTAGAGCTTCGCCTCGGTCCTGGCTGGTCCAAGCCCCCTCGAGGATGGGTTGTCACTCCCGCTCTCGGCCTGAATGAATGTGTCAACGTTCGCCGCCTCACGGTTATGGTCGAGTGCGACCCTAGCGACGGTGTGTTCAACGGGTTTCGTCGTTCAGACGGTTTTTACGAAGAGTTCAGCAAAGCTCTCCTCACAGAAATCTTGAATGAGATGCCCTGGCTTGACACCGTCACCTTTGATGCGTGGCCGAGTGTCAAGAAGTCGGGCGCCATGATGCGAGGACTGCTTGATATGACTGTGGCAAACAACCGAAAGATTAGGTGGGGACCCGAGAGAGGATGGACCGATGGACCCGACGAAGAGGACAAGGCTAGTAACCTGGTGCTGGTGCCTCCGGCGTCCGAGTTCAGCACGTCCAGCATGGGCGTACTAGTTATGGCGTGATGCCACGATGGTGGAAATCCATCGTGCTCGCTTTTCGTCTCTGGTTTTTATTTTCGACGCATTTGCAACTTTTGGGCCCTGGTTTTCGGTTATGGGAAGGACGGGACGGAATGGAACGCTACAAAGGTTACGGGTGGGGTTGGAACTGGAACTGCAATTGGAATTGGAACATCACGGTGGTCGAACACACCTTTCTCTCTTGCAATGAGACTGTAATACTAGCATGACGAGAAATGAAAGACACAGGCATAAGCACAAACATATTATGGAGTCGTGTTCATTTGAGGCTTGGAACGATCGATTACAGATTTTGCCTGGAAATGGCCAGAACACCCACCGGCCGCCCAAAGCCACTGACTGCCAACCTCGATTCCTTGCCGCATCACCCATCGCTCTCCATCGACCGTACCTCTCTCTCTCTAACTAAGCGGTTGGCGCATCACGCGACCTGGCACATCTACCTTTAGCCTTTGGAAAGCAAGGCATTGGCTCTCATTACCCCGCGTTTTGAGCCCCTGCCAGCAGGTGACATCCAGCTAAGCACAGCGCGGTGGTTGGTCTACAGAGCCAACGTGCAACATCCATGCTGAAGCTGTGTTTAGTTTCGAGACGGTACCCCTCGTTTAGCTGTCTCATTGCTTACCCTACCTACCTAGGCAGCTTACGTGCTTAGGTACTCAAAGATACCTACGACGAAGGAGGAAAAGCTTCCCCGCGATTTCGGGAGTGGACAGTGCGGGCGGGCCATGCTCGCCCTCTGGGTTCCAGGGGTTTACAGGCCCGAGCTTTTCGTGAACCGGGGCCCGGACGCCGACACACCGACGCCCGGCCCCACTATCCCACCTTGCCCAAGCGTTGATGGGTTGGCGCTTTCCAAATTTTTGGTTTTGCTCTGCTCTACTTGCAAGGTATAGCAGCAAGCCTTGTCACATTTTCGCGAAAACACCTGCATTGCACCGCACCTCTCTCAGCGCAACCCTTAAATATTTCCTGTGCGCGCTTCCAATACGATTTCGTCTTGAGTCGTACTCTTGCTGCAAAGTTTGACCGTCGGCCTATTACTCGACCATGCCGCTCGACACCTCGACATACTCCATGGCGCTGCTGCGCGTTGACGGCCGCCGATGGAACGAGCTCCGACGGCTGCACGCCCAGATCCGGACCCAGGACGCTGCTGACGGCTCCAGTTACCTCGAGATGGGACACACTAAAGTCATGTGCGTTGTGACGGGACCGACCGAGCCCCAGCGCCGCGGCGGTGCGGGCGGCCAGACCAAGGAGGCTGCCGTCACTGTCAACCTCGTCGTCGCCGGTTTCAGTTCCGTCGACCGCAGGAAGCGGGGCCGTAACGATAAGTGAGTGCATTTCCAGAGGGAAATCAGCAGTCGATGTGGTGATGTAAATGTCCTCCACTAACCACCGGTCAATTTCAGACGAACCCAGGAGCTCGAGGCCACCATTGCCAAAGCCGTTTCAGCGAACCTCCACACCCATCTCTTCCCCCACAGCAGCATATCCATCTCCCTCCACGTGCTGTCGCAGGATGGGTCTCTGCTGGCGGCCCTGCTGAATGCTTCGACTCTCGCTCTCATTGACGCGGGTATCCCCATGACTGACTACATTGCCGCGTGCACGGCGGGCTCAACATCGACGTACGCTGCTGCCGACGATGGCGCAGACCCTTTGCTGGATCTCAATACGCAGGAGGAGCAGGAGCTCCCATACATGACAGTGGGGACACTGGGACTGACGGACCGCGTTGCCGTGTTGGTGTGTGAGAGCCGTGTTCAGGTCAGCCGTTTGGAGGGCATGCTTGCGGTTGGCGTGGATGGATGCAAACAGGTGCGGCAGTTTATGGACCGCGTCGTCAAAGAGAAGGGTCGTCAGATGGTTCAAGAGGGCGCAGTGGAGAGGGGCACCGGCTTGGACTTGGACTTGGAATCATGAGATGGCACGCCCACGCACTGCATCAGACGTGGGAGCTGGGCAGGTGGTATTGGCAATGGTTCGATTTTCATATTGCAATCACTATTGTACAGCCGCGACTAACGATCCACGCAGAATTCGAAAGTTGAAAGTCAAAACTCTACAGCTCATCGTGGGAAGCGGGCTCATCGGAGGACGTTTCCTTTGGCGCCTCGGTCTTGGACTCAGGGACGGGTTCCGTAGCGGCGGTGGAGGCAGGGCTCTCCTCTGCAGCCTCGGTCTTGGCCTCCTCAACAACGAGACCCTCGGGCAACGTCTGCTTAACACCCTCGCCCAGACGGATAGCATCAATCCAACTCTCGACGCTGACAAGGTCGTAGTCACCTTCGTAGTGTCTCCACCAGCCACGGCGGGCGTTCACGGCAACGATCTCAACATCGTCAGTGAGACCGAGACCCTTGGTAATGGTAGAGGCGGCGGTGTTATCGCTGGGGACGGAGAAGAAGGGGAACAGCTTGCGACGGGTCTGGCTGTACTTGTGAACCAGCTCCGACAGGCTGGCGAGAGCCTTCTCGGCCTTTTCGTTCTCTTTGGATGGCACAAAAGCCAAGATACAGGTGTGCGACTTGGCACTGAGACACTCGGCCTGGAGCTTCTCGGGGGTGTCGGCGACGGGCAGAGAGGGAACAACGCTGGCGGCGGGGGCGGTCTGCTCAGCCGAGGGGGTCTCGGGAGTGGGGCTGGCCTTTTCATCGCCCGCAGTGCTGCTGCTAGTGCTAGACTGGGCGGGTGCGGGCTTGCTCTTCTTGTCGGCCTTGGATGCAGGGCCTGGGTTCGGAGAGGCGACCTGGGAAATGAAGGAAACCAGGTGGTCCTTCTTCATCTCTCCATCGTAGACAATATGCTCCTTATCGCCACCAGGCAGAAGCACCAGTGTAGGGAATGACTTGACTCCAAACTTCTCGACTGCCTTTGACTCCTTGTTGCGAACTTGACCGACATGGACCGCGTCGAGGAAGTCGATGGCGACGCTGCGGAGGAGGGCGCTGGTGGAGCCCTTCTCGGTAAACAGGATAACCTTGGGCTTGTCTCCCTCAAGGAATGAGTCGATGTCCTTGTCGGTAACCCGCTTGACGTGGTTGTTGATTTTGTCGACGACGGCCTCGACAATGCCGGTGGCGGATCGCGGGCCTTGGTAGTCCTCGACGATGGGCTTGCCGGGCTTCTTGCCTGGCCTCACAATCTTGAGGGTAGGGAAGCCCTTGACATCGAACCGGCCGCACAGAGGCTTGTTGGCCTCCTCGTCGCAATCGACCGCGGCGACGTTGGCGAGGCCTTTGAGGTTGTTTGCCGCCTTTTCATAAGCAGGCTTGAGGTTCTGGCAGTGGCCGCACCACGGGGCGTAGAACTCGACAATCTGCAGGCGGGACACGAGTCAGCGACACGCAGTTTGAGCTAGCCCATAGCTACAGGATGACGTACCGAGGTATGGTTGGACTTGGCGATCAGGTCCTCGTAGTTTTTGCTATCAACCAGGAGCACGGCAGAGCTCTTGGGATAAAGGCCGGCCTGGACGCCGGGCAAAGCCGAGAGGACGGCAGCGCCAGCGGCGAGCAGAGTGGGGTGATGCATCGCAGTGGATATACTTGGAGGCTTGGAGCTAAGCAGCAGTGTGCGGGGTGGGAAAGGTGAGCGAATGCAGCGGAGAATGAGACGCCACCTCAGGGAACCTTGGGGGATGGGTGTGTGGGCGAGAGAGAGAGGGAGAGAGAAGATAAAGCAAAGAGAAGGAAAAGAGGGTGGAGGGTGGAGAGACAGAGACGGCGGGAGGAGGTGGAAATAAGAGTTGGAGCGTGGAACTAGGTTCAGAGTGATGAGGGAACATTCGAGTCTACATTTATGGGCCGAGGAATCGGGGTCTCTGGTCTGGTGAGTGGTGACAGGGTACGCTGAGGAACATGTCTACTTGGCTTCTTTTCCTGCGCGAAGAGGCCAGCGTGGAATTGTGAGACGCGGAACCCCTCACCGTTTGTTCCCTAATTTGAATTGTCCATCGAACCATGGAATTTTCCAGTCAATCGAATCGAAGCCTTTCGTTTCTCCCCCCTTCCAGCCACATTACCCCACACGAGCTTGGGGAGCTTGAGCCACACATGTCAGCTGCCAATTGGTCCGTGTGGCGCAGTAGCACAACACACACCCAATGACCTTCCCTTCCCCACTGTGATGCACGCATGCGTGTGGGACAACTTGGCCCTGCGATAAGGCTCGCTCGCTCCCAAGATACCTTCCAATTATTACACGTCCTCCCCATCTCTTGGTCTTGCAGCACTCGTCGCATACTCTCAAACCTTTTGCGCCCGTGAGCTGCCACATACCAAGTTTTCTCTTTCCCCCATTCTTCTCGGCTCCTTAGTCCAAGGCCGAGCTCGGCGCAACTTCAACACGAAGAAGATATCCCCCTCATACCCCTCCAACCATCCCTAGGCCACTTGTCGTCGCAGCCATGGCCGAACCAATCCCCGATAGCCTGCGACAAGCCGACATCACGAGATTTATCAATCGCGCCAACCAGCTGCGTCAATACAAGCCTGTCATTACGTACTGGTGTACGTCCTACCATATTCTACCTGGAGCCGCCCCGATAACCTCGGATACTGACCGGAAGCGCAGGCGAGTACTGGGTAGTCAACCAGATCCTGGCCAAGGGACTGCACAATGTTGACGACGAGAGCCTCTCTTACACGACAAACCTGATGGACCGACTCGAACAGGTAGGAAGCTCCGATGGGGCACTGTCCGTTTTTTCGGGATTGTCTGGCGACTAACAGATGCTGTGCTAGACCAAGACCGAGAACGCCGAGGAAGAGGCCATCACAGACGATGCGGTCGGGCAGGCCTACGTTGAGAAATTCGCGCAGGATGCATTCGACAGGGCAGAGAAGGTCATGAAAGCGAATCGAGTCACGAGGTTTGCCGCCTTTGCCCAACCCAGCCAAACTCCTCTCCGTCGCCAGCTAACCACATTCGGCCAGGCAAACCGCCGATACGTACGATGCCGCTGCGACTTTTCTCTTGTTGGGAAACATCTGGGGCCCTGTAGATGACGAGACACAGAAGAAGGTCAAATACGCAAAGTGGAACGCTGCTCGCATACTCAAGGCCATCAAGGAAGGCAAGGATCCGAACGAGTCGAACCCGAAGCAGGAGGAACCCAAGGAAGTTCTCCCTGCTTTGGATCCCGACGACCCCGATGTCCGCGGCCTCACCTCCCCCCCTCCGAAGCCCGTCTCTGTCGAGGATGATCCCGAGACCGAGTTCTACAAAAAGGTTTCTACACCCACCGAGTCTGTGCCTCCCGTCGCGCCGAGCGAACCTGTCCCTGCTCATTCCAGTGTCCTCGATCTTCCCTCGGTCCCAACAGCGACCGACTTGAACCCTCCTGCGAACCAGAACCAGGGTTATTTTGACCCCCCCGAAGAGTTTCCGCCTTCGCCCCTCAGTCAGAAGGGCGCGAACGATATGGCTGCTTCAGCAAATGCTCCGTCGGCACCGTCGACCTATGCCGCATCCTCAGCGGGCCCCTCTTTCAGCCCGGATAATGCCTCTTCGCCGTGGCAGCCGCCTCAGATACCTCCACCGCACGTCGCCAAATCGACTCCGCCACCCGCCCCAAAACAATCCAAGCCCCCGCCGATTGCGCAGCAGCCCAAAGCACCTGTGGTCCCCGCCTCGCACAACTCATGGACCCCGAGCAGCGCCCCGTCGGATGAGATGGACTTGCCCAAGGCACAGAAGCACGCAAAATGGGCCATCTCAGCTCTGAACTTTGAAGACGTACCGACGGCGGTGAAGGAGCTTCGTAATGCGCTTGCAGCCCTGGGTGCGCAGTAATAGGGCTACCAAGTCCCAAGTGTCGACAGTTGAGGTTCAGCGAATGACAATACAGAAACAAAGACGAATGTTGTTTGGGTCTCGGGAGTCTAAATCCGGGGAGTTGAATCAATGAGACATTATCTATCGACTGATAACTCAAACTCGTGGCAAACAGTTTATTGGTTTTTTATGCTGACCCGCCATTCACGCGGATAATTTGACCTGTAACCCATGACGATTCCTTGCCGGAGAGGAACACGGCGACAGAGGCGATCTCCTCTGGTGTGCCGAGCTTGTTAAACGGGCTGCTTGCGCTCGCACGTTGAATCATCTCATCCGTCTTGCCCTTGAAGAAGAGATCCGTCCCTACCGGACCGGGTGCGATGGCGTTGACAGTGATGCCTTTGCCGGCGAGGTCCTTGGCCATGAACTTGGTCATCTGCTCGATACTGCCCTTGGTCGAGGCGTAAAGAAGATATGGTGGGGGCAAGTTGCTTGTTACGAGGACCGTCGTGGACAGAAAGATGATGCGGCCGCCATCGGGCATGTGAGGGAGTGATTTCTGTGGCGTTGTCAGCTACGGAGAGTGTTCCCGGTCGGCGTACAAGATGCTCCCCATTGTCTCTTTCTCTCACCTGAACCAGAAAGTAAGGGCCCTTGACGTTGGTGTCGAACATGGCGTCGAAATCCTCCTCGGAAGTGTTCTCGACGGTGCGCATATACATGATGGCGGCGTTGGGAACGAGGACGTCGATCCTCCCAAAGTGGTCAACGGTGGCGTCGACAAGCTTCTGCAGTTCCGGCGTCTTGGAGTTGTCGGCGCGCACAGCGATAGCGCGGTCGCTACCGATGGTCTTGACAACCTCATCGGCGGCGGATGAGTCGCTGCTGTAGTTGATGACGACTTTTGCTCCTTGGGCTGCGGCGCTGATGGCTATGGCTCGGCCGATGCCCTTGGAGCCGCCTGTGACGAGGACGACCTTGTCCTGGAGCGACATGCTGGATGACACAGATGGGCTTGGAGAAGCTGATTGGGCTAGGTTGCCGCAAGACTATTAGGTATGGTGTACGTCGAAGGCTGCGCTGCGGTGATGAATATGGGCCCTGGTGAATCAATCCAGCAAAACGCAGTAGTTGGTGCTTGCTGGCAAGCTTGGAGAGATTATATCTAGCTGACGAACGTGCTCTTCGGAGGTGCCCCCCCGCGTTGCGGATTTCCGCTCCTTGAGAGCCCATTGTCTCAGCGCGAAAGGCCGAGCTCACGGTGAAAGAAGGACGAATCCCAAGCAAGGTCCGAGGTTCATGTTATGCGCCTTGTTACTCCGTACACTATATTGGATGGGCGCCTGGAGGGGAATAAGGATAAAGGTCACCCTCCTCCAGCTTGGCAGCATCTCCCGCCACCAGGAACATAATGAATGATCTGCATCGGTCCAACCCAGACACAATCGAGTCTTCCGCCGTTGGCGGCTCGGGACATGGAAAGGGAATATGCTTGTTTAATCCGACGGGGCCGGGGTATCGACGCCAAGTTCTGTCCGGACTTGGAAAAAATAGACCCCTGTAACTCCGTCGGGGATCAATTAATGATTGGTAGCGTCCACAGAGCCCGTCAAAGAAGGGGGATTTCCGATAAGGCCGCTTGCGGGAACGGCTGACAAGGTCTTATCTGCAGCCAAGTTGGTGATTGGCATGGCTTAGACATGACCTTGTGCCTTTGGCTCCCAATTGTCAATGTTCCTCGGAGGATCGGTGGCCTTCATGGTCTCATGTCAGTATCCTATCAATCGTCAACTCGATCGGCTTTACGACGAGCTCGCAGGCGGGAAGCACGCCCGTTACTCAGCTCTACCCGGGATATGCTTGAGGGGCCGATGATGACGGTGGAGCAGAGTGTTATTGATGTCATTCGAGCCCGCAGCCCTGGCGTCACTAGAGCTCACCTCTCTTTCCTGATTCGTCGTAGCCTCGTCAGAAGCCCGGGCTGTTTGATCGAAATCCCTATCGTTTGCAACGAGAGCTTGTGATGTTTATCGTACTGCGTGGTTATTTGCTACAACCAACAACGTATGCATGGTAATCATGCGGGCATGCATGTGTTGTCTCAACCTTGGGAAGAATGAGGGGTCTGGAATGTAAACCTGCATGTGCACTGCGCGCCCAGGATGTCTGGTGGGGGGTTTCCAACATTGGATTTACCATCAATCTTATAAAAGGCAGCTTACGGTCCATAATCCAGCCTTTGGAGTTCTCCAAACCGAAACCAGCTCACATCAGTGGACTATCAAGAACCTTGTCTCACCCTTGCGCATTACATACTGGTCCTTCATCAAGCCCACAGTCAAAATGGCATCGTTCCCAAAGACGTACAAGGCCGCAGTGGTCGAGTCCAAGAACGCGCCGCTCAAGATTGTCGACCAAGAGCTGGAGCAGCCCGGCCCCGGCCTCATTCTCGTCAAGGTACTGGCGTGCGGCGTGTGCCACTCGGACGTGGGCATGCAGGCGGGCGCGTTCGGCGACGTCTACCCCCGAGTCCCAGGTCACGAGGTCGTCGGCGATGTGGTGGCCGTCGGAGAGGGCGTAACCAGGTTCTCTGGCGGAGAGCGAGTTGGGGGTGCCTGGCACGGAGGTATGTTCCGGACCACGTAAATAGATATGCAGTCGAGCCAGCTCCGTCGAGGGCTGCGGGATTCTGACGCCTCCAATGCAGGACATGATGGGACGTGTCGGCAATGCCAGAAGGCCTTTTACCAAACTTGCGACAACCAGACGATCAACGGTGTTTTCCGCGACGGCGGGTATGCGCAGTACGTGCTGCTCCGCTCCGAAGCCGCAGTGCGGGTGCCCAAAGACGCCGACCCGGCCGAGACGGCTCCGCTCCTGTGCGCCGGGGTGACCGTCTTCAACAGCATCCGCAAGATGCAGATTGAGCAGGGCAATGTTGTCGCCATCCAGGGCCTCGGCGGCCTCGGCCACCTCGCCGTGCAGTACGCCAGCCGCATGGGCTACAAGACGGTCGTCCTCAGCTCGGGCGCCTCGAAGAAGGACTTCGCGACAGAGCTGGGCGCGCACGCGTACATCGACTCGAGCGCGTCCGATCCCGTCGCGGAGCTCAAGAAGCTCGGCGGCGCGTCGCTGATCCTCGCGACGGCGCCCAACCCCGACATCATCTCGCCGCTCACCCGCGGTCTGCACGCCGGCGGCAAGCTCTGCGTGCTCGCCCCGGTCGGGAAGCTCGAGTTCGACACCAACGACCTCGTCATAGGCGGCAAGTCGGTCTGCGGCTGGCCCTCTGGACACCAGTTCGACTCGGAGGAGGCGATCGACTTCGCGACCACGCACGGCATCAAGTGCTTGATCGAGCGGTTTTCGCTGGACGACGCGGCCAAGGCGTCGGAGCACATGCTGTCCGGCAAGGTCCGCTTCCGCAGCGTGTTGGTCATGGAATAGACGAGGGCTTTTGGCTGTATTGATAATAGGGAAGCGTGACGACGACGACGATGGCGATGACTCCCGAATGAGAGAGAGAGAGAGAGAGAGAGAGAGAAAGCATGGCAACGGGGACTCTAATAAACCTTTAATTAGCTTCTTCGATGGCGTACTTTCGAAAGTGGTTTGAATGCAATCAATGTCCATCACGAAACACTCTGCTGTTACCCTTGAGTCCAGCACAACTGATCTATCATTGAACGAGTCAGAGGGAAGTCAAGGAACACTCGGGGTTAGCAAAAATTGGTAAATGTAATTAATTATTCGATTAGATTCTTTCATGCGCTGTTGCCGTTTTCCTGCCCTGACTGTCATATTCCCAAGGTCATTAATTCAAGTCGAGATAGTATTGCTTTATACACGGTCTTCCCGCAGCGAGAACGTTTGAACAACGGTGATGTTGTCACGCTCACTCCTTGCCGACGACTCCTTTGAAGCTTCAAAGGTCAGTTCGGTTTCACTCTCGTTATCGCGTCTCCCCGTAGACTCCCACCCGCGAGCGCGCTTGCTCGACGGTTTATGTTGCAGATTTTGGTCCGACTCGCCATTTGCCATTTCGTAGCTGTTAAGATCGTCTTTAGCCATGAAGGTGGTGAGGCTGAAGGGCCCATGGCGGTGTCGACTCGAACTGGCGTTGCTGAAATTCTTGACCTTGCCGCCCACAGCAGACGGATCATCGCGTTCGGAGTCGTGGAGCTGGGAGGGACTCATCGAGGTGAAGCCGAGTCGGTATCCCACGACCCGAAACAACGGGCGGAGGGTCGCGAGGCTGCCTGCGGTTATAGCAAAGCCTTGCTCGCAGGTCGACCAGACGGCGATGCCCACCGTCGCATCTGCAGTCGCGAAAATCAGCAACCCAAAGCCTTGAATTTGACCGCGATCGGGGCCTAACAGAGAAGGGGAGACTTACAGAGAAAGTCCGGGTTTTTGAAATCCAACACATACGGCATGCGTACGACGACGGCGGCGCTGGCACTTAGGAGTGGTTAGCCCGAAGTAGAGACCAAGAAACGAGAAGCAAAACAAAACTAACATGCAGGCCATGGCCATAACGGGCACAAGCGCCAACTTGGTTTTGTGGTTCATCTTCAACTTCCAGATGAGGACAATGGGCAGGATGGCAAAGGTAAAGTCGCAGATGACACTGAAGGCACTGTAAAGAAATGTGAGAGCGATGATGACATCCATCGAGACGCAATGTCCGTCCTGGGTCCTTTGGTTCCAGAAGTAAGAGATCGGCTGGCACTGCAAAAGAGTGACGAAGAAGAAGACGACGCCGGTGCAGACCGTCAACATCATGACGATGTATATGATCCAGACGTCAATCTTTCGGACCGTTATTCGGAGGAGGAAGTAGCCGATGGACATTTTGGAAGCGATCATGGCCAAGCAGTACCAAAGGTAGCAGTACCACCAATACTGTTTCTTGTCAGCGGTTTTCCCCTGCGACTCATGGTGGAGGATAGGGGCTTGTTACCATCATGGCGGACTCCCAGTCCTCATCGCTAAGGTCTGCGCGATGACGGCCTGTGCCATAGTGTACACCCGTCAACGCGCATGATACGAACAGAATGAAGAATATCTGTGGACGGTCAAGTCAGCCTAGAGCTCCAGTGTACATTGTATCGCCATATTTGAGGATTGGTGGTTTGATAGCGTACAGTGGCGCCAAGCATGAACCAATCGTCAAGTCCAAAGTTCTTGACCAGAAAGACCCGGGTACAACACCGGAGCACAGTGGCCACAGAGGCTGTGATGACGAGAGTCCAGGCCACGGCGACAAGCTGCGGGCTACGGTTCTCGATTTCTGTCATTGCGATCGAAAAGGACGCGAAGTGAAGATATTAGGGCTTCAGGCCCGAAGAAAAGGAAACACGATCGGACGACGAGTCGTGCTGCTGGCGAAAAAAAAAATGAATGTGAAAGAACCGTATTGAAGATATGAGTCCCCGAACACGACGAACCACACCACGGGTTATGCCGACTTTCCGCGTGTTGCCCGCCCACTGTTATTGCTGCGCGGCGTGGGATGAAGCATACATAATAGGCACCGGCACCCCCCCTGATTATCAACCGCACAGCTGCGCAGAACCTTGAAGAAAGCTTTTCCCTAGCGTACGAATAGCGTACTGTGTGTGATGTGGCCATTAATAACCGCTGCCGTATCCGAAGAGATCATCATGTGCCTTGCTGGGATGAGCGCAGGAAGGGCTCTCTCATCGCGTCCCAGCAAATGTCGGCAAATGGAGCGAACCACATCTGAGGCGATCAGCTTCACACGCTACCGCCCGATTGGGTATCACTCTCCTTGTTGCCGAGCCGAGGTCACGGCACAACATGTAGTTTACAGGCCGAGGAGCCCCTTGCCTACTGCAGAATCCCCCCCTCGCCCCGCATTAGTTCAGAAGAAGACTGAAGACTCTGAAATCTCGGACCTTGGGGGATTTCCTTGCTGGGGATGGAGGTGGCGAAAGACGTGGGGCCAGGATGTAAGGATAACAATCCGCTGCCTCCGCAATCCAATACCGATTCTCCTGACCGGCTTGCCACAAGGTGCGATAGGGGAGATACACCCCGGTAGAGAATGGTGGTTATCTGGAGGTCAACCCACTCTTATAGCTGATCGTTAGATACGGAGTGATCTAGGTAAACCTGTACATTGGATGTGTTGCTGGGACTAAACCGTGCCGCTTGTTTCTCCAAGACAACCCAACGAATCAGGCTGAGAGACGACTTTCTTTTCTCTTCAACAAGACGAATTATTGGCTAGAATCTGATACAGTAGTACAGGTATATAGAATGGACCATTCGTGGTGTAGAACGAGCAAGGTAGTGTATCTAGAAGGGGCGCTGGCCAATCCTTTGACCGGATGCTTTCAATGCCTTGGATGCTCCGCCCCATACTATTAAAGCGTGCTCCGTACAGATTTTTCACATGCGCGGCGCCGCTCATCTTTTTCCCAAAAAAGCACGTGGAATATCTCCGGATTTTAAACAAAAGGAGTAGGTATGGCGGTCTGTTAGAACGCATGGGGGACTTAGTAGAGTTACACTATGGACATGTTGATAGGAATCACGTTCAGCGATTGGCGGGTATGGTAGTAGGGGAGGGAAGGGGATGACAAAAAGATACGGAAGATAACTGGTGGACGGGGGCAACTGTCAGCGAAGTAGACTCTCTACTCCGTAACAGGGAACTGATTGTCTCTGACATCCCCACTCGTGTTACCATGAGAAGCCATTCACATCTGGTGAGTGACAGACAGACTCGCTTGTCGTGTGAGTGCACGGCTTATTAGCCACCTAGTGTACTCGGGCTGTATTGACCACTAGCCTGTAATCTATCTTCGATTTATGCCAGTTCTTCATCATCTCTTGAAGAAACTCTGGCTAGTGACTGGCGTCATTCTGTCCCAAACACCAACTGACTATGTACGTGAGGGCGGTTGTGTCGCTATGTCAAGACCGCCCAAATACTAATTGATAGAAGTTGCGTCCAAATTTGAAACCCTTTGGCGCTCCTGACTTCCTAGAGCTGTGTCACACCCACCATTGCCATGAAATCCCCATCCATCATGAGCCCCGGTGGATTCATTTGCCAACGCCCAGAGCCCAAGTAATGCTGACAGGGGCTCGGTAAGGGCCCACATCGGACAAATACCCACGGCCATAGCTGCAGTCTGTCCGTTCCCACTTTGCCGTCGGTTCATGTGGCGCCAGGCAACGATTCGGATTCTGAAGGAGGCTGACTACCACTGATGTGTGCCTGAAGGTCCTTACCTCGGTGAATACTGCCCGAGGATGACCGGAGCGGCGTCGGCCCGGGCGGAGTTGTTGCCACGCAAGTTGTCATGTAACAAAACGATACCGTTAGTTACATGGGCAGTAATCGAGGCTTATATCGTGACATACGTCACTCCCTCTATCAAGGACATGGGAATTAGATCTTTGCTTTTGAATACGAAAGATGTGTTCACGATGAATAAGACGTGTTACATAGGTTGCCCCAGCACGCTGTGACGAGTCCTAATCATATCGTGTGCATAATCCTCAAAATTGAAACTTTCTCATAGTTGAGATGAAGACTATTGCCTAACAAGATGCTGAAAGCCTTCGTAGTATGTATTAGGATCTCAGAGACAAAAAGATCGTGGAGTCTCGATTGGAGGGCGGGAAATCACACAAGAGTCATTGAAGGCGAAATCAAATTTGCTGTTGTCTAAACTGGCCACGGGCAAGGGCCTACTGTAGTTTGAGTGTAACGCAGCCAATTGCCATAACAGAAGTGCAGAATAATACTGCAAAAAAGGTTCGACTGCACAGGCCTCTAAAATCTAGATTGCGAAACCCATACGGATAACTCCCCAGCCACACAAATTAGCTGGTAATGTGTAACTTGGTCGTAGATTCTGTTATCAAGCGTGTGCCATCTTGCTCGACCCATGAAGTGTCGTCCTCGATCTGCAAAAGATGCGCCAACGCCCAGTCTTGGTCGTTGGCGTAAGGATCTTTGTAATGAGCCAGTCGGCCGTTCACGGACCGAGGGTAAATCCACGCACAGGAGGCTCTGCCTTCGGGCGTGAAGAGACACAGGTTCGCTTGAAGAACGCTATCAGATTGTTTGCCGTAGGAAAGATCCCCTGTTGAAATGCTGAAATGGTGTAAGGCGATGGCGTTCAGCGTGCTCCAGTAGTGTGGAAATGTGTCTCCCCATGTACGGTCTTTGCCGAACCAGTGACCGTCCCAATGTCGAATAGCGACGTCGTGGACTCGATAATCCGGTTGCTTCCCGGCAAAGCGGAGGAGAACCTCCATCTGCAACCCGGCAGCTGCAAGCCAGGTCTTGTCACCTGTCGCTCGATAGAGCTCAAGGAGAATGTTTGCTGCCGGTGCTACGATGGACTGCTCGAAATTGACTTCGAATGGGGGGTAGTCGGTTCCTCGCTTCACGATATTCAGGCCGTGGGCGATGTAAAGGGTTTTGGCCCGGTGATAAGCCGCCTCCATACCCAATGCTTTGAGAGTTCGGAGACCCTCGAGGATTGGCAAACCAATAGCATAGAGCGACGCGCCACCTTCATCATAGAAGTTTTCCAGGGTTTCCATGAATCTGACAATAGGGGATTTGCCATGTAGAGCAGGGATGCCGATGGTCGCGGCGACAAGATGGAGCTGTAGAACCCACGGCCAGTTGTAGAGGCGCTTATTGACGAATGTGCCGGTTCCGTATGGGGCATCGAAGACGAACCCGTTGTCCGCTTGGAGCTTTGTGCACACGAATGCATAGTAGGCCGTGAAAGAGTCCCTGAGCTTAGCATCTGGCCTCTTCTTCAGCCAACGGCCAACGAGGACGCCCATGCCAACACGCTCGCGCCCGGCATTGCGGTCCTGCTGCGTCTCGTAAAAAGGGAATGCCTCGGCTTGGTTGTCATATACGACGTAGGCACCGTATAGAAGATCATCAGCATCCTTCACTTGCTGCTTCTCCACTATGAAATTAATTCGACTCTCAATGAGGTCGTCATATCGCGGAACAGTGTTGAGAAACACATACGACTCATTCCGTAGAACGCCCTGGCCTGTAACAATGCGTAGAGTCTTCTGGCCCATGTCTCCTGCATGGTGAACAAAAGTGAATGCCGAGCCTTCCTGTAGCACACTCTGGCCGTTGACCGTCGTCGTAGAGTTGACGGCAGTAGCGCTACCTCTCATTCGGATCTCGACGTGGTCCCCGGACACAAGCGTATGTCTCGGAATGTCGAAATAGATGAACTGGTTAGATCGACGGGCGCACTGGGCGAAGAAGTCTTCCCAATCGCTGTGCCAGAACAACGTCCACTCGATAGTGGTTGATTGACCAGGCTCGAGAACTGGAACGGAGGGATGAAGCAGGAACACGCCTCGGGTGTTGGAATGAGTTATTTCATCCCGAGACTCGATGCTGTAGCCAGATAGCGATCCTTTCGTAAGCACGAGACCCAGATTCCGTCCACGGCCGCCCATCTGAGTCAGTTTGACCCATGCTGAGCTCCCGCCATTGGCCCAAACGTGAGCATGTGTACGGGAATGGAGTGCATCAGTAGTGTTGGTATAATGGTCGTTGAAGGGAGTGTAGATGGCGAGTGACGTTTCTCCTCTTGCGGAGAGATTGAGCGTGTCTGTACCGCGGTTACGAAACTCATAAGTTTCCGTGAAGCACCGCTTGTGTCCGTCGAGATGTCGGTGGACTACAAGTTCCAAGGGCCCGGCGTGATACGTCACGACCGTGACATCGCGGCTGCTTGACGGATGGATTCGAGGGCTGTTCCAGAAAAAACGATGAAGCAGATCGGCGCCGAGGTCTGCAAATCCTAATCCCCAGCGACTGCCCAGAGGCTGCCAAGGTGCGTTGGCCGGAGAGCTGATCCAGTTCATCGGAACTTTGCTGCGAGGATCCTCGATCCCCATAACAGCGCCGGTAGCCCTGTCGACAAGGACGCGGAAGTCTTCATTGTCCAATTCGATTGTCCGAACCATGGCTGCAGTCGTGCGTACCCAGTCACGGTATGTCGATTCAGGAAGCTCTTCGTAGAGTCCAGGGGCCGCATAGCCTTATAAACACGGGAAAATGCTGCGTCCAGCTCTCTGTATGTCTTTTGTAGCAGGCTGAGACATGCACAAACGTGATCTATGAGATCATGCGACGAAACCTTAGGTCGTGCCCGCGGCTATGCGGGTATTTGTAGCAATCCGGTTGCCGAAACCAGCCGTGCGGGGGTCGAATGCCTGATAGGTCTAATACAGCGACGGCTCTTACTCACCTGCAACGGCGTAGCGCTTTCTCTAGTTCGAATGAGACTCGTGGTTCTACCGTTATGTGTTTGAAAAGGTTTTGTCTGCTAGAAAAATTAGTCTATATCTATGGGAAGCTTTGAATGCAACCCGGCTTGTCCTTACCAACCTGAGACAGCCTCACGAATGATCTTCAAGGGCGGCCAATGCCGCAGGTGTTATAGTGAACCATATGAGGCAAAACTAACACAAGTCCACATTTGCAAGGAAATGCGCACCTATCAACTTGGCGGCTCTGCCAAGAGCACATGACTCTGTTAAGCGGGGGCACTGGCACCTTAAATGAGCTCCATCGTGAAGTCTCCAGTATTATTGGGTCATGCGGGAATAGAGAGGTATATGACTTTGCCAGGACTACTCCCGACTTGAACTCATCATATAAGTTTTGTCTTTAGGCATTAATCAATATAGGAGAGCCCGTTTAAGCCCATGAACTCGGTCACACCCCGAATAGAAGGCCTATATATAGTTTTGGCAAAATGCTTTCTAAATAATAAACAACGCATCATTAAACGGGCGTATTTCAACTCATGTTATACGGGAGTGATGATACTAAACGTAATGCACTGCGGAGTGCTAGTTAGACTGTTGTACCTTTATGCATGACGGAACTCAAAAGCCTGGAACAGTTGGTCAATGACGTGAACGATGGGCATGTGCTTAATTGGATTGTTATCGCGAGCAAAACATACCAAATCGTGCCAAGCAACACCTGCGTACTCAGACTGACTCTT
Organism: Colletotrichum eleusines; assembly: GCA_016807845.1. Taxonomy (NCBI): domain Eukaryota; kingdom Fungi; phylum Ascomycota; class Sordariomycetes; order Glomerellales; family Glomerellaceae; genus Colletotrichum; species Colletotrichum eleusines. Next base: position 152,993 of record JADEZO010000001.1, on the reverse strand, counting down.
GCCATAGTGTGTGAATCCCAACTTCTGATAGTAGGGTACCAGCCTATCATAAGTGAGAATTGAAATCCTGTCTGCTTGTCCAGTCTGCATCATCTCTTCAATGTAGACAGACATGAGTTTCTTGCCATAGCCTAGCTTTTGACAAGGCGGCCAAACGGCGAGCGAGTGCAGCGCAATGGTTCTGCCTTCAGGTCTATGGCCGACGCAGTGCGAGGTAGCGGGTTCCGTCTTCCACGTCGCTGGGAAAGCCATGTCTTCGTCTTTGACAGCCCGGGATACCGACTGCGTGGCGATGGTATGCGCGATGAGCCTATCGTTATCCGAATCCTCGGGTGCTTTGGTCAAGACTGGGATGTCTCCTTGTTGTCTGTGTCCTTCTGGGGTACTTGTCCCATGCCGGGCAAACAGGCCGTAGCATATATGGGGACAAACAGCCAAGCGATACTCGATCTAAGGCAGTCTGATTGTTAGAACTCTGGTCCAAACTGCTGGGGACTGGGTCTATCAGGCGGTGCAGAATGATGAACCAGTTAAGTAGCTGTAGGCTTCGCATGAAGCATACAGATAACTGGAGAGAGCTTCATATCGACCACATAAATCACGTGGGAGAGGGCTTATAAACCAGAGTGTGAGTCACATCACTCACTTTTTCACGAGTCGCAGCCTCGGCTGGCGGGAAGGCCGCGGACTCCACGGTTGCGCACCGATCGAGATCTTTGATAGATAAAGGGCGGATGTAAAGTTCCATGGCGGAGGGCGTTAGGAGTTGTTGGGACAGCGTAACCGATAGAAGATCTGTCTGACGAATATCAAAGATCGACCTGAGGTTTGAATAGAGACAGAATGAGGAAAGAAATCAGTAAAATTAGCCAGTTGACAGTGACATGCCCCGCTTCAATTGCGGAGGCGGGGTGTGGGGCAAACTCTATGTCATCTCATCGCCGGATAGGCATAAGGCAGCCCCTCTTGCTATTTTCATCCAGTTAGATGTCTTCTATAAAGCCCACTGGATATGATTAATCGCAGCACAGTTTTGGAAGAATGCAGCGAAGAGAAGGGAAGAGGAGGGGAGGGGAGAGAAAGATTTGAAGGAACCGGAATCTTCAGGCTTGGCCTTGACAAATAAAGGACTACCTCGGCAGGTATATTAAGAGTTAATACATGTACAAATGTTTCTAGACAGCACATTAAATAGTTAACTCTAATACCCCACTTCCGCACCACCCCCACTTCTGCACCACCCAAAAATCCCGCATTTCTCCTCCTTCATCAACACCACTACCTTTTTCAAACTATTATAACAATTGCTATATATCGCCAAATAACGCCATTTTTTCAGGATACCTTTTTTAACCCATCATGAAGCAATATACTGAAGATGAGCTCCAACGGGCACTTCAAGATATAGATACTACTTGCTCTATCCGCCAGGCAGCTCGTAGATGGGGAATTCCCTATCATACTCTTCGACATCGATTCCACGGCATGCAATCAAAGGATACTGCTTATATTCATATGCAGCGGTTATCCCAGGCCCAAGAGCAATATCTATCTGAATGGGTTCAAATCCAGGATGCCCTAGGCGCTGGCCCTACCCATCAACAACTAAAGGGCCTAGCAGAGCGTATGCTAGGCGATGGGCAGCAGCCCATAGGGAGGAAGTGGATAGGGCGATTCCTGCGGCGAAACCCATCACTTAGGACCAGGCGATCTAGGGCAATAGATGCCCGGCGATGGAAGGCCCATTCTTCCGAGGTTATCCAGGGTTTTTTCCATCTTCTGGTTAATATCCCTGCCATCCAGGGAATCCATCCATCTAACCGATGGAATATGGATGAGACTGGCATTATGGAGGGCAGGGGATCTAATGGGCTAGTGCTGGGCTCTGCAGCATCGCAGCATATCCAGAAAAAGCAGCCAGGATCCCGGGCATGGGTATCTATCATCGAGTGTGTGGCTGCTGATGGGAGGTCCCTATGCCCACTGGTTATATATAAGGGCAAATCAGTTCAGGCCCAGTGGTTCCCATCTAACCTATCTGGATATGAAGGATGGCACTTCACATATACGGATAATGGCTGGACAACTGAGAAGACTGCCCTTGAGTGGCTAAAGAAGGTCTTTATCCCAGGCACTATGCCTAGTGAGCCAGAGGCAGCCAGACTGCTGGTTCTAGATGGGCATTACAGCCATATATCTACTGACTTTATGTGGGAATGCTTCCAGAACAAGATATATCTACTATATCTACCGCCGCACTCCTCTGCTGTCCTCCAGCCACTGGATATATCGGTCTTCAGCCCATTAAAGCACGCCTATCGAAGGGAGGTTGGATATCTAGATGACTGGGTTAGTGATTCAACTGTTGCTGGCAAAAGGGCATTTCTGGCCTGTTATATAAGGGCTAGAGATGCATCTATAACAGCCCAGAACGTTAGAAGTGGCTGGAGGTCAGCTGGACTATGGCCAATATGCATACAGCGACCTCTATCTAACTCGTTAGTAATAAAGGCATCATCCAGCCAGCAGAACAGCCAGCAGACTAACCAGCCTAGCAGCCAGCAGTGGGGTGAATCCGTATCTATCGTCCCATGGTCAACACCTCGTCGATCTGCTGAACTACGGCATCAACTACGCCAGTTAACCCAGCTGGCAGAGGATGGGCTAGATACCCATACTATTCGTCACCTATCTAGAAAGGTGCAAAAGGGGTATGATGAACAGGCATCTAGAAGGGCACTTCTAGAGCAGAAGGTCCACCAGCTGGAGGGCCAGTTGGATGATATACGGCAGCGCAAGAGAAAGAAGGTCCGTCTATCGCCTAACAGCACCTTCGCCACTATTTGGGACATCCAGCGGGCGCAAAGTCCGGATATCGGCGATATGGATAGTCCGGATGAATCCAGTGCATCCGAATTATCTAGCGAGGCCGAAAGTTGCATATGGGTGGGCGGCAGAGGTGGTGAAATAAGTGGTGATAGTGGTGGTGGTGATGGTGATGATGGTGGTGCAGAAGTGGGGGTGGTGCAGAAGTAGGGGGGTTGAGTTACTATCTTATAACATCAACAACAGGAGTTACCCTGTGCCTCATATGTTTCACGCGACTGGATGAGCTTTTACGATTAACAGCCTCTTAAAGGTAAAAAATACAAGGATGCACGTAATTGTTATTCAATGGATGAAACGGTCCCCTAATCACGACGTACTTACCCAAGTGATAATAATGCTTGTCTCCGGCCGCCCATAATATTTCTATGTTAGGATGAACTGAGTTGGAGTTTTCTTTTTTAGGTTAGGATATAGTATTCATACTATACCTATCCTTTCTAGTACGTGCATTCAAACGGCTATTTAATATAACCTCCCTTCATCTCCTGTACCATGTGTCCAATCTTGGGTCTACAAACCCTTATCTTGTAACCTCAATAACCAACTTAGTGCAGCTCACTCCCTGACGCAGCATATCCAATCCATCGTTAATAGCACCCAAGCCCGTTCCCACGACCTTCGGCTCAGGACTTGGCCAGATGGTGCCATTAGCTAGATTCCATCTCAGCCATGTCCCCATCCGGTATCGAAACTGAGTCAGTCGCTCTGTCTCGTCGCTTGACGGCATGAGAAAAATAGTTTCTATTCCTTCCTGCTCCTCCGCATCATGCGGAATAATCGGGGCTGACCCAATCTTCGCCTTGTGGCCCTCTTTCCCACAGCCGCTTCCCATGAAGGCCTTGAGAACGGCCTGGCAGAGCGCGAGCTGCCCCGTGGCAAGGAAACAGTGTCGAATCACCAGGCCATCTTTTTCTGCGGCTGAAACGATTGCGTCCACAACCTGCGGAGCTTTGTAATCGAAGACGCGATCCGCGCCTAGAGAGCCTACGTATCTTTCATTCGCTGCACCGGCCACGGCGTACACGGCAGCAACGGGAGAGTCGCGATCCTCCCGCAACCACCGGGCGGTTTGCACACCCATTGTTCCTAGACTAGAGGAAGCACCCCAAACAAGAAGAGCCTCGTTCTTATGCGCCTGGCTGCTCTGGACCTCTTCGCTGGAAGCGGGACTGGCTAGGTCGGCGGATAAGGAAGAAGCAGCAGTGGCCTCTCCCGCCCGTAGAAGGCCCATGGAGTGCCAAGCTCCAAGGGGGACTTGAACGGCAACAGGCAAGGTGGCCGCTTGGTTCCAGGAAATACTCTCAGTAGGAATAGGCACAGCATGTTGCCATGGCACTAGGCATCGCTCCTGAAAAGCACCATAGTTAGGCCCATAAGACTTCCAGAAAGAAGAGGCATATGCGGCGACGCGGGTGATGCCCGGCTGGAAGAATGGGCCCGAGCCTCCGCAGCCAGGCTTGCTGGGGACGTTTTCTCCGATCTCGAGGACTAGTCCCAAGATGTCGAAGCCGATGACCGTGGGGTAGGTGTGTATGAAAAGGCCTTGGTCGCGTATCAAGTGGTCTGCGGGGTTGAGAGCCACGGCCTTGACTTCTATGAGCAGCTCGTCTGGGCCCGGCTTTGGCGTTGGACGACGTTGAACCACGAAGTCCTTGCCTTTTCCGAAAGAGACTGCGGCAAGATGGGTGGCCATGCTCGGATGCATGAACAAGAATAGACTTTTGGGATGTTTGTGAAGCTTGAATGAATGTGAAGACATTCATCCTCGCCACGACAAGGAGAGAACCAGTCCTTCTTATACATGATAATTAGATGAAGAAATTATTTGATCGAATGAGTTATTGTTGCAGGCGTGTTGCTGTTGAACCTGACTTGGCTTCGTTTATCGATGCTAACAACCTCAGCGGGGCGAGGTCATAGCCAATAAGATACACCTGTATCCGAGAAACTGTTAGCGTGCCGGGTGGAGTTGGTTTCAAGGGCCGATACGCAACCAAGTATTTAATGTCGTTGTACGACGATCTACTACCGCCTTCACTAGTCCTTGATCCTTGTGGAGCGATTTCGCACAGCCGTCCGAACTGTGAACAGGCAACCAACCACTCATACACAAGATCACAGGGAACCAGGCTACGCAATACACGTCCGAGGTCCCCGACCATGGCTTCAAAATGTAAAGAGAAAACGCAGAAGCGCAGAGTCGTGACGAGATCGAGATTCAGCTGCCGAAATTGCAAGCTTCGAAAGGTTAAAGTGAGTGGCCCTTAACTTCGCATGTGTCAAGTTTTGAGGCTGACCCTTTGGCTCCCATATTAGTGCGACCAAGGGAAACCTTTGTGCAAGACATGCACCTCTTTTGGAGTTCTGTGTAACTTTTTACTTAATGTATCTGACCTCCAGCCTGTTGTCGTTGACAGAAGTCGGCCCCTAGTGACCCGAGGACAAAAACGAGCAGGCTGTGTCCAGCCGCCTCTGACAAACGCTGTCTGGGCATGCGACGCATCGGCATCGTATTATGAGTTGAACGCAACGTGCCAAGACTTCATAACACATTATCTGGGACGAAGTCTCATCACCCCCAACGACCCTACTATGATGGTAGTTAATCGTAAACTCCTGGAACTCTCTTTTGCAGTAAGCGCTCTGGGACGAGTCTTGTTCTGTCGGACAAGATGGAAGCGAACCACCCTCCCTGTAGGTGTTGAAATCGACTGACAGACAGCTTTGAAGCACCCCTATTTAATGCACGCCTCTCTCGCCGTGGCATTCGCCTATGATCGCTACCTCAATGGCGACTCAAACTGTCGTCGCAATGTGGAGGAGTGCTTTCACAGGTCCCAAAGCACGGTTCTATTAAACAAGCGGTTGATGAAACCAATCAGGGAAGAAGATAAGGATCCGATCTGGGGTGCTGCAGCTGCTTTAGCTGACCTGACCTTCGCGTCACCCGAAGCGTACACCCCGGAACAGGCCTGGCCTCTCAAACCGCCCGAGTCTTCTGAAGTGGACTGGGTGCGTATGGGCAATGGCAAAATGTCCTTGTGGCACATCATCGACCCTCTACGCCCGGACAGCCTTTGGCGCGTTTTTGCCACGACCTACGACCAGATGTTTTCGCCCCTGCCGGAGAATGGCATAGATGGTATGCCACAGGCTCTGGCGGCTGTGTGCAATCTCACATCGTCATCTACAGCGGGAAACAGTTCGTATTTCCATGCCGCCCACGCGGTGTCCAAGATCATGAAACTGCCGGACTGCGAGACTTCAATGGGCCACATTCAAGTCTTCATTCAAACTATCCATGGCAACTTCAACGGATTGCTTCAGAAACGAGATCCCGTAGCACTGTTGTTATTTTATCTATGGTATCGCAGAGCAAGACGGATTATATGGTGGATTGAACTAAGAGCCAGGGTGGAATGTTCCTCTATCTGTTTGTACTTGCAACTTTACCACAAGGAAGACGAAATGATCCAGAGATTTCTCCCCGGGTGAGATTTGGAGGATGGGAAAGTCGGATAGGGTTTGGAGTCGTGCATGCGTTTCTTTAACTACGAAATTGGTCATCAGGGCGTATTTAGGTCTTTAGGTGATATGGCAGAGGTGAGGACAAAGTGAGCTGAATTGTGATGACTGCAAATAATAACTGTGTACGAGAATCGAAATATGGTGGGGGGTTGGCTGTGTCTTCCATCTGAGCCAACAGTACGGCCAAGGCTAGCTTTGATCCATCTCTTGCAGTCGTTGGACGTGCATCCTTCCCAAAGGACTCGATACGATCGAAGATGTCCCGTCAAACACACTGGCTGTACCATTCGTTCGTCACCTTGCAAGTTCCCTGCGCACATGTCTTGGGACCAGTCCACCCTGTGCCACCACACTGGCCGTAAAGGGGGGCACCACCACCACCACCGCCACCACCCGAAGGCGGAGGGGGTTGGGATGGAGGAGGAGTGCTAGGGGGAGGGCTGGAGGAACCATTGTCAACCCAGACTCTGGGGCCAGGCATGATGTACTGGGCAGGGTTGTTTGTCCACTTGTTGTATGCGATGCCCGGGTCGTTGGACTTGTAGAGTCCCGGAATCTTAACAAGGGGACCGGGGGTGCCTCCCCCGCTGCCGGTAATCTTGAGATGAGCACATTCCATGTAGAACTGGGCCTTGCCGACATGGGCTTCATGGAGACCAATGTGCTCAACACGAACGAGGTAGTCGCCCGGTGGGATGCGCTGGGGAATAGTGAACTCGATGCGGTCCTTTTGCCAAGTGCACCAGCTAGCATCGACATTCGGCTGGCCACCGCAAAGACCGGTCTCGTACACCTTGAACCAATCCCCGGACCTTGACACAGAAAGCAGTGTCAGTCTGAAAACCTTTTCCAAATGGGAACCTTGAGCTTCTTACCCGTCGTAGCCATTCAGCGAACCGGATACCTTGGACATGTACACGAAGCCCGGGCCAGGATGCTCAATAAACTCATTGTACCAGAGCTTGAAGCCGACCCTGCTGCCGGCAGCTACGGTGTAGGTCTGGGCAGTTCCTGTGGTGGCGCCTTTGTTGCAACGCAGCTCTGGGGAGTTGACAATCTCCGAGGTGAAAGACGGCTGGTAGTTGTTGCTGTTCTTGCGCATGTAGGTGTAGTCGCCACCGACAGCTTGACCGTTAACGATGAGCTGGCTGAAAATGTAATGGCATTGTACCAATGGTACCGCCAGGACCGGGAGGGCGACGGAGAGCCTCATCTTGAAGGCGGAGATGCGGAAGAGGGTTGAGGAATCAGAGAAGTTGCATGTGAGGAAGGCGACGATGATGGTATCCAAGAGATGTGCTGTGGCGGCGAAGATGATGTCCTTATAACATGTTCTTTGGAACCCTTTCAGCAGCTACCCTCTACCCGACCTCGCCATCTAGACAGGACGTGTTGCGTCTATCTTTGGTTAGCCTTGTCGGGCGCTGTAGATTATCACCCCGTGCCAGAAGAAGAAAGCACTTCATTCCTACCCTGCGGAAGGATTTAATACGTCAAATGTAGAATTGAATTATTAAATCTAAATTCAAGAATCAGATAAGGGTGCGCAACTAGCCGTGTTTGATTACCTCTTGTGGCACAAGGACTCTCTGTGTGACCACTTCATCCACCCGGGGAAGACCAACAAGCCACATCCATAGGAACGGTAGTTTTTGGTTCCTTTCCCAATTGGTGCGATTTCTGCTGCGTGGTTCATCTAAAGAGCTACGATGTAAATGAAGTACATACTAAATTAAGAAGAGCACCGCCACGTGAAAAAAACAAAAACAAAAAAATACCGTACTGGAGTCCGTGACAGCTCTGCCGTTGCCAAGGTCTACAAATTAACCAAGCCGCCAGTTACTGGCGTGACAAGCCGGCTCTGTCAGTGGTGTTTGCATGGGAGCGTTTGTCCTATTCGCGACAGCGAGTCCGAAACGCTCGTATCGAACGAGTCTTCCGAGCCGTTCGCGGAGAATTTGTTCAAAACTCCGGTCAGACGCAACGTCTTGGCGGCAGCCACCAGCGTCTAAGGCTTGGCGGTTTGTCGAACAGTTATTCATCGATCCGTACTTACAAGGTTGAGAATGCCTAAACGGGCTGTTGGCGTTGAAGCGGCCGCAAGTAAAAAAAAAAAAAAAAAAAAGTCATTGTGTGGCGCAGTGTCTCCTCTTTGCTTCGTCTACCTCATATTCTTTCTCGACAAGTCAATGTCACAGCATCAGATCAACCGAGGTCTTCATACAGATCGTAGCAACATCTCGGGCGCAGTACCGGGGCCCCCCAGGAATGAGCGGGCCTGATCTCCTTCATTGGGAGGATCGCCGGCCAATCGGAAATTTATAGTATGGTGGGCATTCGGGCCGCATACATCTTTTGAGAGCGGAGTGCTTTTGTTTCTCCGACATCGCCGACGACACAATTAGGAAGGTCGCTGTTGGAGACTGCTTCTACTTTATGCCTTTGGTGCCATGTACACTATCAGTCAAAATCGGTCGTAAGCTGTAATCACTATCAGGACTATCAAATGTGCTGGGTTGGCATTCTTTGATAACTACATGTAATACATTAGTATACGTCCAAATGACAATACTTTCGGCGGCGACTGTCATTATTCTAAAGTGGTCGAATCTTCACTTGTAGGGACTCTTGTCTACCGCAAATCAGTCCGGAGTCCTCTTTGTACTGTTCAAGAACATGGCTCTTTCAGACAGAGGCTGGGTGATAAACAGGGCGTAAACTGTTCGCATCACCCCAGCGGGGTAGATTATCGGCCGATGACACATTGAAGAGATCAAAGAGATCATTGCCACTTTGGCTAGCCCGTTCTTACACGACTTGGACTTGGATACGTTTAGTCCCCGCTCAAAGATATGAAAAAATGCCCGAATCATGCGACCAAAAATCAACGACAGGCCAAATCGGAACCATGTCAAAAGGCCCCCAAAGTCTGGCCAATGAAGTTCTGTCATTTACTCTGAGTGTTCTTTTCTGATTCTCATCGATTGGCACTTCCATGAATGCCTCCACAGCCTGTCATATGGTCTCGGCTGGTTGCTCCGGCTCGCTCAAAAATGGCGAATGGCTTGCCTGAAGCTCTCTATGTTCCGCACTACCGCCGAGCTCTCTTGACATGCCCAATTGCATCCCTTGGTCCATCACAGGCAGCCCCCGATCTTGAATAATGCCGAGATAATACCAGACAGGCTCGTCTATCCATCCAGCGTATGCATGCTGATCCCCTCGAAAAAGTGCTTTGAGGCTTTGCGTGGTAGATCAAGAGTTGCAGGTTTTTAGTTCTTCTCGAGGGAGCTCGCGATCTTGCGCGGGTCAGTGTCAAGCTCGGCGTATCCCGTCATGTGGTTAATACGCCATGATGATGGTGGGCGTCCGAAGAAAGGATCCCTGACAACACCTTGCGACTCTGTCAAACACTTGATGGCGCTGTTGACGATCATGACTCCATAAAAATGAGAAAAAGCGGTCAAATTACGACCTGGTGAGAGTTCAACGGATAGAGCCTGGCGAGTGGCATCGATGCCGACTTTGAAAGTAGCGCTTGGGTTCCCAGTCGTAGAGGGGAGGTCGATAGAAATGCATCTCGATCCGTGCTTCCTGTTTTGAAAGTGAGGTGGTTTTGTCGTAACATGAAGGGTAGTTCCAGGCATTATGTGTGGCCTACAACCTGGTCAGCCTTGGTACTGTCTTGACACGCAACCACAGCCCCCCCCTTCCTTTTTTTTTTTTTAATTCTTTTATTACTGACACTGGACTCAGGGTCTTCGATGATGGGACTTTATGAGGCGAGGAATAAAAGGGGGCGAAGAATGCAGTGTATTAGTCTAAAATTCCTTGGTGGCATGCAAGCAGATTTTCCCGGGATTCCAGGCCAGAAACACGGAACACCCATTGGTGTGCAGTTACACCAACAACTTGTGCATAGACCGGCACGTGTCCAAGAATAACGATGTAGCAGCACTACATGGTTGACAATTTTCAGACCGTTAAGATACATCTTTGCGCTAAGAGAGCTGGAAGGTTCGACAGTGATGCGTCTCGTTCGTGGTCCTGAAACCACCTGGTTTAAATGATGCTTCTGACAACGTCTGCTGCACGATTTAAAGTGGCCTTGGACGTCTTTGAACCCTGCCTAGAGCTCGTAAAACATACCCACACGCCGAGAAGGTGTTGGAAAGTTTGTGCCGTGCCGGGCGGAAAAGGGAATACCCAGGAGGCGTCTCCGTGTAACTCATCGTATCATGGATCCTGCGCCAGTTTTGTATCAATCATCGGCTGCACCATTAGCCGCGGGTAGCTCCTCTTTCAAAGGGGATTAAAGAAGAGGACAAGACCTTGCCAGGTTGCTTATTAATAACTCATAACCTCGAGTACGTCCATGGAGCGCAGCTTGTTGCGGCCCTCGCGGCCTTCGCGGTCCTTGACGATCTGCTCGGAGCACTCGTTTTGCGTGCATCATCTGACTTTGCGCCTTGGTATGAGACACGGTGCTATATCGATCGAACGCCTCATTGTACAAGTCGATGACTAATGTCCAGTGTAAAGCCTAGACTTCTTCGGAATCCCTTTTTCTCACTATCCATGGAGCTACTTATAAGCCACTCCAACAACTGCCGAGGCGTTAATAGCCATTATTGAGTCGGAAGGGGATCACAGACACAGGCACCGCCACGTACAGAGAGTCGGAAGCGTCAGCATATCTGTTGCTCGGAACGTGGGATAAAGATACCCGAGAAAAATTACGATATCCAACGGCTACCTCATAAGGACCTGTATCACAGCTACTCAGCCACTTGAGGCAAGTCGCTTGCGCTTAGGGCCGACATCCTACGCCCCGGAGCAAAAGTTTCGCACCGGATCCGGTCAGTGCATGTACGGATTCCGTTCAATCGTTAACAGCGCCTCAGGAATTTAAGACACAATCCTTCCCGAACTCGGGCAAATGACTTCGATCCAGGCTTGTCGTTCTTGGCCCCCCTTTTTCCGTCTACTTATGTATTCCCGCCCCCCATCGATTCTTCTGGCTTTTGTCCATCCTGATCGTACCCTTCCCTCGGACCGAAAAGGACACCTTGGCGGGAGATCAACCGGCTTTTTAAAATGTTGTTGACCCGACCAAACAAATCTCGCTAAATGATTTGAATTCATCTTTCCTTGCGCCTCACAATACATTCCGTTATAGTCTCACGCTGCAACTATCGGCGATTCAACCCTACGCTTTTCTCTTCTCATCACGTAGAGATGAGCAAGACGACGATTCCAAGCATAACGCTAGAGAGGAGGGCTTCAACAGTGTCCTGGCCGACCGACAGCCGAAGGCCTCTTGTCCTTGGACTTGCCTCGGCTTTCATAGCAATCGTTACAATTTTCATGGGAGTCAGAATATACATTCGAGGCTACAGGATGAGAAAAGCATGGAAAATAGACGACACAGTTTTCATGATATCATCTGTTAGTCAGGCAAGACCCAACAGATTCTGTTGCTTTACTGACATTCGACTCAATGCCATTACCATCGGGCAATGCGTGCTGATACAGCTTGGTGAGTTCTGATGGTGGAGATTTTGGTTTGTAGCTTGACATGAGGCTGATATAACTACCCGGGTCTAGCCACGACCTATGGAGGGGTCGGTCTACATGTATGGATGATATCATTCTCTAGTTTCAGGGCCTATATCTCTGTAAGACGCTTCACGTTTGACAAGATTCATGTTTACAGCAATACTGACATGGGTTTCAGTACAACTTCATACCGTTGCTGGTTTACGTAATCTCCTTTGGCTTTATCAAAGCAACGTATCTACTGCAGCACCGTCGAGCTTTCGGTCTGCCTAGCATAAGACACCTTTGCGATATTCTTCTGGGAATCTTGTTTCTAATGTCATCGGCATTGCTTATCCTTAATGGGATCGCCATGAATGATCTTCTCCAAGGGGGCTTGCTTCCAACCCCTAGTGCCACAAGGGGACTACAGACAGCTACTTACGTCACCGGGGCTGCACACCTCCTATCAGATATTGTCATCTTCATACTGCCCATGGCTCTTCTATGGCAAATTCGTCTTACAACAACACAGAAAATCGGTCTTTACGCTAGCTTTGGAGTCGGAATCATGTAAGTGGCCGCCATTGTTGTCGTAACAATTCTGCCATCTATCCGATTCGGAAATCCTGACACCCCTTTTAGCACCAGCGCCATATTGATCTTCAAAATAGTCACTATGCATGAAGCGTTCAATTCAACCGATCCATCTTACGACAGCGTTCCGGCGAGTCTCCTTAGCATTGCCGAGCCGACATCTGCAATCGTCTTCGCATGTGTCCCGCTCCTGCGACCACTACTTGGGTGTGGCAGCATATCAAAAGATGGCAGTAACGGCTCCAGCAGGCTTTTAACAGGCGCAACTGAAAGTCACAACACTCGAGTGCGATTGGAGCACAGTATGGAACCACAGTCCCCCGCAAGCCTGGCAACTCCAACACGCCCTCAGGTGGTGAGAATGGTTGAAGCTGACGAAAGCGTGAACGGGGACATTGAGGGTTATCATGCGAGCCTACAAGTCGAACAGCGAATTAGCAGGATGAATTCTACGCCTGTAAAGAACTATTAATGCAACAGTAATCATAAGTGCTTGAGGATAGCGATGGTACTTCACGATTATATCTATAGACCACATATATTAATAATAGCGGACCTTGATCATCCCCCCCTTTACAACGCTATTGAATACGACGGTGTAACACAGTAATTAGCCTACTAGTGGTCCCTTAGCCGGCCTCTTAGTCAGCCCCCCCTTAGGGCTCCAATGATGGATTGAAAATCCTGCTGCTTGCCCTTACGACACTGTTGATCCTTGACCTATATTACCTGCGCTTGCTGTTATTATTGTAGGTTTCTTTATTATCTCGTTACGGATATAGTGCGCTGAATCCCCCTAACAATCTTGCGTAAATGGTGATCCCGGAGTATTAAGCTTATCCTCTAGACATGATCATACCAGTGCTATTTCCCTGACCGAAGGAGGGTCCAAGGTATCTTATGATATGAGCTAGATGACACGATCCTACAGCCCAAGTACGCCACCATTCTCTCATTCTGCATTCGCTCGCCGCTCATCAAAGCCAACGGCGGTGGCCCCCCGTTCAGGGCAGCCACACTGGATATTTGATGCGCCCTACTTGGCTCTACATTTGATGGACACTTCCTTTGGAATAACAACCTCAGAAGGTCATTGTGCTCATGATTTTTCAACACATTGAAGACACAAAAGGAAACAAGAGATGTACCATGGCCAGTCAAAACCAAATAACCCCTCCAGCGGTCGCCACGCTGTGCAATGAGACTGTAGACAGAGGCCTTATCCCCTGTCAGGCTTTTAGTAGAGCTAAGAACCATCTTGTGCAGCTCTTGAATTGGCCCCGTAACGCCATTTGGGAAATGACGTTCAATGCGTCGGGCTGCGATCAATCAAGTCGCCTTGGTTACCAATCTCCACTCTTTCCCCAAGGAGTTAGATCTATCCGTAAAGGAAGCCTATAAATGCCATCCTTGCCCTTATGTGGCGTAAAGGGCACGGCCTGCAGGAAGTTGTTGACAGATTCAGAGAGCTCATTGACTGCGCCGAGAAAGAGTCTGAATCGGCTCGCTTGGATATTCTAGGGGGCCAGTTAGGGCAGCGCTCTAACATCAAAAGCTATCTAGAAGGGGTTGCATATGTCATAGCCGGTAATCTCCGCTAGTCGCAGTTGTCCACGGATTAATAACTCAACGAACCCCCTTTCTGTGCACTCCCACGTTCTGCGCACCGTCACCAACCCTAACACTCCGAATTATCGCGAACCGTGGGCATCACGCACAGGGCCGAAAGTGTCTTGTTTTTCCCAAGTCTATCCTGTGTCCTGTAGGACATATACATATCCTTGTCATGTAGGCCATAATTACCTAAAATAGGTTGCCCATAGGATCCTTGTTGCCGATAGACTTCCCCGATACCAGCCCTCCTCGTGATGTAATTCTACCACTTGTTTTACAACCCTCCGGTCCTGTAATCCGTTGAATTGTCAACCGCTACGGATAAAAAACAGCAGCTGCTGCTTCTATAGGATCGCAAATCGCGTGAGAAGCAAAGCCTGCGGCAGAGTAAGTTAAAACCCATATAGCACCTTTACACTCTACTCGAGAGGTGTGAGTCAGAAACTCATGAAGACTCCTCTACGCTTGGTGACCGCTCGACGATTCATTGTGTACGATGCTCTCATTATAGGCACGAGGGCAGCCCCATTACCACAGACACGTTGGCAAGCCCGCAAATAGGGGCCAGAGGTAGACTCCACTGGGGAGGAGACTACGCGAATTACAACTTGATGTAAACCGTATCCTGACGAAAATTACCTACCGCAAACCGTTCATGTTATTACTTACTTAATTTGCCGGGCCGGCAAGTGAATCATGGGCCGTTGATGTTACCTACTTGACTTGCCGGCGGGCAAATCACTATGTCCGCTAAATCCGAGTAATTAGTTCTCCGCATCACACACTCAGGTTTCTCGGCTTACCCGAGTCTCTCCACCCTGTCATCCACCTGGTCGTTCAGCCAGGTCCACATTTGTACAATCTAAGCTTAGTTTTTATGATTTAAGAAAGAATTTACCTATAACATCCTATAACACGGAGTTATCAAAAGCCGATAGTTGTTGGGTTCTTCTCCAAACCTTGTAAGTCGCCCCGCCAAGAAAATGCTTGATAATGTTAATGACTAGCGTCCTATTGTGAGTTATTTATCTTTAGAGCTCGGTAGAAAACAAAACGTGGACGGACCCCTTGTATTCGTGCCTTTTTTAAACTCAAGATCGTATAAATTAACTCAATGTTTTTTTATACTATGTACACTTAGTCCACCCTGCCGGGGTTCTAGATGTTAGTTTGTTACAACCTCCACGTACAGGTTTAATATGATTAGTCACACTCTGTTCCTACTAAGCATCCAGTAAGAGTAAGTATCTTTACAACCCAATGAGGTTAAGCTAGAGATGTACCTTAAGGAATCAAGTACATCTCCATGGGTATTACTGTAAATCCAGGGGTGAGCAATTCGTTTGTGGTTTTTCTCGGTCAATTTACCAGGCTAACATTTACCTGTAGAGCCCCGGCTGAGTGTATCACTAAGTCTTCCTGTTAATATAAAACTCTTAATCATCAGCCCCTCTTCAACAAACCAGTTTAAGCCGCGTTCACACAGCTGTATCTTGCCTCTAATCGTTTCCAACAATTTTCTCCCAATGATTCTCCAATCCCTTCTAATATCTTTCTTGGCAATTGGGTCACAGCACCGCTTTGTATGTCGAGACGAATGATTCGTTCCCTTTTTTTTTTTTTTACTAAAGGGACGGTCGATGGTCCATAGGAAAGGAATACTAATGTTGGCTGCTAGGCTTCCGCGGAATTCATCCAACCTTTCGCTGTCAGTTTATAGAATAGCATCCTCTTGGGAACTTCTTTACTAACATGAGTTTAGGGAAACAATGCTTACTCTGTCGAGGTCGAGAGATCGAATAATGGCCGCCAATGGTATTTCATAGTCCACTCAAATGGTTACACGGAGTTTGACAGACATGGCGACCGGAAACCCCTCGATCAGCTTGAGATTGACACCGTAGAGAAGCGTCTCACCGTTAACTCGGCCATGAACGGCTACGACAAAACCAACGCGCGCCTCAGGATGCGCGATGTTCTGAAAGAGTGCTGGACGATGACTGGCCTTAGTCCTAGTTCCTTAAGGGAGGTCAAGGGCGAACGGATCCTGAACGCCGACATGAAACAAGCCCTCAAGGAATGTCGCAAGCTCATGGGTTTAGGCCGCAGAAACGACTTCTCAGTGTCTGCTAGGGATAGTGACGCTGCCCATAAGAAATGCTGGAACAGGCTGGGGAAGACAATCTTCTCGCATTCCATAACAGGCGCCATCTACAATTTTGATATCCACAAGCAACTGGTATCTTTCGAAGTAAAAAATTCGTGGCATGGAGACGACGTGTACTACCATTTCCAATAGATATAATGTTGCGAATCATAAGGAATACAAAGCAAGGATTGGACAGACTTGTAGAAATGTCGGTGATGACCAATTAGCGGCCTCATCCGTGCCCTGCACGTCACCTAGGTCCCTGTCATTAACAAGATGGTTTGTATTACTCTTGGATTTGATTTTCACATCACAGTTCTTTTAAACTGCTAGTCCTACCATGGAAACTCTGCTGCGGAGTAGGAAGAACATGTTGAATAACCCGAACTGCTCTGTGTTTAGCCACAGCGTCTAAACATTGAGTGGAAAAGTAGTTGTCTTCCAGCATTCAATATTATATAATATATACGAGACGATTCTCGCTCTAGAAATACTAGGTAGTCTGAAGATATCTGTGCGTTTGTCGAGTACAAAGCCGTCCAAGCTTCACGACATGCTTGAAGAGAGTCCTGGGAATTCTTTAGCTATATGGCATACTGAGACATCCTGTGTCTGACATACAAGGGTTCGCGTGTGATTGTTGTCCGCAACACGCCCCTGAAGTAGCACATCAGATACGGCCGGGAACGACCTCGAAAACTCACCAGCAGATGGATAACACCATCAATACTCCCATCACCCCTAAAACAACAAACACCCCCCCTATACATGCCGACGTCTTTGTTCGGGTGCACTGCGTTGGCCCCGGACCACCATTTGATCCAGTGGGCTAACGCACACACGTCAGCGGACTCCAAACGAGAGGCTTTCGTGGGCGAGATACAGGTGTTGGATGCTTAATGGGAAACTCTGTGCAAAATATCCAAAGGACCAACGATGTGACAAAACCAGCCATTTGCAACCACCCGGCGCTGGCAAAGTAGTATTTGTACACTGAAGGGTCCCCGCTCTTGCGCCTGACATCAGACGTAGATTCGTCTGCATCGCCGCCGGGAATTACAGCAGGCGGAGGAGGCGGTTCTTTTTGGACAAGGTGGTCACTCCTGCGCAGACTCGTGGACTCGCTCGTCAAGTTCACAGTATCGCTTTGTTCGCGTTTGGGGGTCTCTACCGAGCCGTCTTCTGTAGCTAGCACCGTGGAGCTGGTCTCGAGGACTCTCCCGTTGTTCATCAAAATGACACACTCTGCGAGGATTTTGAGTTGTTATTTTTCTGGTCATCTTGTCCTTATAGATATATACCGTCATCTGGCTACTCGTGACTTACGATTGTGAGTGCCAACACGACAGTGGTACCACGTTGGCGGAATAATAGACCATCAGGCCCCAGAAGGTGACTGGATATGTTCTTTACCGTGTTCGCATCCATGCCGCTGAATATATCGTCAAGCAGAACAATCGGGCATTGGGAATACACGGCTCTCGCAAGGGCCTACTACCTAGTCAACAGATACATCTCGGTTTACATCCATACCGCGCGCACTTACAAGGCGTTGCCTCTGCCCACCGCTGAGATAGGATCCGTTGCTGCCAACCCGGGTAAGATCGCCCTCGGCCAAAAATGGAAATCCAGTTCGAGAGCACACACGGTTCGGACAGTGTTGTCCCATTTCTCGTCGTGAGCGTTCTGTCGAACCATTGTATTTTCGAGCCAGGCTTCCTGAGAACAGAACGCCATAGAAGGTTGCTGCGAGACAAAATCTCCGGTGGTATTTGGAAATGTTTCTCCGAGGATACTGTGCAGCAAGGATGATTTTCCGCTTCCCGCCGGACCGGAAATCACCGTGAAGGCCCCTTCCTCGATCGACATGCTAATATCGTGGAGAACGGCGGGGCTGGCGGGTGACCAGCTGAAATCCTTCGCCTCCAGTGAAACAGACCGCTTCTCTGCCCCGTGCCTGACGGGAGAATCCTTCAGGTATGACTGTCGGCGGTCTTGGCCGGAGGCAGCACTCCCATCACCTTCTGGATGGTCGTATGGAGCCAACCATATCATCAGAATCTGTATAGGTAATCTCGAAAATCGCTTCCTTAAAACAGCCACTTCTTCCGCTGCTTCAACTGGGCAGCTCGCAATATTTCATCTCTCGTCTACCTCAGGAAAGGAATCAGTTCCGTACCTCCCGTCCCCGTGAGCTGCTCGCCCTTGGCTGTAGAGACGCTCGCCGCGTCGAATTTTGCGACACTGTCGGCCCTCGTAGACGGGAGAAGGATGTAACGGGCGACAACCTGCAGATGCTTGTTCCGCAGCCCCGTCATCGTCTTCGTCACCGCCTGGTACGCCTGGCGGAAACTCTCCCTCTGCTCGGGGGTAGACGCCAGCAACCTGGCGAACTTGTGGATGCTGTCTAGACGGTC
This sequence comes from Colletotrichum eleusines, assembly GCA_016807845.1. NCBI lineage: Eukaryota > Fungi > Ascomycota > Sordariomycetes > Glomerellales > Glomerellaceae > Colletotrichum > Colletotrichum eleusines. The sequence goes on along the minus strand of JADEZO010000001.1, from coordinate 134,261 downwards.
GACACACTGCAGAAAACGCCTGTGCGGTCCGGGCATGTAGCTACGCATCTGCTCGTGGAACGATGGCGATTGATGAGGGACAGCCTTGCTAGGGCGATGGCTGCTGTTCCTTTCTGACGTGTGAACGATGCCTAAAACAATATCAAGGAATTGAATGAGACTGCTTTGACCGTTGCTGCCCCCCCCCCTGAGTTGCATCCAGCTACCTTGGCTGTTACCCTCATCATTGAAGACGCCATTCGGCAACCCGGCTGCTCCCATGTTTTTACTACCAGCCAGGAAGGGGCGGATCTGGTAGAAAAATACTAGAGGGTCGCAGTGCTCGTATAAACGCTCGAGCAGCGCACTGATCTTTTGGATATTGGCCGACAGGCCTTCCAATGTCTGGATGATTGTCTTGTAATCCCTGGTCTCCAGGGCGTCCAACACGTTTGCTATGATCAAAGCACCCTGGGCCTCTATTGCCACGGAAACGACATAGAACCAAGGCTCGCTTGTCCTTGGTTCCGGTGAAGGTATCAAGGGACAGCGTATAACGATGCCCTATATGATGACGCATTACAACCTGGCCGGATAATGGGCAATGCTAGGTTGCTTGAGGTGCAAGGAGAGCCCCGATTAACTCTTTGGAGCCTCTGGCCTACTGAGATTCCTGCAAGACAGGGAAAGGTGACGGAAAAGATCATTAATGCAATCTTGGAAGAATGGTGCTACAGGCCTTTTGGGGAAGACGGATATTCCGACCCCCAAAAGCTCATTCAATTAGAGAGTGGCCTCTTGAAGAGCTCCTTCTCTTTTAGTGACTTCCTGCTAAGCTCAGAGTAATACATGATGATTGCGAAATCGACTCTTTTTGAGTTAGTCTATGTCGCCTGTTGTAAACGTTATTTTTAAAAATTAGGTTTCGATACGCTGGGTGATCCCCGTGGCGCCTAATCGCTAATCCTGGCGCCGAACAGACCACCCATTCATTCTAAGGTTCCGATCTTCTCGTTGCTATCACTAATCGCCAATCGCCAGGGGTAAAAAGCCACTGGCTCTAACACCATGCTAAATAGGCATTAAGGTATTGCCTTCCTTGCATCAGATCTCGGCATATAGCCACGGGTTTCTATAATACCGGGACGTGTAGCAGAAAAACAATAGCCAAGGTTCATACTTGTTCCAGCCTATTCCAGCCGCTGATCTAGAATCTACTTTGTTCAACTCGAGTTTGGAGAATTAGTCAGCTAGATTTGGTTTCGCAGCTTGTAAACGCGTCTGGGGTATGAATCCGGTGGGTTTATGCACTGCCGACAGCGGCATTGGCATGGGGGAGTGGCGAATGGCGATGAGAAAATCAGGGTCTACTATGGTATCAGGCCAAAGTTTAACCCCCTCGTCAGGTAAATGTGGCCTTGCTTCTTTGATTATCTCAGCAGCCGGTACTTCGAGGTTCTTGTGCACATCCAACACAAATCTGGCCAGTGAGAGTCTCGACGTACGTGGGTCACAACTCCACACTACCTGTTAGGGAGTTTTTACTTACCCATCACACCATAGTAAGGGTCTGTGTTGAAGTGCTAGGATGGGAGTGCTTCCGCTTTTGACGTTGACAGTTTTATACCCCGCGCAGGAAATACAGATGGATCATCCATCTATGCTGGGGTCAACATCTTGACTCGTGTATAAACAGAAGGCATAAATATCAAACATGTTCGTACAACAGCCAAGCGTTAAATCTCTCATAGTCAAAAGGGTAGTCGCAAAAACATATTCTCGATTCAGTTCCATATTTATTTCATCTCGGTATACCAGGACGGCTCTCCATAAGAGGAAGTCTCTTTATCACTACCGATATCTAGCCTCTGCTAAGCTGTTCGTGGCGGTACGGAGCTTTCATTTGAATCTTTGCCCGTCCTTCACATTCTGAACATCATCCTGGGCATTTCGTTGTTCCTCGGAATCGACTTTCTCGTAAATTCGGCGCCCAAACCCTGGCGATCAATCGCGGGAAAGCCATCACAAGAAGCATTACATCATCTATAGGTATACACGGCTAGAATCCCAAATGCCGTGTTAGGGTGGTGGCCGCATTCAAGATACAACTAACACTCATCATAGCCACATGTCTCTGTTACAATCTTACAAAACGGAAGTCTGGGTGTGGTTTTGTTTAGTTATCACAGTAGTGATCATCAGATAGTTCGTCCATTAGACCGCCCTCCTTCGTCAGGCTTTTGTCGCTAACCCGCTTACAAGTCTATCACAGTACATCGTTCGAAAACAAAAATTCCTGAAAGAGATTCCTAAGGAAGATATATTGATGGCTATAGTCGTGGTCGGTCTAACCATTCTTCAGTCCCCTGTCTGCCCTTTTATGTCTTTAGTGAGACTACTAGGGAGCACATCATATATACTTGCTGTATAAATAGCTCCTAATTCTAAGATCACAGTTCACATATACTACCTCACTGGTATCTCTATACCTATACTATACAACCCCGTCAAGTACGGACCATTACAATAGCCCACCTGAACACGAGCCCGTTGTCGCCCAACGACTTGGCATACTTAGTTTACTCCTCGAAACAGCTCTACAGACAACTTTATGGGGTAATAAATTCTGCCTTTTGCTATTTTATAACCGCCTAACGTAGGTGCCGCCTTACGCTAGGCCCAAGTTTAAGGTGACATCACTAATACTAAGCCAATGGGACAACAGACTCTTAGGTATCAAACGCAATGTTGTGCTCATTCTTTCGATATTTATCGGCCTGTCATACATCGCAGTCATTGTTGCTCTTTATGATGGATGGTGTCGGCCATTCTCTGAATTTCTAGTTCTCCATTCGCAGAACGGTACGTATACATGTGAATAACTGAGATACACTCCAGGTATGTGAAACAGGCTCACAAATACCATAGAAGAATGTGATATCTGGATGAAATATAGCATACTACAGCTGTCCATGGACCTCTCAACAGATCTAGTCCTGATACTGATTCCAGTAACACGTATTAGCAGGTTACAAATGAATATTGCAAAGTAAGGCTCTTGTCTGCTATATAAATTCAAATTACGTGTAAGAAGGCTGATTGTTTCGATGTTGTAGAAAGTTAATGCTTATTGCTTTGTTTAGCATGGGCATATTCGTTGTAGGGAACCCTTCGAGACAGTAGTAACGTTAACTGCACGTTAATTAAGGATCCTGCTAACAATAGCTGATCTCAACATATGCTCTCCGCAATTCTGCTTAAAGTGGTAGTTTTTTCTAGCTCGCCGGACTTCACAGACCCTCCGTGGATCACCTGGATTGTCCGCGAGGTAAGCATGGCAGTGCTCGTTGGTAACCTCGTCTTGTGCGTCCCTGTCCTCAAGATGGTATGGAGTTTCTTCTACATCCGTGTTATCAACATAAAAAATCAGATACCAGCGTCGGAAAATGGCGACCAAAGCAATACGCATGCTGGGCATAGGACGTCGACAGCGACGTTCGAACCCAGGAACTCCAAATGGCCCTCTATTTCAGAAGCGCCACAGAGCCCTCAGGATCATGGTCATATATTTGATAGGGACCTGGAAGAGTAACTTATCTATCCCTGTTGCTACACACCCTATGTTCTGCGGAGTGTTCCCAAATAAAAGGGCTCGTTTACACTAAAGGAGCTTAGGTTAATATATAGGTTTAAACGTTTCTTGAACATTACATATAAATACAATATAGATAGAAATATCTTGTTATATCTGTTTTCTTCTTCTTTTATAATTACTAAATTCCAACATAGAGTAAGAAGCATATAGGTAGTATAACTAGCTAGCACAAGACTATGGATCTACTTACATATGTAGAAGCTGTTTGTCACAGGACAATAGTCGGGCCGGCAACGCCTGGAGACGTGGCGGCGAGGGACGCCCAAGCGTCTAGTGGCCTAGCGGCAAGGAGGAATGTTGACCCGCGCTGAGTTCAGTGAAGCGTTTCAGTTGGCGGGGCCATCTTGTGTCACCACCTATAAGGTGGCCATTCTCCAGCTAATGGCTGGCGATAGCTAAGTCGAGGATCAGCTTCTGCTCAATACAGGACCCACGTTCAATGCACTCACTGCCAATTGCGTGATACTGTTACACTGTTAATAATTGAATATATATAAATAGGATAAATTTGTAAACGTCTACACAAAAGCGGTGCAAGCTTCAAATTACTTATTTTGAGTTTTATATACTTGAATATGCTATACAGACTATAGTCTTATAGTATAAATATAAAGTTATTTTGTATATAATTAAGCTACTCTTTTACATAAATACACAACTTATCCTTGCCTTTGCTCCCTGCATGTATAGCTATGATATATTACGCGTGAAGGAAACCGGCTCTACTGTAATTATAATATGCTGGGGTCCAACCTAATATTAAGTATTCAAAAGTTTAGGTTGATTTATGATGTGTAATCAGCATATACACTATCCCTGTATATAGACTACTTCATAATACCGTTATACTTTGGAAGTCGTTAGTGCCTGATTGTAGGGGAACTGTAACCTCTGTTTGTATCAGTCTTATATAAGCAGCGTTGACAGCAGTGCTAGCAAGAGTGTAAGCATTGGCGGATCTTTCTATGACGGCCCTGGCTGCTGACCCTGGCCGACATGCCTATTTAAGCGTGGCTGACTCCTAGACTGCCAGTCTGGAAAGTCCTGTACCCTTTGCGTAGATGCCAGAGCGGACTACGCATGCACCCAGGGAGCCTTACAGAAACTAACACGTAACATTTTGGCGGATTGGATTTATTGGTAAGAGTCTTTAGCCCGAAAGACTATTGTCTTTAGACGTCACTGTAGAGCCCTGTTATATCATATAAATGTCAAGTTAATAGATCTTTCTATTCCTCAGAACTACTATAGCTATAACAGACTTTGACAGCTATACTAGGAGATACAGAGCTCCTTTATAGCACCTACTTATAGCTGGTTGTAACAACAATAAGTACAGGATATATCCTTTTATTATGAAATGTACAACTGGAACGTAAAACCAGAGTAAACTTCATAAAATATATTACATTATGAAAAATATTATTATACAGAGGATAAGCCTTGGGGAAAGGAATGAACCGTGTGGGGAATGTATTAATAATATATCTAGAATAATATTTACTAGTTAAAATGATTAAAATGTAATAGCAGTTATATTTCCTACGTAGAACAACTCTTACAAAGAATACTAATGCAAGTAGAGTAATCTATAGCAGTTATATTTTTAAGTATGAGAATAAGAATATTACATTATATATACAGAATATACTACCTAAGGCTTCGTACTTAAGTTTACTAGATTAAGGGAGGGTATTTAAAAAGCCTGGTGACTTGAATAGACCCGGTCTACGTCCCAAGAGGTGAAGACATATTAAAGTATTCTAAGTTGGCGGTTCCTCCACATTTAAGCGTTTTGACACCTGTGGTGCTTGTTGTTATATTGCCTACACTTTCATGATTTGTCGTGATACTGTACTTGAATGTATTGTAGTAGTCGTAACTATGGTTCTAGTTTTGTTATTTTAGTTTACGGTCGCTTATCGACATCTGGAGCTCACTTACTTATACGGCCGAATCAACGTTTTGTCAAGTTTTCATATAGAACGATTTGAGCTAGCCTTCCGCTGCCTCCTTGTAGTGATTCCCTGTTTCTCTGCCCATTTCTTGTACTCGGCGGTCTTGGAGAATTGTTCAAAGTCCACGCCATCCTCTTGATCAACGTGGTTAAACTTTCCATTCTTGTCCAGGAAGTTCCATTTGATATTGCATCAGCTCTAATCAACTTGAATCATATTGAGTCGTCGATTCTTGACGAAGGTGAAATTTTACAGTAAATGTAAAGGGTTTAACATCTCGGAAGTAACAGAGATGAACTTACCATAAATAGGATGTTTTGTGTCTTCATTTGAAAGTGGTTTTAGTACTATGCACTCATCAAAACTGCATAGGGTGGTCGATAGAACGCTTAAAATATGGCGAGTCTACTCTTGGGGGCTTTTGACTGACCTGTGAATTGTGAGATGGAAGTAGACTTTCTCACAGAATGTTTTGTCCCCCAATCTATGAGCTGGGACCAGTCTGCGCACGTTCGCTCAACACCATTCCAGTTGATGACAGAGTGGTAGTCATGTACAGTCCAGTGGAGTAGGACAGGCGTCAGATCGGCCTGGCATTTGACTGAATCCATTATATGATGGAGACAGTGTCCTGTAGTGCCATTAGAAGTTGTTAATCAGCTGATGCTTTGGGTCTGTTCTGGCAAGTTAGAACAAATTGATTGATTGGTCAAGATCCTCCAAAGCGTAACGTGCCTATGTGGCTCTTCTGAGTCGCATTTTCAAGTGCCGTGGTGTTAGGGGTGTAGTAGTATTCTTGGTTAGCAACTTGGTACAGGTAGTTCTAGAGCACTCGAGGTCGAGATTAGTTCTTCGAGGCCTTTCTGTACGACGTTTGATATAGAGGGGAGGCTTTACTGACAATGCAATGGAGATTGTGAACCATGGCAAGACCCCCAAGGCTTCAAAAATGTCAGTTATCCCATACTGATAGCAGCTAATTGAATACAGGGGTTTTACATACTAACCGCCTTCTTCGTCGTCGAAAGGTATAGCGTCTGCTTTCATTCCCAGACGTTGTACCTCGGACTTCGGAATCCGATTCGCGAATGCTGCCACGAGGCGGTAAGAGAAATGAAAGAAGGTACGCCCGATACAAAGTGGTATAGTCACCTGGAAGCAAGGCTGACCAGTTTGAATCCACTTCGGGACTTGGTTTACCCAATAGCGGGTGGTTCCCATCTGGTGTCACTGGATTTACCAGCTGGCGATTGAACTGGACCTCATCCTACGATGTAGTGTAAGCACTCAACAGAAGGATTAATGGCAGATGAATATACTAAAGCAACATTTAACTCACCCAGACATAAAGTGTATCTGGCGAAATGAGGCGAGGACAGAAAGGCTTGTATAGAACTTCGCGCGCGTAGCAGAGGACTCCCCAAGTGTAAAGAACCAAAATGAGAAGAACGGCGAGAACCGTGAGAGCTTGGTTTAGCCTCGCCCTACGCCGTGGAATGACCCATATATCTTTGGATGAAGTCAATACTTCATGATCTTCTTCGCTCTTATTATTGTCTGTTGAAGAACTAGAGGAAACTGGCTGATATCTTAAATAATTGAACATCTCAGAAGCTTGCGTCCGTCATCGCACGTTTCCCGAGATTATGCGTTGTCCAGAATTGTGTACCTTACCAATGATGACACATGAAAGGCAAAACCAGCCTGTCCTGCGAGGAATCGAATCTGTCCGAGGAAGAGGACGACAAAACCTGACTACTCCAACCTGGGTCTGGATTCGGCTTATCCAATAAAAGGTGTGTATTCTGCATGCGTTGGTCTCAACAGCTGATGGTTTCAAACAAGACACCCCGGGGTGTTAGATTACTAGCAGTCGAGGCAAGATTTACGCTTCTATGAGAGGGTAGATATCCGCAATATAAAGTTCATAGTTCATGAAGTGTGTGGCTGGCCTCAATTGTTCAGGGAACTTGCTATGCAGTATCCCTGCCCGGAAGTACCCGTGTCTTGACCCACGAATGCAGCCTTCCAGCTCAGTAGCGGGACATGAAGAGGTGTTGACGCATCCCTTCGTAATATTGATTCTCCCCCCGTCATTCCGCCCCCCCAATAATGGATATACCCTGAGCGGCGCTGGATTTCAAAGCCCGAGTCCAATGTTCATCATTTTCTGTTAGTGTCGCCTCCTTATCTGTTTGAAAACTGAATCAGTCGATCCTTCTCAATTACACGTACGATTTGAGATTTGGAGCTCTGAAGACCAGTGAGGTCATCTGTGTACATGCAGAATGTCCTCTGCATCGGAAGATTCGAAGCCCTTCCTGTCTGACGAAGCCGATGAGGCCGGTTATTACTCGCCCTCAACAGTCTGCCTTGGAATAGCGACTGTTTTCGCAGAGACCCTATTGTGCGCCACAATGGCCTTCTCGTAGATATCATCAACAAGCTCCTTGGGATCTCTTCCCAGAAACTCGTCATTCACCTCGATCAGCACGTACGGCGCGATACGTCCTGCACCCCCGACCATGACATGCCTGACACCTGGATATCTGACCACTTTGTTCTCGATGTCTTGAGCGTGGAACTTGGCCATCCAGATCAATTTCATCCAGTCGTCGGTACGAGCGACTGATTCCCAACGGGTACTGCCGTCGCTGTCCTTGACAGGCTTCTACAGCTCCTTGGTGTCGATGTACTCAACGTCCTTGAACATCTTGTAGTTCCAGAACGCACATTGATAGATCGAAGGACCACCATCAGGGGGTCTATCGATGAACATTTGATAGACATCAGCGTCGTCTCCTTCACCCAGAGCTGCTCCAGGACCTTCAAGCCTGACCAGGCGAACATGGTGTTCTGGAATGAACTGAAAGCTGTACCAGAGCTTTCTGTTTATGGGGTGAAGGGAGAAGCGGCCGCCCGACTCAGTGGCACACATGACTGAGTTGAGTCTGGTATGCTCACAGAGAGCATTTCCCACTACGCGCTCCAGCGCAGAGCCCAGATAGGCGATGAACTCGAGTGACTTGAGAGACTCCCGAGTTCTTTCGTTAATGTACAGGTCGACGATGGTGAAAGGGAATCCCATCAAGCCTTCAACCTTATTCAATCGAAGCATCTTTTCGAAAATGTCTGGCGAAAGACCGACGACATCCGGAGGCGGCTGAATCACAGTAGTGCCAGAGAACACTGCGAACATGTTGATCATGACAAGACCAGGTTGAAGTCTCATGGGGATAGCCAGGATCAGGGACCGACCATGGAAGACATTTGTGGATATTCCTCGGGGCCAGTGACGACGAGCGAGCCCACTGGATGAGCACCCGGACGCCCAAAACCCATTATTCATGAAGATTGGCTTAGGAGCCCCTTTTTTTTCATGCTGTTAGTTCATGCACTTAAAGGGTGGGTAAGATAACGGTACATACCTGTCGTACCTCCGGTATGGATGATGAGAATTTCATCCTTCTTTGCGTCCTCATAAGTCTTTTCGTAAGGGTAAGGCTTGGCTCCCTTGGCTGAAAGACACCAGTCAAGGCTTTTGAACTGCTGAACTCTGACACCAGATGCTGCAAGCTCTGGCTCGGGGCTGAATGCTCCCCCTTCGGAATACAGCCAAATCTTGCAGTTGGATGACTCCAGCAATGCATCAAGCCCATGCCTCATAAATCTCCCATCTGGCACGAGGAGCTACTTCATGTCAGCATCTACTGGGAGTATGCTAATGAATAGGGGTAAAATACCTTACGCCCTGTTTTTACAGATGCTGCAAAGAGAAACGCGTATCGCACGTCGCTAGGGCCGGGATAAGCGACAGTCTCGTTGCCTACCGCCGTTCCAAAGTTCTCGTCGAGCCAGTAGGCAGTAGCATTGATACCGTCGGCATATTGTTGCCAGGTCAGGGAACGATATCCCTCTGTCACCCAATCGGGCCCACTAGCGAAGCGCACGAGCGTGTGATAAGGATGCCATTTGGCGTTCTCGTCAATCTTGCGAACAAACAGCTCCATGCCGGGGGTGCTGGTATCAGAGGTCATCGTGACAGACGCGGTAAGGGTCAGCCGAGTCACCAAGTATGGCTGACGTATTGTGATGATAGTCACAGGCTCAAATTGGTGTGATACTGCACTATCCGATATTTTCGTGCAACTTGGCCTGTTAACCCATACAGTCCGGACTTTGGCGGCTTAACAGTCTCCGTCAGGAACGGGAACCTTGGCTACACCTGTATAAGACCCGTCATGAACAGATATGATGGTCACTTGCCTGGGTTACTCTTGGGTCACTTGGATACAATATGATATTCTAGGGGTTGCATCTGGATGAGCCTTCTGCCTGCATGTCTCGTGATCCAATCTACACCTGTATCTTGTCTACGCCCTTCGAGGTTCATGCCGTTCACTACAGGTAACTCTTGACCATCTGAGGCCGCCTGTGTCCGCTCCACATAACCCTTGCACAGTTGTTGCCTCCTGGTTCGAGTAGAAAAAGTCTGAGTAATCCTGCATCGATTCGTCAAACGACTTCACCCCGTGGGGTGGTCGGCCTTGAACGTTTCGGTGAAGCTGCAGATCGCTCAGCACGTCCGACACCAGCGTCGTTCAGGGGACATCCTCGCAAGGAAATGTAGCCTTCAAGGCTATGCTCGGACAGACTCGAAACTCCATTCAACCCTGCTTTATTACATACGAAAAAATAACCCTATGTGTTGTGGACAGCAGCAAAAAGCGTATCATGATATATGCGTCCTTACGTACCTAACCATCCTCTTGGGTGTCACTAATGCAACAATGGCGTGAAAAGCCCCCCGTATGGGGTAAGATGGACGAGAAAATCTAGCAGTCAGAGACTTTCGGCCCAACCAAAAAGTATAATACCAGCTGATTTTGGGAAAAGGTGGGTATAATCGGTGGATGATGGTTGACGCCTATTAGGATCCGATAGGATATACGTCATCTAATTCATAACATATCACGCACTGTGTGGACTGCAATAACATACAAAGTTTGATGGATGGCAGTGAGAAGCATATCAAGAACTCTTCGAAGTCGGCATGATACATGATCACTGTGTTGCCGCCATCAGCAATACTGCAGCCATCAGACCACAATGCCAGTGCGAACGCTTATTGCGAAAAGTAGGGCTGGCCGTAGGGGAGCAGTGCTCTGTCATGGGCGGCCAGTAACATTAATCTTGCGCCGTTAAAGTCAGGTAGCCTCACCTCAGGGAGAAGGCTGGATAGTAATGCCCGGCACGACCGCTAAAGCCTACTTACCGATATTACCTGTATATACCATGTACAAAAGATAGATAACCTCCTATGCCCCTGCTGCTGGACATATCTTTCCTTACCCTATATTATATATATTCCTATAACAGAAACAAGCATAATTACATACAAGCAACAGGCTGGGGCTACTCGTGTTATCGAAGCTTTTGTATCCAAGGTAGCTCCGAGTGCTGGATCCATATGCTGTGGCTTATTCCTATTAACCCAATTGTATGGGATTGCAGTGCAGAATATTTCGAGATGTAGAACGGTCTTAGGCTCGAGTACACTCGGACTGGCGCCAATGGCGATGTTAGATGGTTGAAGAAGAGCTGCCTGGCGTCTTTGTTGGAGTAGCGATGAACGAAATACAAATCCGCCTAGATTGAGCCACTATGTTTAAAGAGATTGCCGCTATTATATTATTTTGCCTGATTGAGTGATACTTGCTCTTTGAAAGTGAAGTGTGAAATAAACATTGAACCTTTCGAGAAAGGAGTTGTTCAAGTGTAAGTCGCAAGCCATGATCAGTGGTCTACTGTATTCGATACTATAGAAAGCATCTACTTGCCATTCGTCTTAGGAACCGTCCAGAGTGCATCAGCCGGTGCTCTCGACTTGGGAAAGTCGGCCCCGGGGTAATTGTAGGCAGTGTAGGCCTGTACCCGATTGCCCTCTCTCGGGGGAATGCGGAAGCCCAAAAGCCCCAGCTGTCGATCGGACAACTTCGCCTTGGTCTCGGAATTCATGAGATCCGGGTAGCTCTCGATAGGCTGCAAGAAGAAACGACAGAAAGCTGATAGAATGACTGGCCGTGTCGTATCCGATGTGTTGACACCGGTAGAGTGCCAGGTACGACTGTCCAGGAGGACACATGTTCCCGCTGGCGCGGCGGCGGCAACCGAACCTCCCTTGAGAACAAACCGTCAGATGACGTACAAGGCCAAGTTTTGATCGGGGTTTTCGGGGCACTTACGACTTGGTTGATGACGAGAGGTCAGCGCATTAGAATTATCCAGTGAGGCCGAAAGTTGTATATGGGTGGGTGGGCAAGGTAGGGAAATAGGTGGTAATAGTGGTGGTGATGGTGGTGATGTTGGTTGTTCAGATGTGGGGGTTATTCATAAGTAGGGTGGTTGAGTTATTCCATAGTTATAGCTACTCATAACGAAATTTGATATGTTGAACACCTATAGTGCTGTAGAACCTGTCCATTGAGATTGATGTGATGGACTTTCCCGTGGCTACGGCCACCCTCATCGCGAGCTTTCCAAAAGGGCTACCGACCATGGCTGCCCAAGCCTCACTGTCGGACTCCGTAATTGTAAGCGGATCGGAATTCTTTTGCGCCATTGCGACCTGTGCAGCCGCGACGGTCTCTTCATTAATTACACCGGTGACTTGAAGGAAAGCCAGTTGGTCCGGTGTCATCTTGCCTTTTTCTTTCCACAGAGCCATGAGAATTTGGCTAGCGAATAGCTTCGGAATGGTGTTGTCATATTCGTTGCCCGCGTGTCCTACTTCGAGCATGCGTTCTCGAGGGTAGATCTTGGCTTTCACTACTGGGGTGGTCCCCGCATAGTAGCCATCAGTCCATACTGAGTACTCTCCTGTAGGTTCATCATAGGTAAGACTGTAGTTTGGATTTCCCTAAACGAGTTAGTAGTAGAAAGACACAGAAAATGGACGATCCTACAGCAAGCTTGTAGATCAGGTTAGCGAGTGTAACATAATGTGGAACAGGCTAGTCGTACAAGACAGGAAACCAGACCAGTCAAGTGTATTATCCATAAAACAGTATAGTAAGGGAGATACATAGTATTGACCCTGAGCTGAAACAAAACCCTAACCAAGACTATAACGGAAGATAATTTAGGATATAGTTAGAAGGATTTATAAGGGGTGCAGCAGAGCGGCAAGCGCCTGTTAAATAAATACTAGAGACTTATAACCGAGATCTTTTTCAGGTGGCAATTATTAACCACCCCTCCCTACTTATAGGCCACCCATATTTCTAGACCATCTAAGAATACTGTATCTATTGTTATTAATCTAAATATGCCTTGCTATCTATTATTTAAACTTTATTATCCTAATATTAGCGATTCTAGTCTATTAGAGCTTTTATATAGTGGGAAAGTTAAAAGGATAATATAAATACCTGTATAACTATAATGTAAGTAATATCTATAAATTCCTTATTAATAAGGATGGTATAGACAATCTGTAACAGAACGCTGACAGTGACGCCTGCCAATAGATCTCCGACCGGCCAGCTCTAACCAACTGAGCTATCCGACCAGACAAAAGGTCCACTAATGCTTGAGTGATCCTCACGAGCACTGCTGTCAACACCACCTATATGGCCTCTGGCCATATGAGGGGAATTGCCTATGACATAATCTTTTTCTAGATTGAGAGTAATCGAAGTCGCTTATTTAGATATATGAAGCTGTTTAATAAGAAGTCTAGCACGGTTTATTCTACTATATATTATAATCTTAAGGATGCCTTGGTGGTAATCTAGTCGTTAATTACTAGGGTCTTTAGATTAACAGACAAGCTAATCACACTATACTATTACCCCACTTTGTAACAGTAAAAGTAATTTTATAATAACTTTAATAGATTTAATGTATTTATCTAACTATCTAGGTTACTTTAAGATCTAAACTCTATTATTCTCTCGATGTGTGTTATTATACTAAAGCTGGTAATTTCCGATATATAGGAAAAATTAAATCTTAGCTAAGCGTCTGTCAGGGGCAGGTATGTCACTAGGGTGAAGAGCGAACATGCTGTGTCCTTAAAGATAGGTTGTAGTAGTTGCGTATGCTAAAAGCTGCTTCCTCCCTTCGCTTACTCCTCTCCTTTTCCTTTTATAGGCTTATACGCTGCGTACTAGCCCTTCCTTTGCTTAGACAGCCCTATGCAATATGTGTGGCCCCACAGCGCCGGGCCGCTTGCTTTCTTATGTGTGACAGCGTCTTTCTTAATTAAGATAGGGCTTACGGTAATTTCCTAAACAAGAAAAGAATTAAACACTATAAATAACCGTTTGTTTTAAGTATTTATTAGGGTATTAATAGTATATTTAAATCTTTTAGTCTGTAACGTTATATAGTTATGGTGTATAGAGAGACTAAGAATATAAATTCACGATGGTCAAGGGAAAGATAGAGAAGAGTAAAAGGTAGAGGTAAAAGTGTTGATATTCATGATCATAATTCTTTCTCTATAAGGGAAATATTATCTTCTTATATAAAAGGTTATAAGATATATTGTAACAGATTATTTCTAGATATCTTAGATATCTAGGGGTTATAAAGTATGTAGGGTTTATCTTTGGAATCTAGGAGTTATTCTAGATATCTAGGGGTTACTTTAGGTATCTAGGGGTTATTCTAGATATCTAGGAGCTGCTTTAGATATCTAGGGGTTATTCGAGATATCTAGGAGCTGCTTTAGATATCTAGGGGTTATTTAAGTAAGACTAGCTTAGTTACTAGTTTTACTAATGTCTTAGAGACAACCTATATACTTTTCTTATCCATTTTACTAGTAGAATCTAGTTATCTTATTTATATTATTATATAACCTTTAGTTATAGTGTTATATAGAGATTTTGTTATAAGAAATAAGAGTTATTAATTCTTAATTCTTAGTTTCCTCCTTAAGTTATACTTATAAAGTGTAACTTATAAAAAAAAATTTATTATAAAAACCTTTATTAAGGGAAAATTGTATAGTTATAGTTATAGAAAAACCTTTATAAAAAAATAAAAAAAATTATAAGGGGAAACCTAGTGTATAAGCTGTTTAACCTTTCTTTTAGAAAGTAATTCTTTATTATCTATAGTTTCTTTAGGTAAAAACCCCTTTATATTTAAGTTTATTGTCTCTATAAAGTATTTAAATACTTCTTTATTAACTGGTTTAGTAAAGATATCTGCTATATTATTTCCAGTGTATATATGATATAAAGAGACTAACTCATTATTAACAGCTTGTCTAGAAAAGTGGTATCTTATATCTATATGTTTAGCTTTCTTATGCAGTTCTGGATTTTCAGTTATCCTTTGGGCTGCTTCATTATCTATTAATATAATAGGCTTATTAAGAGTTAACTCTAAATTCAACTCTTTATATATATAAGAGAAAGAGTTATATAGATATATAGATTCTTTTATAGCTTCACATAGAGCCATATATTCAGCTTCACAAGTAGATAAAGCAACTGTTTTCTGTTTTATACTATTCCAACTTATTATATTATAGTAACCAAAAGTACTTATATATCCAGTTGTAGACATTCTATCATCTAGATCTCCAGCCCAATTAGAGTCTGAAAATAAGATTAACTGTAGGTCTATATTACAGTTATATATTAATCCAAGGCTAGGGTATTTATTAAGATATCCCCATATTCTATCTAGAGCTACAAAGTGTTCTCTAGATGGGTTACTCATATATCTAGCACATAAATTAACTGGATATGTTATATCTGGCCTAGTTTTTAAACTAGCATATAGTAGCGATCCTACTTCTTGTTGGTATCTTGTTATATCTTCTTTTGTTGCTTGTTCTATATTTTTCCTTAGTTTTATAGAAGGTAATATAGGGTTATTATAAGGATTTATATCCTTTTTATTATACTTTTCTAGTAGTTTATTTATATATTTTGTTTGGTGT
The DNA here is from genome assembly GCA_016807845.1 of Colletotrichum eleusines. Classification (NCBI taxonomy): domain Eukaryota; kingdom Fungi; phylum Ascomycota; class Sordariomycetes; order Glomerellales; family Glomerellaceae; genus Colletotrichum; species Colletotrichum eleusines. Next base: position 118,708 of record JADEZO010000001.1, on the reverse strand, counting down.
ATATATAAGATCTTATCTTTTCTATTTATAGTTATTTCGTTCCCTAAAAACGTATGCGGAATTCCTAAGTCCTTTATTTCTATATATTTATATACAGCCTTATAAAAGTACCGTATGTCTTCTTCAGACTGAGCTGTTATTATTATATCGTCTACGTGACATACTATTATAGCTCTTATATTCTTATTATTTGCTATAAAGATTCCTTCATCATAAGGGGATTCTTTAAAGCCTATCTTATTTATTATAGATCTTAACCATTTATACCAAAGTCTAGGGCTTTGTTTTAGTCCATATAGAGCTTTATTTAGCTTACAGTATAGGACTTTTTCTATATTATTAGTATATTCCAGGGTATTTATGTTATGGTTATATGAAAATCCAGTAGGTAGTTGTACCCATATTTCTTTATCTATATCTGCATGGCAAAAAGCATTAGAGATATCATATTGTCTAAAATACCATCCTAGCTTTATGCCTATTATTAATATAGCTCTATAGTTTTCTGGCTTACAGGTAGTACTAAAGGTTTCTAGGTAATCTATACCTATATATTGGTTATACCCTTGTACTACCCATCTAGCCTTATATTTTATAGGATTTTCCGCTATATCTGTTTTTAATTTATATACCCATCTTCCTCCTAAGGGTTTATATCCATTAGGTAGAGGAAGTATATTCCAAGTATTCATCTTATGAAGATTATTAACCTCTTCAACCATTGCTTGAATCCAATTATCTCTATATATAGAGTTTATTGCCTTTTTATATGTTGAGGGTTCATCGATTGTATTTATAGATAAGATATATAAAGCTTTATTAAACCTATTTATTTGATTATCTTTATTATTTATAGTGGAAAGTATTGGTTTAATTATAGGGCAGTCTTTTATAGTATATAAAGCGCTTTCTTGTTCTGCTACCCAAGTATATTCTTTAAGCTTTTCCTTATCTAGCTTAGGAATTTCTACTACTATCTTGGAATTATTAGTTATAGGACTATTATTATTATTATTATTATTATTATTATTATTATTATTATTATTATTATTATTATTATTATTATTATTATTATTATTATTATTATTATTATTATTATTATTATTATTATTATTATTATTATTATTATTATTATTATTATTATTATTATTATTATTATTATTATTATTATTATTATTATTATTATTATTATCTATTTCTCCTAGATTCAAGGCTTCCCTTCCACTGTTATTGTCACGTAGGGGATTATTTATAGGAGAAGGCATAAATTGATCTTCTAGAACTACTATATCTCTAGTCCAAAAGGTAGTTTTCTTCTGAAAATCATATATTTTATATATATTGCTTCTAGAATTTAACACTATTGCTTTAATAGCTTTATTATCTAACTTCTTTATCTTAGGATCTTTATTCTTATAATAACATATAGATCCAAATGTAGTTATATTATCTAAGTTAGGTTTTATATTATTCCTTATTTCATATGGTGTTTTATATTCTAGAGCTTTATGAGGAGTTATATTATATAAATCGACTGCTGTAAGGGCAGCTTCTCCCCATAGATATAAGGGTAAGTTAGCTTGTAGTAATAAAGCTCTTATTTTATTAGTTATAGTCCTTATAGCTCTTTCTATTATACCATTAGGTTCATGTGTATAAGGTGCCTTTATATTATGGTTTATAGATGTAGTCTTTATAAAAAGAGATTTATTATTTATAATATTTACAGTAGCTGCTGTATCTAAGCAGAAAAGAACTGAATTTCTATCTATAGGTGCTATATTACAACCTATAGTCTTATTAGAAGAAGTCATATATATAGAAGCGTAGGAATTACTTACGTCTTCAAAGTCTAGATCTATAAGATCTTGATCTTCTTGATCTTCTTCTTGTTCTTCAGTGATTTTATCTACTGTTTCTTGTATATCAGAATCAGAATCTTCTTCTATTATAGCCTTTCTAGCTATTAGAGCTTTCTGTGCTCTATAAAGCTTCTTCTTCTTATTATTTGCCTTTCTTTCTATTCTTTCTTTATCCTTATGGTTCCAGGACTTTGGAGCCTTATTTGGATGTAAAAGTTGCAATCTTCAACCAAATGGTTTTTAGTTTGCAATATGTGCAATAATCCTTTTATCTTCTTCCAAGGTTTCTTAGGCCTAAAAGAAGTATATAGGACTGTAGAAGAGCCTTTTCTTTTTGCTTCATCTATAAGATTTGCAAAAAGAGATTCTATAGTATAAGAATCAGCATCTTTTCTAAGAGCTTGTGTTACGTTGGTTATAAAGCCTTCATAACTATTATCCAGACTATTTAATACCCAAGCTATAATAACTTGTTTTGGTAAACCCATATCCTTAGAGGATAGGTCGTCTGTAAGCTCTTTTACCTTATTTAGGTAACTCTCCATAGAATCAAAAGAGTCTAAAGAGGTATTGAAAAATTCCTTACAAGTAAGATATTCATTGGTAAATCCTGTAGGTTCATATAGATCCTTCAGTTTTTTCCAAGCTTCAAATCCTGTAGTTGAATCTTTTATAACCCGTAAAGGGGCATCCTCACAAAACAGCTTCATAAAAGCTAAAGTTTTGTTATCAGACTTCTGCTGAGCAGGAGTTATAGGAGGTGTTATAAGACTTGAGTTTATATCTTTACTTATAAGTAAAGCCTCAAATCTGGTTGCCCAAACTAGGTAGTTAGAGCTACCTGAAAGGCGGGGGATATTGATAGATCTTTCCATCTTTAAAAGATGAGGAAGTGGTTGGATTTGATATTGAAGGTTATGGTTGGATTTGTTGTGAAAAATAGATATTGAAAGTATGTGGGTTTGTTGTATTTGGCTTGCGTTGCGTTGGAAGTCGATTTTATGATATATATGGGCGTAATCCACCAAAGCTTTCACCAGCCAGACAGCAGACCAGTTAGTCTAGTAGTCTAGTCAACTACTAAATTAACTCAATCGATTGACTACCAATTGAGAGGTCTTGGGTTCAATTCCAGCTGGAGGCAAGAAGAAAGATCCTTTATCGGTTGGATCTTAAAGTAACCGATAGACCTTCTGAGCGTTGTTGGGTTGGTTATCCGTCCGGAGCTGTAGTGACGTAAAATATAGCTGGTGTGTAACTTGCCCGGTAAGCCGATCCCTCTATTCCGTTGAATATGGATTGCTGGGTATGAGGTGTAGTAGCCTTAGAGTTGTTCTTCCATAAAGTTCCCTTATCAATGTGGTTTGTCCCCTGATAAGGTTGAGCTTTTTGGATAAATAAATCCTTTTTAACTTTTTGTAGCAAGTCTTAAAGGTAAAAAGGGGAAGTAAAGAGATAAAGTCCTTCTCTATCGAGCTGGGCTCATAACCAATAAGAATATAAATTCACGATGGTCAAGGGAAAGATAGAGAAGAGTAAAAGGTAGAGGTAAAAGTGTTGATATTCATGATCATAATTCTTTCTCTATAAGGGAAATATTATCTTCTTATATAAAAGGTTATAAGATATATTGTAACAGATTATTTCTAGATATCTTAGATATCTAGGGGTTATAAAGTATGTAGGGTTTATCTTTGGAATCTAGGAGTTATTCTAGATATCTAGGGGTTACTTTAGGTATCTAGGGGTTATTCTAGATATCTAGGAGCTGCTTTAGATATCTAGGGGTTATTCGAGATATCTAGGAGCTGCTTTAGATATCTAGGGGTTATTTAAGTAAGACTAGCTTAGTTACTAGTTTTACTAATGTCTTAGAGACAACCTATATACTTTTCTTATCCATTTTACTAGTAGAATCTAGTTATCTTATTTATATTATTATATAACCTTTAGTTATAGTGTTATATAGAGATTTTGTTATAAGAAATAAGAGTTATTAATTCTTAATTCTTAGTGAGAGCTTTTAGCCTACTTTATAACCTTGTTAAAAGTAGAGGTGGGCCAAAAGTGGGTTACTTAACTTATATCTCTATAAGTCTATAACTTAAGGGATATAGATATATATAGTGATAGCTCTTCCTTAGCTTATCTATTGTTATAAGATTTTTATAATACTTATAATAAGGTAGAAGAAGCTGTAGGAAAGTCTTTAAGGCCTGATACTTACTACTATTTTATAAACTGTAATCTTGGCCTATTACCTCCCCTATAGTGGTGGTACCCTGGCTGTAGTTATGTTATGACCTAACAAGTTACAGGCGATGTAGCCCCACCTGACAGGCAGGAGGCAGAGGGCGTAGCACTTAAGAAGTTATCGTTATATAGGATAACTTCTCTAGAACAGAAGAACTAGGGAAGGTTACGTGATAATAAGAAGGACCGACAGACGATAAGCGGTCTATAATTAAAGACCGACGTGTTAAGGGCGGTCTACCCCTATAGAACTAATATCTAAATATCGGTCTTAATAATAAGGTAATAAGATATAAGGATATTTATTTTATGTAGATAGACTACTTTTTATAGCTTTTTAGTAATTAACTTATAATTTAGCTTTACTATCTTTTAGCCTTAACCTTAATATTTAGATATATTCTTTAAACACCTTTTAGTATCCCTTTAGTGATTCCTTAACCAGAAGCTATATAAGCTACCCTTACAACCTTAACCCTATAACTGATCACTAGGTGATTAATAGACCGATAAGCCTATATTACTATTACTAAGTATCAACCTTAGCTATACTATTAATAGAAACCCTACTGTCGGATTATTAACCGTAACAAGTTATATGGGCCTGGTTATTAGTAAAACAGCCAAGATTAGATAAAAGAAGTTTAAAGCAATCTATATCTATATCAGACTATAGGAAAATAGCTTGATTTAGTCTTAAGATTAATATTATCCTTATAAAGGTTAAAGGTAAATAACTGTTAAGCTGTACTATTTAGTGTCTAATACTAATAATTATAGGCTTATCTATAGTAAAAAAACGACTTTAGCTAAGGCTGATCTCAATAGGCTAGTAAATATAGGTATATCTTTATATTACTTTGTTTTACTCCAAGACGGTATTTTAATTACTTTTTAAGGTGAAAAGTGGCTCAATTGCTCTAGAATAGAGTTAACAGAGGATTTTAACTGTGGAGCCTATTACAGATATCTTACAAGCCTCTTAAGTTATTAGAATCATTATGTTGTAGTAGGTTTAAAGTTTATGCAAGCAGTTCGTCAAACTTCCGTATACTAGAAATACCGATACCCAGAGTACTGAATTAATTTGTTCCCTAGGCGTACGCCTTCCCAAATAAATTCGATTGGTTTATGTTACATCGTGGGTAGATCCGAGTCGTAGATCTCAACAGAACTTATATAGCTTCTGGAGTACGGCCAGCTTGCTATCGTTTTTAGCACTTGACGCCTTTGTGTCGGTATCTCGGTCACTTGCCTATTAATACATACGGCCAACCATACCACTCAGCTGTGATACTAATACTAATCAGTAGTAAACTGAACAGTTGCCACTACTGCGATTTACCGTTCATTAGCAAGGTCTATTACAGAAAAGGTAGAGCCCTCACAAAAGTGCGACAACTTTACGCTACACGCCGTCAACTTCATGCACCCTAGCAAGTCAGATCAGGCCAGATACGTGAAGCCTACGATTGATTTAAGCCTCTTCACTCGAAGCAACTGAGGTACGCGGCTATCCAGCGCCCACTAACTTCGTCGCTATATAAGAAGTCAATTAACCGCGAATTCCTCTAATTTACGCGCCAACCTACCGTCAATAAAACATAAACCTAGTTAGCAGGATTTTATAAGAACGACCCCTACCATGATGACTAGAGGCAATATCAAACGCATTGCTTCAGTGAGCGCCTATAGCGAAGCCGAAGAGTTATAATCGACAACTGCCGCACCAAGACTATGCAAAAGCGAGTATGGATCGCATATCTATGAGAAGATCTTTCGACGAACAGACACCGACAAATGGCCAGGATACACCGAGAAAGCAAATGTTGCCGATAAAATGACACATTAGGCATGGCTAACGGCCCTCGACACTATTATTGCGTATCAAGTCGCCGATATCGAGAGGTCAAGCCTTTCAAGAACTGTATTATAGGAGAGAATGTATAACAGTATTAAAGATGGGAACCTTAACGACTTTAAGGCACTGACTTACGATTACCCTAACTGAAGGAACGCGACAAATTATAGCATATACATAAACATATAATTTATCACGCCAGGCGGCAAAGCTGGAAGTGTAGCTAAAGCTGACTAGATATAAAATACTAGTTTTGTACCTTAGCCTTCTTAAAGCCTATAAGTGGCCGGTAGGTTAACTGAGGGCATTTGGAACGTTAATTGTATCTAGTCAGGAACGATTGCATCCCGCGTGGAGGATCCGAAAACGGACATTTGCTTGACGCCGTACTCCGATTGCCTCCAGTGAGCACACTGGATGCTGCTTGAAAAGGCAGAAAAAGCAGTAGGACGATGTGGCAGACCTACTCGTGGTTTCGGGTGTCAGTAAGAGTAGTGGATGTGGCGCGCGGTCGACAACCGCGGCTTGACGATGCTGTGAAAAGTTTTCAATGGTATTCTCGAACTTACAAACGGACTACGCGATCAACAATTATCGACTATTACCATACTACCCGTACCATTCGGCGGCGGCGGCGGTAACGATGCCAGGTTCGGCGGATTGGTGGCTCGTGCCCCGCCGACTTCTTTGTCAGGTGAGTGGGGCTGGGCGTGCGGTTTGGCCCATCGCTAAGTGAACTCTCTGACGTGAAGGGCCAGACTTTGTTGGGATGGGAAGAATTCTGAGGCAATACGGAGCAAAGAAGCGAAAAGTATAGCGGCTATTACGCAATCACTCTTGCTACCCCCGCCCTCGCTTTTCTCTAAGTGCAATGACGGCTTGGCCGACTAAGGTATACCGGGATGACGATAAGTGGGACTTTTTTTTTTTTTTTTGTAGTGTATCTAGAGAGCTCCCCCTATAGGGGCTTCAGAACAATCTTTCGCAATCCAGACCTTGATATTGGCGAGTGTTTTAAGACCGGGAAACCCTTTCCATCAACCCCCCCCCCCCTTTCTCCCCCCGGTCAACTCACGATTAGTCACTTTTGTTGCGGGGAATCTCACAGACCCGGCACCATATTGGATTTCGGACTTGATATCTATACGCCAGATGTTCCTTGTCTTGAGTGTATGGTTACTTGCCTGGGACGTGATGTTCAAAAAGTGGCACTTCACATGGTTAATTTCAATGGCTGTTTTGGCAGCCTGCGACGGTCCAACCTATGCCCCTGTGAGTTCGACGAGACAAAATGGCCAATCATCAAATGGCCGGCATCGGCGAGGAGGAAAAGAGAGGATTTCCCCATATCATCTGTCGAGGGTCACCAAGAGAAGTTTGTTCGCCCCCTGGGTCCTTGCCAACATATCCATTCGTGTCTTTCGCGATGCACCCTTTTACACAACACATTCACAACTCGACGAAATCCTAGATAGGTTACCAACATGGCAAGAGCGCAACCACCTGAACAAGGGCACCAATTACCTTCTATTACGGCAAGGTATATAAGAAAAGTCTTGAGATGCCCTGGCAACGCGTCATTATCGTTGCACAAAGGTTCTCGCCCATGTTGCCAGTGGGAGAGGGAGACGCCGGAATTGGTGAAGGAGCTGACAGGTGCTTCCCGCTTGCTGCCCTTGGTGACTCTTGCGTTGCTCCGTTGGTGAGAACAGAGGCCGACTGCATTTTAGGCATTGCTGAGGGCGCATCGGTTTTGCTGGAGGGCATCTTGGCATTGAATACGGAAAGCGAGATCATGTTTGGGAATGCAGGAGACGGGTGCACCGCCTTTTCACGGAGGTCGCCGACCATGTCGAGCTCCTGGCTGGCCCAGAATTGGGACGTTTGTTGTCCCCTCCTTCCCTCTTCCAAGAAAGCGAACGGGAGCTGACGAGGTTTGCAGTTTCACCTCTCTGCGCGCAGAAACCCTATAGCCCAAACTATCATCCGGTCATTGCACGCCCCCGCGCTAAGCCAAATCATCGGGGCCGGCATGCTCGGGAAGACCGGGCTCAACTCGGCAGGGGTCGGCTTGTCCTTCAACGCGATACATGCACCAGGGACCGATTTCACGCGCTTACCCGTCCATATAGCACTGCGGGGCCATCCTTGAGCGCCAGCCACGTAAAGAGGCTGAGCAATTCCTTGACCGGGTCGGTCTGGCTAATGCATGCCATATTCTGGTGGCAGATGCCTCAAGCGGCGGCTTCGGCCTCGAGTTCACCGCGGTGGATTGCGTGCGGTTGGAAATGGTCGAGAGAGGGTTGGTGATGCACAAGAGTCACTTCGTAGGCCCGCATGGGGAAGGGGTAGTGTCCCGGATCAATTTCGCGACGCAGATCAGGCTGAGTCGCGTCGATGAACTGCTGCCGCATGTACAGGGACAGGAGGCGAACAGGGGGGGTGGTCGAAGGGATGCTAGCGGATGAGATGTACTGGCCCTATTCCATCAACAGATCCACGGGTAAAGAATCGCCTGCCGTGACGCTGTTCAGCATAACGATGGACTTGAGTAGACACGAGGCTGCTGTGAAGCTTGGGAGGCCGGCTGAGCCTGTTGCCGAGCTGATCCTCACTCCTGGCCCGTATGAGTTCACATATTATGTCGTCGGCTTTGTGATCTCAACTCCTGTCAGTGTACTAGATGGCATAATCAATACAACACTGATCCCCGGGGCTGGAGTTGCATCTCCAATGGAAGCTCAGGGTGAGGGACTCCGAGTCTCTAACTCCAACTCCTCCCGTGTGGATGGACCCATAAGCTTGGTGTTTAAACTATTACATATCCGGAGCACAAACAGACATCAAGCGGAATCGTTTCGACAGGCTGTCCAACTTCCTTGATGCCTCGTGCAGTGGTTTAGCATCGCTCCCGTCGGCTTTGGGACTTAGCCCACTCGCTTGGTTCCACACCCCTCATGCAGCCGGTATCATTACCGTGCCGTCATAGCCGACAGCCTCTCTCGTGTCACCAATTCCGAGATTCTGAAGCCACATCAAACATTTATGAGCCAGCAGAATTCATTTACATGGCTCTTATTGGAGGTCGAACCGCCACGACGGTTCCTTTTGGTAATAACAGGCGGTTAATTCGCCAATAAAGATGTAAGATGTGGTGATCGTTACATGGAGGAGGGATGAACCATCATCGGGGAAAAGGATTGAATGGGTAACATCCTGATGATTTTATACTCCAAACCATCTCATCCAAGAAGTCGCACATCGCGTTCAATCCCTCCGCCGTAGCATCCGCAAAAGGGAAGCCCAAGGATCCGTGCGCGGCATGTTGTATAACCTTCAACAAGCAACATTCGTTACCCACCGCAGCCCATCTTCCCGCATTGATCAACGAGTCGTCCCGGAGCAGATCATCCGTTCCATCCACGAAGGGGGAAGGCCGCAAGCCACTCAGGTCATCCAGGCTCTCATAAATAGAGCCGGGGTGCTCCTGGCGCAGCCGCATCTGGGCATAAAGCACCAGCCGACATTTACCTATAGCCTTTTCCTATTTCGACCACGGTCTAATATACCAGTTGCCGGCAAATTGCCTACACTTTAATAAATAACCAATTCCCCATAACCTAAGTGGTATATTACGGTCATTCTCCTATATAATCCTGCTATACTTTATATTAGTAGTAGTAGTAATACGTAACAAATAGGTGCATGGAGAGAGGGCGATAGTCAAGTTATTTATCTAGACCTACCTTAGATAGTTGGAATCTAAATTGGTAGGAGATATATCTGAGATAACTAGAATACCTAATGAATTTAGGCGCATAACGGAAGTGGGAAATATAGGCATTTAACTCTAGTTTTTGCATGCTATTTTATCGGTTCATCCAATACATATGTTTTAGACTTAATCTTGACTTAAATGCGTATAGGGTTAAAGTCCTAGCACCTATAAAAGCTTTAAGTTATTTACCGACCCATTGCACGGCATAGGAGCGCCGTGAAACAGGTCTATACGTTGGATACCACCTAGACCTGACACCGGAGACGACAGGGAAAAATATATTCCTGGCTCGTACAAATCCCACCCTTCAATTCGAACCCACCCTATCCCCTTAATTCCACCTCAGCCTTGTGTAGGGGCTACTGCCAGCTCCTCTAATCAGTCCTGTGAAACTGCTGATACACGCAACGCTGATCATCCGCTAGACATGACTAGCGCTATATCAGCCTATGAAACGATATTGTATTCCCAGCTTCTACTATAGGCCTCATGCATGGTTTTTCTAAAGCCTCCTCAGAATTAGATTAAATAGACGATGCCTTGACTACGAAAGTAAACACCTTGTATTACAAGAATCATTAGTCCTTGAGGGATAATAAGTACTACGCCCATTTTTTCAATAAAGGAACGGTTTTTAAGCCCTACTGTTATTTTATTATCAAACTTATACCAGGATCTACTTCTTTCTTACTTTTCTTGATTTTTACTTTCTACCTCGGGCAGGTAGAACAAACAAAATGCGCTACTCCATCATCTTATTTTTGGCGCCGAGCGTTCTCGCACTCGGTTTTAGGAGGCCGATTGGGGGATTCGGTCGTGGCGGTCGTGTCCAAGTCGCCAGGCCTCTGACTGGTGGGCTGTGCTGTGGTCAAGACGTTGTTACAGACCCCACAGGGACATGTGGTGGTAAGAATTTAACCTCGTTCTGTGTAAGTTTCCAACTGTCCTATCAAGGGGTGGATAAGAAGGAAGAAGACAAGACGAAGACTAATATTAGATATCCTTACAGTGCTCCGATCGGCGAAACGATGTTGGGACCGGGTGTGACAACCTTTTGAATTTTCCCGTCGGACGCGACGTTAAGGCTTTTGCATCTAGCGATTTCACCTGTGACAGGGTAGGATTTATTGGGTGTGCGTAATGATTACATGTCTTGGAGCTTGGTCACCTTTGTGTGGCTTGTACCGATGAAGTGTATATATAAGCCAGCGATATTCTTGTTTATGTGTATATACTGATGGGGTACGTATGTACGGTAGCAATATCCTTGTTTTATTGCCTGTGTGTTGTGGTGGGATAGGGTAGACTGGTCAGTTAGACTGGCTAGCAGCAAGACCGGTAGCAATACCAGCCGGGCGGTTAGTAGGGTAGGATATCTAGATATAGAAAGAGACACCTCTACCAGCAGTTACATATTATCAATGTACACCACAAAAGTAAAGGCACTCTCAATATAAGAGTACTTTGTATAGACCTAAATACGCTAGCACTTTAATATATCCCATGTGTGTGTCTGGTTCTAATCTTGGTTAAGGTTTTGCAGTGTTCGTCATCTACCATGAATAAGTCTAAAAAGTCTATGACTCGATAGACTATCAGCGGAGGCTATATTTTTACATCAAAGTTGGATCGGGTGCCAGCCATATGTGACCCCAGGTGATCTAGCCGCACCTGAAACTCAAAGGTCGTGTAGTGAGAGTGAAAAAAATGATGTTTTACTGATTATAGCGTTATATTCAAGTCAGGCTGGCTAGGTGGATGGAGTAGGCCAAGTGATGGTTAGGGTTAGCCTTTATACAAATAAATGAAGATAAGTTAACATATAAGCATATAATTAGAAGCGTAGAGCCCTATAAGTATTGCCTTCGTATTCGGCTTTTGAAATTTCAAGCACCTTGAGCTCTTAACACTAGAGATCGTTATAACAAAAGGCAATGTGTCGGTTCGATAAAAAGTTTGCTATGGGAAGATAATAATAAGAGTAAAACATTCTTATTTCTATGAAAGGAAAAATATGAAAGTAAGAATCCAAGTATATGGTTGAGTATCCCGATTAATAAGTGTCATTTACGTGATATAGCACATGTCAAAGCTGATGCGGGTTGCTGGTTGTGTAAGTGTGAAGCAATCGTGATAACATATTTGCGAGTCTATTCACAACACACAAGGCTGCATCAATCCATCGCAAGCACCACTAAAAACAGCTCAAGTCGCCATGCCGTCATCCATGATCCGAGCCCTATCGATTCTCCTCGAGACACTCCATGAATTGGCCGAGCGTCTCACACTCTATGAACAGGGAACTCTTAATGTCGACCTGCAACTGTAATTTGAACTTCTCCACCAGCACCAGCGACATGAGCGAGCCGACGCCAATCTGCACGAAGGTCGTGTCGTCCCTCAGCTCTGAGGCGTCGATGCCCGTTTCGCTCGACACGAGGGCGACTGCACCGGCGACGAGGGGGTTAGCCTCGCGCCCGTCACCACTGGGCCCCTTGCTCGCTGTGGCCTCCTCGGATGCCGCTGCAGATGGGACGACTGGCTGCGGCGGAGTTTCTTGCGCTGGCTTCACCGCCGGAGCCGGACTCGAAGCTGGTTTGTCAATTGTCTCTGACCTCTTCTCGCCCACCACCGGGGCCTTCACCGTGACGGGAGCGTGGACGGTGTTATTGGCGCCCTCGGCCGTGTTGCTACCGCCGTGGTTCGCCGGGGCTGGAGAAAAGAAGCGATCCATGAGGATCTGATTGATCTGCCTGAACCTCATCTGGCCTCATCGGTCTGCGTGGGCGCGTGTGGGTGCGTGATGGAGACGGCCTCGGCCGAGTGGTTCGTGTTGGCGGCCAGGATTGTGGCGAGGATGGTGTCGTTGTCGGCGAGCGCGTCGTCTAGCCGCTTGATGACGACGCTGCCCACGCCGTCGGCCCTGCAATAACCGTCCGCCGACTCATCCCAGACCTTGCACTGGCCGGTGAGCGAGAGGAAGTGGCCCTTGCCGAGCTGGCAGAAGTTGTCCGGGTCGGTGATGACGTTCAGACCGCCCGCCAGCGCCGTGTCGACCTCGCCCGGCCCAGAGGGCGGAGCAGGCTGCGTTGACGGCGGCGAGGCCGCTTGAGCCTGGTGGTTAGGTCACTTGTCAGCCGGAACCATGAGGGAAAAGGGGGTTCCAAAAAAAAAAAAAGCACGGGGGAGAGACGAACAAGCCGTATCCATGTTGCAGCTGGGGCCGCTGAACTTGAAAAAGTAGTTGATGCGCCCGTTGGCGAAGCCGCGTTCGCCGCTGGGAACGGCGTATGTGCCGATGTTCTGGCTGGCGTTGAGCTCGCGCCAGTCGTCGCTCGCCTGGCCGTAGTACGTCCCGATGCGAGGCCCCGCCGTGGACCTGGTTCTGTTGGGCGCGTACCCGGACATCTCGAGGGCTTCGTATGCGGTGACGAGCGCGAGCCGGTGCATCGAGTCCATTTGTTCAGCCTGGTGTACCAAGTCAGCACTGGGGAGCACGGTAGCAGGCACCCAGGAGCGAAAGACTTTTATAGAGATATGGAAAAGGGGGGGCGTGATGATGGTGGTGGTGGGAAACATGGAGAAAAGGGGATAGAGGGAGAAAAAGGGTAGCTACCGTACCTCCTTGGGTGATATGTTGAAGAAGCCGGCATCGAAGTGGCCTGGATTCTCCATGTGGTTCATGTACGGCGTCTGCGTGGCATTCTGGGTCCGCCCCGTGGGATCGAAATGCGTGCTCAGGTCGAACCGGTCCGGTGGCACCGTGGTATGAACGTCCCGCTTGTCCACCAGAATTTCAACGACGAGCTGGCCGAACAGGTCCTGCAAGTCCTCCGCCTCGTACGGCCGCCCCGTATCGGAGGAGAGGAGCGGGCTGCGTATCGGCAGCTTGCCCGTCTCATCGGGCTGCCCCGGCATGATGGCCTGTACGTCACCGGCATTGTAGATGTGAGGCGCGTGGCGCAGCCCGTGATGGACGGGGAGCGGGAAGAAGTTGGAGTACCGCAGAGCGCCGGAGCTCTTCAGGCAGCTCCGCAGACGGGTCGGCGGCCCGCTGACGGTGACGGACGTCTGGTCGGCGGCGCTGATGAAGATGCGCGAGAGCACCGGGGCCGCCGTCTTGCCATTGTAGCCGTCCAGCTCGGCCTGGACGTCCTCGACGCTCAGGCCGGGAACGACAAATGCCCACGAATCGCCGGCGGCGTCCGTCTGCGGAGGCTCGAGCTGTGCCGAGGTGTTGTACACGTGGATGCTGAGTCGGAAGGCCACACGCACGGCTTGGGCACCCGTGGAGGCGAGGTTGGCGAGGTCCGGGCCGCGGAGAGGGCGGCGGCCGAGAGGAGGCCGACGCCCAGGCCAGCCAGCGTCGTGGTCGAGCGTGAGGCGAACTCGTACGGTGTTGATGAGATTTCATGGTCGCTGCCAGACGCGTGTTGGGATCACAAATGATATGTATTGTCGTCATTGCAAAGACTCTCTGGGGATTCGGGGGGGGTTCATTGCTTACCCGATGAGCATGCCGACCTGGAATATAATGAGGAACGCGCCTTTGACGGCGCCGCCGAGAGGGCCTTTGCGGAACTTGTCGTCGTCAATCAGGTCGAGGACGTTGTCGAAGCACGGCATGTCGGCCTGCCACCGCTTGGACAATTTGGAGACCTCGTCCTTGAGAACATGGTTGCACAGCTTGATGAAATGCGCCAGCTGGGCGCACTTGAGGTGCGCGCTGGACCGCCAGAGCACGCGGAAGAGGTTCCCTGCGTTGTCGCTTGGGAAGTCGTTTCCAAAGAACAGAAGGCGGGCCGGCGCGGCCTCGGGCGTGTGATCCCACGAGCTCGATGAGGGTGTCGTCGACATGGTTGACATGTCGTTTGTGGGACTTGACTGGTTACCACGAAGCCTTGCGATGGACAATTGTTGAGCTGAGCCGGATGCTGATGGTCTATGAATAGTAAATCAGAGAGGATCGGCAGAATGTATACGCGGGTGACAGATCCCTTGCAACACACCTCAATAATTGTGTACAGCTGTTCCCGGTGAAGACTTCTCGAGGCTTCGGAGTGTATTCAGGGTCGGCCTGGGGGTTCGGCGTCTGTCCTCCGGGTTTCGGCATTGGATCCGGGATCCGGGGATGGGCGTCGGCGATGTGTTGCCGACAACGGTCCGGGACCCCGGTCTCATGTTGTACATCGGCTGTCTGCTTCAGAACAAGAACCAGCAATGGCCTATAGACGGAAGTATACGGCAAAGAGGGCGCAATCATGTTTGGATGGACTAGCTTCAAGGATTGCGGGCATTATCAACCTGCTGTTTGGAGTCAAGCAAGCACAGCCTTGAAATTTGTCAACTGGCGCTGGATAAGGCCTTAGAAGAACTGATATAATCTTACGCTCTTAGATAGAGTACTGAGGTAATGCGTCCCTAGCTTCGTCAAGTTTGAGCAAAGAAGTAAGTGTGAAACGATGGTCTATGTGTAAATACAGCGTAACCAAATTTTCTAAACTAGAACCCAGAATGTCCCTCTGTGAGCTTGAAGGACAATAGCCCAGAGGGTATGATGAATATCAGCGAACCTCAACAGTCTCACGCTGTTGTCGCCGCTCTCACCCCGAGCAAAGACCCCAGTCTCCCCTCCAGGCGCCGCGGCCTCTTCGGCTACCGCGCAAACCACCGCTGCTCCCCGTGAACCATCTCGAACCCGACCTTCCGCTCCTCGGCAAGCTTGTCCAAGATGGCCAACACGCTAGGGCGAACAACCAGCTGCGACACATCCCCAGGAAGGTCGCCGTACATGCGCTCCACGAGCTCCGTGACGCTCAAACTCCCCTTCCTGCCATGGCCGAGCGAAGAAGGGGAAGAGGGAGAAGAAGAAAAAGAAGGCAGAGAAACAGCCCTGCCGGCCTCGAGCGTCACGCAGACATGGCGCTTCCTCGCCCCCTTCTGGCCAATGCACTCGTTCATCTTGCGTGGCAGGTCAGCAATGACGGGCCCGTGGCCGGGGTACCCGACGTGGCAGCCCACAGCAGCCATATCAGTCAGACTCTGCGTGTAGGTACCGAGATCCCCGAAGACGCTCTGGCCCTGGCCGAGCACATTGTCGCCGGTGAAGAGGGCGTCCTCCTCCTTGAGCACGAAGCACATGTGGTCGTGGGCGTGGCCGGGCGTGAAGACGGCGCGCACGGCGGCACCCTCGACGGAGAAGATCTGTCCGTGGGCGATGCCGCGCTGGCCGGGGTCCGGATCGTACTTGTAGATGCGGTCGGCGTACTCGGGGCGGCGGGCGAGGAGGTCCGGGACGCCGCCCTTATGGTCGCTGTGCCAGTGCGTCAGAAGGACGTGGCTCAGTTCGACTTGGAGGTCGTCGAGGAGGCGAAGCAGGCTGTTGATCCAGGCGCGGAAGCCCTGGCCCGTGTCTACCAGGAGGCGGCGTCGGCCGGTGCCCACGAGGTAAGTGTTTGTGCCCTGGAGGCGCATCAGGCCCGCGTTGCCGCACATGATGCGGACCACACGCGGCGTAAGGTGAGAGACTTCGGGGAGGGGCGCGAGGCGGCTCTGCTGTGCCGAGAGGTAATCGCCCCAGACGCACTCGTTCAGCGTTGCGAGGGCGGACGGCATGTTTGCGTTTCGTCAAGCAGAGGTAGGAATTTCGTCCCCGAGCGAGAGAGTTTGCAGATGGGCGTGGACAGGGTTGAGTATCTCACCTATGTACCTACCAGTCAAGTGGCTCGCCGGGGCTCGGGGACCGGAGTCTTCGGTGTTGGATGCCCTTGCGATCGACTGTTGGGCACTGCGTCTGCATCCTTCGGGCCTCCCTGCTATTGGGGCAAGTTTGGTGCTTGACCAAAGGCGGACTTCATCCGACTGGTCCCTAGTATTGCCGAGGGATGAAAGTACAGGTTCGCTTCATGGGCTTGCATCAGGGACTGGATTTGCGTCCTGGTTTGAAGAGATCAAGTGGTCAGGTGTGGGCGAAGATCAAGGAGTAACATGTTATGGAAAGCTTCACAGGAGACATGAATCATAGTGGTCAACTATTCATTGTATTGGTGGGTTTGCATGTACTAATTAAAGTCGCGCTGCATACGGCTTGATTTTAAAAAAATCCCATGCTTAGGCCTCGTGCTTCTTGGCCCTGAGGTTGTCCACATCGCTCTCGCCTTCGACGAGGACGCGGCATCCCTTGACGTCCTCCTTGGCCAGTATGTTGGCGTAGACGCGGCCAAAGACGGACGACTTCATGGTGCCGTGCTGCTCGGCGACGACGTCGACCTCGACGCGCTGGGCGAGGTAGATCTCGTTGAAGCGGACGTTGGTGTCAGCGAGGCTCTTGATGGCCGAGTAGGCCATGGAAAACATGGCGCCCTGCGAGATTGCACTATCCTAGTGTCAACAGCCTTTAATATTTGTGTTTATATGTATCTCTGCTTATGGTGTTGTCATTCTCTATAAAGTCTTTTAACAGGCTCCTACGTATATAATAAGCCTTTTAGTAGAACTACAAGATCTAAGCGATAATGCTTCTGTTGCCCTGTGTTAACCTCTTAGACTTTTCCTTCGTCGCCTTCAGGCTTATTACTAAGGGTAGCGTTTAAGTAAATCTAGCCCCACTTTGAGCTTATTTCTAGATTGATGCAGCCGAATAAAAACTGTCATGCTCCAGTCGCTCACTCCGGATAATCCTCGTTTAAGTGTGGTGTGTTATATATTACTTCTATAACATATGAATTAGTAATATATAGTCCTAAAGGTAAAATGTTTCTACTATTACATTGCCCTTATTTAGGTGGGGAAATCATCTAGAATACAATGCATCATCTGTTTTAGCGTATTCGTCTGTCAAGACGCACGCAGCCACCCACACTTAAACAACAAGAGAGGGAGAAATCTATAAATCCCTCCTTGTCTTGCGTCTTAAGACGTAAACAGTCAGCCTTGATATCGGTTCTATTAGGTCTGATTATCCTAATACATAAAACCATACCTTACTCTCTTTATATCCCAAGTTGTACTACTTTATTATTAAACTCTCGGATAATATAAATGAGTCAGCATGAAAGTCTTCCTAGTCTTTTGTTTCATGGCTGCTATCTCTGCTATGCCATTTGATTCTGTTTCCACAGGTCAAGAGATGTATTTCCACGAGAGTTCAGCTGAGTCGTTTCATAGTGAAATCCCGAGTTCTACTCTGTAAGCAATCCAACTCAACGTTTTATCTATGTAATGCTTACGTTTAATAGTGCAGCAAGATTTGAAGACCCGGAGGCTATAAAAAGTCTTGGAAAACGCTGGTTAGCGACTGTTCAAGTTCCACTGGACATGAACGATCCACGTGCAGTTAAGGTTAAAGGAGTTGTGGTGGCTTTTACGATGAGTAGAGTTATTAGGCAGGATGATGCTGGTAGACATAAGTTTGTTTCGGTCTGTACAGGATTGACGTTGACAAACATAGCTGATAACCCGCGAGCTGTCGAGGTCTTGGATAATGGCGTAAAGCTTCTTAGTCGGAGGACGCTATCTAAAATGGATTCGGTAAGCGTTCATGCTCCGGAACACGGCTTTGGGACAGCACTCGATGTATCGGTAAAAAAACCTGCTTCAGACCCTCAACTTTCAGGCGAAAGCAGCTCTGCTTCATAGCGCGAGGCATGGGCGACACAGCATTTGTACTATGCAAAGGCGTTAGAATAAACAGATAAATCCTCAGCTAAGGAAGAACCAACGGTTAGGTCACACAGAGGTGAGATAGGGGCCTTACTGCTTCCGTCGCGACTTCTGCTCGGACTGCCTCAAGAACCTACGAGCCAGCGGTTTGGAAGCCTCGCCGTTATGCAGTTCAAGGCACCAATGGTTACGCTGCCCGCCGCGGGGAGACGATGTGTATGTTGAACCAGCGGCGGAGTTCGTGCATATACCTGCGGGTGTAAATCCGCTGCCCGATGATGAACAGATATGGGTGGCTCATTTTTCGAACCCAGAAGCAAAGACCGTTTCGGTAAAGATGTGGAAAGCGCAACTTGCTAAGCATTGGGACATTTCACTCCCTGTCGTTGAGAATGTAATGTTTGTGCCTATTGTTTGATATGGGAGCTGAATACTCGATCAACCAGTCATTCCTTTCCAAAACTTTCAAGCATCAAGCCCTGGGTTGACATAGATTGTATGCAGATAATACAGTGCCTACTCGAAATTTTCACTCTATCATTATGTACTCAGACTGCTGCAGCGACATCCACAACATTTGCGCAAACTTCGAGGGAAAAAGCATAGCCCTTGCGTCACCCTTGTCGCGTCCGTACTTGTGTAGAACCTTACGTTATTAAATATTGGCTATATACCTCAGGAAAAAGAGACTTTTTGCCGCATTAAATATCGCTTATTACCTATTTCCCTATATAAATTCTTAACGTATTAAAAAGTTAGATTGAATTTATAATAGTGTTACTATGTATTAATTCAGGTACCTAAAATTATAAGTAGTATAGAATATAAAGAGAACGGCATGCCAAGCTGGCTGTCTATCTACTTATTAATATCACGATATAGCTAAAATGATCCTTCTGCTAGCAAAACAGGTATAACTATACGTATAATACACTTTTAGACGCTATATAGTGATTCTTTTAAGGCTGAAGTAATAGGTTAAACAATAATAGAGCCCTCTACATTAATACAGAGCTCTTTTTAGCTCTACTATTCACTTATCTTAAGCATATAGGTAATTATAGTATTTTTTTATAGTAATTTAATAAGAAGTAGTAACACTAAGAGAGGTAAAAGGAAATAAACCCTGTTTACCTTACAGAAAAGGGAAAACGGCGACAATGATTATCTATACAGTGATAACAGCAGTATATTACCTAAATTAAACCTTAGCAATACAGGAGACTCTACTTAATTTCAACCTGAGGTATTTTCTTATTACGGTACGGCCGTTAACACACTTTTAACGCACGCATGGATAAGGCTCTTGATAGCCTTACTATAATACATCCTATGATTTATAATGGTAGCAAGAATACACCGTTGGTATTAAATACAATAAATCAAGCCTTTCTTTTTCTAATTAACTATAATAAAGAGAGTATAATAATATCCGTTGTATAGACACAGGCCTATATAGATATATGGTCCTAGATAGGCTCATAATGTCACGATCAGGTGGGGGCAACCAACTCTGGCACAAAGCAAAAGCTTTGGGAATGATGCACCTGCATCATTATCCTCTGTTCTGCACTATATAGTTACGCCGGCCAGGTCCTCGACTGGTTGAGCCTTAACACATAAATACCTACCTAGTGTTGACCCATATCTCTTCCTTTTCATACACTGTATTGACTGTACAGTGCATCCTGACCCCTTTATGCCATAACATCTATATCAGTTTATTACTTCTATATCTACAGCTACTGACGAAGAGGTTATACTCATGAAGCTGGTTTTCCTGATAAGTCTTGCTATTGCAATCGCTCAAGCTGAAGTGCATAAATGCCGGTATTTTACCTTTATACTCCCTAAGAGTGATTTGTGGTCCTAACTCAAAAAGGTGTTATAAAAGTCACAAGAAAGTATGGCCGGAGGACACTGAAGCTTCCTGTCGGGTTTTCAATGGGGATATGGTAGAAGGTTGGTGTCATACTACTACCGACGAGGTAGAGTGGATGAAAGTAGGTTAAATCACTCAGTCTTTCCGGCAAAGCTAACACTTATAGATGTGTGAGAAAAAACACCTAGGTGACTGTACTTCTGTCTAGATATGTGGTAGACCTAGTGAAATAACTGGTGATACTGATGGTGGTGGTGATGGTGGTGCAAATGGGAGGCTGGTACAAAAGGGGGATAGTTGAGTTATGGCGGGATAGAATAGCCGCACGACCCAATGTCATGGATTATTATAACCCCTTCCTGATTCCCTTGTTGTACTCTTGGCTTACTCTGTCGTTTAGAGGCTGTAACAACCATTTCCGAGGACATCTTGCCCATTGTAAACCCAGTCTCGTTAAAGTTGTAGATATCGTTATCTTGTATCCTATACTTTGCAATTATGTTTTGTGCAAGGGTTGGGCTCAGGCTGTCGTCGTACGAAGTTGGAGGCCCAGTTCGTCCCGCCGTTTCGCGCGCCACGGTCGTAAAGGAGTCGATCAGCCATTTCTCGAACAGCACTCAGGTGCGGCGAAAACGGTCGCGAATCCAGGTCAGTAATGTATTGAACAATAATGTCCTATTCGTACGGCGTCAAATTCTGGCAGGGTGACTGGATGTCACCTCTTGCAGTTCGGCCGTGGTCTCGCTGTCGGAGGGTCATACGAAATGTATTGTAGATAAATGCAGCCTTTCGCACGCTGTAATGAACCGCAGCGTCTAAAAGCTGAGTAGAATTTATAGAAAGTAGTTATCCTTTTTAAGACATAATATACAAAGAGAATTTCGTTCTATAAATCCTTTTCTAACCGGGTCTATACGTAATATAAGCCATATCCTATAGCGTTTACGCTTGATATATATTATGACCTAAAAAACGTTGGTTGGTATAACCACCTGGAAGAACCCCTCACTAAAGGAATAGGGGGACAGTGGACCTTATAAGCATGTCAGGCGGACGCTTATAAGGAATAAAAGAACTATATTATAGGTTATATAAAGATAAGGAAAAGTAAGTATATAATAAGGTAATTACTTATAATTATAAAAGTAAATATTTATTAGTACTTATTAAGTATTCAGCTTATATAAAGATAATAATTACTTATAATTATTAGAGAGCGA
Source organism: Colletotrichum eleusines (assembly GCA_016807845.1). Lineage (NCBI taxonomy): Eukaryota > Fungi > Ascomycota > Sordariomycetes > Glomerellales > Glomerellaceae > Colletotrichum > Colletotrichum eleusines. The sequence goes on along the minus strand of JADEZO010000001.1, from coordinate 97,191 downwards.
AATAATAGTTTTAAATATAACACTATATATTAAGACTTATATATATGATAGACTTAGTGTTACAGGATAGGTAGACAGTGACACTGGGTATTACCTATAGGTATATAGGTATTTATATACCCTATAGGTATATATCCGGTGTTATAACTATTGACCTTCTAAAAAAAAGGATAACTAGAGAAGATAGACCTATTATATATCTATCTTTTAAGCTTTACTTAGTTTCCTTATTATTATTTATCTTGTTTACTGTTTTACTGTTATATTTTACCTTTATACTATATTACTTTATATTATATTAGTATATCTTTTTTTACTTATTATAGTTTAGTAAGTCTTATTAAATCTAGAATAACTATTAAAAAGACTATATTAAGTAATAGTATAATCTTTTAAATCTATACTATTTTATTAGGACTATAGAGGGGAGAGGGCCTACCGGCGCCTGACCGGCCCTACACTACAGCCATCTGTTAAGTAATATATACCCTAAAGACCTACTTAGGTATCTAAAAGGAAGGCTAGACTAGTAATAGTATACTTAGGAGAAGATAGAGTTAAGTAATAAGTCACTATTACCCCTTTAGATTACTAACTATTAACTTTTTTACTTAATATAACCTAGCCTTTTAATATGTTTAACTTTCTATCTATCTATAGGTATACTGACTATTAGAGTAATAATAGAAACTAAAGTATAACTAAGAACTACCTAACGCTTATATATTAATATACCTATAGAGTAATAATAAGATAAACTAATGCCTAAGACTATAATTACTAAGTAAGCTGTTAAGGGAAAATAATATAAGACTAACTATAATAAAATAATAAAGGAGCAGCTAGGGTATATTATTAAGGAGAAAGCAGCCTAAGTAAAAAAAAGGAAAATAATTAAGTAACTTTTAGAGATAGATAAAGAAGAGGCCTAAGGTAACATAGGACTTATAGAGACTATTAAAGGTATAACTAATCGGCCTTAAGAGATAAAACTAAAGTGTTAGTAAAGCTATAACGTAACTAAGCAACTTATACCTATCCAATATAAAGAAAGTAATTAGGCTAACCTTAATAACTTCTTTTTTAAGCTTAAGGGATAATTTAAGATAAATAGGGGAAATTATAAGGTTTATAAGGATAAGGTATAATATATTAATATTTATCTAAAGGGTAATATATTCTATAAGTAGAGAAGCTATATAACCCTTAACTATAAAGGTAATACCTTAAAAGTATTATAGACCTAGATTAAGACTTAGCTATATAATAGTATAGCTAATAATAATATATAGCTCTTTAGTATAACGGTTAAACTTAATAAGCTAAAATAGAAGCTAAAATAGATATATTAATAGTTTATTAACTAGTATAAGATAATAGAGATTAAATATTTTAACCTATAAATAGAGAGATAGTAAATAGTCTATATACTTAACTAACTATTATTAAAACTTAAGAACTATATCCTTATATAAGAGATATTAGCCAGCTGATAAAGGCTAAATAATATAGTAAAAAGGATAAAGATAATTATAAAGACCTAACGAAAGGATATATAGAATAACTAACCCTTAGGCTATTATAAAAGAAGGAACCAGTGGAATATAGCTTTACTAAGGGATACCTCTATATAATAAAGCACTATAAAGATAAGGTTAAATTATACCTTATCGATATCTATACCTATAATAACGCTTTTACTAGTAATAGGTAGCCTAGAGACTAAACTAAAGAGGGAGACGGTAGAGAACTACTATTCTACTATATAGATATAGAGGGCCCCTAAGTGTTTTACTAAGAATTAAAGAACTAATATCTTTATTTCTTATAATATAAATTCTCTATATAACTTTATAATGAAAGGTCTTATAATAGAATAAGTAATACCACTAAATTCTTCTAGTTAAGAGGATTCTAATAGTGTATATTTTATATCTATAAGTATATCTATAAATAATTAATAAGCTAATATAAAAGCATAGACTTATAGACTAATGCCAACGCTTATACCTATAGGTATATACCGGCGCTTAGTTATACTTAGTTTACGCTTAATTAACGCTTAGATACTCTTAGATACTCTTAGATACTTTTAGATATGCTTTAATAAACCTAATAACTCTTAGACCCTTTATAACTATATTATATATACTAGAGATTTCCCTTTTATAAGATAGTTTTTAGATTATTATGGTTAATATTATCTTTACTTTTTCTATCTATCTTTATTCTCTCTATTTTACTCTATAACTATTCTAAATAACTCCCTATTATTCTTACTGTTTTAACTATAGTAAGATAGGATATATATTAGCTAAGTATAATAAAACAGATTACTATTAATATAAACAGCTAAAGTATATAGAGAGGTGTTATATATAACCTTAGGCGTTAGGGGTTAATAATATCTAAATTACTTAAGATAAAGGGCTATACCGTTACTTTAAGGCTATTATTAGGGTTAAGGTTAAAAATGGGTAGAGAAAAGATACAACACTTACTTAGATTCCACATATAGGTAATGATCTTGTGTCAATTGATAACATCAATGGCGCGCCACATCTTTTGTGCAGTTTCATTTCTTAGTTTATTAACTCTAAGCGACCTAAAAAGCGGGCCCGCCACTTGGTCGTGACGGAATTGGCCTTAAGTATGAATGTCGCCCAGGTGACATTCCAACATTAAATAACTAACTAAATATATAATTTGTCTTTTAATAAGCGACACCCTAACGGTAGACTAACTAGTAACCTTTTTAGTTAATTAAGTCTTTTTTTACTTTAGAATACTAAAAGTAATAATCTTAAATAGAGGCTCTCTATTTACTAGTTACTTCTAGGTAATAGTATACTATCTACTGACTATTAAGAGGAAGCTTAGTATGGTATATTACCCCTAAATAGATAGATAGACTAAACAGTAGAACTACAATATAAAGTACTTCTTATAAGCCTTTTATAATATAGATTAGAATAACTAGGTATAATAGCTGCCTATAGTAGAGTTTATATATAACAGGACCTAATATAGTATAACTAAAGTAGTATTAATAGAAGTATTAATAGGGTATTTATGTTACGACTCAACAAGTTACAGGCAACAAAGCCCCACCTAAGGAACAAGGGCATAGAGGGCGCGACGCTTAAGGGATATCGTCACGCAGGATAATCCCTCCGGAACGGAAAAACTGAAGACGGTCACGTAAAGATAAGAAGGACCGACGCATGATAAGCGGTCTATGGTTAAGGACCGATATGTTGCAGGCGGTCCACCCCTGTAGGACCGATATCTAGGTATCGGTCCTAATATTAAGACAATAGGATATAAGGATATTTATTCCACTAGATAGATTACCTTCTATAGCTCTTTAATAATTAACTTATAATATATTCCCTAAATACCTTTTAGTATCCCTCTAGTAACTTATTAACAAAAAGCTATATAAAGCCACCCTTACAACGTTAGCTATATAACTTATCACTAGGTGATTAATAGACTAATAAACCACTAATACTGTTAACTAAGTATTAACCTTAGCTATACTGTTAACAGAAACCCTACTATTAGAATACTAACACTAAGAATTAAGAATTAATAACTCTTATTTCTTATAACAAAATCTCTATATAACACTATAACTAAAGGTTATATAATAATATAAATAAGATAACTAGATTCTACTAGTAAAATGGATAAGAAAAGTATATAGGTTGTCTCTAAGACATTAGTAAAACTAGTAACTAAGCTAGTCTTACTTAAATAACCCCTAGATATCTAAAGCAGCTCCTAGATATCTCGAATAACCCCTAGATATCTAAAGCAGCTCCTAGATATCTAGAATAACCCCTAGATACCTAAAGTAACCCCTAGATATCTAGAATAACTCCTAGATTCCAAAGATAAACCCTACATACTTTATAACCCCTAGATATCTAAGATATCTAGAAATAATCTGTTACAATATATCTTATAACCTTTTATATAAGAAGATAATATTTCCTTATAGAGAAAGAATTATGATCATGAATATCAACACTTTTACCTCTACCTTTTACTCTTCTCTATCTTTCCCTTGACCATCGTGAATTTATATTCTTATTGGTTATGAGCCCAGCTCGATAGAGAAGGACTTTATCTCTTTACTTCCCCTTTTTTACCTTTTAAGACTTGCTACAAAAAGTTAAAAAGGATTTATTTATCCAAAAAGCTCAACCTTATCAGGGGACAAACCACATTGATAAGGGAACTTTATGGAAGAACAACTCTAAGGCTACTACACCTCATACCCAGCAATCCATATTCAACGGAATAGAGGGATCGGCTTACCGGGCAAGTTACACACCAGCTATATTTTACGTCACTACAGCTCCGGACGGATAACCAACCCAACAACGCTCAGAAGGTCTATCGGTTACTTTAAGATCCAACCGATAAAGGATCTTTCTTCTTGCCTCCAGCTGGAATTGAACCCAAGACCTCTCAATTGGTAGTCAATCGATTGAGTTAATTTAGTAGTTGACTAGACTACTAGACTAACTGGTCTGCTGTCTGGCTGGTGAAAGCTTTGGTGGATTACGCCCATATATATCATAAAATCGACTTCCAACGCAACGCAAGCCAAATACAACAAACCCACATACTTTCAATATCTATTTTTTTCAACAAATCCAACCATAACCTTCAATATCAAATCCAACCACTTCCTCATCTTTTAAAGATGGAAAGATCTATCAATATCCCCGCCTTTCAGGTAGCTCTAACTACCTAGTTTGGGCAACCAGATTTGAGGCTTTACTTATAAGTAAAGATATAAACTCAAGTCTTATAACACCTCCTATAACTCCTGCTCAGCAGAAGTCTGATAACAAAACTTTAGCTTTTATGAAGCTGTTTTGTGAGGATGCCCTTTACGGGTTATAAAAGATTCAACTACAGGATTTGAAGCTTGGAAAAACTGAAGGATCTATATGAACCTACAGGATTTACCAATGAATATCTTACTTGTAAGGAATTTTTCAATACCTCTTTAGACTCTTTTGATTCTATGGAGAGTTACCTAAATAAGGTAAAAGAGCTTACAGACGACCTATCCTCTAAGGATATGGGTTTACCAAAACAAGTTATTATAGCTTGGGTATTAAATAGTCTGGATAATAGTTATGAAGGCTTTATAACCAACGTAACACAAGCTCTTAGAAAAGATGCTGATTCTTATACTATAGAATCTCTTTTTGCAAATCTTATAGATGAAGCAAAAAGAAAAGGCTCTTCTACAGTCCTATATACTTCTTTTAGGCCTAAGAAACCTTGGAAGAAGATAAAAGGATTATATTGCACATATTGCAAACTAAAAACCATTTGGTTGAAGATTGCAACTTTTACATCCAAATAAGGCTCCAAAGTCCTGGAACCATAAGGATAAAGAAAGAATAGAAAGAAAGGCAAATAATAAGAAGAAGAAGCTTTATAGAGCACAGAAAGCTCTAATAGCTAGAAAGGCTATAATAGAAGAAGATTCTGATTCTGATATACAAGAAACAGTAGATAAAATCACTGAAGAACAAGAAGAAGATCAAGAAGATCAAGATCTTATAGATCTAGACTTTGAAGACGTAAGTAATTCCTACGCTTCTATATATATGACTTCTTCTAATAAGACTATAGGTTGTAATATAGCACCTATAGATAGAAATTCAGTTCTTTTCTGCTTAGATACAGCAGCTACTGTAAATATTATAAATAATAAATCTCTTTTTATAAAGACTACATCTATAAACCAATATGTGAATTGGGGAGATGCAAAGAAGCATAAAATATCATTACAAGGAGATATAGCTATAACTTTCCCTCAAAATAATAAGATATATATACTAAAAGACTGTTATTACTGGCCTGAATTAGGTATAAATCTTCTAAGTCAAAATAGACTAAGGAAGCTAAAGATAGCCTCTCTTTTTGGGATACAAAGGCATCTTTAATAGATATAACTACAAAAGATACCCTATGTAAAGGGGATATAAAAGACAGTCTATACTATCTTAATATAAAAGTATTAAGTAAAGAGGAACTTAATACTAATAAAGAATATATAAATATCTCTAAAAAGAGAAAACCTTATAAATATAATAAGATAAAACTTTCTCATAAGAATAACTATAAAAGTGGCATAATAGACTTGGACATGTAAGCAAGAAAGTCCTACTAGAATTAAGAAATAATACTATTATAACTGATAATATAATAGAAGAAGACTACATATGTAGCACCTGTATAAAGGCAAACTTTACTACTAAGGTTAATAAGAATTCTAGTAACTTTAATAAAGAATATAACTATATGGAAAAAGTTAGTTCAGACTTATGTGGTCCTATAACTCCCACTACATATAATAAATATAGATGGTTTATTATCTTTTTAGAAAGAAAGTCTAGATATATATCTATAAAGCTTCTTAGAACTAAGGAAGCAGAAGAAGTTAATACTGCTGTACTAGAATATATAAATATAAATAGTATAGAAAATAATAAGATAAAGAACTTCGATACAGATGGAGGTCTAGAATTTAATAATAAAACTATAAATCATACCTATATAATAAAGGGTATAAACCATAATATAAAGGCACCTTATACGCATGAACCTAATGGTATAATAGAAAGAGCTATAAGGACTATAACTAATAAAATAAGAGCTTTATTACTACAAGCTAACTTACCCTTATATCTATGGGGAGAAGCTGCCCTTACAGCAGTCGATTTATATAATATAACTCCTCATAAAGCTCTAGAATATAAAACACCATATGAAATAAGGAATAATATAAAACCTAACTTAGATAATATAACTACATTTGGATCTATATGTTATTATAAGAATAAAGATCCTAAGATAAAGAAGTTAGATAATAAAGCTATTAAAGCAATAGTGTTAAATTCTAGAAGCAATATATATAAAATATATGATTTTCAGAAGAAAACTACCTTTTGGACTAGAGATATAGTAGTTCTAGAAGATCAATTTATGCCTTCTCCTATAAATAATCCCCTACGTGACAATAACAGTGGAAGGGAAGCCTTGAATCTAGGAGAAATAGATAATAATAATAATAATAATAATAATAATAATAATAATAATAATAATAATAATAGTCCTATAACTAATAATTCCAAGATAGTAGTAGAAATTCCTAAGCTAGATAAGGAAAAGCTTAAAGAATATACTTGGGTAGCAGAACAAGAAAGCGCTTTATATACTATAAAAGACTGCCCTATAATTAAACCAATACTTTCCACTATAAATAATAAAGATAATCAAATAAATAGGTTTAATAAAGCTTCATATATCTTATCTATAAATACAATCGATGAACCCTCAACATATAAAAGGCAATAAACTCTATATATAGAGATAATTGGATTCAAGCAATGGTTGAAGAGGTTAATAATCTTCATAAGATGAATACTTGGAATATACTTCCTCTACCTAATGGATATAAACCCTTAGGAGGAAGATGGGTATATAAATTAAAAACAGATATAGCGGAAAATCCTATAAAATATAAGGCTAGATGGGTAGTACAAGGGTATAACCAATATATAGGTATAGATTACCTAGAAACCTTTAGTACTACCTGTAAGCCAGAAAACTATAGAGCTATATTAATAATAGGCATAAAGCTAGGATGGTATTTTAGACAATATGATATCTCTAATGCTTTTGCCATGCAGATATAGATAAAGAAATATGGGTACAACTACCTACTGGATTTTCATATAACCATAACATAAATACCCTGGAATATACTAATAATATAGAAAAAGTCCTATACTGTAAGCTAAATAAAGCTCTATATGGACTAAAACAAAGCCCTAGACTTTGGTATAAATGGTTAAGATCTATAATAAATAAGATAGGCTTTAAAGAATCCCCTTATGATGAAGGAATCTTTATAGCAAATAATAAGAATATAAGAGCTATAATAGTATGTCACGTAGACGATATAATAATAACAGCTCAGTCTGAAGAAGACATACGGTACTTTTATAAGGCTGTATATAAATATATAGAAATAAAGGACTTAGGAATTCCGCATACGTTTTTAGGGAACGAAATAACTATAAATAGAAAAGATAAGATCTTATATATACACCAAACAAAATATATAAATAAACTACTAGAAAAGTATAATAAAAAGGATATAAATCCTTATAATACCCCTATATTACCTTCTATAAAACTAAGGAAAAATATAGAACAAGCAACAAAAGAAGATATAACAAGATACCAACAAGAAGTAGGATCGCTACTATATGCTAGTTTAAAAACTAGGCCAGATATAACATATCCAGTTAATTTATGTGCTAGATATATGAGTAACCCATCTAGAGAACACTTTGTAGCTCTAGATAGAATATGGGGATATCTTAATAAATACCCTAGCCTTGGATTAATATATAACTGTAATATAGACCTACAGTTAATCTTATTTTCAGACTCTAATTGGGCTGGAGATCTAGATGATAGAATGTCTACAACTGGATACATAAGTACTTTTGGTTACTATAATATAATAAGTTGGAATAGTATAAAACAGAAAACAGTTGCTTTATCTACATGTGAAGCTGAATATATGGCTCTATGTGAAGCTATAAAAGAATCTATATATCTATATAACTCTTTCTCTTATATATATAAAGAGTTAAATTTAGAGTTAACTCTTAATAAGCCTATTATATTAATAGATAATGAAGCAGCCCAAAGGATAACTGAAAATCCAGAACTGCATAAGAAAGCTAAACATATAGATATAAGATACCACTTTTCTAGACAAGCTGTTAATAATGAGTTAGTCTCTTTATATCATATATACACTGGAAATAATATAGCAGATATCTTTACTAAACCAGTTAATAAAGAAGTATTTAAATACTTTATAGAGACAATAAACTTAAATATAAAGGGGTTTTTACCTAAAGAAACTATAGATAATAAAGAATTACTTTCTAAAAGAAAGGTTAAACAGCTTATACACTAGGTTTCCCCTTATAATTTTTTTTAGTTTTTTATAAAGGTTTTTGTATAACTATAACTATACAATTTTCCCTTAATAAAGGTTTTATAATAAATAATTTTTTTTTATAAGTTACACTTTATAAGTATAACTTAAGGAGGAAACTAAGAATTAAGAATTAATAACTCTTATTTCTTATAACAAAATCTCTATATAACACTATAACTAAAGGTTATATAATAATATAAATAAGATAACTAGATTCTACTAGTAAAATGGATAAGAAAAGTATATAGGTTGTCTCTAAGACATTAGTAAAACTAGTAACTAAGCTAGTCTTACTTAAATAACCCCTAGATATCTAAAGCAGCTCCTAGATATCTCGAATAACCCCTAGATATCTAAAGCAGCTCCTAGATATCTAGAATAACCCCTAGATACCTAAAGTAACCCCTAGATATCTAGAATAACTCCTAGATTCCAAAGATAAACCCTACATACTTTATAACCCCTAGATATCTAAGATATCTAGAAATAATCTGTTACAATATATCTTATAACCTTTTATATAAGAAGATAATATTTCCCTTATAGAGAAAGAATTATGATTATGAATATCAACACTTTTACCTCTACCTTTTACTCTTCTCTATCTTTCCCTTGACCATCGTGAATTTATATTCTTAGTCTAACTATAACACTTTGATTGCTCCTGTTAAGTAAATTAACCTTAATACTTACCTAACAGAATTTTATGATATCTACTTCTACCCTATATACTGCCGCTCTAACTCTGGTTATGACCGGACTAACTAATCAACAGCTACTTAAAATAATTACCTAACTATAGGAAGAAAATCAGTAACTCTAAGCCTAGCTGTTAGCACCTAGACCTGCTCCACCCCTACAAGCCAAGTACCTAGATCTTGAACCCTATAATGGGACCTTAGGAACCCTATAAGAATTCCTTACTTAAACTAAGTCCTACTTTAAGTTCTATAAAGACTCCTTTATAACTGAGGCCGATAAGGTGTTATATGCCGCCTTATTCTTAAAGAAAGACGCCTTAGCTTGATTTAAACCTATAATATAGGACTATCGGGACAACGATAGAGAAAACCAAGAAGATAAACTAAAGCGATCTTTAGAAAGTTTAAGAACTTTAAGAAACAACTCAAAGAAGTCTTTAGTAGCCCTGATGAGGAATATATAGCGGAATGAGAGCTTATAAGCCTTACTTAGAAAGGATTAACTAGTAAATATGTCGCTGAATTCCGACGTATTACCTTTAAACTGGAATAGGGAAATAAAGCCTTAATAGCTAAGTTCTATCAAGGACTTAAGGAAGATATTAAAGATAAACTTAGTTAAGACGACTGACTAGATAAATTTTATAAATTTATAGATAAGGCCGTCAAGATTGATAATTAACTATATAAACAACGGCCTAAATAAAAAAGATAATAAACATAGCCTAATAGGGTTAATGCTAACACCAGCCGGAAGTATAGACCAAAGATACCATAATAAGAAAACTGTGGCAGCACTGCCTACAGACACCACACTAGACCTATAGACGTCAGTATTACCAGAAGATAAGATAAACGCCTAATATAGGATCCTAACACTGTTAAATATTTTAATTATAAAAAAATAGGACACTATATATAAGACTATAAATAACCTAAGCAACTCTAAAATAAACCGTTACCTAAGCATGCTAAGAAAGCTAATATAGCTATTAAGGAAACACTACATAATTAACTCTCTTAGACCGCCCGTTATAACGATAATTACCTAATACATCAAGACAGTAAAAAGCACGCGGGATAATACCTTAGGGGACCTTACTATAAGATTCTTATAATAGTAAAGAAAACAGGAAAAAACCAAGTCACTAAGTTAAACAAATAAAACAAAAACGTTATTACGGCACTTATTAAAGCTTGTTAAGAAACACTTAAAGAACCACTTAACGTTTATAGTTAATAAAAACTTGACCTAATCGATAAACGTTTGACTAAGAAATGAAACTGCACAAAAGATGTGGCGCGCCATTGATGTTATCAATTGACACAAGATCATTACCTATATGTGGAATCTAAGTCACCTCCTCAAGGGCTATAGAGACTATTGGCCTTGCACAGTTATGTTATGATAGGCAAGAACCCTAGGTAAGCAACTCCTAGGTAAGAATCCTATTTTTTATGCGTGCGTGCGACCGGACTCGAACTCGCACACTCTCGTGCACAGAGCTAAGCTGGGCTCATAACCACTAAGAAATGAAACTGCACAAAAGATGTGGCGCGCCATTGATGTTATCAATTGACACAAGATCATTACCTATATGTGGAATCTAAGTGTTTGAAATAACGAAAAGACGCTTATAATAACTCCTATAAACAAAGGATCCTAGATAAAAGGAATCCACCTATAAGTATTCTAATTGAAATGCCCATAAGAACCATTATAACCCTTTATAAGAAAACCGTTAATAACGATATATTTTACACTAATAAAACAATAAATCTAGTGATAGGGAAATATAACAAACACATCCTAAAGAACCTTAAGAAAATACTTAGGAATATATAACAACAAGCAAGGTACCTCTAGAACTAAGTAGAAATTAAGGAAGAGGCATAAGGTAAGCCCACCAGATAAGTATAAATCTACCTATAACTCTATAAGAAACTCAAGAGATATATTAAGAACCAGGAAAAGTCAACCGATACACTAGAACTTCTAGAACTCACCTGATAGATATAGGCTAAAACCTGAAAAATCACTAGTATACCTACCAGGTTTATAGCTATAGCTAAAAAGGTTATAAACTTCCTAAAACCTAGACTTCAGGCAAGAGAGAGACCCAGCTGGAACCAAGATAACGATTTATATACTAGAGAGTCCCTTAACGAATTTATTCCACTAAGCAAGATAGAATAACAAGCAGCTAAATAATTAATAGAATTAAGGAACACTATAACCCCTATATTAAACAAGACTAAGACTTATTCTTAACATATTTAAACATAGATAGAAAACGTTTCCTTACCATCAGCCTAAAAAGACGACCTGTATAACACCTATAAACCCCTGACCGTACTAACCTCTATAAGAAACCTACTAATAAAGAAAAGACAAGGCACCAGGGTTTAGAGAAATCAGGAAGGACACCAACAATCAAGAAATCCGTTTCCACAAAACTTAAGACCTAGATTAAGACCTGTTAGAAGTAGAAGCTCTCTTAAGCGCTCTACTACTTCTTTATCTTATATTTCCTTTATTATAAGGAATTATCTATATAAGATATATATATATAATCTACTAACTTAGTAGGTTAATATATATATTGATTACGTAAGCAGGATGATTACGTAATCTGGTCGAATCTAAGAGAAGCACCTAGAATGTCCTCTCTGCTTCTCCTAACTCTATCTTTCCTATAAGGTTATCTATTTAAGTTAGGGTTATTAACTTAGGGTTATGGAATTACGCAATCCTTAGGTTGATTTATAAGCAGCTTACGCAAGTATGGAATCTTCTAGTAAGCTGGACATGTCTATATAAGAGTTGGAATTCTTCCTGTTTTCTAAGTCTCTTATTGTCAAGCAAGCAAGCAAGTCAGTAGTCAAAAATCCAACTATTATACTCTCTTTAACTATATATCCTTATATCCTTATACCTATTATATCTACCCCTGTTATCCTATATTCTTGCTTCTATAGGATATATTCTTATATAAGAGATATACTCTCTTATATACCCCAGAGGCTGTTATTACTCTCCACGAGTTCAGCCCACCTGTTGTGCTAACATATAGAGAATAATATTATAGAGTTTCTAGAGAAATTTAAGGATTAATATAAGATTACTAGGGTTTTAAACCGATTTAAGGGAAAACTTACTATATATACTATAGGAGGAGACTATTAGACTTCTATTAAGGATGCAATTAAAGGTATACCTTAGGACTTTATAAAGGCTTACCTACTAAAGAAGTATAGACAATAGGATATTAACTGATTCCTAGATAAGGAAGAATAGATTAAGAAAGCCACTAAGAGAGCCTTAATTACTAATACCGACTTAAGCTCTGCTTAGGCCCTATTTACTAGGATCAATAATATTATTATATATGCTAAGCGATAAGACCTATATACTATTTCTAATAAGAGCCTAACTAAAGCTATTTATAAGCGTTTCTATATTAATATTATAGAAAAACCAGCTAAATAGATAGATATAAGCCTAGAAAACTTTATTAGATTAATATGATACTTAATATTTAAGGGAAATCTGTTTAATAAGATCGCTTATAAGAAAGAATATAGACCCCTCTTTATATAAAGCTAGGAATTAAGTGACTTTAGTTCCTAAAATACTTCTTAACAGTCTTATAGAAACCAGCTATATAGATACTAGAATCGCTAGTAGACTTAATAGCTAACTATAGACGTCTAGATTAACAGGCTAGTTCTAAATAAGGTTAATTAGGACCTAGCTAACGGTATAAGCAAGCTAAAGATTTATTACAATATAGTGTAAATATATAGTTTAGCTTAGATCTTTAAAGTAAATATAATAAGGACTGATTGTCTTAATACTCTTAGACTGAGAGATTAATACTAATACTATTAGTCTACGGATTATCGCTTTATTTAGGAATACGATTAATATACTTTAGATAAGGATATCTAGCTAGTTATCTGTTAGCACAACAGGTGGGCTGAACTCGTGGAGAGTAATAACAGCCTCTGGGGTATATAAGAGAGTATATCTCTTATATAAGAATATATCCTATAGAAGCAAGAATATAGGATAACAGGGGTAGATATAATAGGTATAAGGATATAAGGATAACTTAGAATCCACATATAGGTAATGATCTTGTGTCAATTGATAACATCAATGGCGCGCCACATCTTTTGTGCAGTTTCATTTCTTAGTGGTTATGAGCCCAGCTTAGCTCTGTGCACGAGAGTGTGCGAGTTCGAGTCCGGTCGCACGCACGCATAAAAAATAGGATTCTTACCTAGGAGTTGCTTACCTAGGGTTCTTGCCTATCATAACATAACTGTGCAAGGCCAATAGTCTCTATAGCCCTTGAGGAGGTGACTTAGATTCCACATATAGGTAATGATCTTGTGTCAATTGATAACATCAATGGCGCGCCACATCTTTTGTGCAGTTTCATTTCTTAGTGGATATATAGTTAAAGAGAGTATAATAGTTGGATTTTTGACTACTGACTTGCTTGCTTGCTTGACAATAAGAGACTTAGAAAACAGGAAGAATTCCAACTCTTATATAGACATGTCCAGCTTACTAGAAGATTCCATACTTGCGTAAGCTGCTTATAAATCAACCTAAGGATTGCGTAATTCCATAACCCTAAGTTAATAACCCTAACTTAAAGCAATAACCTTATAGGAAAGATAGAGTTAGGAGGAGCAAAGAGGACATTCTAGGTGCTTCTCCTAGATTCGACCAGATTACGTAATCATCCTGCTTACGTAATCAATATATATATTAACCTACTAAGTTAGTAGATTATATATATATATATCTTATATAGATAACTCCTTATAATAAAGGAAATATAAGATAAAGAAGTAGTAGAGCGCTTAAGAGAGCTTCTACTTCTAACACTCCCTCTTTTCCTTTATTATAAGAGATAAAAAGGTAAAGAGAGTAAAGGAGGTACCCTTTAATAGAGAAGAAAGGTACCCTAGAGTATTCTTTAGAGTATTCTTAATAAGTAAGGTAGCTTATTAAGAACAAATTCCTAAAAATATTAGGAAAGATATATAGGCTTATTAGGTTGTTTTTAAGCCTATAAGCTTAACAAATTCTTCGAATTTAACCCTAGGAAGGGGTTTTGTTAAGCCATCTGCTGGCATAAGTGAAGTAGGGATATATTCTACTTCTATATTGCCGTTTTCAACCTCTTGACGAGTGTAATAGTAATGTATAGCAGTATGCTTAGTCCTTTGATGGTATTCCGGGTTATAGGCTAAGCTTAAAGCTCCGTTATTATCTGTTTTAATAGTAATAGGGCTTATATTAAACCCTAACTCAGATAATAAGCCTTTTAACCATACTGCTTCTCTTATAGCCTCCTGTAGGCCGTTGAATTCAGCCTCAGTAGTTGATAGAGATATAGTTGCTTGTTTTTTCGATTTCCAACTAATAGGCCCTCCTAATAGGGTAAAGAGATATCCAGAAGTTGATTTTCTAGTCTCTTTACAACTAGCCCAATCAGAATCAGTATATCCTACTAAATTAAGGGATTTGTTATTATCTATAGTACCCTTATAAGTAATACTATAGTTAATAGTCCCTTTTAAGTATTTAAGGATATTCTTTCCTTGTTTAAGTAGGAGTTCTGATGGCTTATGGAGGTAACGAGAAGTAAAAGATACGCTATAGGCTATATCTGGCCTAGTTAAAAACATAGCGTATATAAGGGAGCCTATTAAGCGCTGATATTCTTTTAATAGGTCCTTAGAAGGCGTATATCCTTCTTTTTCGTTACCTAGAGGGCTGTTTAATATACCTGTTGATATAGGTATATTATTAACTGTTGATTCTACTAGATTAAACCTTTCTAGTAGTTGTTGGATATAATGGGCTTGTGAGATAGTTATAGATCTTTTAGATCTATCTCTTGTTATATAAAGCCCTAGAAACTTAGAAACTTCTCCTAGGTCTTGTATCTCTATATATTTAGAGATTTTACCCTTTATATCTTCTATATACTTAATATCTTTATTAAGTATAAGAAAATCGTCAACATGGGTAATAATATAACAAGGATTATTTTTATCCTGGTTATAATAAGTGGCTTCGTCAGATTTTAAAGATATAAAGCCTATTTCTTTTAGTATAGACTTTATCTTTAACTGCCACTGCCTAGGGGCTTGTTTAAGGCCGTATAACGCCTTTTGAAGTAATAATATCTGATTCTTATTATTTTCCCAGTTAATAGTGTTTAAATCTGGGTATTTTTAAAGAAATCAGATAAAGGGATATTAGAGGGGTCTATATAAACCTCCTCTTCTAAATCCCCATATAAAAAGGCTCCAACTACATCAATTTGTTGGATTTCCCAATCTAGGGCGGCTGCAAGAGCTAATAATACTCTATAGGTAGTTGGATTACTACCTGCAGCAAAGGTTTGAAAATAATCAAGCCCGTATTTTTGCTGAAAGCCTCTAACAACGAGGCGGGCCTTATATTTCTCGATTTTGCCATTGATAGCATATTTTTCTTTAAGACCCATCTAGCAGTTAAAGGTACCCTAGAAGCTCTTATAGCTTCTTTAGGATCTACTGCTTTTAAAGTGCCTCTTTTAATGATAGTAGCTATTTCTTTATAAATAGCTTCTAACCAGAGGTCTTTGTCAGAGCTTTCTAGAGCCTGTTTTAGAGTAGTAGGCTCTATAGGATTCGGTATAATACTATAGTTATATTCTATAGTATTATTATAGGCCTTGTATTTATCCTTTTCTCCTTTAGATAAAGTAGGTATTATAACCTCTATTTTAGAAGAAGGATTAGGAGGAATAGTCTCCTTATTTATAGAAGTACTAGAAGGAATAATAGTTTTTTCTCCCTCTCTTATAGTACTTTCTATAAATCTAATATGTGAAGTCCTTACTATACAGGACTTATAAGGCCTAGAAGGAATATATATAATATATATGTTATTTCCTTCTTTAGATAGATAAATACCCTCTTCTGTATAGGTATTTAACTTGTCTGATTGTATACGCTTTTCTTTAGGCTTATAGACGTAGACTTTAGAGCCTATTTTGCGTATATTAGATAAATCTGGTTTATTATCCTTATTAGGATAAAAATAGTCTAGAAAGGCCTCTATAGGGGTCTTTTTTAGGCGTTTTATAGCAGTATAATTTAGCAGCTTAGTAGTTTCTTTAAGGATTATATCCCATAGAAACTTAGGTAAATTATTTGCTGCTATAATAGTCCTAGCTTTATCTAGGACTGCCCTATTAGTTCTTTCTGCTATACCGTTTTGTTCCGGTGTATAGGGCGTAGAAGGCTCTAAAATAATGCCTTTTTCTTTAATATAGGTAGTTAATTCTCCTATATTAAATTCAGTACCGTTATCTAAGCGTAGACGCTTAGGATAACCATACCCCTGATTTTTATAGTATTCTAGCTTATTTTTAAGGATATTAATTATATCCTCTTTATTCTTAGAGAATTCTATATCTCTAAGGCTAGAATAATCGTCTGTAAACGGAATAGCGTAGTTAAATCCGTTTATAGAGGTAGGGGTTATTTTGAGAGTATCTATACATACTCTTTCTAGAGGAAAAGTAGCCCTATTATAGTTAATTCTAGGCTGTTGCCTAGTTAACTTAGAAGAGATACAGTTAGGGCAATATAGATCCTCTTCCTTTAGTTTATCTAAAGGAATCCCCTTAGTTAACTTTGCTGTTTTAACTAAGTAGGGGTAAGAAGGATGGCCTAGTTTTTGATGCCATTCTTCTGTTATAGTAGTAAATACCTCTTCTTGGTTTATAGAGGTATCTTCTTCTAGATTAATAGAAGAAATAGTATCTTCTTTACTAGAAGATAGACCAGGCTTTTCTCCCTCTTCTATATTATATAGAAAAGAGTTATTTTTATAGATAGGAGGGTGTTTTCTAGCAATATTTAAATAGAATCCCCTTCTTGCTATATCTATATTAGCAAAGGGCTCTTTTTACTATCACAGAGATTCCAGTTGATAAGGAATCCCCCTCCTTTATAGTGTAGAAGGCCAGAAAATATAGAGATAGGAAATTCAGGTATATATAAGGTATTATTTAACCTTATATAGTTAATTTCCCTTTATAGTAAATAGGGAGTAAGACAGTCCCTATCCCTTTAGGTTTAACAGGTCCTGCGCCTGTATTAACTATAGGGATATCTTCTTTAGTTAACAGGTCTAAATAATAGTCCTTATTATTTGATATATGGACTGTAGAGCCTGTATCGTAAAGCCAGTTGTTTCTTTTGTTTGGTTGGTTGAAGTAGGCTTTATAAGTATAGTTTTTGCCTTCTTGGGTATCCTCTTGATTAGAGGTGTTGTTGGCCTGGTGGTTTATTGCAAAAATTGCCTTTTCTTTGCCTTTAAAAGTCTGTGGGTTCGAATTTGGGTTATTGACCTTTTGTTGAGGTCTTTTATACCCTTTATTTACCCACTTATAAGGCTGTTTCTTATCCTTATTAAAAGGACTTTTATACTCTCTAGAAGAGCTTTTAGTAGAGTTGTCTCTACTATAGTTATTAGACATAGGCGTATCGTTTTCACGCCTATTTTCGTCTAATATATCGTTAATAAGGGCTTCTAGAGAAGGGGGCTCTTTTGTTCTTAGAGCACTTCTCTGCCTTTCTGCCCATACTGGAAAATAACTGCTTAAAGCAGCTATAAAGACCGTTTTTTGGTCTATATCTTCTATCTTTGCCCCTACGTTCTTTAACTTAGAGAGATAACCCTTAAAAGAGCTAATAAACTCGTTTAAAGTGTTATAGTTCTCTAGTTTTATAGCGTGAAATTCTAAGTATAACTGTTGCCTTAGAACGGGGCCTGTGCCTTCATAGGACGATTTTAAGATAGATAGAGTATCCTTAGGATCCTGAAGATCAAATACTAAGGAAAGAGGGTCTTTTAGAAGATTTTGCCTTATAATTAATAAGGCTTGTGTTTTTGCTCTTCAGAGATATCCTTATATCTATCCTCTACTTCAAAGTAGGGATTTAGCTTAAGTAGCTTAAAGAATAGATAAATAGAAGTAATCCAGGAGTTCCAGTTTTGAGTACCCTGGAGGCGTTGTTCTGGGGGCAATAAACAGCCCGTAGTAGCCTTAATAAGTTCCGCCATTTTCTTCTAGTATTTTTACTAGAATTTTATAGGTATTTTTAACCTATAGAATAGAGGTCTTACTCTTTCTGCCTCCTTTATATAAATATATATCTTTATAAGATATATAAGGCGGATAGAGGGTTTTATAACTGCCTATAGTGGACTTATGTAACCTCTTATATAGTAGATATTAAATACTTCTTTTAGTTATAGGAAATACTAAGGGCTTACTCTTTCTGCCTTAATATTCTTATAAAGAAAAGATAGTATAAGGGATCTACTTGAATAGATAGATAAATAGGCTACTAAAGAGTATATATAACTCTTTATAGTAATGAATATATACCAGGTATATAACCTGGGCTCATAACCTGTTAGCACAACAGGTGGGCTGAACTCGTGGAGAGTAATAACAGCCTCTGGGGTATATAAGAGAGTATATCTCTTATATAAGAATATATCCTATAGAAGCAAGAATATAGGATAACAGGGGTAGATATAATAGGTATAAGGATATATAGTTAAAGAGAGTATAATAGTTGGATTTTTGACTACTGACTTGCTTGCTTGCTTGACAATAAGAGACTTAGAAAACAGGAAGAATTCCAACTCTTATATAGACATGTCCAGCTTACTAGAAGATTCCATACTTGCGTAAGCTGCTTATAAATCAACCTAAGGATTGCGTAATTCCATAACCCTAAGTTAATAACCCTAACTTAAAGCAATAACCTTATAGGAAAGATAGAGTTAGGAGGAGCAAAGAGGACATTCTAGGTGCTTCTCCTAGATTCGACCAGATTACGTAATCATCCTGCTTACGTAATCAATATATATATTAACCTACTAAGTTAGTAGATTATATATATATATATCTTATATAGATAACTCCTTATAATAAAGGAAATATAAGATAAAGAAGTAGTAGAGCGCTTAAGAGAGCTTCTACTTCTAACATTATCTTAATCTAAAAAGCCTAATACTATAGTAAATATAATAGCTAGAACCCTATAATTAATATTCTATTTCTAGTAATTAAAGATAGATATAAGTATGGTGTTAACGATTAGGTAACTTTACTCTTTCATATAGCTAATATATTGATAGATAAAGACTATAAAGCTACTGTATAATAGATTTTAGATAAGTAAATCGGCTTCCCTTAATAGAATAAGGCTTTGCTTCCCTTAAATCAGGCAACCCTAGTTAGATATATCTATATAGTACACCCTAAGTCTCCCGATTAGGACCATATAGACATATATACCATACGACACAGGAGGCCGCCTAAGAACTAAGTGTCCCTAATAGACCAAAGAAGCCAAGGGAAATCTTAGGAAGCTTATAGGGTGAAAAAGCTAGACCTTATACTACTAACTAAATTAAAGACCGATTTATTTATTAATAATAAAAGAAGCGCTATAGTTATAGATAATTACGATAAGTCAAAAGTCCCTTAAGCCGCTAAGCTGTCTTAATTAGTAAAAGAAAATACAGGATTAAAAGTTATAATCTTTTAAAGATCTAAGGGTAATAAGGTCCTAGTTTATATTAAGTGAGACGAAAAAAGAAATAATTAAGATAAACTATAGCTAGAGATCTCTAGATTAATAACCGTTAAGTAGCCATAAGAGTTAGATCTCTCTCTAGAAGCTAAGAAGCTAGTAAAAAAGAAACTTAACGCCTTAATATCCCTTTCTATTAGTCTTCTTTAGTAGATCTAGCTACAGTTTAATATTATAATAGGCTTTACTTTATAGGAATATAGATATATAGGAGTAGATAAGGTCTTAATTAAGGCCTTAAAGTCTTTATTAGAGCTAGTAGAGTTGAAACAATAGTGAGCCAAGATAAGAGAGCTTTTAAATAATTATAATAGATCGATTATAGCAGGATTAGGTTAAATTATAAAGGTTAGGTATGTCAGAGGTGTTAAGGCTGTAGTAATACCCCTAACGATAATCATTTTAAATATATATCTATAGCTAGAGGTCTAGATATTTAGCCTAGATTAGATAAATAAAGGCCTTATAATTATTATAATCTTAGATACTGACGCCTAAGTTAATATCTTGTTAAAGCAGTATATTAAAGCTATTACTGAGCCTTTTGATCAAAGGCTTCGACATGAATCGAGTTCTCGCGACGAAGCAGAAGCTACAGCCCAGCAGGATAGGTCAGGAGACATCGCAAAGACAACATGATGCAGATGTTTGAAGTGTAACACTATCCGCCAAGTAAGGCCTTGCGTAGGCCTTCGTCGGCGAGCATTCATTCACCAGGATTTGTCAAGGGAAACCCTCATGGGGCTGACGACAAAGACCTATAATCTACAAAGATGTAAAGTCAGATGTCTGGCATGCAACGACTGGTATACCGAGACAAGAGAATGTTGTTCCTGGCGTCATGGATTCTAAGCTAGATAGCGAGCAGATCTAACACATGAGCAAGATCGTGTCCGTTATACAATAATAGAGTCTGGTTACTGGAGCCAACACGCCAAATTATCGGTTGTATATCTACACCTATGAGCTTGGAGGCAGCACACCAGTGATGTCTCAGTGCTATACAACTACAAATAAGAGTTTCGTAATCGCTTTCAATCGGAATCCATGGCATAGCCAATCTTATAGGCAATTCTTAATGTCTTCATATCCCAGCGTGGGTGAATCTGGTCTTGGCGTTCCTGTTTCAACGCAGACTTCAAGACCGTTTCTTGATAGTGGTTGACGTGTCGGACATCCAACATCGGGGTCATTACATTGCGGCCTGTATTCTATACTGCCAGACGAGTCCCAGGAAGAACGCAATGAAAGAGTACGCCCCCTATCCGTCACCATTGTGAAGTGCAATCCGTTGGAAGTCCCAGCGTCATGAACATGAGTCACGCGTGGGCAGCGACGTGCGCGCTCTGTAGTATGTTGGGGGTCGGTGGCTGTCGCTTTGTAGGATGCCGCGTCATTCAGTGAAGGCCCTGCCTCTGTTTTATTAAACCTTTGCCGTGTCGAACTTGTCTCGTTGCGGGCCGGGCGGTCTTGGGCCAATCCGTCGTCAGAATCCGAGTAAAGAAATGTTGGACAGGACGTATTGTCAAGTGAAAATACGTTTTGATTTATGATTCTTTCCATAATGACGTCTGGCGGCGCAACAGCGTCTGACTGCGTCATCGGTGTACAAGTGAGGTCGTGTGAAATGTAACTGATCTTGGGCTGGTCAAATGTAGCTGGGCACAATCCTCACAAATAGAAAGACGGCACGTCAATTTATAGCCATAGAAGCAGTATCGCACCGAATCAACAAGAAACGATTTTCATTATGGCACCTGCACAACCTTGGCCAGTCCATATGCGGGATCATGTATTAGCCGGGTACGCACCAAGCCTTAGAGGATGCAGGGCTGAAAAAGCCGTGTAAAACTCCAAGCCCCTAGGCAGACCCCAGTTACAGATCCATTTGCAGATACAAAATAATAGACCAAGCCGGCATTTACGAACTCGGCGAAGAGCTTGCCGTCAACCGCCCAACCGAACTGCTCACATGGACTACTCGAAATGTTGTTGTTATACCCTTGCATGTTGGAACGCATGACGGGCTTGTGCCTCTTATTTCGGCTGCTGTTGGGTGAGCGGCGTTCACCGTCTAAGCCCATGGAGTACCTGCTACTTACCGAGGCGCATGCGACGCATTTTTGGAAAGCTCCTCCTGATCTAACCCTTCGGCAGCGATTGATGGCTCCTTCTGATGATCGTCCGCTGTGTTGACTTCTATCCCTTCCGTGGCTGGCGACCTCGCTTGCGATTGGTTTGGACTGTCGGCGCTATGGTGAGTCTCTCCGGTCGACACATATACAATTTCTTTTGCCAGGGAAGGTTGTCCTTCCAGAGAGACAAAATCCGTCAAAGCCGCCATTTCTTGGACGATTGGGAAACGGCTAGGATATGGCTTAACAGCCGTCTGTCGCTGGAACACGAGTCTGCGGCGTCGTTGTCTCAATTTCGGGATACTTCAACGATAGAGACCGTCAATACGGTCGCCACGGCCGTCGGGAACGACACGATGATTGCTTCGTCTCGGGAAGACCTGGTTGAGGTCGTAGTGAAAAGACTAGCAGTGGCTGGGTGCGACTAGGAGCAGGGTCAACACTAGGATTCTGTGTGATATCTTCTCAACCCTTTAGACGATGCCTATATTCTATTTTACTTTATGTGTAAGGAAAAGGCCCAAGAGCTTTTAATGGCTGAGCAGGACTTTAGCATTGTAGCAGTTGGGTCAAAGGTGTGTCTCTCAGCAGAAAACAGTCCTCGGTACCTGTACGTGCAGACGAAGCCATTTTCAGCATTTGCTGCTGATTCGATGCCTATTCAAGCTGGATGGCTTAACGAGTGTTGCAGTGTCTCGCGTATGTATTATACGCATGTACTCAATTAATGCGATTAATTAGACACACTGTGATGTGCTTCTAGGATGTCTCTACGTAGACTCCTCATACGTGTATTTGAATGTAACAAGGGATATGTATCTTCTGTGCCTCGTAATCCGATTCCGGATCGTGTCTATTGTCAACCTAGGTGTCGTATGGAAGCCTCTCCCCGGGGATTCTAATTGATAGACATAAGGACACCAACTACTTGCCCCGTAAGTTGAATACGTCCGTTCTCTGCGGAACTAGATACTAATCGCGAATGGCGTGGCTAGGACTTGCGTCGAGACTCACTGAGAACGCCATTTCTATGTTATAATCCCATAAGGACCTTCTATTTCCTCTTACCTCACTACTAGATAATCTACACAGAATACATATGTATAAATGTGCATGACAACTGATATTAGCAAGATAATATTGCTTATATCCAATTGTGCTGCAAGCTGCTATGGAGCGGTGCTGTCCTGCAATCTCTAGCGTCTATGATTCGGAACTCATGTTTCTTGTTATTGGTCATAGGAGCAAAGTGGACGTTCCGTAAGTTTACCTCCCAAGGTTCTAGTCGAGCCTTTTGAGAAGAATAGCCCTTGGCTTGCTCGTCCGCCGATAAAGAACGCACCGGGCCTGCACTTGGCCCCGCCTCCTCTGTCCATTCCGTGTTGCCTCGATCAATTTCGTTATTGAAAGAGGCAATCATTACATTCATCTGCTTGAGTCTTTTGTCGAGCTCGGTTAGGAGAGATGACGCTCTACTTGCGATGTTTCTCCAGTAGTCCAGCTCCAGCCGAAGGCGGCCCACCTCACGAGTGAGCTCTTCCAATCTCTTTTCTTTCGTGACCGGTGATTTTTGTGACTGTCTGCTGTCTTGCAATGTGTCGAAAGCATGAGTACTGCCTCCCAGAGTTCTCACTTCATAGTCGATGTCTGTGGATATCTGTGGCCATTCCGACGATGGCGGAAAGCGGTCTCTACATCCCCTAGGCTGCGCCATTGTACGATACCGTAGCACGCAACGTTGTTTTACATATTTTGAAAAGACTTTGAGTAAACTCAAATAAGTTTAAGGCTTACTTCTGCCTACGTATAGGAACCTAACGTTGTGCTGCTAAGAAAGGCCGCAGCAGGAATCGGCGCTGAGCCAAAAGTAGACCCAGAAAAGAGCGCTAAAATGGCCAGAGTGACTAATGATAGACATCTACGTTAAGGAAATACGCATTCGGAATCATGGAGGGAATAGAATACAAAGTAGTCCGGTGCAGCGTCGCAGCAAGTTGTCATATTCCGAGAATCAAACAAAGTGTTAAAATGCCGTGCAGTTTGCGAGGTATCTATTCCTGTCTTTTCTCATCAAGCAAGCCGTTTCGTCTAACATGTGCCTCGACTGTGCCAGCGGGTCGCAAACCTCCTGCAGAGTGGTATAGATCATTCTGCAGGATTGTTGCAATGCTAGGATTTCTTTCATCAGCATGTCTCTCTCGTGACCCAGCGAGCGGATTGCTTCCTCTTGTTGCTCATCTGCCTGTTTGGATATTCTGCAGAGCAAGTCGTTGAGCTCAAAGATGTCAGAGTATATACTAGACGTCTGTCTGGTGCTTATAGAAGACATATTCTGCACGCCAGCTAGTCAAAATGGGCTTGCTCTGATCTTGAACGGAGGCTTGTTTGAGGATCGGTGTCTCTTTATGAGATCCAGTTACCTCGATAAGGCAGAAAGACTTGTATTGGATTTCGGACGTAAAAGTTGCTCCAATACTTCTGCGATGTAGGAAGCGGGCGTTTCTTCTGAATCACGCTAAACCATTTCGTGGCCGTTTCAAGTCTGCCGTTCCGCAGGAAGGGTGGTCATCGGATTTAGCAGGGACGCAGTTAAGAGCCGATATTGTCTATCTTGGCGTTGACCGGAGGCAAGGCCCTGCAAATCGCAAGTTCGTGCTCTATGTCTTTGGCGATGCTATACTTAAGGGTCTTTGCAGCCCGTAATTCTCTCCTATCTCTTAAGCTCACCTAGGACAGCTTTAAAGCGACAATGGATGCTCTATGGTAAGTAATCAGCTGGTCTGGATGAAAGCGTACTTACAGCAGCAAAAGGAACAACCTCGTCGCCCAAGAAGAGCGCTGTTGCCTTGCAGCATGCTTGGCAGTGAACTCCCCCCAGCTTGACTCGCAAAACATGGTAGAGCAAATAAACGGCGAATTGGGCGACCGATTCATGTCGTCCCTCATAGGGCGTCTACGTGGACCACTACAAGGGCGAGTTTTTGTCACCAAGATCGCCGCACTGCTTGCTTGCTTCAAAATACGAGCGAGCTCGGAGACCCCCGACCTTGGTCCAAGGACGAATCTGCTTTTTGAGCTTAATAAAATCCTGGATCATGATTTCAGCAAAGTCTACATTGGCATGAAGGTGCTAGAACAGACGTTGTGGTTTTCGGTTCGAGCACTTGAAAACCAATCTCCATATGAGACTTTCGAGCCTGGTCTGCTTCCCCCATACTATAGCCTGGGCCCCGATTCTATGTCTAGTCGGAAACTACAGTTGTACTGCGTTATCCGTTGCTTATACCCAGCTACCCACGAAGCGTCGCAGCACTGGGTTGATTATTTCCTTCAAATAACCAACCTTAGTTTGGCTGAGAATTCCATCGACCCGTTGGTCGAGGGAGAGCCGGAATCGGACCTTCTATCTTTGTTCGAAACCGAGAATATAACATCTGAGGACGAGTATCCGGAGACTTTGAGCTCCGAGTCGGATTTGGGTGCTGCATTGGATGATTCAGATGAATATGTTCTTGGCCAAAGCTCCGACTCATATGAAGACGATGAGCCTACTGAGGACAGATGAATGGATTGTATACTTTGTTATGCTTCAACATAATATCGGATAAGCCTATATATAGGATCTACGTAAGGCCTGCGAAAAGGCTTCATCTTCTTCACAAATCTGTCAGGTCTTTCCATGCAGGCGTATAGTGTTCTTGATACTTCTACAGTGTACGACACTTCTTTTCTGAGATAATGTATGTCTGTAGAAAGACGTAGCAGAGAGTTAAGGATAAATCAAGCCCTTTTCGAGGACTTTTTTTTACCAAGCTCACATTTTCACTAGCTATTATCTCTGGGGAGCAAGATCTTCTCGGCATCATTTTAGGCAGCTAATATAAGTAACAATTAGGTGGAGTTACAGTGCCTATCATTGTATAGAGTATATGTTGATGAGAAATTTGCTGACGTGGCAATTTGATTATTTCGAGGAAAAGCTTCTATTTCGCCATCCCTTTTCACAAAGACTAAAATATAACAGCCAAGCCCTTCTCGAATTACATGGCGCTTGTTTTCAACTGAGCTTTCCACAATTCGAATTCCTCATACAGCTTTTTGTCTTCTTCACAGAGCCTATTTATTCGCTCTCTCAGTTCTTGTTTCCTTTTGCTCATTTTTTCATGCCGATGATATTCGCTGGTTGCCAAAATTCGCCCGTCTGTACTCCCGTTGTGTTTCCCTAAGAGACAGGTAGGAGTTACGCGACACCTAGGCTCTGCCCCCTCCGGACATCTATAAAGACATATCTTGGCGAATTTCAGTTCATAACTCAACCCCCCTACTTCTGCACCACCCCCACTTCTGCACCACCATCATCACCATCACCACCACCACTATCACCACTTATTTCACCACCTCTGCCGCCCACCCATATGCAACTTTCGGCCTCGCTAGATAATTCGGATGCACTGGATTCATCCGGACTATCCATATCGCCGATATCCGGACTTTGCGCCCGCTGGATGTCCCAAATAGTGGCGAAGGTGCTGTTAGGCGATAGACGGACCTTCTTTCTCTTGCGCTGCCGTATATCATCCAACTGGCCCTCCAGCTGGTGGACCTTCTGCTCTAGAAGTGCCCTTCTAGATGCCTGTTCATCATACCCCTTTTGCACCTTTCTAGATAGGTGACGAATAGTATGGGTATCTAGCCCATCCTCTGCCAGCTGGGTTAACTGGCGTAGTTGATGCCGTAGTTCAGCAGATCGACGAGGTGTTGACCATGGGACGATAGATACGGATTCACCCCACTGCTGGCTGCTAGGCTGGTTAGTCTGCTGGCTGTTCTGCTGGCTGGATGATGCCTTTATTACTAACGAGTTAGATAGAGGTCGCTGTATGCATATTGGCCATAGTCCAGCTGACCTCCAGCCACTTCTAACGTTCTGGGCTGTTATAGATGCATCTCTAGCCCTTATATAACAGGCCAGAAATGCCCTTTTGCCAGCAACAGTTGAATCACTAACCCAGTCATCTAGATATCCAACCTCCCTTCGATAGGCGTGCTTTAATGGGCTGAAGACCGATATATCCAGTGGCTGGAGGACAGCAGAGGAGTGCGGCGGTAGATATAGTAGATATATCTTGTTCTGGAAGCATTCCCACATAAAGTCAGTAGATATATGGCTGTAATGCCCATCTAGAACCAGCAGTCTGGCTGCCTCTGGCTCACTAGGCATAGTGCCTGGGATAAAGACCTTCTTTAGCCACTCAAGGGCAGTCTTCTCAGTTGTCCAGCCATTATCCGTATATGTGAAGTGCCATCCTTCATATCCAGATAGGTTAGATGGGAACCACTGGGCCTGGACTGATTTGCCCTTATATATAACCAGTGGGCATAGGGACCTCCCATCAGCAGCCACACACTCGATGATAGATACCCATGCCCGGGATCCTGGCTGCTTTTTCTGGATATGCTGCGATGCTGCAGAGCCCAGCACTAGCCCATTAGATCCCCTGCCCTCCATAATGCCAGTCTCATCCATATTCCATCGGTTAGATGGATGGATTCCCCTGGATGGCAGGGATATTAACCAGAAGATGGAAAAAACCCTGGATAACCTCGGAAGAATGGGCCTTCCATCGCCGGGCATCTATTGCCCTAGATCGCCTGGTCCTAAGTGATGGGTTTCGCCGCAGGAATCGCCCTATCCACTTCCTCCCTATGGGCTGCTGCCCATCGCCTAGCATACGCTCTGCTAGGCCCTTTAGTTGTTGATGGGTAGGGCCAGCGCCTAGGGCATCCTGGATTTGAACCCATTCAGATAGATATTGCTCTTGGGCCTGGGATAACCGCTGCATATGAATATAAGCAGTATCCTTTGATTGCATGCCGTGGAATCGATGTCGAAGAGTATGATAGGGAATTCCCCATCTACGAGCTGCCTGGCGGATAGAGCAAGTAGTATCTATATCTTGAAGTGCCCGTTGGAGCTCATCTTCAGTATATTGCTTCATGATGGGTTAAAAAAGGTATCCTGAAAAAATGGCGTTATTTGGCGATATATAGCAATTGTTATAATAGTTTGAAAAAGGTAGTGGTGTTGATGAAGGAGGAGAAATGCGGGATTTTTGGGTGGTGCAGAAGTGGGGGTGGTGCGGAAGTGGGGTATTAGAGTTATTCCTTAAGGCATTCGGTGTGGAATACGTGACCTTACAATCGAATAAGCCTGTAGAACCTGGACAATAACTCAACCCCCCTACTTCTGCACCACCCCCACTTCTGCACCACCATCATCACCATCACCACCACCACTATCACCACTTATTTCACCACCTCTGCCGCCCACCCATATGCAACTTTCGGCCTCGCTAGATAATTCGGATGCACTGGATTCATCCGGACTATCCATATCGCCGATATCCGGACTTTGCGCCCGCTGGATGTCCCAAATAGTGGCGAAGGTGCTGTTAGGCGATAGACGGACCTTCTTTCTCTTGCGCTGCCGTATATCATCCAACTGGCCCTCCAGCTGGTGGACCTTCTGCTCTAGAAGTGCCCTTCTAGATGCCTGTTCATCATACCCCTTTTGCACCTTTAGATAGGTGACGAATAGTATGGGTATCTAGCCCATCCTCTGCCAGCTGGGTTAACTGGCGTAGTTGATGCCGTAGTTCAGCAGATCGACGAGGTGTTGACCATGGGACGATAGATACGGATTCACCCCACTGCTGGCTGCTAGGCTGGTTAGTCTGCTGGCTGTTCTGCTGGCTGGATGATGCCTTTATTACTAACGAGTTAGATAGAGGTCGCTGTATGCATATTGGCCATAGTCCAGCTGACCTCCAGCCACTTCTAACGTTCTGGGCTGTTATAGATGCATCTCTAGCCCTTATATAACAGGCCAGAAATGCCCTTTTGCCAGCAACAGTTGAATCACTAACCCAGTCATCTAGATATCCAACCTCCCTTCGATAGGCGTGCTTTAATGGGCTGAAGACCGATATATCCAGTGGCTGGAGGACAGCAGAGGAGTGCGGCGGTAGATATAGTAGATATATCTTGTTCTGGAAGCATTCCCACATAAAGTCAGTAGATATATGGCTGTAATGCCCATCTAGAACCAGCAGTCTGGCTGCCTCTGGCTCACTAGGCATAGTGCCTGGGATAAAGACCTTCTTTAGCCACTCAAGGGCAGTCTTCTCAGTTGTCCAGCCATTATCCGTATATGTGAAGTGCCATCCTTCATATCCAGATAGGTTAGATGGGAACCACTGGGCCTGGACTGATTTGCCCTTATATATAACCAGTGGGCATAGGGACCTCCCATCAGCAGCCACACACTCGATGATAGATACCCATGCCCGGGATCCTGGCTGCTTTTTCTGGATATGCTGCGATGCTGCAGAGCCCAGCACTAGCCCATTAGATCCCCTGCCCTCCATAATGCCAGTCTCATCCATATTCCATCGGTTAGATGGATGGATTCCCTGGATGGCAGGGATATTAACCAGAAGATGGAAAAAACCCTGGATAACCTCGGAAGAATGGGCCTTCCATCGCCGGGCATCTATTGCCCTAGATCGCCTGGTCCTAAGTGATGGGTTTCGCCGCAGGAATCGCCCTATCCACTTCCTCCCTATGGGCTGCTGCCCATCGCCTAGCATACGCTCTGCTAGGCCCTTTAGTTGTTGATGGGTAGGGCCAGCGCCTAGGGCATCCTGGATTTGAACCCATTCAGATAGATATTGCTCTTGGGCCTGGGATAACCGCTGCATATGAATATAAGCAGTATCCTTTGATTGCATGCCGTGGAATCGATGTCGAAGAGTATGATAGGGAATTCCCCATCTACGAGCTGCCTGGCGGATAGAGCAAGTAGTATCTATATCTTGAAGTGCCCGTTGGAGCTCATCTTCAGTATATTGCTTCATGATGGGTTAAAGAAGGTATCCTGAAAAAATGGCGTTATTTGGCGATATATAGCAATTGTTATAATAGTTTGAAAAAGGTAGTGGTGTTGATGAAGGAGGAGAAATGCGGGATTTTTGGGTGGTGCAGAAGTGGGGGTGGTGCGGAAGTGGGGTATTAGAGTTAGCTAACACAATCATACGTACCACACTGGTAGGTTTCGAGGGTCTTGTGTAGTGTGGAATCTTGGCAAATAGCGCAGTCTAAGCCGAAACCCTTTCGAGCCCGCTGTTCACTTTTGAGCCAGTGATTGTATTTAGTACACCACACCCCCTCTGTTCCAAACAATGCTTTGCGATTCCTGAAGCACCTCGGACAAATAACCTGAATATATAGTTAGTCGTGCCTTGGCCATGGTCGGGGTAATCTAACGCATTCACACTCGGGAAGAAAAAACTTTCTTTCGAAGGGGCTCATAACACCCAGAGCAGACGTATGAAAGCTTCTCATCCCCTTTTGTAAGATCGACGGTAAGCATCTTCGAATTCGGCGTGTGATTGTGAATGTGGGAGAGATAGCAAAAAAGTGCACAAAGACGATGGTGGCTTTTGCTCTTCTTATAGATCTGGAGCGTTCCCACCGCTGCTTCCACAACCTCTGTGCCCTTCAATCCCCAACATGATTACGCCTGTCAAGGGTCCCCTCAGCTCGGCCTACACCCCACCAGCCATAAAGGGGAACGAAAGCGGCTCATTATAGGGATTTGTGTTTAGGCCATATCTGAATGAACCCAGTAAAAGCAAATTCTAGATGATTCCGGGATGACTATTCCTGTACCGACGTAGTACTCACTGGCAACCTAGCAATATGAAAATAAAAACTACCACGCTTGAGACTGTGTTATTGGTCCCCCCGTTGCCCTATTCAATGCAGCAGCCCGTTTCAGACTCCCTAGCTACGAGAACAAGCCCGAAATAATTGGCCCGAGGTGCAGATTCCCTCCTCTTTGCATCTTGATCATTTTGAACAACCCGGTCCTGGTCAAGCTAATGTTCCGCTTGACCATCTCTGTTACGAGACGAACGACTGGCTGTGGTGACTCCCGGAGAAACGAGGAAGCAACAGAGTCCCTGCCCTTCAGCGACGCGTGGAAGCAGTGAGCGTACAAAGCTTGAAATACTGCTAAAAGTTTCGGCTCTCTTGTCAGGACAGTGATTAATTCCCAGTAGTCGGTGGCCTCGGTCAAGCGTCGCAGCTTGTCTATAACCTTCCGCAGAACGGTCGCTTCCAGCGTTGGACCGCGTCGTAACAACTCAGACGCCATCCGAGCGTCGCCGTGACTGGTGGAAAGCGACCACGTGAGGCTAGTCGCCCCTCGTGAATCCCGCTTGTCAATCTCCACGCGCCCTATTGAGAGTAGGAGCCCGACCGCCCATCGTTGTTTCGAACGGACAAGCTTCAACAGGAGCGGTCCCGTCCAATGAGAACGTGGCGAGATGCACACCACCACGTTTGGGTCGGCCCCTGACGCGAGTAGTCCTTCGATGAGATTCCTTTTCTCGGCCATCGTCCGACCCTCTTCCGGTCGAACTGTTGCGAGCAGAGCTAGCTCGAGCGGATACTGCACACAATGCTCCAGGTGCGGATCGGCGCCGGCAACCAAACGGTCTGTTTTACCGGTTGCGTCCGCTCCGGCGTCCAAGAGGCTCTGGGCAACCCCAAACAAACCCTCTTCGCAAGCCAGACTCAAAGGCGACACGTGCCACGCTTCAATAGTTGTTGGCTTGTTGACGTCGGCGTTGTACCGCTTAAGGTGCGAAATCATGTCTTTTGGCGTGGTGGACAGCATCGAGTGGATTAACGGCGTGTCCCCGTTTCTGTCACCTTCATTGATGTCGATCCCTCTCTCTTCTACGAGATAACTTATGACGTCTCGAAGACCAGCAGCAGCAGCTTGGTGCAGCGCGTTGATCCCGAAACCTTTCGACTCGAGACTAGCCCCATGGCGCATGAGAGTCAGCGAAGTTGACGAGTCCTTTTTCATCAGCGATATAAACAGAGGCGTCCGCAGTTGATGATCCGGGGCGCCATCGACGTCGACGCCGTGGTCGAGTAGGAAGGTGGCTATCCGCCCCCTACTTGTCGACGCAGCTAGATACAGGGGCGTGACAGAGAACATCGTCTCGCGGCAGAGCTCCGGCAAGGCCATCGATGTAGATGCGTCAAAGTCCGTCCCGGCGTCGCATGCAGCTTGGAGCGTCCTCAGAGCGATTTCCTCGTCCCTGCAGCTTGCTATGATCTTGAATACCGCCGAAGAGCCATGGTGTCTAACGTCATTCTGGTAGAGAAGAGGGTTGAAAAAGGCATGCCATGCATGGCAACAGCGTGTAAAAGTCGACTGAGTCGGAGTCTCACAGACACGAAAAATTTGCCACACAATCTCGAGAGGTATGCTGGCCATCTTTGAGTAGACACCACACTACAGTACACTTCCGCAAAATTAAATGTCTTTGGGGAAAGGCGACCATCGGAGATGGTAGGCTTTCAGCTCCTATTGTATGAACCTTTCTGACAGGCTTCTGGGCCAGGGTGGAAAGTGAACAATGGAGTATGTAATAGACACAAGAGAACAGGGTGTGATAAGCTCTGTATAAAAGTATTAAGTACATGCATACACCGTGTTTGAGACTTGCGAGGATATTCATTTCATAAGAGCCAAAATTGGTTATGAACCGGCCGATGTTACATGTGACTGGCTGGCGTTATGTTGAATTGTGGCTGTACTGTATACTCTAGAAGAAGGTAGTTTGATTTCTCATCGTTTCTTGACGCTACCCTTCCTGCAGCAGGATACTGCCCTTCACCCTGCTCCGTCATTGTCTGCACATTGTCATCATACGTACAGTAGCAACAAGTGCCTTGCGAATATGTTTGGCTAGGCCATGTAGAGTGCCCCTGCAGCATTATGTAACCATAGTTATGCAATGTTTGTCAGCAAGCGCAATTGTAGGCGACCCGAGCGCAATATCTAAACAAAGCCAGAACTGGCTGTTACCTTGACTTCCAGTAACTGCTTTTTTATTCTACACGGTACCCTGCCCTGTCTGCCTGCCCCGCTCTTCTCTTACTTCCTCTATAACCTTTTCCCCTCAATTTTTCTTCTTTCCGCGTGGAGTGTGGAGTCCGTGGCTGGTGGGCCGTGGCTCCCGGACCATGCGTCGTGATCGGACGTTGAAGATTAACTCTATCATTGGCTACGGCGGGTATGAATAATGATTGGCCACAAGTGCGTCTTGCATATCGAGGTTGTCGACATTTCGCTAGGCCGCGCGACCATAACGGCAGCCATGTTGCAACGTTGCAACGGTACAACGGTGTGGAAAAAGGTTTACAGGGAAATAAAGACCAGAGGAAGGGTTTAATGCTGAAAGATAATAGATAGAAATGTTTGTAAATTGTAATCTGTAGATCTGTTCTACGATTGTCGTGTTCTTTATTTCAAACGCATTCATGTTCTAAGGGGAAGACTGACACGACCTGCGCAACCAGAACAGTTTCTCCTGAGATCTTTCAGGAAAGTGAAGACATACACAAGACTACAATCCTGGCCAGACACGACGACTCCGCTACTGTGCCCCTGACCCGCTAAACAAGAATATGGAACCAGGTGAGCTATTCGATGGCACGAGCTTGTGGTTTTCCTTAGGTTGATGCTCCTTCCTCTTGACTTGCCCCTTGACCTCTATGGCGCCTGAAGGTATCGTGTTAATTCTGGTTTTAGTCGACCAAATACAGTGCTAACAAAAGAGCTGGTTTGAAAGGCGTGATTTTTCCGTGAATTCTTAATTTTGTGTATTTTCCACAATACTAAGAGCATCATACAGAAGACCCCGCCGATTCCCCCGAGGATACCTATTTCAATGGGAGTCATTGTTTGTCAGTAAGTTGTCCGTTGTCCCTGGCATAAGAGCCACCGTCTTATATATACAGTACTCCCATTGAGTCATACAGACCGACAGCCCTGCAGCGGAAACCGGCTGTGCCGCCGAGGACATAAAATGAACCTTTAGCACAAGCAGCGTGTGTTCGAAACTGCTCGTAACTCGTCTTTCCGGACCAGTGGTGGCATATATCATGAAAACCGCACACTTCCTTCGATCTTTCCTTCCAGCTTTGTTTGTGTACGAGGCTCTCTGCAATGAATCGGGAGCGCGCCTTGTTACCTGTTTGTGTTCCTTGGAGATGCCTACGGCGACCATAGCAGGTCAAACTCCTATAGGTCAGACGTGTGATTCTGATGGAAGGGGGGCTTCAACAAAGACAGTGCCACCTGCCACGGGGACCTCGGAGAACACTGATGGGGGTCAAATCGGAGGGGGAAAGCCAGTGATCACTACGATCACGTTATCTGTCACGAAGGTCTGATGGAGATTCAAGGGTTTAAGTATATTACTTGAACCACGTGGTCAACCTGGCTTGTTCATAAATTGGCTTTGGCATATAAGGCAGAAGATAACATAGTACAATGGGCGCCCTTGGTGTGGAATTCGAGACGTTGGTGTGCTTGGTAATACAGATGGAACCCTTCTGAACCAAGACACATGTTGGAATTCTTTGGTCTTTTTTGTTCTAGCTAAGTAAGACGCCCAACGTGACCCGTACGATATTGCTTGCCTGCGCATAAAGAGGCAGCCAATTTCTCCGTGATCACAATATGATGGCTTGTACAAGCATAGGAAGGATCGCGAGAAAAAACATAAAACCCATGTCGTGCCGCGCCGATCCGCTGGCCACGACCCTAGATGGCCTAGGAGGCATTGGCGAGTAAAACGTCCACGATGGTTTTGCGGACGCTGTCGAATTGTTCGATAGGCTTGTGTCTATGTCGAGGTATGGTGTTCCAGTCACTAGGCTAGCAGTCTCCCGAGTCGTGCTCCACGAAGACGGGCTTGAAGACTCCGCCTCTTTACTTGAAACTGGGGCAAGCCCGACCACGGGAAACATTGCTGGCGCACTTCCGGTTGTTTCTGGCGCAGTGGTACAGACGTTCAAGCAACTGACGACTGTAATTGTATGCGTCGCAATGCTGCAAGGGCCTGTATCGGCGGTGATGATCTTGGCACCTCCCCAGACTTCCATTCTAAAGATGTCACGACGTTACTTCTTGAGTTGTGAAATAGTATAGGAATGTTCGCCTAGACCTCTTCTTATACTTCTCATTCTTGCGTCTTTTAATACAGCAACAAGTCGGGAGCACGAAGCTGCTGTAAGGTAGCAAGTAGCTGCGGTTTAAGGGCCTTCATCACGTGCTAATACTGCTACGGTAATTTTCGTACAAATTTACTGGTTATTCCTAACCACACACTGTTCCTACTGGCCATGTTTTCCAACAGATTGATACTTCATCCGTCGAGATGATTTCTAAAATTATAGTACCGCTTCACGTTGCGCTGGCGGCAGTGGTTCTGTTCCTCACGGTTAGGGTGTTACGTAACGAAGATAGCGAGAAACAGGGTATTGTGCGGATCTTGGTTCGTATTAAGCTCATCAGAGCAGCGAATGTTGCTGACTTCACGGCAGATCCACGACCAAGCGAAGCGATTTGTCCCTATACCCGATGTGGTCGGTTCCATCGCCACTGCAGCGATGTCTGCAGCCTCGAGCCTCGCTACTTCTGCCGTCGCGGCGGGCGAGTCTCTGATAGCCCAAACCCTTCCTTCGAGCATCTCGATAGGGACAAAGTTTGCTTGCATAGCATCAGACTGCTCACCTATTCCTGGCTCTGGGTTCCATCTCGGCGAGAGTCTCGCCGCATTCTTCCCCTCTGCCGGTCAAATCGAGGAGCTGGAAAGGATTATGGACGAAAGCCCAAACTTCGAGACCATACTGGCAGTTGGGCTAGGGCTCGTGCTAACGTCAACTACATTGCTTCTTGCGAGTCTCAAGTTCAAATTGCTCAGCTTCTTGTCGCTAGGGTTAAACGCGGTCGCTACAATTTTGTTTGTGGCTCTCACTGTATTTACTGTCTTGATATGCAATGTATCTCAGGCAGTAGGGGATCTGCTTGGAACTCGGACAGAACGCGGAGGTGTGTTAGAGGCATCCATTGGGAATCTCGTCGCCGGTGTAATCATGTGCGTGTTGGCTCTGGCATACAGCATCATCTAGGGCAGGGCCTCGTATATTGTAGTCACGTTTCATAGCTTTACACGCCGCCTCTTCCGTAATCGTCTTTACCCAGACGATGACGTTATGTTCATGGAAAACATCATCTACTTATTTGTAACCTAAGAAACCTCACGACCGAAAAGCACTAGGAAATCGGGTGCTTATACTTTTGGCTTTCCCCTTCCCTTCTTCTTCCCCTTTTGTTTCTTCTTCTCAATACCCTTGGAAAGACAAGCACTGCAAGCGCAGTTCGGGCAAAAGTCTTTCGATTGTTGAGCAGGCTTGGCCCGGCGTTGGTTTCCCTGACTACTACTATTGGCTGGTACGACCTCGGTCTCAGTCTGGGCCTCACTGAGATATTTGATCAGCGAGTGACTCAAGCAGCACGGGATGTATATATACCTGCTACTCGTGGAATCAACTGAGAGGAAGAGTGGGGTCTCGAAGCCGAACGGGTCACTGAGCAGCCTGTTGACCCCCAGGTCATACTGCGATGAGAAATAAGGCTCGAAGGGACTGTTCATGGTCGACTCGTCTCCGTCGTTCCACGGGAACCCTGCCGAAGGCAGCGTTGTGGGCATTGTGGGGTCCCAAGTCAACCTATGCCGTATCAGTTGGATGTCAGAACAAGGGTAACTCAGTTCAACGTACGTCGCTGGATCTACTGGCGCCAAAGGTTCGTTGAAATTAAAGCAGCTACAAGGCATCTGGGGAAATGTTTCATCGTCGCCCCGAGGCTCAGGGATGTAGAAGTGATCAGCCGGATGGTCGATATCAAAGAGAGAAGATAGGGTAGAGCCGGCGCTCGGAGTTAGTTCGTCCGGAAGCGAGGGAGATTCGTTCTCCATCTTTTAGGTTGGTGCAACTTGACTAAGACTAGACAGAGAGTATGTAGATAGACCGATCGAATAAGCTCGTGATTATGATGTATGATTGGTTGACTACAATGTGAACGTGAACAAGAACAAGTTCTCTGACCATAAGTATTATGTACGTAAGTAGGGCAATCATTTCCGGGCGCGGATCATCTCGACCTGTGGCTGGACGGCAGCTACTGCTTCTGGACGTTTATAGCCCCTAAAACGGCTGTAGACGGACTGAACTGCATCATGAAAAAATAGGATGAAAAAATAGAGTGCCACGTGGGTAATGTTGGAAGCAGTGGCCCCCTATATCCCGCTCCTGCTGCAGCAACACCGCTTTATTGGCGGTGGTTGTCAGTCTTCTACTATAACTACAAGATGCAGGTCTTAGACTCTGCTTCTGTTAAACCTCCTATCATCTAAACTTTAGAGGTGGTAGAGCCAACTGCGGAAATTGCGAACCATCTTAGGGAGGTTGCTTGCCGTAACACGAAAGCCCGCGGATATTCTGGATGGGGTCCAGATTTTTGTCAGCAGGAAGACGTTCGATGAGGCAATGGCTTCCATGGATATCTCGCTGGAGCAATTATGCCTGGCAAGCTGGTCGTTAGAGCGGGCGGACGAGAGTCTCGAGGCTTTCGTCGGCTGTAACATCACTAGGATACGAAAAAGGCTGCTATCATGAGGCTGGTGTTACGGCCCAATTAGCCGGGGTGCTGGCTAGCGTAATTACATAATTTATAACAGGGAATAATAATGTAGGCGCATCATAACCGAAGCTTTTGCTTTGTGGTACAGTTGGTTGCCCTGACCTGCTTGTAACAGCCACAGCGGCCAGACGCCGTGCTCCAAAGCATCGGTTGATGCATTCAGACACCCAACCGACATGATGGAGGATCTGAAACCGCACCGATCAGTCTGCGTGAAATCCTTGCCAAAGGAAAAAGCGGTGGGCTAGATACCGATAATTCGCTGGAAAGGATTAAGCCAGAAGCTAAACTCTTTGCCTGAGAAGAAACGCCGCCACACTCCGAACTGACTCGTCATTGGTAGAACGAGGCCACTACACCTGTATTGAGAGCGGCATCGAGTCTTCGTACTATAATACAAGGATATCACAACGAAGGAAGGAGCATTTTCTGGAAATAGAGTCATGTTACATTTGAAAGGGCAACACAAGCACTGACGTGGCTCTATCGCCGCTTATTTGTTGTATAAAGTCGTTCATTTTTCCAATAGCCGGAAGCATAGTGTTCAGTCATTACCGCCTCGGCTGGTGGACGAAGACCTCGTCACATGTTGCGGTTCACTAAGCCAGTCCTGGATCATAGTCATTGCTATGGCCCATTATAAGTCTCCTGGGTGAGCAACAGCCTCAATTCCAGCGTTACTAATGCCTAGCCTGTGCTGTTCACAACGCGCCGGTTCGAATGCTGACTTGGAGGCCTGGCCCATATGCATGTATCCGTAAGGTTGAGCGGAAAGGCACCTCGAGGTTTCCCGGGACTGGCTGATGTTATCGCAGGACCCATGAGCAGTACCGGTTGAGATGCCCGCCAGGAATTTTCAAGTGTCTGTCGAAGGAGACTTTGACCTCTCTCATGGTGTACGGCGATGGGTGTCATCTTGGTAGCCGGCGGCGGTTTTTCAAGGCCCGAGATGGAATCCTGAAGGATTCTTACTTCTTCCGTAGGGCCCGGGCACAGAATGTAGCATGCGGATCCATTTAAAAAAAATGGAAAAGCCGTTTCCAGCATGGAGAGCGAGAAAGCATGTATTGGCGCTACGAAGGTACGACAGTTGCCAGGTTGATGCGAGGCTGTTGGGATGGGGAAGACAGAAGACTGGAAAAGAGAATACAGTACATTACTGCAAGTCACAATACTGTAGAAATCGAAATCGGTTTTGATGTTCCGAGGACTCCACGCATTGACAGGATACATTCTTGATGGTCTTGCTTTAGACCTACAACAGGATTTAACACCGTCGTCGTAGTCACGATTTAAGGTAGGCGCACCTCGAATCCGACTGGGCAGTAACAGGCTCTCTTTCCTTTCCAGCCCCTCCGGTCTATCTTCGTTGTGCCTTCTTTAAAGATAACAGGCTTCCCTTCCAAAGGAACCAAACATGTGTTTGTATTTCTACAGTATTTCCAGTGTCAAGATATCCCAGCAAATAAGAACCGGCGATCGCCGCTCATCCCGTGTAGCCCCGCCGCCCTATTCGCCTGCAACAGTTGGCTCCAGTCAAAAGATGCCGCCATACAAGAAAGCTCCGTCTTTACCAGACTTTGACGCCAGGTGCTGTCGTTCTCCTCACTGGGATATGGATTGGCATGTCTGCTTATCCAAGTAAGAACATTACCTGCGGGCCTGAGCCATAGTGCAAACCATATGGAGATGAATAAGCTAATAATAAAAGATAATAGAAAGTAGATTCCCCTAATATTAACTGCTGGTTTGATTTTATTACGCATGCTTGATGAGACCTGTGTCACTAGTAATGATATCATTTGGCCTGACACTTGAGGTACTGTACTAGTATTGATATACGTATATATCACGAGTTGCAGCACACAGCAGGGATGATGAGAAAAGGGATAAAAGACACTTGATTTTGCAAAGGTTTAAATTTGGGACAGTGCTTCTATGCAAGTGATGTGAGTAATAAATACTCTGCCACGTGATATGGGACATGACGAGGCTGGTTCCAAGTGCCAGTTAGTTGAAGCTATCGTAACATTGTCTATCTGTGGATTATTGGTGAGGGCTCCTACGAATTCATCCGTGAACATCAAATTAGGGCATGACGAAGGCTAGAAAAAGAAGACCTGCTAGCAAGGACACAAGTGTGTAGCACTTGTTGATAACTGATGGTGAATAACTACTCTGAGAATGATGCGCTCAACATGGCAACGTAAACTGCTTTGCTCGGGATCTTCTATGTGCTCAACCCAGATCATCTATTTGTCGTCAGGCGCAGCTGCATCTTGTCTCATTGTGGCCCACTGAGAAACGTTACCCCAGCCGCATGCGCAAAAACTAATGTATCGACGTAACCGCCATAAAAGAACACCGTGAACCCTACACAATCACCCAGACATGCTCCGGCACGCCTTTAAGCAAGGAAACAGCCCTGTGAACCTTGCTTCCGATGTTCGGTGGACACAACACTATATAGGCAACACAGGCGTGAAGTCTCATGTAGATGCTCAGACAGCTGAAATCAACTGAGTTCCTCAACTTTCCTCTTCTTCGTCTTTACCGGGTGAATAACGCGTCTGCCCCGCGAGCATTCAATTTGTCCTTGCAATTTTCCTAGGCCATATAAATATTGGGCCTCCCGTCGGGCGCAGATGAGATAGTCTTTGTGATGGTCCAACGCCATTTCCGCCATCTCCCGGCATAGCGCCTGCTCGTCTAGCATCTCCTCGCGATGATACAGCTGCTCTTTGACTTGTTCTAACTCTGTCCGTGTCTGAGCTAACTCGTTCTCGATCAGCAAGCAGTAGCTTCGGAGGTCTGGGCTTTCTTGGGCTGACACCTTGTCGCAATAACGTAGGGGAATAGCGGGTGAGCTTCCCGCGGATTGTCTGATTGAACTGCAAGCTATTTTACATAAGTACTGAGAGAGTAGCCGCTACTAGAGTTATCATGTAAAGGCTAGAAATGGCTTCCTTACAGTAACCGCCAGTTCTCGATTTTGTTCTGGCATACTTTCTAGAGTGTTAGTTCTAGTTCTGGCTCTGTGAGGAGGAGCATCTACCAACCTATGGTAACGACGACTCTACACTACTATGTATTACAAGAGATGTCAATTTGAAGATTCGGCGTGGCCCGTTACGCCTTTTACTGTAGGATTCAGGTGGATAAAGACTTTGTCTATTTTTATAAGACAATAACAACCTGAAATAGCTCTTGATATCACGGCGTGAGTGTTAAGGCGATTCTTCATTTACTCTGTAGCAGCCGTACATCAAGCCAAAACGTGATGCATAGTTATTTCTACGTACTAATAAAGCACTCCTTAGTCAGAGCAGGGTCTAGTTATAGAGTTGTGCTCATAAATGTCTTTCAAGAAACCAGTGATCATTATTCAACTAAAAGACGACGTTTTATGAAGCTACTTTTGACGCAAAACAGACCACGTAGAATGTCATCTTGTTACAGTCAAACTTTTACACGGCTCCGAACAGTTGTCGCCAGCAAAGATATGATGTCAAGTCATTTTCGGCGTTTGTCTAGGCCCTAGTCTAACTCTCCAAAGACCCACAACAGGACACGCCTGCCAAGTTCTCCAGGATGCTTCCCATGGAAAACGACCATTCAGAACTCAGGAAGATGCGCTTACACCGCAAATCTGGCTCCATTATCAGCCGCACTACCTCAAGGAGCCGCTAGAGCTTCAAAATGACTGAGGCTTAGTACATAGTATGGCGAACTCTTTTGTAGGCTAATATCATCAGTCCCTGTAGCTGATATTGCGCTCCGGGTAAGTACATAACTTAGATTGCAGGCCGTCAACCCGTTGAAAGTTGACGTTGATGACATCTGACCAGACTCTTTCGTACTTCAATCGTTGGCAAAGTCACGACAACTCTCAGGTCCAACAGTTTCGCCATCTATCTCGTTGGATCTCTAGATCAGCATCCCGTATCACCAATGCCCCTAGCTACGGTCATAAAGATCTATTGCATTAAATGTACAAGGTCTGTGGAGATGACGTCAACAGATGACGCGACATCCTATGGAATGTTTCGAATAGGCTATAACTTGTATTATTGCTCTACCTGCGCCAAGACCACTGGGTTCATCGCCGAGGTTATCAAGAAAAACTGAGTCTATCGCTTCTGCCGCTTCCGTCGTGCGTCAACCTCACCTTCGCCTGACCTCCTTCTCTTGCGGTGGTCGGCACTGCCGAAGCACTCATCAAGCTTCTGCTCACGCACAAGCCGTCGCAGGCTAAAGGGCGAAGCGCTGATGTTGCAACCTTCATCGGGGCTCTCCCAAAGAGTGATAGCGATCGGCTCTTCTCGACTAGGCACTCGAAACCTGACCTCTTTGCAGAAGTGGCCGTCATCGCCCAACGGCGACCGGTCATAGAAGCCATCTGCCAGGGTGCGGTCACCAATGCGGAATGAAGCGCAAGCCGCATCAAGCTGCGACATGAACTCGACGAACGCGTCGGAGTTCGCTCCCAGCCGGCACCGTATGTGGCCGAGACATTCATACTCACCGTTGACGAAGCGGAACGGCTGTATTGGGCTCAACTCGAACACGAACAGCTCCGCCCTTATGCAGAGGACCAACCGCGCCAGCTCGGGCAAGCCCTCGAAGGTGCCTTTGGTATTCTCACTGCCGTCTTCTACATCGGAAAGCTCGGACAGATCGTCCAACGATGGCTCTGCGCCCGGAAAACTGACGTCAAAACGGAAGAACTCACCCGTGTGGCCTACATTTTTGTGGGCGATCACTTGCTGCCATGTCCTTTTTGTGCTTCCAAGGTTCCACAGAGCTCGGACGAGCCGCAGCGGAAAGGAGTCCCTCCACGGCCACCGAGACTCTGACGTTTGCGGCTCGCTGCCTTGGGTGGATGTGGATCCTGTCCCGAGTGAGACGAAGATGCTTGGGTCCGGAGTAGTCGGGTACAAGAAAGCATTTCACGCAAGGCTATAGATGATGGGTTATTGGCGACTAGACCGCCGTCTTGGAACGTTCCGAGTTCTTTGATGTGCCAAGGCGTGAAGTAACTATGCAGCAGTTCAATACGTGGATGCTTACCCCTTTCTTTCGTTCTGGTCGCTTAGTGCTTACTATGGTGCTGCTGTTGCGCTTCGGATACTGTGGGGTCTTAATATACCAGCGAGAAAGTGAGAAGTTTGGAGGCTTACATCTCCCACAATGGAATCTTTCTAGTTCCACTTTCTGGTGTAAGAACGTGATAATCTGCCCGCGTTCGTTAGAGTGATGCACAGACTGGGAGGGAGGCGATCAGAACCTCGATCTTCATCTCGTTGCCCCACTCCGTTGTAGCTGGTGAAGACGCAGGCGTTTGCGTCTTGGACGGTTGCGACCGTCATGCCTACCATCGTGCCCGTGGTGTTGGCGGGAGAATAGTCTACGATGCTCTTCTCCGCCCCGAAGACCCGGCGTAGGGCCTCCTCCATGGGCCGCGACGGGTACCGGCTATCAAACGCAAGCAGAGCTACGAGACGGACTAAAGCGGGGACTAGAGGCAGACGCATCAAAACTCGTAGAAGCGGACGCACAAGTGGAATGGCAGGTACGCGGCGGGGCGTGAACGCGTGGCTTGCCAACGACTCAAAGCTGGCGATGCACTCGTCGACGGTCCAGCCGTTGAGACACAGCGCGCCCGCCGTGATCGCCCCTGTTCAGCACCGCTGTAGTAAGCTGAACTCGCGCCGCATACATTGTCCGCAAGCTTACCGGAACTCGTGCCGTATATTACGTCGAAGTTCTGCTGCACCGCATAGT
Organism: Colletotrichum eleusines; assembly: GCA_016807845.1. Taxonomy (NCBI): domain Eukaryota; kingdom Fungi; phylum Ascomycota; class Sordariomycetes; order Glomerellales; family Glomerellaceae; genus Colletotrichum; species Colletotrichum eleusines. Next base: position 53,184 of record JADEZO010000001.1, on the reverse strand, counting down.
GGGGCAGGTTGATGCTGTCCTGCAACTGTTTTAACAACATCAACGGGTACTTCCCTCTTGTGCCACCGCCGTCGAAGCAAACGACCCGAGCCGTGGCCGTGTCTGGCTTCATCCTGACGGTCATATTCAGCTCTCGCCCGCACAGGAGGCACCCATCGATGTGGGCAAGCCATGGATCGTCCTGGCTGCGGACGCCAAACACAGCCACACAGTTCATGCACCAGCCGTGGCCGCAGACGGGGAAGAACTGTGGTCGGCGTCGCAGACAATGATAGCATGTGTTTTCTGACTGGAACTGGGGCCAGTCACCCCGGAACTGGCCGACGAGCTGCCGGTGAAGCGACGCCGCCGACTCGCCCAACCTCAGCGGTCTGAAACGGCGCGCCATATCCGTTTCAATCAGCTTGGAAAACTGCGAAGGCAAGAGGAGCTCGGTCGAGCACTCGTGTGCGAGAACCGCACTTCCGCACACGTTATGGCAGGCATCCCTATAAAACAAATGGAACACATCACGAGGATCAAAGTCTGCAGGACGTTAGAACAAGCATCTCGTCACCAGCTTATAAACCTGATGGATTCACGGCTTGTCCAGTCGTTTGTGCGTTGACTTACGGTGCATCCCTGGTGGATAATGATCGAGAAGAAAGCTTGAGGCAATAACCGGAACCGCAAACGCCCTCAGGAGCTCCAGAGATCGGAAGCCTCGAAGGAAGCCCGCCAGGTGTGTTTCCAGATCCGACGCCACCGGGTTGTCGATTCGAGATACGGCAAGAAAGTTAAGGGGCGACGCCACTACGTCTGCCTGCTTCTCAACTGCATAGCGCAGAAAAGAAGCAAGATGGTTAGCGGAAAAAAGGCTGCCAGCAAGCCGGCGCTCGATCCGTTTTGTTTCGGCCATGTACGAAAGTTCATTGCGAAGTATGTCCCACCGCACTGACGGAGGGCCTCGACGCAGCGTCTTCGGCGAGATATGATGTAGACTGACAACACGGATGCCCTGGAAGATCTCCGTGACGCTGGCGCTCGTCTTCGCACGAAGAATATCTAGAAACGTCTGCCGGACGACGGTTTCCTCGCCGTCATCGACCACGATCACGAGCCAGGGGCACACAGTCGAGTTCGACAACCTGGCTAGACCCAGCCACGCCACCAAGCGGCGGGCGACGTTGTCTATACCCCCCACATCATCGGCAAAAAAGCAAACGACGTCTGCAAAAGGGAGGAGCATGCGGCTATAGGTACGATCGGCTACATACTCCACCTTGGGCGAGGCGCCGTTCTCCTGTGGCTGGGGAAGCGGCCGGGACGTGATTTCATGACAGAGTGGGGGCTTTCTGGGCCGGCCCAGCCGGTTATGTGATGGGATGTCGCTGTCGGCGATCAAGAGGGGCCTCTCCCCCGTCTCGGAAGCTTGGGAAAAAGAAAGGTGTATCTCGCCATGACCTCTACTGGTGTTGGGCGTGGTGATTTCCACGCCCAGCTGCTGCATAGCGAGCCGTTTCGTCACGTTACCTAATAAGGCGATCACGCTGGGGAACTGACTCTCTGGGCGCGGCAGGCTGTCCAGCAGCCTCTGGGCGCGATCGGAGACCTCAAGTATGTGTCCCCGCTCTTTCGTCGACAGACGCAGCCAGCCAGTGTGTTTACAAAGGTCCATTTTGTTGATGTTGCGTAGAAGTGTCATGACTTTCCAGCAAAAATGGCACTTTTATAGCATTCACAGGCTCCTCGGCCATTAACGGCTTCTGTCAGCCCCTAGATTGTAAGGCGTAGATGACAAGAGTACTGGCAAGAAAGGCTGGGCTTGCCTACGTCAGAGAATCAACATATGACTTCCTGGACAGCAAGCCGTTTTCTGCTTATACAACCTCACGCCTTAGCGAAGTTGCCGGGGCAGAGTTAACGCAATGGCTAGTACATACAGATCAAGCTCTTATATCTGCCTTCCCGTCATCCCGTTGGGTTAGACTCTAGCTTCCTGGAATACCGCGAACCCGAGACCCATCTCCGTCTTTGCCGGCCTTTGCTACCCCTTCCAATCTTGTCATGTTTCCGAAAGGTCATCGGCAACCTTTTGCGAAGCGGCACTCGGTCATCTTTAGGTATCTCCAAATTCTCCCAACGTATACTGAGAACATAAGGTTCTTGAGGAGGCCATTCGATTTGCACTGCTGCCGCTGGCCAGACTCAGAGAGAACGGAAGGACGGGTGGCCTGAAAGTAAAGACTTTAAAGCTAGTTGGGAATCAGATGCCGTTCCATGTCAAACGTAAATGAGGCAATGACATGAAGCAAATGGGCACCGTCAGTCTTAGCGATGTGCTGCGATGATCCTTATTGGGTGATGCTATGACTGCTTACATTACCCCGCGATTTGTGGCTGTGCACGCTTGCGCCACTATGCTCCTCTCTTCTTGCGCTGCTGCATACTATTTGTGCCGTTTTCATTGCGCATCCTTTTCCTGACCTATCGAATTCTCTACCCTTTGCCAATACTCCTCTCGATCATGTAAGCGACACACACTGACTGTGTCTATACGGCCAGGCAAGGAGTAATTTCGTCATCTCTCTTAGTCAGCGGCTTCAACCCGCAACCGCCGACGCCACAGGCGAACACCACCTTGCCTGCATCCCTCGGTATCGGGCCTTGTCTCTTGCAGCCCCAGCCTGGAATTGACGATAGAACTGCAAAGCGAGAGCCTGGAAGAAGTGGGCTTGCTGCTGCATCGGAGCGCTGACCCCGGATCTGACTGCCGTTGGGCTAGCCACCAACCCCGTGCTTCCTTGAACTGCTCTGTTGGGTTGCGCCCTTTGTTTCCAGCCACCCTCAGAAACACCCCTAGACCATCCCAGCACGCCACCTCCGTCGGACGAGCCGCTCTCTGCCGCGATCTCGGCCGCCGTGCGATCCTGCTTCGCGCACCAAAGGTGTTCCGATACCTGTTTGAACAACCGACGTTGGCCCGTGTTTCCTGTTTGCATGTTTCCGAGCGTCAGATGCCCCGCATCTTCGCTTGGCCCTCCTGTCTCTAGAGCTCCCCCCACATCCCCCACATCCACCACCAGCCAATCCGACATTGCCGGCTCATTTTCTATCCACTCAGGCAGCTCAAGCCCAGACCAGTCAAATTCGCCGTCGGTGCTTGGCTGACAGCCGCTCTGTACGCCGCACGTCCCTTCCATCATGAGATCGGCTAAACTGTCCTTCTTGGCCACATTGCATGTTGCAATCGATACGATAACTTCCCCTGGGGAACCGTCGGCGTCGATATCGACGTTGTCGACATTGTTCAGGCCGTCGGCCAGGTTGTGGACAGCATCCACAAAGCTTCCTTGCAAACCTACTGTGACTGCTTTTGCTGCAGGATGGTCCGCATCGTGTTGATCTCCTCCCTCGGCTGGCTGCGGATCTGCGCCGGTGTCCCTTCCGACTCCGACATCAGTCGGCAGCTCCTGGCTCTCGCTGTTTCTCGTCTCAACGGCGATTTCGTCTAGAACCGGCGTGCTCTCTCTCCACTGATGGCGGACGGCGGACTGCGTAGGCTGGCTGCGGCGTCGACAGTCGATTTGCTCCTGGCCGTGGTATAAGTCCAATAGCTGACCTGCGTCTAAGTCACTGTCGCACCTCTTACGGAACAATACAGCTGTCTCACGAATTGGCTGACATCCGGGATGCTCTGACCCTTGGGGACGTGGATGGCTCCCTGGTACTCTCTAAGTCTCGGGTGCCAGTATACCGTGGCGGAAAACACCTCCGCCAGTTGTCCAAGTTGGACCGTTTTGCGTTTCAGGGTGCCACCACGTTTCTCGACCCTGAATCCGGTCTTGCTCTCGTCCGAGGAGGCCGCCATGGTCTCTGCTTCGGCAAGCCACAGCAGAAATCTGACTTTCAGTCCCCGCGCGGCAGAAGATCGAGTATTGGATGCTTTTATGAGTTCTTGGCCGTAGTCGTGTTTGCCAGTTCATGCCTCCAGTTACCAGTTTTCTCAGCACGGCTTCAAAGCAGTTTTCAGCTCCGCGCCCCACCGCAATGTCTTCCATCTCGACCAACAAGGCCGAAATAGCCGTTTCTCGTTGCTGTCCATCCTTGCACCGACAAGTCTGCGCTTGCAGTCAACCCCCGTTCACTACCAAACATGAATCATTACAGGCCTTGCCGGCCTCGCAAGCCCTATTTTTGTGCAATATTGATAGTCATGGCGACTTCAGGATTGCAGGCATCGGACACCACCTCCGTCTGGGCATCGGACACCTGCGTCCGTTGAACGCTTGCTTCGCTCACCCGGTGGAAAGCAATATTCACCCCGCCGGGATATCCTGGCCGGAGCTTCTTCCAGACTCCACACAAACGTGGACTGAGCCAGACACATCACATTATTTAGCCAGCATCAAGCATCAAAGTTGGTTGGTGTCTTCATTTTTTTGCTCTACTACGTAAACGGCGTAGCTGGACCCCGGAAAACCGTCAATGCCAATCGACATGTAGTCCCACCTCACCCCTTCGCTGCACATCAGAATCCACTACGTCATGTCCCTATATACCCATCACGCCGACCGAGCCCTTTTCGCGACCCCGGAAACGTCTTCTGCCCCCCGTTTTCGAGTCATTTGGTCACTTTCTGGCGCTGTGCCACACGCTGCCGTATGACCAACTGTCGCGCCGCCCATCGCAGTTTCCGCTAGTGCCATGAGCGGAGCAAGACCCTGGAACGGGTCCGGGTCTAGACTGCCCAGGGAATACCCCTCGTGAGCTTCGTGACAATGTTGAAGAAGACCCTCGTGAGGACCCTGATCGAACACCTGCCTCATCGCAATCGAGCGGGGCTCGCCGTCGGATCCCGCTAAGTCCGAGCCCAACAGCAAGTACGAGTCAAAGCTGGCCGTCGACGACGGCCGCGGTGATACGCGTAACCGCGTTGAGTCGTACTCCAGGCTTCGTATGTATACTGTTTGGCTGTTTAGGGCCTGGGTTTGCTGCTCGTTCGCGGTTTTGATGCTGTCCAGGTGGCTTTTCAGGGCATGAATCTCTTCATCTTTCGAAATGACGAGCGCCTGCCACTGCAGTAAGCAGGCCGAAAACTCCTCTACGACGGCTGCGACGAGTCTCGCCATGAGGCCGCTGTGTCCCTGACTGGTTGTATACTGCGGCATAGCCATGTTGAAGCTAGGATGGGTGATTTCGAACCAACAGCCGTCAACGTTGGGCAGCGGACATCGCTACCTTTTCAGTCTCAACAGGCAATGTCGGTTCCGGACTGTTGGTAAGGCAGCTGATTGGCAGGTTGTTGATGTTGTCTCGTTTTGCGCTGTTGAGATGGCGTTGAATTGTGCTCCTGCTCCGCGGCCATAAAAGCTGCCAGGCCCGAAGCGACAATTCTTGACGGGAGTGTTTGACAGCATAGAAATCAGCAGAGCTTTCCCCTTCGTTAGTCTTCAAACGTCGCAAACCTTCTACACCTATCTTCAGACATGTATCGACCTCAGCCAAACGGCCCAAGCCCGCAGCACAACCCCGGGCTGCCCCGGAAGCGGAGACAGACCCAGCACACGTCCCAAAGCCCGGCGGGGCAACAGTACAATAGTTGCCAACAACCAGCTCAGTGGCGACAGAGCGAGCAATGGAACACTCCGGCCTTCCCTACCACGGAGGCCATGGAAGACCCGAATGGCTTCGTGGATATCTCATACGAGTACCAGGCTGCGGAGGATCCGACAACGTGAGAAGGGAACGGTCTCTTGTTCGCCAGCCACTGACGTCCTACAGATACTCCCAGGTTCAGGATCCCACATCGCCAATTAGGTAAGTTAAAGCCTACATCATGGCGACCATCTATAAAAAGGCTATTCATCTAACGTGTAACCCCCCCACCCCACTTGCGCAAAACCCCCACCTCCGCAAATGCCGAAAATGCCGCATCCAGGCCCTTCTTTCTAGAATACCCCCTTTTTCAAACCATCACAACAATTGCTGTATATCGCCAAACAACGCCATTCTTTCAGAATATCTTCTTCAACCCATCATGAAGCAATATACCGAGTTTGAGCTCTAACGGGCCCTTCAGGATATCACAGCTGGGATGAGCATCCGGACTACTTCTTAGAAATAGGGTATTCTGTACTATACCCTTTATTATCGGCTAAAGGGCGACAGGCAGAGCAGAAATACTGCCTTCCAGTATATGCAGCCTTTAACCTAGTCCCAGGAGGATATTCTGGCTACTTACATATATACCTAAGAGGCCCTTGGCATGTCCCTTACCTATCAACAAGTAAAGGGACTAGCAGAGCGTATGATGGGCGATAGGTATCGACCTCTTAAAAGGAAGTAGATACAGCGATTCCGGCGGCGAAATCTATCCATTATAACCAAGAGGAATAAAGTAATTAATACTAGGCAATAGAAAGCCTATTCTATAGAGGTTATCTAAGAATTCTTCTATTATATAGATAGTATCCCTATCATCTAGAACATCTATCTATCCAACCGATGGAATATAGATAAGACTGGTATCCTTAAGGGCAAAGGCAGTAATAGGCTAGTGTTAGGCTCTACAACAGTTATATATACCTAGAAAAAGCAGCCTGGATTAAAGGTAACGTAGTTGATAAGCGAGTGAAACAGACAAGCGAGTGAAACACAAAACCGCGACCACAACACACCAACATAATCTTCTATATTTCTCCCGCAAGAAACAATGCCACATACTACGAACGAAACCGGTCTACAGCTTGCTCTTTAAGCTATAAAAAAAGACCCAACTCTTAGTGCGCGGGCCGCAGCAAAGATCTACTCCGTTAGTCACGTCACGTTGATGCGTCGTATCAAGGGCACCCTATCACGGCGCGATACTGTGCCTAACTTGCGAAAGCTAACGCTACTAGAAGAAGAGAAGCTAGTAGAGTATATTCTCGACCTAGATTCCCGATCGTTTCCTCCCCAGATTAGTGGTGTGGAAGATATGGCCAATCGACTGCTGGCCGACCGTAACGCACCCCCGGTCGGGAAGCGTTAGGCTTCAAACTTTGTTAAGCGATAACCACAGCTCTAAACGCGCTATTTTCACAAGTATGACTACAAGAGGGCCCAATATGAAGACCTAGACGTAATAAACGTATGGTTTTGTCTTATAGCGAACACAGTTGTGAAATATGGTATTGTGGACTTAGATATCTATAACTTCAACGAGACTGGGTTTATGATGGGCCAGATTGCATCCGGAATGGTTGTTACAAGCTCTGAAAGGCGTTTAAACATAAAAATGATGCAGCCTGGTAATCGTGAATAGGTTACAGTTATTCAATCCATCAGTTCGTTGGGCTACAGTGTTCCGCCATATATCATCGTTGTGGGCCAATATTACCTCTCTACCTGGTATATGGAAACCGGTCTCCTATATAACTGGGTTATTGTAACGTCTAAAAACGGATAGACAACAAACGAAAGAGGCTTAGATTGGCTCCAGCACTTTGACCGGCATATAAAACCGCGTGCACAAGGCAGTCACCGCCTCCTTGTTATCGATGGGCACAAAAGTCACCACTCCACAGACTTTGAGATATATTGTAAGGAAAATAATATCGTTACACTCTATATGCCAGCTCATTCGTCTCATCTGCTTTAGCCCTTAGATGTTGGGTGTTTTGGGCCTCTGAAATTAGCGTATGGTCGATAAATTGAGGATAAGATGCGCCGGGGTAATACCTATATTATGAAAGAAGACTTCTTCCCTGCGTTTTGCGAGGCTTTCACACAAGCCCTAACGGTCAAAAACATCCAGGGAGGTTTCAGAGGGGCTGGCCTTATTCCTTTAAGTGCCGAAAGCGTGCTTTTAAAACTTGACGTCAAGTTACACACTCCAACGCCGCCAGGGTCCCTCCTAACAACACCACCACCTTGGACTTCCTAAACACCAAACAACCCAACAGAGGCATCTTCTCAATTAGAACTTATCAAGAATCAAATCTCCCGCCATCAGAATAGCTTACCCACTTCAATTATTGAAGCTGTAGAGCAGTTATTAAAGGGGGCATGCGGATTCATGCACCAGATTGCCTTATTAAGATCTGAGAATAGGATCCTTTAAGAGGAGAATAATCTACTTAGTCGGCGCCAGAGGGCTAAGAAAACGCGTCTTAGACAAGGAGGGAGTCTTACTGTAGCGGATGCAGAGGACATTTAATCACAGAGAGAGGCTACAGCTTAGATCGAGGAGGAAACACGCCAGAGTAGTGGTCGCCGACAGAGGACTGAGACAGGCCAACGGCGGTGTGGCGTCTGCGGGAACACGGGTCATAATGCGCGAACGTGTCCAGCGAATGGAGAAATGTCAGAGGAAGAGGATTTAGAGTAGTTTCAATTAATCCAATGGTTTTGGTGCTGCTTTTGGGTCCCATTCGTGAAGTGGTCGCGGTTTTGTGTTTCACTCGCTTGTCTGTTTCACTCGCTTATCAACTACGTTATAGATATCACTAATAAAATATATATCTGCTAATAGGCGGTCCCTATGCCTACTGGTTATATATAAAGGTAAGTCAGTCTAGACCTAATGGTTCCTATCTAACCTATCTAGTCTATCTAGATATAAAGGCTAGCACTTTACAGCAACCGATAATAGCTAGACGACCGACTAGACTGCCCTAGAATAGCTAAAAAAGGTCTTTATCCTAAGGACTATACCTAACCAGCCAGATATAACTAGACTACTAGTATTTAATAGGCATTACAGCTATATAACTGTTAATTTTATATAGAAATACTGGCAGAATAACATATATCTATTATATCTACCGTTATACTTTTCTACTGTCCTTTAGCCTCTAGATACAGCTGTCTTTAGCCTACTAAAGCAGTCCTATTGGAAGGAGGTTAGATATCTAGATGACTGGGTGACTGATTCTACTGCTGCTGGCAAAAGGGCATTTCTAGACTGTTATTTCACTGCCCAGAAAGCAGTAATAATAGTCTAGAATATTAAGGCTGGCTGGAAGTCAGCTGGGTTATGGCTAGTCTCTTTAAGGTACCCTCTATCTAACCCCATGATATCTAAGGCATTAACCAACCAGCCAACCAGCTAACAGAGGGACCAGCCCAGCAGCCAGCAGTAGGATAAAGCCGTATCTATCGTCCTATGGTCAACCCCCTATCGGTCTGCTGATTTACGGTATTAATTACATCTATCCAGCCAGCTGGCCAAGGAAGGGCAGGATATCTATACTATTTGTCACCTATATAGAAAGGTGTAAAAGGGCTGGGATAACCAGGCGTCCAGACTGGCTTTTCTAGAGCAGTGAAATAAGGCATTGAAGGCCTAGTTAGATAACCACTATAACCGCAAGAGGAAAAAGGCCCCTCTATCGCCTAACAGTCGATTTATAACTATATGGAATATGCAGAGGGAGAAAAGTACGGATATTGAAGAAATAGATAATTCGGACGAATCCAGCGTATCGGAATTATCTAGTGAAGCAGAAAGTTGCATATGGGTGGGTGGAAAAGAGGGTGAAGGAAGTGGTAGTAGTGGTGGTGGTGGTGGTGGTGGTGATGGTTTACGGAAGTAGGGGTTTTGCGCAAGTGGGGTGGGGGGGTTACCCTATTTCTGAGCAGCAGCCTGGATGCTCTGCCCAGCCCTTACATCTAGAAGGGCCCGTTGGAGATCAAATTCGGAATATTGCTTCATAATGGGTTAAAGAAGGTATCCTGAAAGAATGGCGTTGTTTGGCGATATATAGCAATTATTGTGATAGTTTGAAAAAGGTGATGGTGTTGATGGATGCGGCATTTTCGGATGGTTCGGATGTGGGGGTGGTTCGGATGTGGGGCGGGGTTGTTATAGTATAGGATGCCCTATTAACAAGTAACCTTACTAATAGGGAGCCTATCTCCTATATCTATAGGGGGCTATTAAAGCTTATACTTAGTATACAGCTTCAGGATAGGTTAAAGAAGGTATTCTAAGAAAAATAGCGTTATTTGGCGATGTATGGTAATTGTTGTAATAGTTTGAAAAATGTGATGCTGCTGATAATAGGGGATGGATGCCGCATTTTGGGCATTTGCGGAAGTGGGGGTTTTGTGGAAGTAGGGCACTTAGCTAGTGTCGGGCTCGCCGCCCATCTCGGCCAGCCCGCAAGGTGCCACACTTATTCTAGCCCTCTATATAAGCCTGACCCGCCTATGCCGTAGGTAGTCTCTAGTTATATCTACTTGTACAGAGCAGACTTTGTAGAGTGGGAATAGACTATTTAAAAGTGTTAGTAAACAGTTGGATTAGTAGCTATAGGTATTTAAACTAAGCCTAGTAGTTTCTACCCTGAACTAAATAAAGTAATCAGTTAAAGCTAGGTTGCTATTACTAAAGTAGGAGATAACTAAAAGCATCAATCTAGTAATAATGGTTTAAGCATCTTTTCTCTTTAGCATTATTCTAATTCAGATTTTCAACTCGACATTGCTTACTAAAATAGGCATGGAAGAGCCAGATATAATGTTACATTAGGGTGTGGATAAGAGCAGCATCCTCCCATGGACTGGTCACGCACTGAATATTTGAGTTTCTATCGAATTCGCGCCTAGGCGCCTAGATACGTAGTCTCCATGTACGCATGTGAAGTCTTAAACAATACCTAGGGCTATTTGTCTTGTCTAGTTAACGGTCAATAGTTGTCTAATATTGGGGGAAAAAGTAGCTAGATCAAATCTGTACCCCCAAAAGGACTCGAACCTCCAAGCTTTTGTGCCCCAGTGACTGTTTCTTGGTGCCTGGCTGGAGAATACTTGGGTGGTGAACGGCCTAGGACAAAAATCTATTTGAACCTACTTATTCTGATCTATGTTCAGATAATAATTTAGCATTTTATCCAGGATCTCAGCGTAGAAGAAAGCGTATATTTCCGCGGGTATTTGTAATACGTCTGTTAATCTACCTCTAAAACTGCAATCAAACTGGAGAAAGTACGATTTATAACGCTAATACGGATACAATATGCTGTATTCTATGGGCTTGGGATAGCCATTAGGGAACTCGTTGCCCACGGAGCGAGTACTATCTATGTGTCACCAAACTTACAATATAGGACACTATTGATTGCTGTAATTTACAGTGTTAGGACTAAAAACTCTATCTACGTGGAGAATTCGTTAGTAAATAGAGTGTAATGACTTGCCCCTACTATGTTACATTATAGACGGAATTGCCGGAGGGTGACTATATCATAGATTCCTAGCTCTTACTAAAGGTAAACAGGCTAGAAAGACTTACCCCTACTACTTTATATATTATTTAACATAGCTATTTAACGTATAGTATAAAATATCTAAAGGAGTCCTGCTTTCCCTAGTATAGGAGATTTTATTCTACACTAGTAACTTGCCTCTTTAACCCATACACCTACACTATATCCTCAACTTGGTCTCTAAAATGAAGTCTCTTACTCTACTCTACGTCTTTTTTACTATTCCTCTTGCCTCTGCAATTCGATTTTGTCGGTATGGTACTTAGTATGTTATATCTAGAATAGCTTTACTGACATACCTATAGTTGTAACTGGACTAATGGCGCGAGTTGGCCTCAGGATACACGATCTGCATGTGAGCTGGTTGGTGGAAAAATGTGGGGCGACAATTGTGCTACTAAACACGACATCGATGACTGGACTACTAATGTAAGCTACTTAACCTATCTTGTAGGAAAGATCAAACTAATGTTTCATAGAAATGTATTTACGAGGGAACATGCTGGTTTGATTATTAATCACTGGTAATATGTCGTGACGCTGGAACAGCTTCATGTGGCTGGTACCAGTGGTAAGAGCCACAGGTGTGGATTACGAATAGATAGACCCACATAGAGAAGGGTATTTCTAGGCGACTTACGTCTCGTAACTAGTCTTATAATAGAACAACAATTTCTCTTCTTAATTATCTGACACGGTGGTTCATTACATATAATCTTCTTACTAAAAGTTTTATAAACAGCTATAACAAAACAGGTCTCTGTGTTATAACAACTGACCGCAAAAGAGGGTATACAAGTCTGGCTCTAGGAGCTGTGAGATAAAGAGTATAGATTCGATGACCTGAAGGTTTACATCGTTGCTAGTCTTAGGGATTAGTCACATAGATCGGCCTCTTCAAAAGCAAAAGCATATCACAACAATTTATGCAATGAGAGGTAGTTTAAAGAGCGGTATTCGGAGGGCTTAACGACCTGTTTGCAAGTGAAACAAATGACCAATACCTAAAACACCATAGTCTGGCGTTGGCAGCCCTGATGTCTTGCCTCTCCTATACACAGTCGCGTCCTAGCTTATATAAGGCCTTAACTCCAGTTCCTGCTAGAGGGACATTACAATGTGTCAATGATCGGATGTACCGTAGAGAATGCGGTGGGTTTATGTTCCCTTGCTGCTTGAGTAACAAATTCTCTACTACCATTCAAGGTCTGCGCTCCGGCACTGTATACTGTACCTGTTCTCCTGACCATCTGCCACAATAGAATTGGGTCTAGGGCTGGCTTCTAGTTCTTGCCTTAGACACTCCTCCACCGCTGCTATTTGTGGTCTTTCTTACCGGAGGGCTACGCGAAATCAGCATGCAATACTCGCCAAAGGCTATCGCTTCCTAAGGGCATTCGGACGCACCCAAGAACGGTCCTAGTTGCTGGGTTAAGAAACATGCCATGGCCTAATTGTTATTTTCTAGAGACGGTTCTGCCAGCCACATAGCAGATGCACAAACGGCTACAATGAATCGAATCCCCAGACGGCAAAAATCGGAAACTGGTCTTGGTCTGTTAGTGCTGCCCCTGTTTGTAAGCCTGACCAAACAATAGCCAGACCTGGAAAAGAATCAAAGTTCAAACGCATAAGCAATAGTAATCTAAAAGAAATATTAATAACCCTATAGATAATATAAGATATTTCCCCTAATTAAAGGTTAACTTATTTTAATTAGCATAATATATATATTTTTAGTTAATATAAAAAGCTATTTTATTTTAAAAAGTAACTCTCTTAATCGTCTTATATTATTATATTAGGTTATAAATTTTAAGAAAGGCTTTAGGTCTAATTAGACTATAAGGGTGGGTCTAAAAAAGAAGAAGGAAAAGTTTATTGATTTCTATACTGTCTAGGAAGCTTCCGATCTAGCCTTCTTATATCGGAATTCTTGTGATCGGAACAACTTATCTCTATATTCTTTATACCATAAATCACTACTCTAAGTAATAAAACAGGGCAGATTACCCCGCCCTATTCCAATAATATAGCTATTTATTAAGTTTTTATTAAGGTATTAATTAAACTTTTCTAATTATTTATTATTTAGTAGATAGATTAGTCTATATAATCGCTTTATTTTAGAAATATGGTTAATTAAGTGTTTAGCTTTAGTACAGACTTATAGACTTATCGTTAAACCCTTATTAAAGGTAACAGCCTTACTCTAAAGCTTTGTTAAAAAGACCTCTACTCGCTTTATTTCTTTTTATTTATTAACTTTATGAGAAAAATAAAATATATATACTTTTTTTTTATCTTTAATAATATTATAAGTAATTACTTTAGGCTTTATAATAAAGCCTACTTTATAGTACTACTTATTAATAGCTATATTAATCTAGATACCTTTTTAGCCCCTAGAGTATATAGCTATAAAAAGCTTTAGTAAGCCTTTTTTCTTTTTATTTTTAGTAAATATTTATTGAGTCTTTTATAGCTAGCTTTTACTATTAATTAAAAAGAATATAAGCCAGTATATCTTTCTTTAGCCTATTACTTTATTTATAAATAACTTAAGGATTAAAGCTTTAGCCTTTATTAGCTTTAGATCTAAGTCTTATATTTGACTTTTATTAATAAGGTCTATCTTAAAGTATATATCTATTACTAAGAAATGAAACTGCACAAAAGATGTGGCGCGCCATTGATGTTATCAATTGACACAAGATCATTACCTATATGTGGAATCTAAGTCACCTCCTCAAGGGCTATAGAGACTATTGGCCTTGCACAGTTATGTTATGATAGGCAAGAACCCTAGGTAAGCAACTCCTAGGTAAGAATCCTATTTTTTATGCGTGCGTGCGACCGGACTCGAACTCGCACACTCTCGTGCACAGAGCTAAGCTGGGCTCATAACCACTAAGAAATGAAACTGCACAAAAGATGTGGCGCGCCATTGATGTTATCAATTGACACAAGATCATTACCTATATGTGGAATCTAAGTGAATAAAATAAGCGTACTTTATAAGTCTATTAACTATTACAAGAACACTGTCATAATAGATTTTTATAAGTGGTTCTCTTAACTTTAGTAGTTTAATAATAAAGTCTAAGGAGATCAAGTGCCATGCTTCTAGTGGCATTAATAGTAGTTAAATTTGTCTGTATAGCTTGTGAGGACTGTTTTTGCTCTTCTTGCACATTTCACAGTCCTTAATTACTAAAGCCACTTCTTCTTATATGACTTTTTTATCAGAATATTGTCTAATTTGTTTAAAGGTTTTCATAATTCCTTAGTGTCCATATGCCCTTGCGCTGTATATCTCACAGATCTGGTCTACTGTTATTCTGCCAGTCATACTGGCATTAACACACTTGCTAATCATAATGAGTTTTTATGCTGGCATAATATTTCCATCGTTATCATGCTTAAGAATCACTTATGTTTCTTCTGGTACCAGGACCCCATAGTCCAGTCTTCTGCTGAAAGCATCCGCTCTTCCCTTTTCAGTACCTTTCCTATAGATAATCTTGAAGTTATATTCCAAAAGGAATTCTAACCATCAGATTTATCTCTTGTTAAGAACCTTTAAGGTTATGAAATAGGAGAGGTTCTTATAGTCTATATATACTAAGACTTGGTGCTTAGTTCCTGATAGGTACAGTCTCCATTCTTGGAATACTTTAATAATAGCCATAAGTTCTTTATCATGGATCTAATAGTTCAATTCAGGTCCATAGAAGGCTTTAGAGTAGAATACGTATAGATAAAGTCTTCCTTCCTCATCTTATTGTCCTAGTTATCTGCCTATGGCAAAGTCTGAGGTATCAGTCTCAACTTTAAAGGGTTTATCTAGGTTAGGTATTTAAATGACTGGTTCTAAAGTTACAAGCTTCTTAATCTTATCAAAGGATTTATTATATTCTTCTGTCCACATGAATTCAGTGTTCTTATATATAAGTTTTTAGAGTCCTCTAACATAGCTTACATAGTTCTTGAGGAATCTTCAATAAAAATTTATAAATCCTAAAAAGGATTACATATCCTTAATGTTCTATAGTATAGGCCAGTCCTTGACTGCTTGAATCTTCTTTTCTTGTATTCTGATTTCGCCTGGTGTAATAGTGAATCCAAGGTAGTCAACTTTCTATGTATGGAATTTGCTTTTTTCTGGTTTGACTAGTAGTTTTGCTTCTTAAAGTTTTTATAGTACCTAATATACATGTTTTTTATAATCTTCAAGCGTTTTCAAAAAGATAAGGATATCGTCAAGATAGCAGACAACAAAGATATCAAGATTTTCTCAAAGAATATAGTTAATTATTGTCTGGAATATTACAGGTGTGTTGGTAAGTCTAAAAGGCATAACAAGCGTCTCATACAAGCCTTATCATGTTCAGAATACTGTTTTCCATTTATCTCCTTCCTTAATACGGATTAGGTTATAGGCTCCTTTCTGATTAAGGGCTATAAACTATTTAGCTCTATATAGAAGGTCTTATAGCTTTGAGATAAGTAGTAGTAGGTATATGTTTTTCTTAGTGATATCGTTGAGTCGTTAATAGTCAACGTATAGTTATAATTTCCTATTCTTCTTAGGTATAAACAGGATTAGGTATCCTGCTGGTAAGTCTAATAGTCTAATATATCCTCTCTTAAGATTTTCATCTAGCTATTTGTCAAGTGCTTTTCATTCTATCTCATTCAAGTTATAGATCGGTTCTAACCTAAGGTGCATTCCAGGTAGCAGTTTAATTTCATGGTCGTATAGACCATGTTCTAGTAACCCTATTTCCAGTTCTTTAGCAAACAGTTTCACATATTTTCTATAGATCTCAAGGATCACTAAAAGTCGTTCCATTATTCTTTATTCTTGGTCTATTAATCCAAATCCTCCTTCCTTAGTAGGTTTAATCCTTCAGATATATACAACATACTTTGGTTATATCTGTGATTCACATGGGGGTTGCGGCATATAACGCTGCCTCACCGCTGAATTTCTCCACTAAAGTTGGCCAGACTTCCAGTCTATATTAGGATTATTCTTTCTCAACCATGGGATACCAAGTATAACATCTAGTTATCCTATTACCATAATATCAAAGACTAATTATTTATAATGGTTATAGGTAACCATAGAGAGGTACATGGTCTCTAATTCAATAGTTCCTTTACTATACATAACTACTTCTCCTTTAACGGTTTAAAGGGTATATAGGTTATCCTTATATCGCCATTAAATATTTTATTGATTCACCAGTTAAGGTGATATCAAGTTTACCTGTGCTCTACTGTCTACCATGACTTAAGTGGGCTATCCATTGATTTGGACTTTAAGTATCAGGTATACATCGTCGTTATTTATGGTTGTTATATATAGGGACTTCCTGCCCTATGTTGCCTTCTATGGTCCCGTTATAGTTGGCGTTTATTGTTTTTTGACTGTTTCTTGGCGTCATCATTATTAGTGGAAGCGTCCTTCTATAACTAAGTTCGCCATATATATGTTTTTCTTTTGTAGTGTAGAATAAATTTATTATACATACAGTCAGACCAATATTTAGTTATCTTATACATATAAGCCATTAGTTTCTTTAAGCTTGGCTAAAAACTGAGCCAATTGTTACAGTATTCTTTAATTTCCTATATTCTTAATTTATAATCTATGTAGATTCTAGGAATTAGCTGTTTATTCTGCCTCTATAGGTAGAAAGAGAACAGTCCCTTTTCTTCCTCATGTTTCTTACAATCATTATAGATATATTCCGCCTAGAATACACTATAATATATAAGGTGATCAGGATCTAATCGTTTATTATCCCTAAATATAGATATTTCCTTAACTCCAAGGATTGGTATATAGTCTTAATCTAGGTCTTAAGTTCCATAGACACAGACTTCCTGATTATTAGTGTCCTTCCTGATTTCTCTAAACCCTGGTGCCTTGTCTTTCCTTGTCAGTAGGTTTCTTACAGAGGTTAATACAGTCAAGGGTTTATATATATTATACAGGTTGTCTTCTTAAGCTAATAGTAAGGAAACGTTTTCTGCCCATGTTTGAATACGCTGAGAATAAGTCTCAGTCTTGTTCACTATAGGGGTTATAGTGTTCCTTAATTCCATCAGTTGTTCAGCTGCTCGTCGTTCTATCTTGCTTGGTAGAATAAATTTGTTAAGGGATTCTCCAGTATACAAATCGTTATCTTGGTTCCAACTAGGACTCTCTCTCATCTAAAGTCTAGGTTTTAGGAAGTTCATAACCTTTCTAGCTATAGCTATAATCTTGGTAGGTAGGCTAGTGATTTTCTAGGTTTCAGCCTATATCCATTAGGTAAGTTCTAGAAGTTCTAATATGTCGGTTAACTTCTCCTGGTTCTCAACATGTCTCCTAAGTTCCTTATAGAGTTATAGGTAGATCTATACTTATCTAACAGGCTTACCTTATGCCTCCTCCTTGATTTCTACTTGGTTCTGGAGGTATCTCGCTTGTTGTCGTATATTCCTAAGTGTTTTCTTAAGGTTCCTCAGAACGCTTTCGTTATATTCCCCCATTATTTAATTAATCGTTCTATTAGTATAAAAGATGTCACTATCAACGGTTTTCTTAGGAAGGGTCATAATAACATCTTATTTATTTAACTTAGTTACTTAGTTCTTTCCTGTTTTCCTGACTATCATAAGAATCTTATAGTAAGGTCCCTTAAGGTACCATCCTGCTTACTCTTTGCTGTCTTGGTATATTAGGCAGTTATTATTATAGCAGGTGGTCTAAGAGAGTTAATTATATGGCGTTTCCTTAGTGGCTGTATTGGCTTTCTTAGCATGCTTAGGTAGCGGTTTGTTTTAGAGTCGCTTAGGTTGCTTGTAATCTCATGCATAGTGTCCCATTTTTTCATAATTAAAACATTTAACAGTATTAGGATCCCGTATTAGGCGTTTATCTTGTCTTTTGGCAATACTGACGTCCATGGGTCCTATGTGATGTCTATAGGCAGTGCTGCCATGGTTTTCTTGTTGTGATGTCTTTGGTCTATATTTCCAGCTGATGTTGGCACCAACCTTATTAGGCCATGTTTATTGTCCTTTTCATTTAAGCCGTCGTTTATACAGTTAATTATCAATCTTGACGGCCTTGTCTATGAATTCATGGAATTCATCTGGTCGGTCGTCTCAACTGAGTTTGTCTTTAATGTCTTCCTTAAGTCCTTGATAAAACTTGGCCATTAAGGCTTCATCTCTCTATTCTAGTTTAAAGGTGATATGTCGGAATTTAACGGCATATTTACTAGCTGATCCTTTCTAAGTAAGGGTTATAAGTTCTCGTTCCGCTATGTGTTCCTTATCAGGGCTGCTAAAGACTTCTTTAAGTTATTTCTTAAAGTTCTTAAACTTCCTAAAGATCTTTTTAGTATTATCTTCTTGGTTTTCTCTATTATTATCCAGGTAGTCCCATATTATAGGTTTAAACCAGGCTAAGGCGTCTTTCTTTAAGAATAAGGCAGCATATAACACCTTGTCGGCCTCAGTCGCAAAGGAATCTTTATAGAACTTAAAGTAGACCTTAGTTTAAGTAAGGAATCCTTATAGAGTTCCTAAGGTCCCATTATAGGGTTCAAGATCCAGGTACTTAGCCTATAGGGGTAGAGCAGGCCTGGGTGCCAACAGCTAGGCTTGGAGTTACTAATTCTCTTCCTATAACTAGGTAATTATTTTAAGCAGCTGTTGATTAGTTAGTCCAGTCACAACCAGGGTTAGAGCGGCAGTACATAGGGTAGGAGTAGACATTATGGAATACTGTTAGGTAAGTATCAAGGTCAACTTACTTAACAGGAGCAATTAAAGTGTTACGGTCAGTAATCTGATAATAGGGTTTCCACTAACAGTATAGCTAAGGTTGATACTTAGTAACAGTATTGTTGGCTTACTAGTCTACTGATCACCTGGTGATTAATCGTATGGTCAAAAGTCATAAGGGTAGCTTATATAGCTTCTTGTTAATGAATCACTAAAGGGATACTAAAAGGTATTCAGAGAATATATCATAAGTTGATTGCTAAAGAGCTATAGAAGTCTGTTCTTAAGCGTGTTAAGTCCATCCTATATACAAGTCCTATTATCCTTTATGATACTTCTTGATTAGTAGTGAGCGCTGCTCTTGCCGACTAAGCGCTTATTTCTCCTACTAAGCGCTCACGCTTAGCACTAAGCGCTCAGTGCCCCACATGGGGTGCTTAGTGTTATCTCATCTTCACGTGACCTATACCATAGTTCTTCTGTTCCTGGGGAGTCATCCGCTTGTCGACGTACAAAGGCCTGGGCTGCCCATCTTGTTCCTTGTCTTGGTGGGGCAACACCGCCTATAACTTGTTGGGTCGTAACATCTAGTTAATAAATAAACGGCCTATTATTATTATTGTTATTAGGCTTTTTAGATCTAAGATATATAGTTATAAAGTGCTTTATCTAGTTAAAATTAAAGTATTTTATAGAGTCTAATTAACCTCTTAATAATTAGTTACTATATTAGTTATTTTCTAATTATCTATATAGTAAGTTAAATAGCCTTATATTCTTTAAGATTTCCTTATTTTTATCTTTTTAATAAGGCGTTAGCCTTTACAGCTACTTACTTATAGGTATAAGACGCTTCTTAAAGTCTTTCTATAACCCTTTACTAACTTTTTAGTCTCTTAAGGACTATAGTTAGTTTACCTTTTAGGTTATATCTTTTACCTAAAGAATAGGTACTTTTTATCCAATTATTTTATCTTCTAGTGCAATTAGTAGCCTAAAAAAGTACTAATAGGCCTCTATTTTAGACTTCTCTATATTCTTAATAATAAGGTCATAATAGATTACTAACTACTCAATAATTAATTATAATAAGGTCTATCTATTATCTATCTATTTCTTTTTAACTTATATTAATATTTTTACTTTTAGGTCTTTAGGTTAATATACTATTGGTAAGTAAATATTATAAAGTTATTTTACTTTAAAGGTTTAATAAGCCTTCTTTTATAGTTATACCACTATATCTATAAAGTTATAGATACCGTTAAGAGGGCCTATTTAATATACTGTTTTATAGCTTTTTCTAGCTAAAGTCTGTTTACTATTTTTATAGCGATAATCTATTCTACTATTTAGGTATTTATAGATATTTCCTTAATAGGTCTATAATTATAGAATAAAGGTTTCTTATATTGCTTTTAACTAAGGTATTATATTAGGTGGTTAATAAGATTTTATAGAAGACACTTATAATACCTTTATTCCTTAGAATACTCCTTACCTATAGTCCTTAGAGTTTCTTAAAAATATAATATTATTATCTATATAGGGTTTAAGATCTTTTACCTTAGTATTACTATATTAATACTTTAATATATACTTATACTTTATCTACTTTATAACTGTTTAATAATAAAAGCCTTATGTATTCTATTATTATTAACTAAAAAGTCTAATATATTAAGATCCCTTAATTATAACCTTCTATATATCTTTTTTTATTAGTTTCTATATAAACCTTTCTTAAGGTAAAAGTTAATTTTTACCTTTCGTTAAATATATTAGGTATTTAATTATAGATAGCTATAGCTTATTTATATTAATAGCCTATTAGTATAAAATGAGTAAATAGTCGGTATATCTAGTATTATTTAAATCTATTTTATCTATACTAGTTACTCTAAAAAGATAAAAGCTTTAGAACTAGAATAAAATTAGCTAAAGGTATTTAACTAGATAGGGCTTAATAATAGGTATTAGTATATTATAAGAGTAAAGCTTATAGAGGTATTAACTAGTAGGCCTTAATGTCTAGTAATACCTTATAAGTTAAATAGGTCGCTAGAAGCTTAGCGACCAGTTGCTAAGACCTATATTTTCTGTTAGAAATACTATTATACTAAAGCCAGCTTATATATTTGTTAGAAGTATAAGCTCTCTTAAGCGCTCTACTACTTCTTTATCTTATATTTCCTTTATTATAAGGAATGATCTATATAAGATATATATATATATAATCTACTAACTTAGTAGGTTAATATATATATTGATTACGTAAGCAGGATGATTACGTAATCTGGTCGAATCTAGGAGAAGCACCTAGAATGTCCTCTCTGCTTCTCCTAACTCTATCTTTCCTATAAGGTTATCTATTTAAGTTAGGGTTATTAACTTAGGGTTATGGAATTACGCAATCCTTAGGTTGATTTATAAGCAGCTTACGCAAGTATGGAATCTTCTAGTAAGCTGGACATGTCTATATAAGAGTTGGAATTCTTCCTGTTTTCTAAGTCTCTTATTGTCAAGCAAGCAAGCAAGTTAGTAACAAACAAATCCAACTATTATACTCTCTTTAACTATATATCCTTATATCCTTATACCTATTATATCTACCCCTGTTATCCTATATTCTTGCTTCTATAGGATATATTCTTATATAAGAGATATACTCTCTTATATACCCCAGAGGCTGTTATTACTCTCCACGAGTTCAGCCCACCTGTTGTGCTAACAATATTTCTTTCCCCTATCAAGATAAAAGATACTACTTTTAAGGTAGAAAAAAAGTTATCTTTTATAATATATAAAGTCTATATCTATCCAATCTTTTTAATTTCCTTACTATATAAATATTTTAATAGGCTAAAATAACATATATGAAAAGGCTAAAGCTTATATAATAGTTAGATAGGTATATATAGAGTAATAATCTTTTATTCCTTATAAAAGTTATTAAATTTAGTTAATTTATAGCTATTATAGCTATTAAGAACTAAAGGTTACTAAGTACTCTTTATATAAGACTTTATGTATTTATTAAAGTAATTTAAGTAGTCTAGTTGTTAGAAGTATAAGCTCTCTTAAGCGCTCTACTACTTCTTTATCTTATATTTCCTTTATTATAAGGAATTATCTATATAAGATATATATATATATAATCTACTAACTTAGTAGGTTAATATATATATTGATTACGTAAGCAGAATGATTACGTAACCTAGTCGAATCTAGGAGAAGCACCTAGAATGTCCTCTCTGCTCCTCCTAACTCTATCTTTCCTATAAGGTTATTGCTTTAAGTTAGGGTTATTAACTTAGGGTTATGGAATTACGCAATCCTTAGGTTGATTTATAAGCAGCTTACGCAAGTATGGAATCTTCTAGTAAGCTGGACATGTCTATATAAGAGTTGGAATTCTTCCTGTTTTCTAAGTCTCTTATTGTCAAGCATGCAAGCAAGTCAGTAGTCAAAAATCCAACTATTATACTCTCTTTAACTATATATCCTTATATCCTTATACCTATTATATCTACCCCTGTTATCCTATATTCTTGCTTCTATAGGATATATCTTTATATATAAGAGATCTATTCTCTTATATACTTTTAGGCTATATTTCTCTATAAGAGACTAGCCTACCTGTTGTGCTAACACTAGTCTAATTTTATTTATTAGTTATCTATTTTCAGTTAAATAGATATACTACTTAGATAGGCATTAGCCGTTTTAATATTAGAAGAGGAGGTAATATATACCTTTTATAGTAATATATAGAGGTATTACCTAACTATCTATATATATACCCTAAATATTGGAAACCTATTCTTAATTATTAGGCTATTTTATATAAGGCCTTTTCTTACGATTAAAAATTATAATAACCTTTATGTATGATAGTATTCCTATTAGAAATCTAATCTTCTTAAAATTATAAATATTATAATCCTATATTCTATACTTTATAATTATATTTTATATAAATATAAACCAGTCTTATATAACTATAGAATTCTTAGCTAAGGCCATTTAATAGTGTTAGCACAACAGGTAGGCTAGTCTCTTATAGAGAAATATAGCCTAAAAGTATATAAGAGAATAGATCTCTTATATATAAAGATATATCTTATAGAAGCAAGAATATAAGATATAACAGAGGTAGTTAAGCTTATACCTAGGATAGGTAAATAGAAGATATAAGGATATATAGTTAAAGAGAGTATAATAGTTGGATTTGTTTGTTACTAACTTGCTTGCTTGACAATAAGAGACTTAGAAAACAGGAAGAATTCCAACTCTTATATAGACATGTCCAGCTTACTAGAAGATTCCATACTTGCGTAAGCTGCTTATAAATCAACCTAAGGATTGCGTAATTCCATAACCCTAAGTTAATAACCCTAACTTAAATAGATAACCTTATAGGAAAGATAGAGTTAGGAGAAGCAGAGAGGACATTCTAGGTGCTTCTCTTAGATTCGACTAGATTACGTAATCATCCTGCCTACGTAATCAATATATATATTAACCTACTAAGTTAGTAGATTATATATATATATATATCTTATATAGATTATTTCTTATAATAAAGGAAATATAAGATAAAGAAGTAGTAGAGCGCTTAAGAGAGCTTATACTTCTAACAAATAGTTAGTTTAATATTAAAGTTATATTTTTAATTACGGTTATTATTATATAAAGTTCTCTATCTATTAAGGTTTAACATATATTATATTATATTTAGCTAGAAATCGGTTAGCTATATCTTATAATCTTTCTATTATAGAGGAAACCCTTAATTAATTAGGTTAATAACTGTAACGGTCCAAGGCGAGGTATATTGCAACCAGCTATGGCGACTACATACAAGTATCTAAAGCTAGGGAAGAAAGGAGAAAAGCTCCCTAAAGGTTCACCGCTTCTCAGGTCTGGTCAGGGCGAAGGAGCACACAGGCCGTCGGGTTGACGTTGTTGCGGTTCCGTGCCTCCGATCAAAGGTGATGTGTTTCCTGGCCGCGATATCCAGCAAGGCTTCTTCAGGCCCAGCCCGTTACAATACCCCCCTTTTCCCTCTCCTAGGGATAGGGGTCTCCTTCTGCTGAAAGGCAGCCCACGCTGCTATGTCTTTGAGGTTGCTTAGCGGTTCCCAGGTTGGTTTGGCATAGTCTGTCCATTTTACTAGAACTCTCTAACCCTTTCCTCTACGCTTTATCTGTAATATCTCCTTGACCTCATACTCTAGATCAGGCCCGGATGTTAGGGCGGCAGGTTGTCTGTCATCTTGTTGTTGAGATGGAAAAAGGTCATCCCCTACATGTTTTAGGAGTAAGACATAGAAGACGTTATATATCCCAGGTGGTATATCTAGGCGGCATACATGGGATCCAACGGCCTCTAGGACTATATACTTGGCGCAAACCCAGTCAAGCTTCTTAGATAGCCGGTCTGTCCTAACGTTTGATAGCCATAGCCATACCTTATCCCCTGGTTTGAACTGATCAGAGGGTTAACAACAGGCGTTCGCATAGTGCTCTTGTTTTTCTTGCGCCGTGGCCATGGCAGCCTGGGCCCATGCCATAGCATCTTTTATCTTCTATACCAGATTCTCAGCTTTTACGATAGGGGTAGTGCCCTCTATCCTAAGTGTCTCCTTGACTCTGATCAGGTCTATATTGTATCCATGACTGAAAAAGAATGGACTGATTCCTGTGGAAGTAGCTGGTCTGTTGTTAATTACCATTATAGCTACTGGTGACAGCTCATCCCAATCGTCCTAAGCGTAAGCACAGAATGCTCTTAGGTAGGTCTCAACCACTTAATTAGCCCTCTCAGTTGCTCCATCTGTCTTGGGGTGATAGGCTGTAGACAGCCGTTGTTTTACGCCACACAGTTAGCAGAGACGCTTCCACATTTAACTAACAAACTAAGTCCCTCGGTCTAAGACTATTGCCTTTGGTAATCCATGGTGTCTGATTAGGCCTATAAGTAGGGTGGATACAGTGGTTTCTGACGAGATTTCCTTCATAGGCTTAAGGACAACGTTCTTAGATAGCCTATCTGTAATAACCAGGAGGTTGGTTCGTTTATATGTCCTGGTTGGTGGTAGGTCGGTCACAAAGTCAAGCGATATTTCAGCCTATATACGCTCTGGTATAAGGAGTGGCTTTAGTAAGCCTCGTTTCTTCTCTCTCCAGAAGTTTATCCTTCCACAGACATCACAGTTCTTCACAAACCTCTGAACGTCTTACAATAAGCCTGGCCAGTAGAAGCTCCAACTGATCAAGGCCTTAAGCGTATCCTTTCCTGGATGCCCAGATAGGGTAAAGTCGTGCATTACTTGGATGATTTTGGTCCGCAGAGGCTCATAGTGCGGGATCTAAATTCGGTCTCTCCACTTCAGCCTTCTCTTGTCGTCTATAGTGCATTCTGACAACATAATAGGTAGTCCCCAAGCTGAGGGTAGTTGTCATATCCCTTTCTTCACTGCCTCTCTGATTAGGTAGTATCAGGCGTTATTCTGAAGGCCGGTATCCCATAGGGCTTTTAGAGGTTCTTCTCCAAATAGGTTCTCTAGGGGCGTCCTATCCTCTGGAGAGTTATCCCCCTCTTCATCGGCGTCTACGCCACTTATAAATCCTGCTTTTATAGATATAGCAGTCTGATCATGTCTAGTCAAGGCAGCTTTATTGACTTATAAGGCTTTCTTTGATCCTTGGAGGAGTTAGAGTTCTCATCCCTTTAACCTAGTATCCTCTATATTAAAAGGCATGTCTTGTTCTCTCCTTAAGAGGGTATCTGGCGTTATAGCTAGCTTGCCTAGGCAGTACTCTATCTTGAAGTTATACTTCAAGAGTAGTTCGGCCCATCTGACTTGTCGTTCGCTCAGCTTTTGCTTCTTTATAAAATACTTAAGGTTAAGGTGATTAGTCACCATAATAAACTCTTTTATACTCCTTAACTCAGCGTCCTACTGCTCTAGGCATCATACTATAGCTAGTAGCTCCTTATCATAGATTAGGTAGTTGCATTCTATAGGGAGGTTCTTCTTTAAGAAGAAGGCTACAGGGCATAGGAGTCCATCATCGTCAACTTGCGATAGAGTGCCTCCTACTACATATCCTGAGGAGTCTGTTTCTAGGATTATTTCCCGTTCTAGGTCCCAGTGTGCCAGTACTAGGGCACTGATCAGGCGGGTTTTAAGCTCTTCAAAGGCCTTCTGGCATTCCTTGCTCCATATAAAGGCGGTGTCTTTCTTAGTCAGTTCCATAAGTGGCCTCATAAGTGCTGAGAACTGAGGAATAAACTGTCGGTAATAGTTGGCAAATCCCACAAAGGATCATACTCCTCTTACTAACTTAGGGGTTTCCCATAGTTATATCGCTTTAATCTTCTCAAGGTCAACTTTTATCCCTCAGCCGACTTCAACAATAAATCCTAGGTACTTGACGCTTTTTGCTTCAAAGTCGTATTTATTAATATCGATCTGTAGGCCGGCTTCTCTTAACCTAATCAGGACCTTCTTAACTTTATCCTGGTGGTCTGCTAATGATCCATTAGAGTAGATCAGGATATCATCGATGTATGCTGAGCAAAACTCGTCTAGGTATCCTTGTAGGGCATGGTTGATATAACGCTGGAACGTAGCTGGTGCACCAGTCAAGCCGAAGGGGGTGACCAGCCACTCAAATAGTCCGTACCTCATGCGGAAGGCTGTCTTCCATTCTTCTCCAGCCTTGATTCAGATCTTATAAAAAGCGGCAATAACGTCCAGTTTCGTTAACCACTTTGCTTATGCTAGTGATCTTAGGGTTTCATTGATCAGCAGTAATAGATATCTATCCTTCCTAGTAATGCTGTTTAGGCCCCTGTAATCCACACAAAACCTCAATCCTCCTCCTGGTTTCCTCACAAACAATACAGGAGCAGATGCTGGCAAGCTGCTAGCTCTTATAAACCCTTTATCCAGGTATTCAGTAAGGGTCTTCCGGAGGACTATCAGTTCTTCTCGTGACATCCCATACAGTGGTCCCCATGGGACTTCAGGATCAGCGCCGTTCTTCGTTTTTTCTAAGGGTATCTCATGGTCAATACCATCACGGTGCGGTGGTAACTTAGCAGCCTGATCAGGGTCAAAAACATCCAAAAACTAGTGGTATTCCTTTAGTAGTAGGGCTTTAACGTTAGGCCTTTTCTTTGGCGCTAAGGCTTTCGTTATATCTGCTAGACTTACGGCGAAAATCTGTGTCCTCTGTTGGGGTTGTTGAGTCTTTAACTTCCTTCCCCTCCTAATCAGGGCCATAAAAACCGAGGCTATCTGCTGGCGGATAGATAAACGATTTTCCTTCTGGCTTAGGTCTCATCTGTGGACTGTATAGTTGGCCACGCCAATATGTAATAGGTTCCTGGCTGGACGGATTATAACGTCGTCCTCTACTATCCAAGTCTTGCCAAGGATAACGTCCTCAGTCTAATCAGGGATAACATAGAAGAATAAGCGGCTTCTCTTATAACCATCAAGATCGATTTCCCCATACATAACTGCAGTGATGGCGTCAGGGATAATTCCATTAACGGTCTTAAGCGCTCTAGGCTTGATTTTAATACACAGCAAACAAAGCTTCTTAGCGTAGTCCTCACTCATAGTGGCAGTGGTAAGGCATCCCAAATCAACAAGGGCATAGGTATAGGCAAGTTGGTTAATTCCTATGTTGATGAAAAAGGGGTCACTGTCTATGGTCTTTCTGACTAGCCTCCATTCCTTCTTTGCGTCCTCCTGGCCGCGCTTTTGGCCAGGAGTTACTCTTTTCCCAAGTCGTCTAAGGTCTGGCCAGACCTAGCTTCACTCCATTCCCCAGAGCTGGAGTCAGTGTCAGTCTCTGGGGAGGACTTCAATTTCTTAGCTGAAGACTTCTTAGCCTTTAGTTCTATTGCTTTTAATCTCTTGGCTTCTGAAGGTTCTTATCTCTTTAGGCAGTCCCTTATAAAGTGGCCTGTCTTGCCACAGCTATAGCAGTTGACCTCTTTCAACTTGCGGCGATGCTCTAGGCCCTTCCGCCCCCTAAGGTGCTGGACCTTAGTAACCTTGGTAGGTTCCCAGTCCATCTTATCCTCCTTAGAGCTTGCAGGTGACTTAGGCCTGGCCTGATCAGGTGTAAGAGGGCGCCGTTTGTACTTCTCCTGCTTCTCCTGGTAATTACGACTGTTCAACCGGGAGCCTATCTTCATAAGGAGCCTGGTGTACTCTAAGTATGTGTCTGGGATATCTACTATACTGATCAGGGCGTCGCAAAGGCTCTTATTGATAGCTCCATCTAAGTAGTTGATCCTCACTTTATCCGCCCAGTCGCTACCCCCACTCTCAGCTAGTTCCTTCTTAAACCTAGGTAGAAAGAAGGCAAAGCTCTCATGGGTTTTCTGCTTAATTGTGCATAGTTAAGTCAAAGCTCAGGCTTGGGCGTTGGGGTCTCCATAACAGCTTTCTAGGTAGCTCATAAACTGGTCAGGGGATTCTATTCCGTCGGTTCCCCTGTGGGCGTAATAGGCTAAGGCCATTGTCTGGGCCGCCCCTTCAAGTCAAGCGTATATATATCCAAAGATGTCGGCGTTACAGTCGAAAGCCATCCTATCTAGGCAGATC
The DNA here is from genome assembly GCA_016807845.1 of Colletotrichum eleusines. Lineage (NCBI taxonomy): Eukaryota > Fungi > Ascomycota > Sordariomycetes > Glomerellales > Glomerellaceae > Colletotrichum > Colletotrichum eleusines. The sequence continues at coordinate 24,531 of JADEZO010000001.1, read as the reverse complement.
TTCCCTTTCATCTCTAGGAACCATCGTTGGAAGTTCTTATGTGTCCCATCAAACTTGGGGGGGTCAGGTATCTAGTGTTTTCTTCATCTGGTTGCAGTATTCAGGGTCTGATCAGGGACAGGCGTTGGTGTGCTTGTTATGGTGACCAAGGTAGATGTCGTCATGGGTTACCTCATGCTTGTGAGGGCTTCTTGCAGCAGGCGTATCTGCTCCCGTTGAGCCTCTCGCTTGTTGGCCTAGGCAGTTCACATCTCTTGTAATTCATTGGCTTATAAGGTTCACATCTCATGCAGTTGAGTGGCTAGCTGGCTTACCACTTTAAGTAACTGCTGTGATCCCACAGATGGCTGGGCTTCTGTGTTACCGTCCATCTTGTCTATAGCTCCCTTAACTACTCTAGTTATATTGGGGCTCTTCCTGTCCTTACTTATAGGCCTCACTTTAATTAGGGAAAATCCTTCCTATATCTGGCCAGATAAGGAAACCTGAGCTCTTTCGGAGCACATAGGCTGATACACAGCCTACCGTTCTCAGCTCCTCCAGGGCTAATCAGCTTAATCTGATTAGACCTAGGATACAACGTTTCTAGCAGCTATTCTCATTAATAGAATCCTTTTACAACTAAGCTGTATAGGCGTATCGCTCTAGCCTCCCTCTCTAGGTCTGTTATAGCGTAAAGGCTTGCACTAAGGCCTAAGCTACAGTATACCTAATTAATTCTCACTAGCGGACCACACGTCTAGTCTAGAGAATTCTAGTGCTTCTTTTAAGCTTTAGATAATATAACGGTCCAAGGCGAGGAATATTGCAACCAGCTATGGCGACTACGTACGAGTATCTAAAGCTAGGGAAGAAAAGAGAAAAGCTCCCTAAAGGTTCACCGCTTCTCGGGTCTGGTCAGGGCGAAGGAGCACACAGGCCGTCGGGTTGACGTTGTTGCGGTTCCGTGCCTCCGATCAAAGGTGATGTGTTTCCTGGCCGCGATATCCAGCAAGGCTTCTTCAGGCCCAGCCCGTTACAATAACCCTTTTATGAATCACCTCCTCTACTACTTCTATTACCTTTTTTAATTTTAGATATATCTTATCTTATATAATATATCCAGTACTTCGGTTATATAATATTATTCTAGGGATCTTAAAGATAGTAGCTGCTTTTTATATAGATATTTTTAGGTGTTTTCTAATAGCTCAAATAGCAGGGATAATACCGCTTTTAATTAAGGAGGATTACATGTTTATATGTAGAGAAATATTAGTATAAAGGTTAAAGAGTGTAATGAGATCCGTAGTTATGTTGTGGGTCTCGGCGACAGCTCGCCGAGCCTCCGGCGTACAGACCCCACTGCAGAGTTTTCCAGCTGGCCACGGCTGCTGGATTGAACTCTACAAGCTTAAGTCTTACAATACACCAATACCTACCATCAAGCCCTACCTAGTTAAGAGCCCCTAGCCATTAATCTTACAATTCTTAAGCTTCTACCTCTTCAGAGTAACCAGCACAGGCAAGATGGATTCAAATGACATGAGATGCGCCGAAAGTTTACCGGCGCTTCGCCGACGCACAGGCAGTGTAGACAAACTACAGCTATCCGCGATCAAGGACTCAGTCCAACGTACCAAGGCAAGAAACCGACCTCTATCGCCAGTAAGGGATTTACAAGGATTAGGGGGAGAAGGATCACAGGGAAGGACGCTATCCCGAGAACTTCAGACACCAGACTCCCCAAGTATCATAAGTAACGTAGACAAGGCCTTCATCGCCGAACGCTTGCAGAGCAGGCGGAGCATGAGCACACATCGGAGTGTCAGCACAGCTACACCAGAGCAAGGGATCTTAGATCCCATACAGGCCATGATGTCATATTTCCAGGAGACCATAAGGACCATGGTTGAGGAACACCGTGAGGAGCGGCGGCATCATGAGCGCATCCTGCGAGAGCTCACCGACAGACCGGCGCAGCGCTCCAACAGGAAGGAGTACAAGAAGCCCCCGTCCTACAATTATAGAACCATTAGGGAGGAATCCACAAGCGCCCAAGTGGCAGACTGGATTGTCACGGTAGAGGCGGCGAACAGGCTCCAACCTAGGAGTACTGTAGAGCAACACATAGAATAGGCCCTATCAAAGGTATCCCCAACGTTGCAGACGCAATAGCATAATCACAAGAAGGGACTAATTAAACCCCTAACGTAGAGTGACTTCCTGGCATTTGTTCGCCAACAGCACGTCGATCTGGAAGCCCAAGAAAGGGATTATCGGCAGGAGCTAAGGAAGAAGCGTATAGGTGACAGTCAGACCCCATCGCAATACCTCGCCAAGTGGTTAGCAATACACCACAATCTAGGGACAGCAGACATAGAAGAGTCAAAGGCAGAGGCCTATCAATACTTCTTTGGACTTCCAGCCTAATTACAGGACGAGATGATCCGTCAGAAGACACCCATCCTTCGGCCCAGAGACGTGGCTCATGAGGCAGATCGCCTGTGGTCATTAAGGGACCGGCGAGTGGGCGGCGACAGTTCACGGAAGGACGGCAAGAAACGCCCGCTAAGCACAAGCAAGCAGCCGTGGCGACCTGCGCCAGCCCATCGCGATCAGCGGAAGGATACATCTAAGGGCCCTAAACCGATGGACTCCCCACACAGGCATTTCATAGACCGGTGCAGCGGGTTGTCGCCAAAGGATCGGCAAGGGAGTATCAGGTGCTATAATTGCAACCAGAAGGGACACTACTCAAATACATGCCCCAAGAAAGCGACTAATAGCTCAAGCGACGGCCGGCCGACGGCTTGCCGACCAGAGCTGAAGACCGCTACTGTGCAACAGGTTAAGGCACACCACAGAGTTATTAAAGTCGACTTATCAGAAAACAAGTAGACGCGGGTAATACAGCCCAACCACTTGCGCCTCAGAAACCAAGGGTACCAGTGGGACCCACCACTACAGGCACAGCGATCGTTCTGCAAGGGGACATTAAGAAAGTGGTGCAGGTGGCGATAGATACACGCTTTAAGGTGGATCTTGTCAGTCGTAGGCTGGTATAATATCTGGGCCTCAAGCCGGTAAAGGCTAGCGTCCCAACCCTAAAGTCATTCACAGGGGAAACCCTAGGCCAAGGAAAGGCTTATTGGTTGACCTTTTTCCTCATAGACCATAAGGGATGGCCGCGGAAGGTTCGGCGACTGGTCGTCAAAGCCGACCGCAGAGAGGATCAGCCAGATATCCTGATGTCCAGACAGTCTATAGGCTAGGAAGGCATCCAAATCGACACGGCCACTAATAGGTGGTATTACAAGTCGATCTCTATCATAGAGCCAGAGGCAATAGCTCGCAATATCCTTAAGAATAAAGAGCACATATATGTGCTGTATATCTCGTGTGAAGTCAGGCCTCAGAAAGAACCTCTGCCGCTAAAAGACCTCCCGGAGGAACTGCAAAGCGAGGCAGCCACCTTCAACAAAGGCTCGGCGACCGGGCCGCAAGTCCACGTCAAGGCTGAGCACGCGATAGACCTTGTCCTGGGGACAAAGCCGCCCTATGGACCAATCTACCCGCTGAATGACAAGCAGCTTGAAGAGCTTTGCTAATACCTCGCTGAGAACCTGGCGAATAGGCGCATCACAAGATCGGTCAGTAAGGCCGGGGCACCCATATTGTTTATACCAAAGAAGGACAGCACTATGCGCCTTTGTATGGATTACCGGGGCCTCAACAGAGTCACAATCAAGAATCAATATCCGCTGCCATTAATCGGCAAGCTGTTAGATAGGCTTCACAGAGCAAAGTGGATATCTAAGGTGGATATCCACAATACATATCACCGTATTAACGTTAAGAAGGAAGATCGCTGGAAGACAGCATTCCATACTAGATACGGTCACTTTGAGTATACAGTTATGCCGTTCAGACTAACCAATGCTCCAGCGACCTTCTAGGCGTATGTTCACCAAGCACTCAGCAAGCTACTCAACACATGTTACATTGCATATATAGATGATCTAATGATCTATTCTGCCACAAGGGAGCAGCACACTAAGGACCTCAAAAAGGTCCTCTGTCAATTACAAATGTTTAGACTATTCGCAAAGCTATCCAAATGTTCGTTTTACTAATAAAGGGTTGAGTTCTTGGGTTATATAATTACCCCTGAGGGAATCAAAATGGATAAATCTTGTGTGTAAACGATCGCCAAATAGAAAGCGCCTACATCCATAAAAGACGTCTAAACGTTTCTAGGATTCTATAACTTCTACCGTAAGTTTATCTCAAGGTACTTAGGTATCACAGCCCCAATTATAGCCCTTTTAAAGGGACACAATAATGCCTTACATGTTTTTGAGTGGACCAAGGAGGCCAATAAAGCCTTCAATTGGCTAAAGGTTGCCTTCTCGTCGGCGACTGTGCTCACATATTGGAACCCACAGCGTCCCATACAAGTGGAGACAGACGTATCTATCAAGGCCATCACAGCCATCCTGTCCCAGTTGGTAGAGGGACAGTGGCGACCAGTCGCCTACTGGTCACAGAAGCTCACAGATACAGAGCAGCGATAGGCCACAGGGCAGCAGGAGCTGCTAGCTATTATGGAGGGATTGGAGCATTAGGCTCATTATCTCCAAGGGCTGTCAGAGAAGTTCACAGTCTTAACAGACCACCAGGCACTAAAAGGCGTCATCGGCACACCTGTGTGGGACCTTTATAGAAGGCTTGCCCGTTAGGTATACAAGTTGTTAGTATTTAACTTTAACTTGGAATACAGATCAGGGAAGACAAACCCTGCAGACAGACTAACCAGGAGGCCAGATTACATGGAGGGGGAAGTGCCATACACAGACGTCCTTCCCATACTGGCAAAGAAATTGCAACTCATCGGCAAACTGCCGCCCAACGTGCGCCAAATGATCGGCGACATGGAAGGGAAGAGCAAGACTGCAAAGGCATATATCCAGGCAGTCAAGGCATCGCTCTGTAACCCTGACCATAAGATAGTTAACTCCTAGGGTGAGGATTCCTCTCCTCCAGGCTGGTGGCAGGCTACAGGGCGCCCCAGATATTTAGCAACAATTGCTGCCGTAACAACCTGAGGCCAGAGAGCAAGGGATGAATCGGAGAGTGCTCAGCGGGAAGTCGCCTAGGCAACTAAGGAGCCCAACCAGGCTAGGGTTGCTGTACCGGAGCAGCACATCCCACGTCAAGTCATAAGGGAGTTCATGACTGGCGAAACGGCATTAGTACCGCACCTTGCGCCCAAGATAGAGGAGCTCGTCCAAGGACTATAGGCCAAAGATGAGTTCTGTATATTGCAATTGGCAAGGGCTTACAGTACAGCCGGTGGATCAAAGTTGTACACTGTTGACGACTCAGGCACCTTGTTCTTCAAGGGAAGGCTAGTGATCCCACAGGTGGAATCTCTGAGATCAGAGATCCTTTGCCAACACCACAACGACCCTAGGGCAGGTTATATAGGGGCGACAAAGACCTTGGAGCTTATCTTAAGGAAGTTCCATTAGGAAGGAATTAGTAAAGATATATACCAGTATATCCAAGACTGTAAGCGTTGCCTCGGCGTTATGGTGCCATAACATAAGCCGTATGGGCAGTTATAGACGTTGCTATTGCCCTTACACCTGTTCCAGGAAATCTCAATGGATTTCATCACAAGGCTGTCGCCAAGCGCTCGCAATAACGGCGCCAAGTATGACTGTATTCTGGTTATCGTATACAGAATAACTAAAGTCGCTTTGTTTGTTCCTATAGTTAAAACGCTGAACGCAGCCCAGTTAGTAAGGATCCTGTACCAGCGAGTAGAATACAAGTTCGGGACGCCTAAAGGGATCATAAGTGATAGAGACAAACTGTTCACTAGTGTGTTCTGGGAGGAATTCACAAAGGAAAAGGCGATTCGTCGCCAACTGTCCACCGCATATCACCCCTAGACAGACAGCCAGACAGAGCGTACCCATCAGACACTAGAGTGATACCTACAACTATACGCCGACGGTTTGCCAAACCGTTAGGCAGCACAGCTCGACAAGGCCAAATTTACGTATAACAACAGTAGATATTCAACTATCAGAGTGTCTCTGTTTATGGCCCTCTATAGATACCACCCCAGATATATAGAATATATGCCTAGTTGCAAGGCTAAAGTATAGGGGGTTAGAGAGCGCATTGAGCGAATTACTGAAGTCAGGAGACAAGCGGCAAAGGCGTGGGAAAAGGCCACAGAGGCGCAGGCCACCCACTACAACAAGAGGCATCAGCAGAAGGAATTCCGTCGCAGAGAAGTCGTCAGACTATCAACAAAGAATCTGCGCCTTAAGGATAAGAAGTTGGCACCGCGTTACATAAAGGTTACGGTCACTGAAAGGGTTGGTAACCAGGCGTATCGCCTTCACTTGCCAGAGCAGTACAGGCAAGTACATAATATATTCCCGGTGTCACTATTGGAACCATAGACAGCAGGCCAACAGGTTGCCGACAGGTCAGCGACAATTCCAGAGTTGGAAGCGGAAGATGACATTTGGGAAGTTAAAGAAATCGTTGCACACCAGGGAAGCGGTAACGATCTTCGTTACCTGGTCAAATAGGCCGGATAGCCTATGGAATACAACACTTAGGAGCCACTAGACTATTTAGATGGCGCCAAGGATATAGTCAAAAAGTATAAGACGCAAAGGAAAAGAGCTCACAAGAAGTGGGATAAGTAGAGTATTAGCAGCGACCGCTTGCCGAACATAGGTCTATTAGAGACTACCTGAATAACCCTTCTTTTTCTCTACTAAACGCCATTCCTAACCCTAGAGTTGATCCCAAAACACAGAGCAGTCGCTGAAGAGTCGCCAGAGAAGCCGTGTCTAGGCATCCGGGTCAAAGGGATCAAAGTAGCCGATTTTGGCGGCACGGGAGGCGTCAACCATATCGGCAACAAGTGCTTCATACTTATCCATAGCGTCCTGCTCTGCACAGGTCAACATATTAGAGTCGGCCTGTGTTTTGTTAGACAGGACGGGACAGCTATGCTTCATAGCGCGCTAGATGATCGCCAAGCGGGCGGCGATCTTGCGGCAGGTAGATTCTACAATGGGACGCTAGGTATCATCTACAAATAGATCCTGGAGAGCGCTCTGGGCCTTAAGGGCCTCCATGACCAGCGTAGAGAACGCCGGCGACTATCCACCAATAGAATCAGAGGAACCCACGGTTGTGTGAATCAAAGCGGGGCCCAGAGACAGTAGGTAGGCCTTAGTGTTAAAGGTGGTACCATTCTCATTAGCCTCCTTCTCAGCAGCCCTAATAGCTGTGTCGAACTGTTGCAGAACGCTTGCCTGCTCCTTAGTGAGATCATGGCCAAGAGCATCAAAAGCCATGGCCTTTCAAGCGGTGTTAAGGAATCTGGAGCCAAAAGAGAAGAGGGCAAAGCGGGCGGAGACCTTTGCCAACGACTTGCCAAGCTTACGGCGCTTAATACAAGCTTGTAAGGGAGACTCAGGCTCTTCAACCTCACTCTCAGGAATAGACGACAAAGCAGACAAGTTAGGGCCACCGGGAACATAACTAGTCGCCAGGACGTGACGCTTACTGGGCGTTATGGTGTTGTGGCTGTGACCGATGGGGGCAGCGCTATAGACAGCAACAACACAGGAGGAGACATTATTTGCTAAATACTTGCCGATGAGACTGCAAAACTTGGCAAACTCAGGGAACTCATCAATATCCTTAATCTTGTCGCCGGGACAGGTCTCTGTCTCACACTCCCCCAGATAGTTAATCGCCGACTGGAGGGCAAGAGCTCGGCTATCGTTTCAAAGGTACACCGGCTGGAGAACATTGAGACAGTTGTAAATATCGTCCTTGTTTATAGCATCAAAAAGGCCAGTCTAAACATAGGTTAGTTGCAGAGCGATCGTAAAGGGATCAGCGATATACCTGAACCTGAACCAAGAGGCTTAAATACTTACGGTTAGACGTAAGCTCCTAAAGAGTTGCTTGCTCAAGGTGAACCTTGCGACCGCCGACCGAAGGGTTGGCGATGTAGTCGCCAACACGCTCCCAGGCGGCGGCACAACAAGAAAAGGCAAGGAGGACCCAACCGCGCTCGGTAGGGTCAAGTTTGCCCTCAGCCTCTCTCACACGGAAGTCCATTAGCGTGTTCCAAGTGTATTAAGCCGTGCCATAAAGCTCTTGTGGAACCTGTGGAAACGTCAGTATAGTCGCAGAGGGCTCACCGAAGGGGCAACGACATACCGCAGAACATTTCTTCTTGTCGATCTAGCAAACGACACACTTCACCACATAGTGGCCAGCGACACAGACAAGGCCATTGAGGTCGTGATGTATGCTGCTGAGGCAACGGATACAGGGAGCACCTCCCTTTAGGCCTATAAAGCCCTCATGAGGATCATACTTAGTGTTAAGGATCATCTAGATGCAAGAAATGACCGACATAGCGGCGACGGTTTGGTGAAAGCTTGCCGAAGAAAGTGAGGTTATAAAAAGGGAAAAGAAATAAGAAAACGAAAAGCTGTAAGTATTGCGGAGAGACGGGTATGAAGGTGAAGGGTCGCTGAAAGCTCACAGAGCATAAGAAAGAGGAGGGAAAGAAAAACAGAGCAACTGGTGGGAAGAAAACTTTTCACTTGAGCAGCCAGCAACAGAGAGAAGGGCTGGCGAACCGTCTAATATATTCACTTATACATAACTACGTCTCACCCGGCAACCCGACTGATAACTCAGCAACAAGTCACCAACGCATCGCTAAACAATAAATATAAAGCACCTAAAACCGTAAACAACAGTAATAAAGCTGTTATCTAGGAATTATAAAAGAACAGCGCGGTTACAGGTCAGCAATAAAGATATTTTAGTCTGCAAGGGATATTTGTTGTTGCTCTGGAAGACTCCTGTGACGACTTTAGGGACAAAGTCACGTGGGGAGGGGAGCAATTGTAATGAGATCCGTAGTTATGTTGTGGGTCTTGGCGACAGCTCGCCGAGCCTCCGGCGTACAGACCCCACTGCAGAGTTTTCCAGCTGGCCACGGCTGCTGGATTGAACTCTGCAAGCTTAAGTCTTACAATACACCAATACCTACCATCAAGCCCTACCTGGTTAAGAGCCCCTAGCCATTAATCTTACAAAGAGGTAGAAAGTTAGAAAAGTAGACGACTTACTATAATAGGCGACTCACTGTATATATACGTTTTATGATAATTATAAAAGATAAAGTCTAATGAATATAGCTTAAGACTAATATTTAACTAAAATATATTAGTTATTATAATAAGATATAATTAGGTTAAGAAATAGCTTAAACTAACTACACTTCTTAATAGTATGACTAGAGCTTATATATATACTAAAAAAAGGCTATCATAAATTATTTTATATTAATCTTTCATAATAAAAATATAGCCTACACTAATAAATAAAAAGGCTATCTCTATTACCTAGATACAATTATTGATATAGGTTTAAGAATCTTTTACTAATTAGATAGCCTAATATAAGGTTATCCTTAGGTCTATCTTATTATTAAGTTAAATAATATTAAGTAGAGGTTTAGGATATAAGGGTTTTATAGTATATCTATATATTATCCCTATAGTATTAGGTATATTAGGCCTTAGGTATATAGCGATATAAAATTATTTATTTCAAAAATAATAGTTATTAATATGTAGCCTATATAGACTAGAAAACTAGAATCTTTAGTCTACAAAAGAAAGCTTTATACTAGCTTAGAAATAGCCTATTATAGTATAAAATTATATCACTTTTAATAATAATTTCAAGTTTTAGTATTATAAAAGACTCTAATAGACTTAAATTAAGATTAATTATAGAGATTAATATAGTTATATTATAAATAGACTAGTATAATTTATTAGTAAAGCTATAATATCTCGTTATTTATCTTTTAAGAAGTATTATATCTTAATACCTTTTAGTAATCTAAATAAAAAGATATTAAAAAGGCTAGCTTTATTTTAATCTAAAGTATCTCTTATAATAATATTAAAACTACTAAGAATATAAATTCACGATGGTCAAGGGAAAGATAGAGAAGAGTAAAAGGTAGAGGTAAAAGTGTTGATATTCATGATCATAATTCTTTCTCTATAAGGGAAATATTATCTTCTTATATAAAAGGTTATAAGATATATTGTAACAGATTATTTCTAGATATCTTAGATATCTAGGGGTTATAAAGTATGTAGGGTTTATCTTTGGAATCTAGGAGTTATTCTAGATATCTAGGGGTTATTTTAGGTATCTAGGGGTTATTCTAGATATCTAGGAGCTGCTTTAGATATCTAGGGGTTATTCTAGATATCTAGGGGCTGCTTTAGATATCTAGGGGTTATTTAAGTAAGACTAGCTTAGTTACTAGTTTTACTAATGTCTTAGAGACAACCTATATACTTTTCTTATCCATTTTACTAGTAGAATCTAGTTATCTCACTTATATTATTATATAACCTTTAGTTATAGTGTTAAATAGAGATTTTGTTATAAGAAATAAGAGTTATTAATTCTTAATTCTTAGTTTCCTCCTTAAGTTATACTTATAAAGTGTAACTTATAAAAAAATATTTATTATAAAACCTTTATTAAGGGAAAATTGTATAGTTATAGTTATAGAAAAACCTTTATAAAAAATAAAAAAATTATAAGGGGAAACCTAGTGTATAAGCTGTTTAACCTTTCTTTTAGAAAGTAATTCTTTATTATCTATAGTTTCTTTAGGTAAAAACCCCTTTATATTTAAGTTTATTGTCTCTATAAAGTATTTAAATACTTCTTTATTAACTGGTTTAGTAAAGATATCTGCTATATTATTTCCAGTGTATATATGATATAAAGAGACTAACTCATTATTAACAGCTTGTCTAGAAAAGTGGTATTTTATATCTATATGTTTAGCTTTCTTATGCAGTTCTGGATTTTCAGTTATCCTTTGGGCTGCTTCATTATCTATTAATATAATAGGCTTATTAAGAGTTAACTCTAAATTCAACTCTTTATATATATAAGAGAAAGAGTTATATAGATATATAGATTCTTTTATAGCTTCACATAGAGCCATATATTCAGCTTCACAAGTAGATAAAGCAACTGTTTTCTGTTTTATACTATTCCAACTTATTATATTATAGTAACCAAAAGTACTTATATATCCAGTTGTAGACATTCTATCATCTAGATCTCCAGCCCAATTAGAGTCTGAAAATAAGATTAACTGTAGGTCTATATTACAGTTATATATTAATCCAAGGCTAGGGTATTTATTAAGATATCCCCATATTCTATCTAGAGCTACAAAGTGTTCTCTAGATGGGTTACTCATATATCTAGCACATAAATTAACTGGATATGTTATATCTGGCCTAGTTTTTAAACTAGCATATAGTAGCGATCCTACTTCTTGTTGGTATCTTGTTATATCTTCTTTTGTTGCTTGTTCTATATTTTTCCTTAGTTTTATAGAAGGTAATATAGGGTTATTATAAGGATTTATATCCTTTTTATTATACTTTTCTAGTAGTTTATTTATATATTTTGTTTGGTGTATATATAAGATCTTATCTTTTCTATTTATAGTTATTTCGTTCCCTAAAAACGTATGCGGAATTCCTAAGTCCTTTATTTCTATATATTTATATACAGCCTTATAAAAGTACCGTATGTCTTCTTCATACTGAGCTGTTATTATTATATCGTCTACGTGACATACTATTATAGCTCTTATATTCTTATTATTTGCTATAAAGATTCCTTCATCATAAGGGGATTCTTTAAAGCCTATCTTATTTATTATAGATCTTAACCATTTATACCAAAGTCTAGGGCTTTGTTTTAGTCCATATAGAGCTTTATTTAGCTTACAGTATAGGACTTTTTCTATATTATTAGTATATTCCAGGGTATTTATGTTATGGTTATATGAAAATCCAGTAGGTAGTTGTACCCATATTTCTTTATCTATATCTGCATGGCAAAAGCATTAGAGATATCATATTGTCTAAAATACCATCCTAGCTTTATGCCTATTATTAATATAGCTCTATAGTTTTCTGGCTTACAGGTAGTACTAAAGGTTTCTAGGTAATCTATACCTATATATTGGTTATACCCTTGTACTACCCATCTAGCCTTATATTTTATAGGATTTTCCGCTATATCTGTTTTTAATTTATATACCCATCTTCCTCCTAAGGGTTTATATCCATTAGGTAGAGGAAGTATATTCCAAGTATTCATCTTATGAAGATTATTAACCTCTTCAACCATTGCTTGAATCCAATTATCTCTATATATAGAGTTTATTGCCTTTTTATATGTTGAGGGTTCATCGATTGTATTTATAGATAAGATATATGAAGCTTTATTAAACCTATTTATTTGATTATCTTTATTATTTATAGTGGAAAGTATTGGTTTAATTATAGGGCAGTCTTTTATAGTATATAAAGCGCTTTCTTGTTCTGCTACCCAAGTATATTCTTTAAGCTTTTCCTTATCTAGCTTAGGAATTTCTACTACTATCTTGGAATTATTAGTTATAGGACTATTATTATATTATTATTATTATTATTATTATTATTATTATTATTATTATTATTATTATTATTATCTATTTCTCCTAGATTCAAGGCTTCCCTTCCACTGTTATTGTCACGTAGGGGATTATTTATAGGAGAAGGCATAAATTGATCTTCTAGAACTACTATATCTCTAGTCCAAAAGGTAGTTTTCTTCTGAAAATCATATATTTTATATATATTGCTTCTAGAATTTAACACTATTGCTTTAATAGCTTTATTATCTAACTTCTTTATCTTAGGATCTTTATTCTTATAATAACATATAGATCCAAATGTAGTTATATTATCTAAGTTAGGTTTTATATTATTCCTTATTTCATATGGTGTTTTATATTCTAGAGCTTTATGAGGAGTTATATTATATAAATCGACTGCTGTAAGGGCAGCTTCTCCCCATAGATATAAGGGTAAGTTAGCTTGTAGTAATAAAGCTCTTATTTTATTAGTTATAGTCCTTATAGCTCTTTCTATTATACCATTAGGTTCATGTGTATAAGGTGCCTTTATATTATGGTTTATAGATGTAGTCTTTATAAAAGAGATTTATTATTTATAATATTTACAGTAGCTGCTGTATCTAAGCAGAAAAGAACTGAATTTCTATCTATAGGTGCTATATTACAACCTATAGTCTTATTAGAAGAAGTCATATATATAGAAGCGTAGGAATTACTTACGTCTTCAAAGTCTAGATCTATAAGATCTTGATCTTCTTGATCTTCTTCTTGTTCTTCAGTGATTTTATCTACTGTTTCTTGTATATCAGAATCAGAATCTTCTTCTATTATAGCCTTTCTAGCTATTAGAGCTTTCTGTGCTCTATAAAGCTTCTTCTTCTTATTATTTGCCTTTCTTTCTATTCTTTCTTTATCCTTATGGTTCCAGGACTTTGGAGCCTTATTTGGATGTAAAAGTTGCAATCTTCAACCAAATGGTTTTTTAGTTTGCAATATGTGCAATATAATCCTTTTATCTTCTTCCAAGGTTTCTTAGGCCTAAAAGAAGTATATAGGACTGTAGAAGAGCCTTTTCTTTTTGCTTCATCTATAAGATTTGCAAAAAGAGATTCTATAGTATAAGAATCAGCATCTTTTCTAAGAGCTTGTGTTACGTTGGTTATAAAGCCTTCATAACTATTATCCAGACTATTTAATACCCAAGCTATAATAACTTGTTTTGGTAAACCCATATCCTTAGAGGATAGGTCGTCTGTAAGCTCTTTTACCTTATTTAGGTAACTCTCCATAGAATCAAAAGAGTCTAAAGAGGTATTGAAAAATTCCTTACAAGTAAGATATTCATTGGTAAATCCTGTAGGTTCATATAGATCCTTCAGTTTTTCCAAGCTTCAAATCCTGTAGTTGAATCTTTTATAACCCGTAAAGGGCATCCTCACAAAACAGCTTCATAAAAGCTAAAGTTTTGTTATCAGACTTCTGCTGAGCAGGAGTTATAGGAGGTGTTATAAGACTTGAGTTTATATCTTTACTTATAAGTAAAGCCTCAAATCTGGTTGCCCAAACTAGGTAGTTAGAGCTACCTGAAAGGCGGGGGATATTGATAGATCTTTCCATCTTTAAAAGATGAGGAAGTGGTTGGATTTGATATTGAAGGTTATGGTTGGATTTGTTGTGAAAAATAGATATTGAAAGTATGTGGGTTTGTTGTATTTGGCTTGCGTTGCGTTGGAAGTCGATTTTATGATATATATGGGCGTAATCCACCAAAGCTTTCACCAGCCAGACAGCAGACCAGTTAGTCTAGTAGTCTAGTCAACTACTAAATTAACTCAATCGATTGACTACCAATTGAGAGGTCTTGGGTTCAATTCCAGCTGGAGGCAAGAAGAAAGATCCTTTATCGGTTGGATCTTAAAGTAACCGATAGACCTTCTGAGCGTTGTTGGGTTGGTTATCCGTCCGGAGCTGTAGTGACGTAAAATATAGCTGGTGTGTAACTTGCCCGGTAAGCCGATCCCTCTATTCCGTTGAATATGGATTGCTGGGTATGAGGTGTAGTAGCCTTAGAGTTGTTCTTCCATAAAGTTCCCTTATCAATGTGGTTTGTCCCCTGATAAGGTTGAGCTTTTGGATAAATAAATCCTTTTTTAACTTTTTGTAGCAAGTCTTAAAGGTAAAAAGGGGAAGTAAAGAGATAAAGTCCGTCTCTATCGAGCTGGGCTCATAACCACTAAGAAATGAAACTGCACAAAAGATGTGGCGCGCCATTGATGTTATCAATTGACACAAGATCATTACCTATATGTGGAATCTAAGTCACCTCCTCAAGGGCTATAGAGACTATTGGCCTTGCACAGTTATGTTATGATAGGCAAGAACCCTAGGTAAGCAACTCCTAGGTAAGAATCCTATTTTTTATGCGTGCGTGCGACCGGACTCGAACTCGCACACTCTCGTGCACAGAGCTAAGCTGGGCTCATAACCACTAAGAATATAAATTCACGATGGTCAAGGGAAAGATAGAGAAGAGTAAAAGGTAGAGGTAAAAGTGTTGATATTCATGATCATAATTCTTTCTCTATAAGGGAAATATTATCTTCTTATATAAAAGGTTATAAGATATATTGTAATAGATTATTTTTTAGATATCTTAGATATCTAGGGGTTATAAAGTATGTAGGGTTTATCTTTGGAATCTAGGAGTTATTCTAGATATCTAGGGGTTACTTTAGGTATCTAGGGGTTATTCTAGATATCTAGGAGCTGCTTTAGATATCTAGGGGTTATTCGAGATATCTAGGAGCTGCTTTAGATATCTAGGGGTTATTTAAGTAAGACTAGCTTAGTTACTAGTTTTACTAATGTCTTAGAGACAACCTATATACTTTTCTTATCCATTTTACTAGTAGAATCTAGTTATCTCACTTATATTATTATATAACCTTTAGTTATAGTGTTAAATAGAGATTTTGTTATAAGAAATAAGAGTTATTAATTCTTAATTCTTAGTAAACTTAAGTTAGGTATATAAATAAAGGTTTTTTAAAGGGTATCTAATATTTATTTACTTACATTTCTTTTTTATATATTTTGGTTATTTAGATAAAAAAGTTAAAAGTTTACATATAAGGTTTAAATAGTTAAAATATCTTAGTAAAGTTATATTGCGACTACTTAGTTCTCTCTTATATCTTTAATAATCTTTTTTATTATTTAGATAAAGATTTAAATCTAATATAAATTATTTACTTATCTAGAGTTAAAGTATTTATCTAATAGCTAATCTATAGTACTATGAAAAGGCCTATTGCTTATAAACTTTATAAAAAAGAGGTAATATATATTATCTTAAAGACTTTTGAATATTTATTTTATAACTTTATAGTATAAATATCTATAAAGCTATATGTATAGCTTCTATATATTAGAAACCTAGCCTAATTATAATAACCTTATGATTTATATTATTTCCTAAGATAAAAATATCTTTTTACTAGTTTATAGTAAAAAGAAAAAATAGTATAAATTAAAAAGGTTATATTACTACTTAATTTAGTCTTTATAATAGTTATTTTAAATTTAATAAGACTTATTACACTATAATAAGTAAAATAAGTTATGTTAGAATAATATATAGTAATATAGTATAACAGTAAAATATAACAGTAAAATAGTAAATAAGATAAATAAAAATAAGGAAACTAAATAAAAGTTAAAAGATAGATATATAATAGGTCTATATTCTTAAGTTAACCTCCCTTTTAGGTGGTCGATAGTTATAACACTAGATATATACCTATAGGGTATATAAATATCTAGATGCCCATAGGTAATACCCATTGTCACTGGCCACATATCCTATAACAGGGAAATTTAACCGTATCGGTTATAGTTCTTACATCGTTAGGTGTTAGAGTTACTTTTAGCCTAGGTATGACCTTCACTCGCCGTATGGTACTCTATATATTTAAGAAACAGAAGGGTGAAAGCTTGTAAGGCTTGTCGCCGCCGGCCCAGTAGAACTAGTATATATTTAGGTACTCATAACACAAGGTGCTGGTGCTATAAGGATGCAGCCGTAGTTCCCACGATAAGTATCTAGAAAATACAATTATTGATAATCTCTGGAGCAAAAGCCAGAAGAAGCCTTCACACTGTTCGTTCTATAATTGAATATTGACATTCAACAGAAGCATTATATATATTATTTAATTTCTACCCTGACGGCGAAGCTTTCAGATTCGTATAGTAGATCTCCTGGCTTTTCAAAGAAAGGGAATACTTTGCCCCCATCTCTCAAACAAACCCAGGTTCTGGCCCACTTTTCTCTCTATTGACATAGCAGTTCTTTAGAATATCACTAGAACAAGCTATTAGTCAGATTTAGTTAGGGTAGATATTAGAATTAGAGGTTGAGTTTAGATTAGGACGAAAGATAGACTTTGAGTCAGGAATATATAAATTGGTTAGGATTCATATATTTATAGCGGGGGACAGGACAACTAAAGCAGGGAGTAAGGTATCCTCGCCCTTTTAAAAAGTAGAAAATGGATCGTGCCAGGGGTTCTCAGGCCGAACTCCCGTGGTGCCTAGATAAAGGGGCACAGGGAATCAACCAATGCCATTGTTTCACAGTCGAACTCATAACGAACGGTCTGCCAGCTCCTGGGTATAGCTAGCCGTAATCAACGCCCCTCTAAGGTTAATAGAACTGGCAGCAACTCCGTCTGAGTTGTCTCTCTCTTTTTTTGGTATCAGTGTCAACATCAGCAACAGACACTACAAAATAGAAGCCAGCTGCCGCCGGATTGTGTATCTTGATAGGTAGGTCTGTCTATCAATGCTTAAGACCACAAAGGGGCTCTGTACCGCTCCTACACAGCCGCCTACAGGGGACAATGTCAAGTCTACTTGCCTTATTTCATTCCCTATTAGTGAGCTAGATGACATTTATAAAAGGATAAAACGGTTTTCATTTAACCATCAGGAACCGGTCGCTATACTACTAGCAAGCTGTAAAAAAGACTAACCAGAGGTTTTTCTTTTTTAGCTATTTTTGATTACCTATCTCCAACTTTACATCCATCGCTATACCCCCTTTTGCATTTCATCATTCAAATTAAAGGAACCTGAGAAGTATGACTAAACGGGGTTTCGACCTCTTGCTCTACAGCCGGCCTTGCAACACTGTTGACGCCGCTTGTCAGTTTGCCTAGAGGGAGAAAAGGGGACGAGATTGTTAGGCTTAAGAGGATGGTACGGGAGTTCATACACCCGAGCGCTATCTGTTGTAGATAGCAGAGTCTAGAACGGCGAAAACCGAGGGCTGGCTGACGTTTTAAGGAGGTAAGAGCGGGGCTGCAGGGGGAGCATGGCCTTCTTTCCGTAGGACAGGTCGGAATTACCGAATATCAGCTTTTGTTGTTTCATTTTTATTAACACAGATACTTGAGATACAGCATAAGCTTTTCTACTATACGGAGGTACCCTTCAAATGTTTTTACTAAGCCTAGTCCCTATACAACCCACTTTAACCGACTTAAGAGTGGATACTATCCTCTGATTAGTTAGATTATTTTATCCGTCTTTAAGGCCTTTTCTTTTTTGTCTTCTTTAATATTACGATGGTATTAGGCCGAAGTTTATTACCCCTATGAGGTATCTATCTAATGTTCACCCCCCTACTAATTTAGTTATGGCTAACATTACGGCACTATTTTGCCAGCCCGCCTGCCAGCCGGCCGGCCGGCTGTTGATTTTCCCTCTGTCTATCCATCCATCCATCCCATCGCCTATCACCACTATAGATAACCACCGCTGGCCAGCTAATACCTATATAAACAACGATCTGATATTAACTATATAAGGATATCTACCCTCTTTTTAATAGCAGACATAACAGGCAGAAGATTACTAGCCAGACCGGATTTTCCATTAGCCAAGTTAAGAATGCTCTCTAGGCTTCTAGTGCTTTAGCCTGGCCTTAATCCGGCCGGCCAGCTACCCTTTCCTATAAGCAAAAGTAATAACTAGTTAAATATATGACCTCTTCCTATTAAGGTTCGCTTGCTGGCTTCCTCTAGCTCTCTTTTATCCTCTTGAAGGGTATGTTTAGTAAATATATAATCTAAAGTATCCTTTACTGGTTAGATTATCGCTAGTATATTGCCTGGTAGAAATCTATCCTCAGAGAAGAAACCTATTAGGCCTAGCTTGTCTAGGCTTATATCTCTATTAGCTAGAGTATTAGCAACTAGATAGGTATCTTATAGATAGATAAGGTATAGGTTAATAATAGTATCTATTAAAAGGTCTACATAATAAGAAGGATAGATAAAAAGCAAGATATAATATACTTTATCTAATACTAAAGAGGAAAAAGAAAGAGAGATATTTTAGGCTTTTTCCAAGGTATATAAAAAGGCCTTAGATTAATATAAGATTTAGAGAGATATAAGACTATTAATATTAACTCTTATTAAGAATATATAGTTCTAGTTATTAATAGACTTATCTATTAGTATTAATAAGACTAAGACTAAAGGCTTACTCTTATATTAAATAAAGCCTAGTTATATATAGGCTAACCTGTAATAAAGGAATTTGTTAGTTAAAAATAAAGGTTATAACCTTCCCTTTATACTACTATACCGTGACCCTATTAAACTCTATTAGAACTAAATAAAAGACTATATCAAGATTTATTATAGATATATCTAAAGGTAAACACCTCACTGGAAGCTATATAATCAGGTTAATAAGGTATAGAATACTCTTCTAGATGGCTGTTATACCTAACAGCTCTATAGTGTATGTAATAGATATCAGGCAGTAATTAATATAAATAGAGGGTATATAAGATAGTGAATTTTAGCTAGGTAGAACGGGGTAAACAATACAGTAATTTCTATACATTACGGTATATATAGGTATATAACATTATAAGGGTAATTAGCTTACATCTTTTGCCCTATATTGTTTTTTCGTATCAATAATAATTTTATATAGATTCAAGCATTATAGTGCTAAATTCTTCCCCTTATAATAAGGCTCTTATTTTTACCCTATTAAGCGTATAGAGCGGTAAAATAATGCGTAAAGTATAATAGATTTCAAGCTAAAATATTTATTAAGTTAAGTATATACCTAAGCTTTCAAGTATAGATATAACCTAAATCAACCTATTTTTATATTCTATTCTTAGTTATTAAGGATAATAAGAGGTCTAGCTATCTCTTTAAGTAAATAATAGATATAGTTCAAATAGTATACTTTAAGGTTATATAGAATTAGTATAGCTAAAGAAGATTAAAATTGAAACTACTAAAAAGCTTAATAATAAAGAGATTAATATATTAGTAATAACTATCTAGTAGATTCTTTAAGCTGTTAGACATTATAAAATAAAGCTAATAAGGAAGCCTAGACTAATAAAGAGAATAAAACAAAAACGGCTTAAGTAGTACTTTAGTTATTAATATTAGACCTTTAATAAAAAACAAGATTATCTAGTTAGATAAGACGGCTATTATTTTACTTTATTACTAAGCCTTATACTAGATCTAGTAATAGCCTTAAGAGGCCTATATAGAGAGCTATATTTGTAAGCAATAGAAAAGATATTTAGAGTTTATATTTTAGGGTTATTCTTTATATAAATAGAAAAGCTTTTATTATTACTAGTTACTAAAGACTATAGCTAATAAAGAGGCTACTAGAGTCAAAGTTAAAGCGTTAAATACCACTATTAAACCAGCCTATCGCTATAAATAGAAGCTTAATAACTCTATATTTTGGTTTCATCTTAAGAGTTAACTAACCTAGAAGCCTAAATAGATCTTTAATAAAGATAATAATAAACTAGTTTATAAATATAAAAAAGAGTTAACTAATATTAGTATTAGAAAAATATTTTCCTCTTAAAGCTGTTCCTATTTATCTATAAGTCGAGCCTTGACAATATTATATAAGAGGATAGAGCTTTAGCTTATAACTACTGGTTTACCTATCATACCTATAGCCTTACCGGTATCTAAAAGCTTTTTTAATATAATAATAGCCCAAATTTAAACCCTGTTAAGTCTTATTAGCTATAGATAAAGAGGTATACTGTAAGAAAAAAGGCCGTAAAGAGTTAGACTAAAGCTATTTATTAGTAGTAGTAGTGCTAGGTAGAGCTCTAGTAAGAAAAGATTTATGAATAAATAGAGTGTATTCTACAGTATTTTAAAGAAATTATCGCCCTTAAGAGAGGCAATAAATACAAAGAGGGTGTAACGGTTCAAGGCGTATATATTTGTAAGAGGCTATGGCGACTACTACGAATATCTTAAGACGAGGAGAAAGAAGGGAAAATCTGTGAACACAGGCCAACTAGCGGTCTGATTAGGTCTGCGCCGCACGAGTCATCGGATAATCAGCTTCATGGGTTCCGTGGTGGGTTCTGCCCAGCGTCGTGGTAGGTAGCTCGGCCGAGAAGTTCGGCGAAGCCTCATGCAGGCCCAGCCCGTTACAGAGGGCCGAGCAGCTGGTAAATACCGTAAAAAATGGATCTTATTTTTTTTTTGGAACATCCTGACGCCAGATGTAGGCTAGTAGGCCGCAGGGGGCCCCTGCTGCCAAGGAGCAGGGGGTGGTCAAGACTTTTGAAGGGCACCTCCGTAAATAAAGAATTCTACACAAAAATGAATATTTAAGGGCGAATTGAACACCATTAATTGCAGACCTTTGTACAGGATTAGACCTAGTCCGACTCACTCATCTTAGAGCTATCTTACTACGTCATTTTCTACTTTCAATCTTTTAATCACTTTGAACCGTCTTTTCACAATGAGACTCTCTTTTCTCTCTACTTTAGCTCTGCTCTTTATGATAGTAGCCGCTGATAAGTGCATGTAGGTCGACCTACTTTGGGGAAATTACTATAATATTAATCTATGCGCTAGCTGTAACGACAGGAGTCAACTTCCGATCGCTTGTAAAAAAGTCCGCGGTAAAGTACAAGGCGGTTTTTGTATTACAAAGAAGTCTGATAAGTTCCTCAACAAGGTAAGTATACAAACAACTATTGAATATGATTTTTACTAACGATTTTATTTAGTGTGCTGGAATCTGCAGGGTTATGAAATAGATGCAATTTACTTTTTTTTGCTGAAAGATAGAGTAAAGCTATAGCTGTCAAAAGCCCATTGTTTATAGTGTCAGAGCCTGGGATCATACGAAGGAAAGGAGTCAACAGTAGTACCGTTAGGGCTCAATTGTAACATTCATTTCTATCGAGCAACAGTTAGACAGGCAGGGGTCATTGTGTCTATATTGATGAGTATGATAAATGAATGGGTGTGGGATGAAACCCCATATCTCTGCTTAGACACAAGTTAGGTTGCCCGAGGCGAGTCATTAGGCATAGTAACAAATGTGCTCGGGTAGTCTCACACAGACCCTTGGGTTTAGTCTTTGCCTGAAGCTATCTTTTCTTACTCACTGCTCTTCCTGCCCCAGCAGGTGAGTGATGCCGACGAGATGAAGTGAACGTATATATTCCTGGTGTTTAAAGTGGTTGAGAGGCTTAGTAAGCCTATCAGTAATATTGCGGTTGATATCCATCGAGTGGAAGTTGATGTCACGAGTTAGAGCACACAGCAGGGCATATAAGGATTTAGGTCTAAAAGGCTTGATCATATGTAACTGAAAGTGAAGGAAGTAAAGTCCTATATATAGGGGAGTGAATGTGAAACACCGCGTGATACAGCACCTGATAGTGCTGTTATAGAAGTGGAAATATATAAAGCTATCGTGATGTACCCCCTAATTATTTAATAAAACGAATAATTACTTATAATAAAAAAATAAGTTAAAACAGCCTATTAGAGTTAACGTTCTTAATACCGTAATAATAAAATAAAAGAAATATTAAAGAGAAGTATATTAATAGTTACCTTATTATTATTAAATAAAAAAAGTCATAAAAAGTAAGGTTATTTAATAAACTATATATTATAGTTAGATATCTAATACTAGGGTTTCTGTTTAGAGTATATAGAGGTTAAAACTTAGTAATAGTAATCTTGGTTTATAGGTCTATTAATTATCTAGTGATTAGTCGTATAGTTAGAGGTTATTAGTATAGCTTATATAGCTTCTTATTAATTAAATTACTAAGGTTAGATAATAAAAGGTATTTAGAGAATACATTATAAGTTAATTATTAAAAAGCTATAGAAGTTTATCCTTAAGTATATCTAAATTCATCCTATATATAAGTCTTAATATAGATATTATATTTAGAATTCTTATCTAGCTATCTAATAGTTTTAAGTAATTATTAGCTTTATATAAGGTAAACACTTAATAGATATTAGTAAGTATTTATTTTAGTAATCATAAATAATTACCTTATTATATATATACTTTTTATCTTTATATAACCTATACTATAGCTTTTTTACTCCTTATAAACGTCTATCTATTATATTTATAAGGACTATCATCCCTTTATTTCTTTAAGGGGTTATTTTAGGTGGCTATACTAACCAATATTTCTTAGGTTATAATATTAGGTCTCTCCTTTAAAGGTTTTATCCTTAAGACCTATATAAGTAGGTTATATCTCTTAAAGTAAAGGTTATAAATTATATTTCTTATCCTATCTATAATATTAATATAATACTTAGTAAAAAGGATTAGTAAAAGGCTTTTTCTACTTAATATTATTAAAGGTTGTTAGAAGTATAAGCTCTCTTAAGCGCTCTACTACTTCTTTATCTTATATTTCCTTTATTATAAGGAATTATCTATATAAGATATATATATATATAATCTACTAACTTAGTAGGTTAATATATATATTGATTACGTAAGCAGGATGATTACGTAATCTGGTCGAATCTAGGAGAAGCACCTAGAATGTCCTCTCTGCTCCTCCTAACTCTATCTTTCCTATAAGGTTATTGCTTTAAGTTAGTGTTATTAACTTAGGCTTATGGAATTACGCAATCCTTAGGTTGATTTATAAGCAGCTTACGCAAGTATGGAATCTTCTAGTAAGCTGGACATGTCTATATAAGAGTTGGAATTCTTCCTGTTTTCTAAGTCTCTTATTGTCAAGCAAGCAAGCAAGTTAGTAACAAACAAATCCAACTATTATACTCTCTTTAACTATATATCCTTATATCCTTATACCTATTATATCTACCCCTGTTATCCTATATTCTTGCTTCTATAGGATATATTCTTATATAAGAGATATACTCTCTTATATACCCCAGAGGCTGTTATTACTCTCCACGAGTTCAGCCCACCTGTTGTGCTAACAAAGGTTAACCTTAGAGATTAAATAATTTAGTTTTAACGTTATACCTTATTTCTTATATTTATGAATAGGTTATTACTATAGAATACTAATAGGGAAGTCTAAATTATATAAGTAGACTTATTTAGGTTATTTTTATAATATAACTATAGATATTATTTATATTTAAAGATATTATTCTTTTTATATAACTAAATCTAGACTAGTCAAGTGTCAAGAAAGGGAAATGTAGAGTGATAGGCAACCAAAAACTAAGATATGAATGAAGCTGAAATCTGGCCCTACTAGAAATCCTCTGAATCCCTCATATATATCTACGTAGTCCCCACTTTATTGCTGTGCCTTCGGCTCTATATCGCTCCGACCAACTATCTTCTGACATTAAGTTATAAGAGATTATCTTTTAATTATATCTAAACAGTTAAGTTATAAAAATAAAAAGATAAAAAACTTCTTAAAAAATATTAAGATATTGAGAAAGGCTTAAGTTAAAATAGATAAGTCTTTAGAAAACTTAGATTATCTTTAATAAGTTAAATAAATAGTATTTAAAAAGGGTTAAAGTACTAAATATTATCCCTCAGGATTTTACTAAGGTTCTAATAGAACCTAAGATTATTTACAGAGTATAGACTAATAGTAGTTTTGT